>OY744516.1:69419715-69449715 GCA_963556195.1 Sepiola atlantica | reverse complement strand
TTTTCAAAGTACTCGGCGTTGTCCGGGAGAAAAGTGCTCAATATCCTAGATAGAGCTACTGTAGTGATAGGTTTAGAATTTATTTTAATGCCATCTTCGTTCCCCTTTGGACAATTTTGCAGATGAAAAGGAGAGAGGATACCTAACTGATTTCAGTAGTCCCCAGGAGGCCTCTTTGATTTTCAAAGTACTCGGCGTTGTCCGGGAAAAAAGTGCCCAATGTCCTAGATAGAGCTACTGTAGTGATAGGTTTTGGAAAATATTTTAACGCCATTTTCGTTCCCCTTTGGACTATTTCGCAGATCAGAAGGAGAGAGGATACCTAAGGGACTTCAGGAGTGCTCATTAAGCCTCCTCGATTTTCAAAGTACTCGGCGTTGTCCGGGAGAAAAGTGCTCAATATCCTAGATAGAGCTACTGTAGTGATAGGTTTGGAAAATATTTTAACGCCATCTTCGTTACACTTTATACTATTTCGCAGATCAGAAGGAGAGAGGATACCTAAGTGATTTCCGTAGTCCCCAGGAGGCCTCTTTGATTATCAAAGTACTTGGCGTTGTCCGGGAGAAAAGTGCTCAATGTCCTAGATAGAGCTACTGTAGTGATAGGTTTGGAAAATATTTTAACGCCATCTTCGTTCCCCTTTAGACTATTTCGCAGATCAGAAGGAGAGAGGATACCTAAGGGATTTCAGGAGTGCTCATGAAGCCTCCTCGATTTTCAAAGTACTCGGCGTTGTCCGGGAGAAAAGTGCTCAGTATCCTAGATAGAGCTACTGTAGTGATAGGTTTAGAAAATATTTTAACGCCATCTTCGTTCCCCTTTGGACAATTTTGCAGATGAAAAGGAAGGAGGATACCTAAGTGATTTCAGTAGTACTCAGGAGGCCTCCTTGATTTTCAAAGTACTCGGCGTTGTCCGGGAGAAAAGTGCTCAATATATTACATAGAGCTACTGTAGTGATAGGTTTGGATAATATTTCAACAATCTACGCTGAAAAGGATGGGGGAATCGATAGGAGTGATTTCAGTTGTGCTCAGGAGGCCTCTTTGATTTTAAAAGTACTCGGCGTTGTCCGGGAGAAAAGTGCTCAATATCCTAGATAGAGCTACTGTAGTGATAGGTTTGGAAAATATTTTAACGCCATCTTTGTTACCCTTTGGACTATTTGGCAGACCAGAAAGAGAGAGGATCCATAAGTTATTTCAGTAGTGCTCATGAGGTCTCTTTGATTTTCAAAGTACTCGGCGTTGTCCGGGAGAAAAGTGCTCAATGTCCTAGATAGAGCTACTGTAGTGATAGGTTTGGATTATATTTTAACAGCATCTACGCTGAAAAGGATGGGGGAATCCATAAGAGTTACTTAAGTAGTGCTCATGACGCCTCCTAGATTTTGAAATTACTTGGCGTTGTCCGGGAGAAAAGTGCTAAAGTTGCTAGATAGAGCTACTGTAGTGATAGGTTTTGAAAATATTTTGACGCCATCTTCGTTACCCTTTGGACTATTTTGCAGATGAAAAGGAGGGAGGATACCTAAGTGATTT
The DNA here is from genome assembly GCA_963556195.1 of Sepiola atlantica. NCBI lineage: Eukaryota > Metazoa > Mollusca > Cephalopoda > Sepiida > Sepiolidae > Sepiola > Sepiola atlantica. Next base: position 69,448,171 of record OY744516.1, on the reverse strand, counting down.
CAGTAGTGCTCAGGAGGCCTCCTTGATTTTCAAAGTACTTGGCGTTGTCCGGGAGAAAAGTGCTCAATATCCTAGATAGAGCTACTGTAGTGATAGGTTTAGAACATATTTTAACCCCATCTTCGTTCCCCTTTGAACAATTTTGCAGATGAAAAGGAGAGAATGATACCTAAGTGATTTCAGTAGTCCCCAGGAGGCCTCTTTGATTAACAAAGTACTCGGCGTTGTCCGGGAGAAAAGTGCTCAATATCCTAGATAGAGCTACCGTAGTGATAGGTTTGGATAATATTTTAACAGCATCTACGCTTAAAAGGATGGGGGTATCGATAGGAGTGATTTCAGTAGTGCTCAGGAGGCCTCCTTTATTTTTAAAGTACTCGGCGTTGTCCGGGAGAAAAGTGCTCAATATCCTAGATAGAGCTACTGTAGTGATAGGTTTTGAAAATATTTTAACACCATCTTCGTTCCCCTTTGGACTATTTTGCAGATGAAAAGGAGGGAGGATACCTAAGTGATTTCAGTAGTGCTCAGGAGGCCTCCTTGATTATCAAAGTACTCGGCGTTGTCCGGGAAAAAAGTGCTCAATGTCTTAGATAGAGCTACTGTAGTGATAGGTTTGGAAATTATTTTAACGCCATCTTCGTTCCCCTTTGGACTATTTCGCAGATCAGAAGGAAAGAGGATACTTAAGGGATTTCAGGAGTGCTCACGAAGCCTCCTCGATTTTCAAAGTACTCGGCGTTGTCCGGGAGAAAAGTGCTCAATATCCTAGATAGAGCTACTGTAGTGATAGGTTTGGAAAATATTTTAACGCCATCTTCGTTCCTCTTTGGACTATTTTGCAGATGAAAAAGAAGGAAGGATACCCAAGTGATTTCAGTAGTGCTCAGGAGGCCTCCTTGATTTTCAAAGTACTCGGCGTTGTCCGGGAGAAAAGTGCTCAATATCCTAGATAGAGCTACTGTAGTGATAGGTTTGGATAATATTTCAACAATCTACGCTGAAAAGGATGGGGGAATCGATAGGAGTGATTTCAGTTGTGCTCAGGAGGCCTCTTTCATTTTAAAAGTACTCGGCGTTGTCCGGGAGAAAAGTGCTCAATATCCTAGATAGAGCTACTGTAGTGATAGGTTTGGAAAATATTTTAACGCCATCTTCGTTCCCCTTTGGACTATTTCGCAGATCAGAAGGAGAGAGGATACTTAAGGGATTTCAGGAGTGCTCACGAAGCCTCCTCGATTTTCAAAGTACTCGGCGTTGTCCGGGAGAAAAGTGCTCAATATCCTAGATAGAGCTACTGTAGTGATAGGTTTTGAAAATATTTTAACGCCATCTTCGTTCCCCTTTGGACTATTTTGCAGATGAAAAGGAGGGAGGATACCTAAGTGATTTCAGTAGTACTCAGGAGGCCTCCTTGATTTTCAAAGTACTCGGCGTTGTCCGGGAGAAAAGTGCTCAATATCCTAGATAGAGCTACTGTAGTGATAGGTTTGGATAATATTTCAACAATCTACGCTGAAAAGGATGGGGGAATCGATAGGAGTTATTTCAGTTGTGCTCAGGAGGCCTCTTTGATTTTAAAAGTACTCGGCGTTGTCCGGGAGAAAAGTGCTCAACATCCTAGATAGAGCTACTGTAGTGATAGGTTTGGAAAATATTTTAACGCCATCTTCGTTACCTTTGGACTATTTGGCAGACCAGAAAGAGAGAGGATACCTAAGTTATTTCAGTAGTGCTCATGAGGTCTCTTTGATTTTCAAAGTACTCGGCGTTGTCCGGGAGAAAAGTGCTCAATGTCCTAGATAGAGCTACCGTAGTGATAGGTTTGGATAATATTTTAACAGCATCTACGCTTAAAAGGATGGGGGTATCGATAGGAGTGATTTCAGTAGTGCTCAGGAGGCCTCCTTGATTTTTAAAGTACTCGGCGTTGTCCGGGAGAAAAGTGCTCAATATCCTAGATAGAGCTACTGTAGTGATAGGTTTTGAAAATATTTTAACACATTCTTCGTTCCCCTTTGGACTATTTTGCAGATGAAAAGGAGGGAGGATACCTAAGTGATTTCAGTAGTGCTCAGGAGGCCTCCTTGATTATCAAAGTACTCGGCGTTGTCCGGGAAAAAAGTGCTCAATGTCTTAGATAGAGCTACTGTAGTGATAGGTTTGGAAATTATTTTAACGCCATCTTCGTTCCCCTTTGGACTATTTTGCAGATGAAAAAGAAGGAAGGATACCCAAGTGATTTCAGTAGTGCTCAGGAGGCCTCCTTGATTTTCACAGTACTCGGCGTTGTCCGGGAGAAAAGTGCTCAATATCCTAGATAGAGCTACTGTAGTGATAGGTTTGGATAATATTTCAACAATCTACGCTGAAAAGGATGGGGGAATCGATAGGAGTGATTTCAGTTGTGCTCAGGAGGCCTCTTTAATTTTAAAAGTACTCGGCGTTGTCCGGGAGAAAAGTGCTCAATATCCTAGATAGAGCTACTGTAGTGATAGGTTTTGAAAATATTTTAACGCCATCTTCGTTCCCCTTTGGACTATTTTGCAGATGAAAAGGAGGGAGGATACCTAAGTGATTTCAGTAGTGCTCAGGAGGCCTCCTTGATTTTCAAAGTACTCGGCGTTGTCCGGGAGAAAAGTGCTCAATATCCTAGATAGAGCTACTGTAGTGATAGGTTTGGATAATATTTCAACAATCTACGCTGAAAAGGATGGGGGAATCGATAGGAGTGATTTCAGTTGTGCTCAGGAGGCCTCTTTGATTTTAAAAGTACTCGGCGTTGTCCGGGAGAAAAGTGCTCAATATCCTAGATAGAGCTACTGTAGTGATAGGTTTTGAAAATATTTTAACGCCATCTTTGGACTATTTTGCAGATGAAAAGGAGGGAGGATACCTAAGTGATTTCAGTAGTGCTCAGGAGGCCTCCTTGATTTTACAAAGTACTCGGCGTTGTCCCGGAGAAAAGTGCTCAATACTCAAGATAGAGCTACTGTAGTGATAGGTTTAGAAAATATTTTAACGCCATCTTCGTTCCCCTTTGAACTATTTTGCAAATTAAAAGGATGGAGGATACCTAAGTGATTTAAGTAGTGCTCAGGAGGCCTTCTTTATTTTCAAATTACTTGGCGTTGTCCGGGAGAAAAGTGTTCAATATCCTAGATAGAGTTACTGTAGTGATAGGTTTTGATGATATTTTAACAGCATCTACGCTGAAAAGGATGGGGGAATCGATAGGAGTGATTTCAGTAGTGCTCAGAAGGCCTCTTTGATTTTGAAATACTCGGCGTTGTCCGGGAGAATAGTGCTCAATATCCTAGATAGAGCTACTGTAGTAATAGGTTTGGAAAATATTTTAACGCCATCTTCGTTACCCTTTGGACTATTTTGCAGATCAGAAGGAGAGAGGATACCTAAGGGATTTCAGGAGTGCTCATGAAGCCTCCTCGATTTTCAAAGTACTCGGCGTTGTCCGGGAGAAAAGTGCTCAATATCCTAGATAGAGCTACTGTAGTGATAGGTTTGGAAAATATTTTAACGCCATCTTTGTTCCCCTTTGGACAATTTTGCAGATGAAAAGGAGGGAGGATACCTAAATGATTTCAGTTGTCCCCAGGAGGCCTCTTTGATTTTCAAAGTACTCGGCGTTGTCCGGGAAAAAAAGTGCTCAATGTCCTATATAGAGCTACTGTAGTGATAGTTTTGGATAATATTTTAACGCCATATTCGTTCCCCTTTGGACTATTTCGCAGATCAGTAGGAGAGAGGACACCTATGTGATTTCAGTAGTGGTCAGGAGGCCTCTTTTATTATTAAAGTACTCGGCGTTGTCCGGGAGAAAAGTGCTCAATGTTCTAGATAGAGCTACTGCAGTGATAGGTTTGGAAAATATTTTAACGCCATCTTCGTTACACTTCGGACTATTTCGCAGATCAGAAGGAGAGAGGATACCTAAGTGATTTCAGTAGTCCTCAGGAGGCCTCCTTTATTATCAAAGTACTCGGCGTTGTCCGGGAGAAAAGTGCTCAATGTCCTAGATAGAGCTACTGTAGTGATAGGTTTGGAAAATATTTTAACGCCATCTTTGTTCCCCTTTGGACTATTTTGCAGATCAGAAGGAGAGATGATACCTAAGTGATTTTAGTAGTGCTCATGAGGCCTCCTTGATTTTCAAAGTACCTGGCGTTGTCCGAGAGAAAAGTGCTCAATATCCTAGATAGAGCTATGATAAAGACTATCATGAGAGGATTGAAAATGATGAAGACTATCATGAGGGGATTGAAAATGATGAAGACTATCATGAGAGGTTTGAAAATGATGAAGGCTATCATGAGAGGATTGAAAATGATGAAGACTATCATGAGAGGATTGAAAATGATGAAGACTATCATGAGAGGATTGAAAATGATGAAGACTATCATGAGGGAATTGAAAATGATGAAGACTATCATGAGGGGATTGAAAATGATGAAGAATGTCATGAGAGGATTGGAAATGATGAAGAATGTCATGAGAGGATTGAAAATGATGAAGAATGTCATGAGAGGATTGAAAATGATGAAGAATGTCATGAGAGGATTGAAAATGATGAAGAATAGACTGACAGGATTGGAAATGATGAAGAATACCATGAGAGGATTAAAAATGATGAATAATATGATGAGGGGATTCAAAATGAGAAGAATATCATGAGGGGATCGAAAATGATGAAATATACCATGAGAGGATTGAAAATGATGAAGAATATCATGAGGGGATTGAAAATGATGAAGAATATCATGAGGGGATTGAAAATAATGAAGAATATCATGAGAGGATTGAAAAAATGAAGAATATCATGAGAGGATTGAAAATTATTAAGAATATTATGAGGGGATTGAAAATGATTAATAGTATGAGGAGATTGAAAATGATGAAGAATATTATGAGGGGATTGAAAATGATTAATATTATGAGGAGATCGAAAATGATGAATACAACGAGGGGAGTTAAAATGATGAAGGATATCATGAGGGGATTCAAAATATATAGTATGAACACCGAGTCGGTTATAAGTACCTATATAGAAGGCGCAGACAGTGGTGGTACTTTTTATAGAAATAAGTCATACTATTGCCCTGTGAAACGTAGGATGAAATGGTGGGGAAGAAACAGCTTTCGCAAAAGGCAAAATTTAAAAGTAGCGGTGAAATGGGGCGAACAGGGAAGAGAAAAGAAGAAAGATAAAGAGACGGCTATAGAGAGAGGGAGAGAAAGAGAAGTTTGAATATAAAGATGTTACACACGCGATTTTTCTTCAATTATATGTTTTTATGACCCCGAGCAACGCCGGGTAGCCCCGCTAGTTAGCAATAAAAGCAAAATTACTTTATCATCATTCGCAGTTTGCAGCTGCTTCACATTGATTCTATTGTTTTCTATCCACACGGCCAACGTTCGCCAATAGACGAGTCTGGCCAATGACAGAATAAATAACCATTAAAAATAGCGTCTGTCATTTTTAGAAGAGTCGTTAGCGCTGCGAGATTCGTCTGTTCAATTTTACCATGTTCTTTCATATTACTTATGTTTTTTAGCTCCGGTCGAATATTTTTGACGGACGAACATATATTACACTTCCTCCCCCATCGAAAAAGAAGGAGGTAATGCTTGAGAGAATGTTATCATGATGAACGAACATATAATAAACTACTCCATCAAAAGGGGGAAGTAATACCTTGGAGGATGGTCTTATGACAGCAGAACATGTACTATACTAATCCTCCCTCAAAAGAAGGAAGAGGTAATGCCTGGGAAGATTGTCTCATGACAGCAGAACATGTACTATACTATCCCCCCCTAAAAAATGGAGATAATGCCTGGGAGGATGGAGTCATGATGAACGAACATATACTAAACTACTCCCTAAAAAGAGGAGGAGGCAATGTCTGGGAAGATGGTCTCATAACAGCAGAACATGTACTCACTAATTCCCCCTCTAAAAAAGGATATAATGTCTGGCAGGATGGTATAATGATGAACGAACATATACTATCTACTACTTCCTAAAAAGGATGAGGTAATGCCTGGGGGGATGTTATGATGATAACAAACTAATCCCCCCAATTACGGTATCATGACAACGCTAATTCCCTAAAAAAGAAGGAGATGATGCCTAAGAGGATGGTATCATGACAACAGAATATATACTACAATAATCCCCTCAAAAAGAAGGAAGTAATGCCTGAGACGATGGTATCATGATGAACGATCATATACTACACTAACCCCCAAAAGAGGAGGTAACGCCTGGGAGGGACAACTGAACATATACTACACTACTCCCTCCCAAATAAAAATGATAACCATTGCAAATGACTTTGCGTTATCGCAAAAGCCACTTCCCATTGATTTCTCGCTGGCAATGACCATTGATCTTTTCTGGGATTTAGGTGGCAATAAGCCTCTCCAAGGTCCCAGTACATTCCGCAGATGAATCTGGCATTATGTTGTAAACAGGAAACATTCCTGATAAGGAATCACGATGAGTTTAAATGGTTTGCCTTTCTTTTATAAGCTGAAATTTGTGAGAAAGTCCTTAATATCTGATCGGATCTGACGTCAGACATACGCCAGTGTTTGGTAGAAGCTCGAATGAGACAAAACGTGTCTAAAATAAATAATTAAGCAATTGTCTTTAAATAAGTCTTTCTTTCTTCTCCTACAGCTGACTGGACATTATGTCGAATAAATAGATCCTGTTGTTGATTTTCTTAATTTAATAATTAATTTAAGAAGGATGTCAACGTGCCTTTTATTATGAATTACGAAATGAATATGTTCAAGATTTTACAGCTCTCCGTCTTGCAATTATGGCATTGGAGCCTAAAATCCAAAAGCTGATTTCAAGGAAACAAGAATAATATAACACGAAAAATGTGTAATATCTTTCAATTTATTTTATTTAAATAATTACATTATAATTTTGTTACTTTTAATGGGTGCATTTGATATTACTAAAAAATATTAACATTAGTATTTTTTTAGTAAAAATATTAAAATTAGTAATTTATTAGTAAAAATATTAAAATTAGTGATTTATTAGTAAAAATATTAAAATTAGTGATTTATTAGTAAAAATATTAAAATTAGTGATTTATTAGTAAAAATATTAAAATTAGTAATTTATTAGTAAAAACATTAACATAAGTAATTTATTAGAAAAATATTTAAATTAGTAACTTATTAGTAAAAATATTAAAATTAGTGATTTATTAGTAAAAATATTAAAATTAGTGATTTATTAGTAAAAATATTAAAATTAGTGATTTATTAGTAAAAATATTAAAATTAGTAATTTATTAGTAAAAATATTAAAATTAGTAATTTATTAGTAAAAGTATTAAAATTAGTGATTTATTAGTAAAAATATTAAAATTAGTAATTTATTAGTAAAAATATTAAAATTAGTAATTTATTAGTAAAAATATTAAAATTAGTGATTTATTAGTAAAAATATTAAAATTAGTAATTTATTAGTAAAAAATTTAAATTAGTGATTTATTAGTAACAATATTAACATTAGTAATTTATTAGTAAAAATATTAAAATTAGTGATTTATTAGTAAAAATATTTACATTAGTAATTTATTAGTAAGAATATTAAAATTAGTAATTTATTAGTAAAAATATTAACATTAGTAATTTTTAGTAAAAATATTAACATTAGTAATTTTTAGTAAAAATATTAACATTAGTAATTTTTTAGTAAAATATTGTGATAGAGAGCAGCACACGATGACCAATCATACTCCTGGGCATATTAATTTAAACTTAACTCTTAAAGGACTACTTCTAGACCCTTAATTACAGAGCAGTCTGCAGAGAACTTCCTGACACCAACAAAGAAAGGTGTGTTCTCTCTCTCCCTGGTCGGTGGCCGACCTTTCTCTTTCTTACTTCCTTCAGTTTGACACTATTTTATCTTTCAGCGACCTACATCCAACAGTGTAGGTTACTGAAGTAAATATATTATTTGTTATTTATAGAAGGGTTTTGTTTTTCTTTGATTGTACGACTCTTTTATTAATAAAATATTATAGGAGTTAGTCTTACAGTTCATGCGAAGACCAAGCCTTCATAGAATATCCTACACACCCTTTTTCCCATGTACAGAAAACTATATATAGTGAACACCGCATTACCATATGTTTTCGCTAATGTCTTACTATTGTGTTGCTTGTCTCTTCCACTCAAATAACAACCTTGTATAGCATAACCCTTTGCAAGGATGCAACAGTTTGGCTTGTCCATTTTACAGCATATCAACTCTTTGATTGTTTATATATTGGTTTGTGTTGTTATTAAATATCCTACAACCCCTCTTTACTATGTGGACTTGCCGTTCTTGAGTACGCCATCCAAGCAAAAAATCTGTATCTACAAAAAGATATCCTACACCTGGAGCGTGTTCAACGGTTGGCAACCAGGATGGTGACAAGACTCTCCACGCTTACCTACAAAGAGTGGCTCAAAAGACTAAATCTATTCTCACTTGTGCAGCGGAGCAGCGGAGCAGCAGAGCAGCGGAGAACGTGAGGAGACTTGATTCTGGTGTACAATGCATATCTCCCTTTCGAGGAGTTTTCCACCCCAGCGCCAAGTTGTGGTCTTCGCGGGCACTCACAAAAGACATACCACCATCGTTTTTGTCTCAATAGAAGAAAGGCAGAATTCTCTGTCCGTGTTTCTGTGGAACAATCTACCAAAAGAGACTGTGTGATTTAAAGCTGCTTTAGATGTAAATGGTTTCCACTTGTCTCTTTACATGGCTTGTTTAACTATGCTATTCTTTTGCCAAATAAATTTTCTTGATTGGATTTAATACAGAGAATTATATATAGTGAACACTGCATTCACTGCTATCTTGCATCATAGATTAGTAATGCCTTACTAATGCCTGTCTATCCATTCATTGTACTCTCTATTGTAATAAATCTTTCTTCCTTCATTCTATTATCATGTCGGTTGTTCCTTCCACTCGAGTAACAACCTTGTCTATTGTACCCCTTTTCAAGGATACATCATGAAAAAATTATTATTGTATTTACCTTGTTTTTCTAAATTCGTATTAATGGCCTGCCAAATTTAAAATTATATAATTAGTGGTCCATGAAGTTTAAATGGTTGTCGACTTTATAGACATTAAATGATTGTTAGACTTTATAGACATTGAATGATAAAATCATTGATAAAAGACACACACTTATGCTGATTGTTACAATTTCAACCAATTATAATTATTTCAAGATGTAGAAAAAAACAAAATGGACCCTTCTTCTCAGCCCATACCTTGAGTCATGTAAGCTCTAGTTTTCATGTAGTTCTCACAATTGCAGTATTTTTGGATTCGGTTTCTTCCAGTTATAAAAGAGCCCAAAGATGCCTCAATATTATGAATCGATCCTGGGATGGTTATCCCACCTAGTACAGAATGGGCAAAAAGTCACTGGGAGATCACTGAGCGATTTTTAACTTAAATAGATTCTTTATTATTGACTAGCAGGGCTAACCGGCGTTGCCCGGGGCCATAAAAAATAAAATAAATTAGATACTGTGTGTAAATCTTTATAGCAAAACTTTTATCTCTCTCCCTCTCTCTGTCTCCCTTTCTAGCCGTCTCTCACCCATTTTTCCATCCCTCTACTCAACCCTCTCTTTCTCCTTTGCCCAGCCCATTCCTTTCTCTTATTTTAATGCTCAATGTTTACTTTCTTGCCCCCCCCCCTTAATTTCAATATGTTAAGAAGGTGCCTAATGTTAATGATGTCAACAATATGAAGAAAGTTAATATATGCCAGTTACCAAAAGTAATACTGTAATCTTACAATTTTTGATATTGGACAACGCCAAGTAGAACAAATGGCCCGGATCAATTCCTAATTTCTTGTCATCCAACTCCATTTAACGATATCAAGAAGATATGCAATGTTGATGAAGTCAGTAGTCCGAAGATATTTACTATATATGCATTACTAAAAGTAATACTGAAATCTTACAATTTTTGATCCCAAACAACGCTTAGTAGAACAAATGTTCCCAGTAAATTCCTCATTGTTTGTCCCCACCCCTCCATTTCACATTAATATGAAGATAAATTATTTAGATAAAGGCAATAGTCCGAAGAGATTTAATATATACTAGTTACCGAAAGTAACACTGTAACCATAGAATTTTTTATCCAGTACAATGCCGAGTAGAACAAATGGTCCCGGGCAATTCTTAATTTATTGCGCCTTTCCCAAACCTCCGACTCCTTCCTATACTATCTGATTCGGACTACTTCCCATACCATCTGACTCCTTCCCATCCGACTCCGACTCCTTCCATACTATACTACTCTGACATCTTCCAATACCATCTGACGGTTCCCATACCATACACTTCGAATACTTACCATACCATCAGACTCCATCCCATATCATCAGATTCCTTCCCATCCGACCGGGACCCTTCCCATACCATATGACTTTGATTCCTTCTCATAGCATCCAATCCGGACTCCTTCCCATACTATTCAACTCAGACTCCTTCCTATACCACTTAACTGTAACTCCTTCCCATACAACCTGACTCAGGCTCCTTCCCATACCATCCGACTCGGAATTCTTTCCCATGCCATCCGACAGGAATTCCTTCCAATACCATCCAATTCAAATTCCTTCCATTACATTCAACTCAGACTCCTTTCACTACATTCAATTCGAACTCCTTCCCATACCATTTAATTCCTGCCCATACATTCTGACTCCTCCCCATACTATCTGACTCAGATTTCACTTCATACAATCCAACTCCACCTCGTTCTCATACCATGCGACTGTGTCTCATTTCCATACCATCCGACTCCGTTCCATACAATCCAACTCTGTCCGATACCATCCCGAACCATAGGCTCTGACTCCTTTCCAAACCTAAAGCTCTGACTCCTTCCCGAATCTCAGGCTCTGACTCCTTCCCGAACCGCAGGCTCTGACTCCTTCCCGAACCTCAGGCTCTGACTCCTACCCGAACCTCAAGCTCTGACTCCTACCCTGACCTCAGGCACTGATTCTTACTCGTACCTCTGGCTTTGAATCCTACCTGTACCTCTGGCTCTGAATACTTCTTGAACATCAGGCTCTGACTCCTACCCGAAACTCAGGCTCTGACTCCTTCCCGAACCTCAAGCGCTTACTCCTTCCCGAACCTCAGGCTCTGACTCCTTCCCAAACATCAATTTTTTATCACAGCAATGCTGCGTTTAAACACACCTGCTCTTTCTAGGATATTGAGTACTTTTTGATTAAACACCCACTCTATCTAGAATAATGCACACGTTTTGATTAAACACCCGCTCTACATAGGATAATGAGCACTTTTAGGTCTACAGAACATTATTAAAACCAAGTCCACCCCCCATCATCGTTGTCGAGACTTAAAAGTCAGTATCCCCCCTGAGCACTACTGTAACACTCAAATAAAATTAAGGAGGCCTCCAGAGCACTAATAAACCATGTTTCTTCGAAGAAAAATGATGATATTCAAAATAGTTAAGAAACAATAAAAATAATACGAAGTTAGCGTCTAATACTTGTTAAATTTCAATGTAAAAAAATGCTGACTCATTTCCTTTGTTTAATTCTTTATAACATTGAACGAAATATGCCAATTTGACCCTCAAGGAAATGAAGTTTTTTTTAGTTTTTTTTCGATATTATTTAATTCATAATAATAATAATAATAATAATAATAATAATAATAATAATAATACATGCATACTGGTTTAAAAAATTCACGACCCTGCATGAAAAAATAGCGCAGAAACTGAGTGGATGTATCCGCAAAACAGACGTACCAGAATGGATGATGGAAGGAAGAACAACACTAATACAAAAAGACCCCAAAAAGGGAACGACCCCCAGCAACTACAGACCGATAACATGTCTACCAATAATGTGGAAAATTCTCACAGCACAACTGAGAGAACAAATCTACCAATCCCTGGACAAACGTGGACTGCTCCCCGAGGAACAAAAAGGATGCCGGAAAGGACAAAGAGGGGCACATGATCTACTATACATTGATCAAAAGACCCTGAAGGAGGTGAAGAGCAGACAAAAGAACATAACCATGGCATGGATTGACTACAAGAAAGCCTACGACAGAATCCCCCAAACATGGATAATTGAATGCTTAAAAATATACAAGATACCAGACAGGACTATTAATCTCATCCAGAAAACAATGGAAACATGGAGACTAAAACTGACAGCCGGAGGACAATACCTGTCTGAGATAAAAATACAGAGAGGCATTTTTCAAGGAGACTCTCTATCACCACTACTGTTTATAATAGCCATGATGCCACTCAACTACATACTCAGAAAGTGTGATGCCGGATACAGGTTTACGGATACAGAACAAAGAATAAACCACCTGATGTACATGGATGACCTTAAACTGTTTGCAAAAAACAAAAAAGAACTGGAAAAGCTGATAAACACAACCAGGATATTCAGCCAGGATATCGAAATGGAGTTTGGAATAGAAAAATCTGCACTGCTAGAGATTAAAAGATGAAAACTGGAGACGACAGAAGGTATAGAACTCCCCAACCAAGAGGAGATGAGGGCGCTAGGAGAACAAGATAGTTATAAATACCTGGGAGTTCTGGAAGCAGACACAATCAAATATACAGAAATGAAAGAGAAGATTGGAAAAGAATATCTACGAAGAACAAGGAAACTCTTAGAAACTAAACTATATAGCAGAAACCTAGTAAAAGGGATAAACACATGGGCCGTATCACTAATAAGATACTCTGGACCATTCATAGGCTGGAACAAAGAAGAACTCAGGCACCTTGACCAAAGGACTGGAAAACTAATGACTATGCACAATGCATTGCACCCAAAAGACTCTACATGAAAAGAAATGAAGGAGGTAAAGGACTGGTAAGTATAGAAGACTGTGTGGAAGACACCAAAAAAGAGCTGGAGAAATATGTAACCCAGAACATGGAAAGACTGATCACCACAGCAAGAGACACCAGCCCAACAAACAACTCCGGAAGCACTGAACCCAGAAACAAAAAGACAAGAAAGGAAAAGTGGGAAGAAAAACAACTACATAGACGCTTTATAAGACTCACAAGCGATGAAGCCAATGAAAACAGCTGGGCATGGCTAAGAAAAGGACACCTGAACAGAGAAACGGAATCTCTGCTGACGGCCGCACAGAACAATGCGATTAGGACAAACTTTATTAAAGCAAAGATAGATAAAACCCAGGAAAACAGCAAATGCCGATTGTGTGGACAAAGACGAAACGATAAATCATATAATAAGTGAATGCAGCAAGCTAGCACAAAGGGAATACAAGAACAGACATGACAGTGTGGGGAAAGAAGTACACCGGGAAATGTGCAAACAACTGAATTTCGAATATGCAAAAAAACGGTACAAACACAAACCAGAAACTGTACTAGAAAACGAAAAACACAAAATCATATGGGATATGAATGTACAAACAGACAAACCCATAACAGCAAGGAGACCGGATATGATAATAATCAACAAGAAAGAAAAATCCTGCAAAATCGTGGACTTTGCCGTTCCAGCACACCACAGAGTGAAGATCAAAGAGACGGAAAAAAGAAGCAAATATACTGAACTTGCCAGAGAATTGAAAGGAATATGGAACATGAAGAAAGTCAGTATAACACCAATAATCATAGGAGCACTAGGAACAGTCCCCAAAAACGTGGAGAAAAGACTAGGAGAAATAGGAATCAAAGGAATTACTGAGACCATACAAAGGACAGTAATGATCAAAACAGCTACAATACTGAGAAATGTCCTCGAATGCGGAAACCAACCCACATAAGCAACGAATGGAGAACAAACACATGGAAGCACAAAACAACAGAACCGGGGAAAATACAACCGCACGAGAGAGGCGCAAGCATAGGCTGACGCCACGAAAATTATGGACAGAGGGTCGAAGAGGGAAAGCGCAAACCAGACCTCCACTGGAAGAGCGCGGACAGCTCTGGGACCTTGGGAAGGCTTGTTGCCACTCGGGCCCCAGAGGGGACCAATGGCCCTTATCAGCGGGAAATCGTTGGTAGGTGGCTGTTGCGATTACCGCAAGGTCATCAGCGGTGATGAACGAAAAGAGGTGGAGCATACTGGAAGTTTGAGGAGACTTGTTGTCACTCAGACTCCAGGGAATACCACAGGTTGTCGGCAGTGGCCGATCACTGACGATGACCAGTGTGATAACTCCTAGTGAGTAAATAATAATAATAATAAGAAGAAGAAGAAGAAGAAGAACAACAACAACAACAATAACAAACAGCAGCAGCAGCTCTATCTCCATCTCCAAAACCCTCGTAAGAGCTTGTGACATATTTCCATTCTATGAAGGTCCAGCACGAACGCAGACCCCAACAATAGTATTATACAATCTTTATTAAAACTCAACCATACTTATGATTTTATTCAGGTTTATAAAATTCAAACACCTTAGCGGGCTCGACACTGAAGGAGTGTCTATATATTAGAAATTGTCCATCAAATTTCGTAAAAAAATCGAAAAAAATTTCTTGCCCTTTCATTCTTCGCTCTACTCTCTATGGGCTTGGGAATTCACTAACACCTCTCCCTTTGTATTGTCAGCGGTACCCTCACCGTCTGACCCACTTTCTCTATCGTTTCCTTCTCTCTTTGGGTAGAGATGTAAACTTGACCTTCCCCCGTAAGCCTCGAGCGATAAGGGAGGGGGGGGGGGCAAATCCACTTACTTTCTTCCAATAACGCTCTTCCCCTCCCTCTCTCCAGTTCTATCTCCTCCTTTCGCCTGTTTTGGCACCCTGAGAGTGTGCCAAAATCGGCTCCTCACAAGAGGACTTTATGCTGGTCAAAACAGGAATGAAAGACACCAATCCCAAAAAGAGTGTGGAAGATTTCAGCAGTTTCCCCAGCCCCTGAGGGGGGGGGGGCGGATCCCATGAAGACTGAACTCTCATTAACCACCACCCACCCTTAACTGAACGTTCAATGGCTACCCCCCACCACAATCCTAGCTGAACTCACAACGTCAACCCCCACCCCCACTGCACCCCCCTCAGCTGTACCCGCTCTCAGTCGGTAGAGAGAGCTCCTGTAATGGAAAGTGAGGGGACCAGAACCCAACCTATGTCCCCAAGCCCGTTAGAACACAACGAAGCAGGAAGCTCCCCTTTTTACAAAGCAGATCGTCTGACCTCCACATCTACTTTGAATGCACGGCATAAGTCAGCTTTAAGACCGCTACAGAATTTGACGTCAGTCGATGGCTAGCCGGTTGACAAGCCCCAGAATTTTCCAGACACCCATATGGTGATGTTCTTCCTGAGGCCCCAGAAGTGCGGCAGAACAGAGGACTTGTCCCCACAAGTCCTTTGTCCTGCCGCACTGCTGGTCAACGAGGTGGCAGCAGATGCAGTTCCAGGCATCAAGCTGGTAGAAAAGTAGCATGCATCACTGAAGAAATTCGAACAGATGGCAGGCGAAGGTAGGGTTCCCATTTATTTTCAGCCTTCTTTTTACCATGCTGTCAAATTAACGTTCTCTCTGGACGTCGGATGTTGGGCCCGAGGGGTTCAAGTTACGACTGATCTGCTGACAGGCAGCTTGGGACAGACCTACGGCGTCCTCACTCCTGAGGATTTTAAGCCGGTGAGCAAGACTGAATAGTGCTCATGTTCACAGGGTTAAACTTGGCAAGTCTCAACACCAGGGGCATGAGATCCGAAAGCAATGCTGCTCACGTGCTGAAGAATCTCATGGCCCACAACATAGATGTGGCTGCACTACAGAAAACCAACTATGACTCGATTGACGACTGTCAGGTACTGTCTGGACATTACAAAGTTTTCTGAGCATTCGGCAGTTGTAATGCTAAGGGTGTTTCTTTGTTAGTGAGTCGTAAACACTGTGCACACAGATGCGGAAGGTAGGCTGGTCGTAGCTGATGTTGCTGTTAGCAACAGCAAGTTTCGGATATGCGCCTAACACTCCTGTGGAGAGGGTTTCCTTTTTTCAGGAGTTGGCGGGATACCTTGCGGGTTCAGAGCGGCTAGTTGTCATGGGTGATTGAAATGCCATCCTTGATCCCAAGATAGATAGAGTGGGCGGGACTAGAGGGATGGATGGGTGCGATCTGGTTGATAGGTTCCGGTCTTCAGCACTCGGGTCAAGAGATGTGAATTTGACACTCTAGTGGGCCTCTCTGCACAAGCACTTACTTGGACAGGATGTTAATTAGAAGAGGCGAAGCAAACTTTCTAGAAAAACGGTTAGAAGTTAGGTTGGCCCAGGTGGTGGCTGAGAGGGATTCCCTAACCATAGTACAAGCCAAGGAGGACCTGAAACATGCGACTAACAAACTGTCAGGTAGATAGAGCTAGGTTGGATAAAGTGTCTAACGAAGCTTTAAATGTTGATACTAATTAGCGTAAAGCTGTAGTTCGTCGCAGATCAGATCACTACATTCGAGAAGTGAAAAACCTGGAAGAACAGTCCCTCCAGGGAAGTGATCACATTACTGATATAAAAGAACGGGCATAGAGAGGGTTTTGATGATTTTAGGCCCATAACCCTGCTAAACACAGAGTTAAAGATTTTAGCAAGAGTTCTTGCAAACAGTTTTCAGGTTGTTATTGGCGACTTGGTTGCACCCGATCAGAACAATGCTGTGAAGAGGAGATCAATTCAAAACAATTTGTATCTGATTCACACAATCATAGAGGGAGTAGAAAACGACACCGAAGCTGCGCTGATCAATTTAATCAGTCCAAAGCTTTCGACAGGGTTGACCATCGTTTCCTGAGATCTGTTCTAGAGACCGCCAGATTTAATCCGGACTTCTGCAAATGGATCTCTGTTCTGTATCGCCAGCCGATGGCAGTGGTGTAGGTAAACGGAATGCGGTCAGGATTATTCGCCGTTTCTTAGTCGGTACGTAAGGGGTAGTCTGCAAACAGATCTGCACTTAACGTCTAAACGAGGGGATTTTAAAGATGCCTGACTTGGCAACTCATCGACATGCCAAGAGACTGGCATTCCTGAGCTGTACTTTGTTAGATGAGTCTGCATGGGGCCCTGAGGTTGAGAAGGCTTTTCCCAACCTCATCCCGACCACTTGGTCGAAGGACAACATAAAACAAGGGGGCAATTGCAGTTCTTGAACGAATTCTGAGCTGCGCTCAAACTACTGCCGGGATCCAGACGTCGAAGAAGAAACGGCTGAGTACGCCTTCATCGAATGCATCAAATTGCGCGAGTTTTGGAGGTATGTGAACTAGGTGATGGCTCGCATCACTCCCGAGCAGTCAGTACCTCTAGATGTAGCATCTGTAGTGTACAATGTGATTCTTCCATCATGCAGGAAGAAACGAATGGTGTTTCTCATGATCCTAGCCGTAGCTATAGGGAAAGGGGGTGAATCGCATTATAATTACGATCTGATTTCGCACTTTAAACATCAGCTCAAGGTCAAAATTAGATGTGATAGGAGCACTCAGCTTTATTTAAAAGAAAGTGGATACACACCACTAGTTTGTGTGTGTTTGGAGTGCCAAGTTTGAGTACGTGTTCCCTGCCTAGGTATGGTGCATGCCAACCTAAAGTCTTATCAGACCCCACCCTAGATAGCAAAGTCTCTTAGCTAGTAGCACGAATGAGTTCTGCCCCCTCTTTATTTTTTTATGGTAGAGATCCTCCAAGATGCCCATTCCCAATTGTATCTTTTTTTTTTATCCTTACCCAAACACAAAACATGATACCTATCTCGGAAGACACCATCCTCGCCCACAATCCCACCCACCCTTTTTCTTTCTATTTACCCCCTCTCCTTTTTAATCCCCTCTCCCACTTAGGAACTGACTCGCTTGTTTTCGGCTCTTGAAACAAACCGGAAAACAGTGAGCAGCTCACACTTACATAGATTTGGGAGGGCCTTACTAACCAACATATCATTTTTTGTATAATTTTTGGCTACTTGTAGCCTCTCTACCCCTAACCAATGAATTTTGTACATACATTTTTTGTAAATCAAAAACGTCATGACAAATTGGGGATAATGTTTGGTAGCCTGCCCAAAGAGTGTACGAGGCATTTTGGTGACTGGAACTAGTTTAGAGAATAGACCAAGAGAATGACACACGACCAAGATAGAATTATGGCAAATAATGCTAACAGTTTTAGAGGCAAAACAATAGACAAATATATTCATCGTAGTTACTTACTCTCTCATGCAAATACTAAGTAGCCTATTTTTCCACAAAATTTCACAAATATTTTTCTTCATAAAAGCTATAAGGCAGTAGAAGTTAGGTAAAAATGGAAATTGACATACCCAGGTACTGTACCCATACAGCTCAGTTTAATATTAATAAAATACATTTTACATATTAGTGGTTCATGAAGTTTGAAAGGTTTCCGCCTGCTGGATTATACCATATAGATATTAAATGAACGTTACTTCAATTTCTTGTGCTTGTGGGGTGTTTAACAGTTGGATGGTGGAAAGTAGTGCTAAGAGTTTTAGAGGGAACTGACAAGTCAGGCTATGCGACTGCGTCACAACACAGCGTATTGGTCACTGTATCCTCAGGCCTTTTTGTTTGCTCTTTCAAGTGGTGCCTTTATTTTTAGCCGTTAAGATGGAGGCGATCTTTATTTATAAAAGAATTCGAACCGTTCAAAGAAATGAACTCAGCATTTTTTGTTGCTGTCATTATTCCCACATTTCGGCTAACCATTTCACAGCCTTCTTCAGGAAAGAGGGACCTTTATTTTTGCTGAAAAAGATGGCAAACAGGGTAGATTAATCTTGGATGTTATTCTCACAACGTTTCGGCCGATGTAACCTCCAACCTTCTTCAGGTGCATCTTGCCAAACTCAGAAATCTTTTATGTTGAACTCGAGAATTTATACATGTTTTCGAGCTGAATCCCTTATTTAATCCACGGGGAAAGATTATTCTCCCTTTGTCAGCCATGAAAAATGGCGCAACGGATAAGGGTGTTGAGTATAATCAGTTCTAAGGGAGAATCTTCTTGAGGTTGAAAAATCAGTCCTCACTATAGGCGATACTAACTAAGAATAAAAATAAAAATTACTTAAGATTTCTATCCGGTTATGTTTATTTTTTAGAGAACAACATGGCAAACAGAATATACTAATAAATAGTTTAAATAAATTTAATGTTTACTTTGACTTTTTTTTAATCTCAGGAGCCACTCTCTCCATCAAATAAGCGATGACTGTTCGGTGGCACAATATGTAACAAATCACAAAGACCTATCTTGTCGCAAGCATTATTTTAGACGATTGTATGTAGCTTTAGCTTACTTGCCATCAGTGTATTTTTATACTATATAAATAAGGAAGTCTGAAATTTTTGCATTTATTCATTTAGATTATATATATATATATATATATATATATATATATATATATATATAGGGAGAGAGAGAGAGAGAGAGAAAGGTCGAGAGATATTTGGGTATATGCTCTCTACTATATATACAGTATTTCAAAAAACTATGTTGTATTATTGGTTTAAATAACAGTAAGCCGTTTTGATAGTAATATTGGTGTGATAAATGAATAATAACCTTTGCATTTTTTTACTAAAAATTCACCACTTATCAAGGCCCAAAGGCCACTCGAGGATAAGGTTTAATGAATGTCAGGTGGACGGTGAGACAACACTGTGATGATTGGTAGTGAAAGTGGAAGTTTGGAAGAATTTGATTATTCAGGAGGACGGCTTACCAAGAATTTGTTTACATTGGATTTGAAAACGACAATGTTGTAGTCAGCTGGGAAGCAGTCACGCGGTATGTTCCACAGACAAGTAGTTCTAGGAAAGAAACTTTGCTCATGGAAGCTTCGTTTAGTTTTAGGCACAGAGAAGGAGAAAGGGAAATTACTGATAGTGGTTGTAGCTAGACGAGTTTTTGTTGTAAATGTTTTACGGGGGAGGGCGTAGATGAAGCTCAGCCGAGCACCTACCATGAAAATAACGATAGAGTAGCAACGCCTCTTCTGTAAGAAAGAGGTAGTAGGGAGGAGAAAAGGACATTGCTCACTAGATTTCGAAGTTGGTTTTTTAATCTGCAAGGAAGGAAAGGGAGCTATGAGCAGTACCTATATATATATATATATATATATATATATATATATATATATATATATATTAGAGGAAGCATTATTTTGATCAATGAAACAGACGAGTGGAAAAAAAAAGGAAAATTGTTAAAATTACCTTAAGGCCTTATCGTCTGACCCTCTGAGAGGAAACGTCAGAATGGTAAATTAAAAACTAAAAGTCGAATGAGATATGAGGGGAAAAACTTATTTCAGTTGGAGGAAAAGATTGAGAGGAAAAAAAAAAGGTAAATCTCTCAACGTTATGGTGGCTTTGAATCATTAAAGATC
The DNA here is from genome assembly GCA_963556195.1 of Sepiola atlantica. Taxonomy (NCBI): domain Eukaryota; kingdom Metazoa; phylum Mollusca; class Cephalopoda; order Sepiida; family Sepiolidae; genus Sepiola; species Sepiola atlantica. The sequence continues at coordinate 69,427,660 of OY744516.1, read as the reverse complement.
TCCAACTGATGCTTCAAAATCTTTTGTCTACACAGGCTAGGTCGAGAGTTGTTAATAACTAACGCCTCAATAATATTGAGATGGTAGTTCGACCTGGCACTGTGTAAAACAGAAAACCACCCATCGGAATAGTTGTCAGAACAACTATTTGTACTAACGAGGTGATTACCGATGGCTGATAAGGCCTTAAGGTAATTTTAACAATTTTCCTTTTTTTTCCACTCGTCTGTTTCATTGATCAAAATAATGCTTCCTCTAAAATTGATCCTACGATTCTGTTGTACACGAAATTTACTTACATATATATATATATATATATATATATATATATATATATATATATATATATATATATATATATGTAAGTAAATTTATATATATATATATATATATATATATATATGTAAGTAAATTTATATATATATATATATATATATATATATATATATATATATATATATAGAGAGAGAGAGAGAGAGAGAGAGAGAGAGAGAGAGATTAGTAAAATGTTTCCACTGTATAGAATGCATTTAAATTTTGTAATTTGAAACGGTTTTTGAAACCAGTAAAATGCAGAGGCTTTATTTATTTGAATTCAAATTTTCGATTCACACAGGAATCTTCATCAGGATAATAGACAATATTTTTTTTCTTCCTTTTTTTTTCTTTTAAACGACGACAGCATGTCGCTTGATCTTGTACTTCAGTTGTTAACGAAGCTCGTTGTGTAATAATAATGTCCACAAGTGGTGTGTGTGTGCTAATACTTATAACGTGTGACCATTTATTTTGTGTATTCATTTATTTTATTTTTTAAGATTTTTTTTTCTAAATGAAGAAACTCCTGAAACATCTACACTACATGCTACATCAACACATTAAAGAATTTACTACAACTAAGGCCAAACTGATGATAACCACAGTATCCAAACTCAACAAAGCAACCGCAGCTATAGATCAATGCTACCACCACTCTCTCCTGATAGAAAAGAATAGACTTAAGTGCATAGCAACAATCTCGCACATACACCCGGACAAGAAAACCTAACGGTCACCCTCACACATGATGAAAAAGAACTCCTCAGCCTCGGCCCTAAATTCATCACCACTCAAAAAGCCATCGACAACAATTTGTTAAACATTGAAACAGATTTCTGTAGAGCTTACCATCTAAAATGGCTATCCGTAATCAACACTATTACACTCAACAACACCACTGATAACTTGCCCGTATATCAACTCGACCACCCATTACACCCACCACCTAACAACCATGAATTAGACATTAAGCTCTCAAGACTGAAACGCAACATTTTTTACATCATTAAACGTGAACAAGCAAGCATTGTGTCTAACATCACAAGTTCACAACGTCTCACATTTGAGAGTCTTAAAAACAAAGACACTATCTTTTTACCTTCTATGTCATACCACATGAAACTTACGACAACCTCACACTCACACACTTAAGTAATGATACTCTCTACGTATCAGTTAGTAAGATCTCTTATATGAAAATCCAAGACCGCGTTAACTCTGCCTGGACTGCCATATGTAGAAGAAGAAACCTCCCGAATAAATACAAATATAATTTGGTTACTAGAAACAGTAAACTCCCAACTTTCTATCACCTCATCAAGACACACAAAACCAACACAACTACACAGATTAGGCCTATAGTATCGAGTATTGAAGGACCTCTATACAAAATATCATGGCACCTCTCACAACTACTTAAACTCCTACTCTTTACCTTTCCCGGACACGTCAATAGTTCTGATGAGGTCATCCGCCGTCTACACACACTTCAACCACAATAATTAAGACAAAACCGATACGCCTTCAGCCTACATGTCGTCGCCTTTTACACCTCGGTACCTGCACATTGCATCTCTTCCAACGACCTTTACTGCTTTGGCCTCACGATCACTGATATTCACGAACTATTACAAATAATAGTTGACAATACATACTTCACCTTCGGACAACATACTTTCATGTTCAGGACTTTCAATGGGATCCAGTCTCTCAGGATTACTTGCCATCTCGTACATGGATAGATTAGAACGTCAAGCCCTTAACACCTGCTACTTAGCTATATTCCTGCCAGGATACGTCGACGACGTTCTGGTCCTAACATCGTCACGTAAGGAAGCTGAGAATATCTACACCGTATTTTCTAATACAGACCCATGTATACGGTTCACTCTTGAGCACCCTGATGTCTCTGGATCCCTATCACTTCTAAGTTTTAACCATAAGATTTCTGATGAGGGAGCTCTTATAACCAAATTCTACAGGAAGACAGCTAGCAGAAACATCTTTGTACAAGAGCCAAAATAGGATATGCGATGAATGAAATAGCACGCATCCAGGACAAGTGTAGTGTATTAGCAGATAAAACCGCCTGCACTAAGCAATTCCATCAGATGCTTGATTATAATGGATACCCCAACACAACCATCAGGCACCTGGAGAACCCTAAAAGACGGATGAGACGCTTTGCATCTAACATGTTTTTTTAAACTTCCTCATCTCAGTTTGCAGATTAGAATGTGCCATTTGCAACAAATTTTACGTAGGTAGTACCATGAGATCTCTACTCATCAGGATTAAGGAACATACACAAAGACAAGCATTATCATCCTTCAAGCACCTTAACACTTGCAAAAATACTAACAGACTTATCAAAGTTAACATATTGGCCACGGAGAGGGACATTGGAAATCTTTGCATTAAGGAATCTCTATTCATGGCTATGTTACGCCCTGAACTTAATAGCAGGCTTGAACTTAGTTCCTCATTTCTAATATAAATTCTGTAAAAAAAAATTGAAAAAAGTCTTTAAAAAAATAATAGAAAAATAGAATAGAATAACAAACTTAGTATATAGATTCACTATTACCTTCCAACAATTGAATAGATATATGGATACACATGTAAAGTTTTGTATATGTTCATTTACATGTATATTGTTGGAATTACACACTTATATAGGTGTGACAAGTCACTATAAAAAGTTTCAAGTGATTGTATCCCCTTGTTAAAACTGAATGTTTGATTAAGTAAGGGAAAAAAACTAACCAGTTAGATGTTGGATTCAGATTATAATTGACTAAAACCGAATTAAGACACTAGAAAATAAATATCTAAAAGTAAGGAAATAGATTTAAGAGTTTCAAATAAGTGTAGAATGTCCTTTTCACCATTTAAAAGAAATTATATATTGAAAATTAAAATATAATATTGTATATATATGTATCTATTGGTACATACATGTATATTCACATTGTTATAAGGGAAATAATTCACAACAACTTTATGAGAGTTACTTCTTTTTGTTTGGAAAAAAGTAAAATTAAATTTAAATTAAAAATAAAAATCGTTAATAAATTGAATTCTGAATTTTAATAATAAAAATTTACTAAAATCATAACAACATTAAATGATTTAAGAGTAAGTAGATAATGATAGTATTTACAGATAAATAAAACAAGAATTACTTCATCATTTAAAAGAATTTATTTTGTTTGTTACATTTACTGCGGGCTACACACAATCTGGCCATAGTATCAATCAAAACATATTTACTAGTTAATCATAAAATATTTTTTTAAATTATTAGAAAAAACAAATAAATAAATACTGTTAGAATAAAAATAATAATAGTATACAATTTAAAAAATAAAAAAATATATATTAAATAGATAATATTAGAAAATAAAATTAATTGAATAGCGTTCTTACCTATTACCCCCTCTTCCACAAAAACAAATATATATATATATATATATATATTTAAATAGTTCATTCAATTTAAACAAATATAACACTTCAACAGTTAAGTAAAATATGAAATTTTGAAAAAACAAAAACAAAAAAAACATTTAGTTATAGTTTTATTTCAGTTGCTATGGATATTAATATTTACTGCGTTATAAGCATATAACAATATTACCTTTCCGCACATGTTTTAGAGATTGAAACACCTAATATTTGACAAAGAGGTCATCCTTGAAATATATTATGGAACACGGTCACACACATTACATCACTGTGTTGAAGTCTTGCCTAATACAGTAAGATTTGCTATAAAAATATATATATATATAAAAAAATCCCTTGTTTTTGTCTTACTTCTCAACGTTGACATATTTCCATTTCTTTCATTGTGATAGCCTTCTAATACTCCTCTATATCAAATATAAACTTTATAACATAACGTAATTATAATAGCTTAATAGTGTAAGGGCAGAGCTATGCTATATTCAATATATTTTATGTAATTTCATACCATATGAACGTTATAAAGGACAGATTCACGTGATTTCATAAAACTTGTTTTTTAAAAAACAAGTTTTATGAAATCACATGAATCTTTTCTTTTACAACATTGATATGGTTTAAGATTACATAAGAAATATTGAATATATACATATATATATATATATATAGATATATATATATATATAATATATACATATATATATATAGAGAGAGAGAGAGAGAGGGCAGTCACCTTCCCTTCTCTCTCTCTCTCTCTCTCTCTCTCTCTATTAACTCTCCTTACTACTTTTATGCCTCATCGATATATCTTCAATTTAAATTACCTCCCTTAAAAATTATTGAACATAATATTTTAAGAAAGGTTTTAGCAATTTATTATTTTATTTCATTGAATCACTTTAATTAATTATTGTTAATACCGACAAAACTATTGCATATATATATATATGAAAATAAGACAGTAAAATTATGAATGAATAACACCAAACATAATAATGTTTAAAAAAAGTTATGCAAATTAGGCATTCAAATGGCTGTCTTTTGATCTTTGCTCTCTACATTATTTCAAAAGACCGGGCTGAAATAATAAGGTTATTTAGAAAGCCATTCTTAACATAGGGATGGGGGGTTATTAACTATTCTGTACTGTCACCTAATAATCTAATAAGCAAAAGATACCATAAAAAATAAATTTAACTTGAAAATCCTATCTAAAAAAATAGCCCGGTCTGTAAACTGCATAAGCACCCATTATTGATTTAAATAACAGTCAGCCGTTTTGATTTTAATATAGGTGTGATAAATGAAAAAAACAACTTTCGCCTTTATTCATTTAGATAGTAAAGAAGAAGAAGAAGAAGAAGAAGAAGATGGAGTACTGTTGCCACATCTGGGGAGGTGCCACTCAGAGAACTTGCATTTGCCTTGACAGAGTACAAAATCGACTTCGAAATCTAGTGGGGATGTCCTCTTCCCTTCCATACAACCCTTTTCTCACATAAGAGACGTTGCTAGTCTTTATCTACTCTATCATTATTTTCATGGTAGCTACTCAACTGAGCTACGATCTCTGGTTTCCTCTGTAAAACATTCACAGCAAGAACTCATTTGTAAAAAGTGTTTTTTCTGCCTCTTTGTACATGGGGTAAAATGACACTTCCATGAGCAGAGTGTCTTTTAAGAAACTGCCCATCTGTTGCACGCAATACAACGGAACTGCTTCCCAGCTGACTAGAGCATAGTCGTTTTCAAGTTCAATGTTAATAAATTCTTGTTAAGCTGGAATCTTAAATAATCAAATTTTGCCCAGATCCAACCATCGTCTGAAATTCTCAAGGTGTTTGTCTCACCATCCACTTGGCATAAACCATTAACCCTTGTCTTCGAATGACTTTTGGGCCTTAATGAGTGATGACTCGTTAGTAAAATAACTATAATAATAATAAATTATTATTATTATTGTTAATACCAACAAAACTATTGCATATATATATATAGGAAATAGGATAGTAAAATTTAAAAAGTTAAAGTAATAAACACCTGGGCATTATCACTAATAAGATACTCTGGGCCATTCATAGGCTGGGCAAAAAAAAATTAGATATCTTAACCAGAAACCGAGGAAACTTATGACCATGCACTACACACAAACGATGACATTGACCGACTATACACAAAAAGAAACAAAAATAGAAAATGTCTGATAAGTATAAAAAACAGTTAGAAGACACAAAAAAAGAGTTGCAAAAATACATAATGCAGAACACAGAAAGACTGATCACCGCAGCAAAAGACACCGTAAAAATGAACAATGCAGGAAACAGCGAAACCAGAAAGAAAAAGACAAGAAAAGAAAAGTGGGAAGAGAAACAGCTACATATGCGATTCATAAGAATGACAAGAGAAGAGAATCATGAAAACACATGGACATGGCTAAGAAAAGGACACTTGAACAGAGAAACAGAATCGCTACTGACAGCTGAACAGAACAATACGATTAGAACTAACTACATTAGAACTAAAATAGATAAAACACAGGAAAACAGTAAATGCTGGACAGTACTGGAAAACGAAAACCAGCCAAAACGGTAAACTACATAATAAGTGAATGCAGCAAACTAGCCCAAATAGAATACAAGAACAGACACGACTGCGTGGAGAAAGCAGTACACTGGGAACTATGCAAACGATTTCATTTTGAACATGCAGACAAATGGTACAGACGCAAACCGGAGACAGTACTGGAAAACGAAAACCAGAAAATCCTTTGGTATATGGCGGTGTAAACAGATAAACTCATCCAAGCAAGGAGACGTCATAATAATTAACAAGAAGGAACAAGGACTGTCAAATTGTAGATTTTGCCGTCCCAGCAGACAAAGGATGAAGATCTAACAGATGAGGAAAAACAAAGCAAATACACGGAGCTTGCCAGAGAACTGAAAGGAATATGGAACATGAAAAAGTCAATATAATACCAATAATTGTAGGAGCACTAGGAACAGTCCCGAAAAAGCTGGAAAAAAGACTAGGAGAAATTGGAATGGACGGCAATGATGAAAACAGCTGAAATTTTAAGGAAAATCTTTGAATGCAGAAACCAACCCAAATAAAATACAAACACTAACCAGCCTCATCGAAACTGCAACAGAAGTAAAACAAAAAGATAGAAGAAACACCAAATGAAACCAAGGAAACTGAAACTGCAAGAAATCCTATAAACTGTTCCCCCCCCCCCTCAAAAAAAAGGAATCAGTCGAGGTTAATATCACACAAAATAGTCATGAAAGGTCAAGGAGGATGGAAGGACCGAGAAGGGAGAGCACTTACCAGACCTCCACTGGATGAGTGTGAAGAGTATGTGAACCTTGGGGAGGCTTATTGCCACCCAAATTCCAGTGAAGACCAATGGATAAAAAAAAAGTGAATACAGCAAACTAGCCCAAATAAAATACAAGAACAGACACGACTATTTGGGGAAAGCAGTGCATTGGGTAAATTATATGTTACGATAACGCAAAGTCATTTGCAAAGCTTATTGAAAGAGATGGAGAGCACTGGAAATTTGGGGAGACTTGTTGTCACCCAGACTCCAGGGAACATTACCGGTTACTATCAGTGAGTAATCTCTGATGATGATATGTGTGAGAACGCCTAGTGAGTACAAATAATAATATAGAAGTAAAGAGACTTATTATTTTTAATTATGAGGAAAGAATGTCTTCACAGTTTATGAATTTTCGAATGAAATCAAAGTAGTATAAATAGTGGCGGTTGTTGTGACCCAACAGGGCACGGGTACGTCGAGTATTGTTTAACTCTGATGGCCTATCCACACATAAAGGCAATATATTTTCTTTTATTTGTTTTCATTTACCTCCTCCTGCTGCTTCGTACCGGAAATGTGGCATAACTAGAATGCATCTGTCAAATGTATGTATTTGTATGTAAATATCAGGTTGGAAAGAAAGTAATGTCGTTTTTGTCCAACACATTTATTTCATCTGAAACATTCACATTAGGGCATTTTTAACCTTTACAATAATTTCCCCCATTTTCTATGACTTCTGTCCAACGATCAACTAGCTTCTTGATGCTTTCTTCAAAAAAATTCTCTGATTTTTTAGAGAAAAACAAATTTAGGTCATTTTTGAGTAGG
>OY744516.1:69392215-69414715 GCA_963556195.1 Sepiola atlantica | reverse complement strand
GTAATTTTTGATGTACAGTATTCTTTTCAGCTACCACATAAGTACATAACAAAGTTTATACGTTTCTTTAGCTATTTTCTTTTTCAGAGAAGTATTACATGGTGGAGTGAAACTCAAGAAGCACCGGATTTTTTTTGTTTTTTGTTGATCACACTGAAAAAAGGAAAACTGTTCGAAAGACAAACCCCAGAACGACACAAATAAATTCACACGGTTTATTGATTTTTCCGGTAAAGTCGATCTTTGTGGTCGGTTTTATAAGAAAGATGGCTTTTGTTGCAGCTAACAGCTTTGAAGCAAATTCTAAGTGTGGTAGCACCATATCTGCAGACACTTTTAAATAGATGGCTGGAGATCGGCTAACAAAGGTTTTGCTGAGTGATGCCACGACACACTCGCCTTCTTAACAAATTTAAAGATGTTCTTTGTCCAACATAATTCACTGCTGACAGTAATGCCGAGGTAATGTTGACAAGAAGACTTCTTGATAATACTCTTGTGGAGGGAGTATGTGGAAACCGGATGTTTCCTTCCAAAATGCATGGTGCTACACTTGTCCACAGCTAGCTTCAGTTGCCAGTCTGTGATCCACTGCTGCATTGTGCCTAGGTATGATTGCGGGAAATATTTATAGAGTACAGGATCTGTTCTTTTTATTTCAAGGCCATTAGCTGTAGCTTGATGTCATCTGCATATTTCAGCAAAGTGGCATTCCTTAAGTTAGTATCAGCATATTCGATTTAACGTCTGCTTGAGATTCTGGCATATATTGAACGTTTTTTAAAAAATTGACTTCCAAACTAACCTATCTCTAGCTAGGTCTTCATTTATCTTTCTTTCTCTCAAATCCACTCTTGGCCTTTCCCTGTGAACTGACCTTGCTTCTTAAGCTGTTCTACATCTATTAACCCAAGAATGTTCACCTATTCTTTCAATGTGACCAAACACATGAAGTCTCCTGCTATGTCCAGATTTAATCTTTCTCTCATTATACATTCATATCATTTCCATATATCATCACACTGTATGCACATATCTAGTAGACTCTTCCCTTGGTCAACAGCAGTAACATTCTACTGGTTAGTAATTTCAGAAGTTGCTCTTCTCATTTTTAATAAACGAAACAAATAGAAGAGGACCAATAACAGATTACATCACATACTGTCAAGGATATTTTACTTTCAATCGATTTCTCCACCTTTCATATTTAATCCTGATCAATATTTGATCTTTTTAGTCTAATTTAGAGGAAGGTGGCAGAGTACTTACTCAGTAATTGAGGTCTACTCTCACTCGCTCTATCATCACCATTAAGAAAATTTAATAAGACACATTTTTTCCTGAAACACCGGTTGTCAATCATATTTCAAGGGTGTCCATTTGCTTGAATGTTTAATGACGCAATCGATCTAAAGAAAATGTATGGCTGGTTTTCTTTCCTGCTTACTAATGTCAAAAACATTTACTACATTATGTTTTCTTTAAATTTTTATCAATAAATATAATATTATAAGTTCATTACTATACTGGCTCATTTGGTATAAGAGTATTCGCTAATGTGCCGATACACTTGAGTTTAATCCTAGCTCGAGTCATACCTAAGGCTCAAAAATGTACTCGGTGTCCTCTTGCTTAAACACTCAGCATTATAAGGTGAGAATCAAAGGTATATGGAGTAATCCTGGGGAAGGAATGGCGCCCTTCCCTACATCTCATTATATATACTATAGTAGTTAATGAAAAAGGAGCCTTCGGGTCGCCCTCGACTATGGTTGACCACTTAAAAAATTTTTATTACTATACAGGCTGTCAAACAAAAAAAAATTAAAATCAAAATGTCCCTAATTAATTGTTTTCTGCAAACCACTCCTTCCTGTCGCATCTTTATTTTTTTACTTAGAAAACAGGGAGATAGTGAGAACGACCAATCTATACCGTAGAATCGTTTTGTTTTATAAAGTACTAGTAGAATACTAGTGGTTTTCTGACAAAAACCTAAGTTTAGTATTAATTAAAAAATGAACACATTCAAAGTCTTTACCTGAAAAATAAAGCTGTAAAACGGCAAATGGATTTAACAGAAAATTGGATAATTTCGTTTTTATTCAATTATTTTAAATCTTAAAGATACCAATAAAAGTAATTATTTAAACTATTAAACACTTTGTTTTAATACATTCTTCACTGAGATATTCTTTGTGCAATTTTATTTTTGTTTTATGAAACGAAGAAAAGCTATTTAAAAAATGAATTTCGTTTTGTTACGTTCTAATAAATTTTGAGGACCTAACTGATAATTGCCCTGGTAACCCCAGCTGGAATCGAATGGAAATTTCAATTCTATTTTTAGATTCCTTGAAAAATGTAACCCTTATTGAATTTATTTGAATGTTCTAACTGTTAACATATCGATTTCTATTGTACCAGTTTCGTTTGTCCGTGGTGTGTATAAACCATTATCGTTGGGAAAGTAGGGGCTTGATTGTCTGTGGATACTCTGAGGCCGACGTTTTGTTTTTAAGAAGGTTTATTTATCAGAAAGGAACAGTCACAAGGAAAACCAAATAAACGGGTTACTTGCATGCACACACGAGAGAGAGAATGAGGGGGGGGGGGGAGAGAAAGACAGACGGCGCCTTATACACGTTCTCTTTGCTTGAAGTTTTACCAGGAAGAGACAGAATTATCTCTGCTCGCAATTCACATGATTTCACTAACTTTCGTTTGTTGGGTCACCTCTGATCCCTAGGTGTCACTTAAACTTTTCCATTAAAATAATGACTCGCAATTCACATGATTTCACTAACTTCCATTTGTTGGGTCATTTCCGATCCCTAGGTGTCACTTAAACTTTTCCATTAAAATAATGACTCGCAATTCACATGATTTCACTAACTTCCATTTGTTGGGTCACCTCTGATCCCTAGGTGTCACTTAAACTTTTCCATTAAAATAATGACTTTAATTACATAACACTATAACGCACAAACAAACAAACATAGAGAAGATATATATCTCTGCAAGTATGAAGGAAATACATGTTTTATCATTCATGATTAAAAATTAAAAATAAAAATAAAAATAAAAACCAACCGACCAGTTTCGCCCTCACTTAGCAGGAGCTGTATCGAGGTATTTTTTTAAAAAGGAGAAGAGAAAAAAACTATATATTTAAAATAAAACAGCATTATAGTATATATACAATGGGGGATTTATCTTAGAGACTGATCCCGACACACCCTCTGTTTACAAAGGGAGGTGCTCTTTAAACGAATGTGGATCGTCTCCAAGATTTTTAGGTGATATAGCGAGTGAGCATGACTCAGGATGGTAAATGAGTCAATGCTGAAATTCATTGTGCACGTCAGGTTTTTAGTCAAATGGTCCGTGATAAAAGACCTGTGTGTATTATTTAGAATGTCCGTTGAACCTCAATATCTGTATGTATGTGTGCGTGTGATGTTTGTGTGTTCCCTATTGAAAGAAAGGTTAGCGAATCTACATAAAATCTAAAAGTATATTCTTATGTAAAACTTACCGGGAAAGATGATGGAAGTGTTCCCCAATCTCTGAGTGTGCCTCTATGAGGTTATAATCCTCTCAAAACTTCAAATATATCCTATTTTCATGAAATTTAAATCATATGTATAAAATTTTGGGGGGAAGACAATGAAAGTGGTCCCGAATCTCTAAGTGCCCTCCTAACTTAAGAGAGCTATGGGGGCTGAAATTCCTTTAAAACTTCAAATATGTCCTATTTTGATGCAATTTATATCATATGTATAAAATTCGGCATAATCGCGTTGACACACCGGTTCCTGTTAGATCACCGAAGTTAAGCGACGTGGAGCCTGGCCAGTACCAGATGGGTGATCATTTGGGAATGCTAGGCGCTGTATGTCATCTTCCCATGACCGGAATATACATGCGGTTGGGGACCGCTTGTGAATCTGATATTCCCTGTAAACTTCATGCTTTGGAGGACGCTGGCATAGTCTACCCAGGGCTAATAGCACACAAGGTATTACCGGTTCAATGTAAACTTCTCCGGGGAAGACAATGGAAGTGAACCCTAATCTATGTAACCTTGTATCTTCCGAATATCTATGGGCCCCCACCTCTAAGTGACCCATGGGAACAGAATTCCCTTAAAACTTCAAATATGTATATCCGATTTCAATGAAATTTAAACCATATGAATAAGACACTTTTTCAGAAAGTTTTCCAACATTTCAACTTCTTCCAACTATATAAAGGGGTCAAACGAAAGGAAGTTGACATTAAAAACAAAGAAATCTATATGGTGTTAAGTATAAAGTAGTGATCTTCATTCAATCCCGAGCAACGTCGGGTCTTCCTGCTAGTAAAATGATAATAAAGAAGCAGTTTTGATACACTGTGCAAAATTAATTTCTTTAATGAGAAAGAGAAAAGAAAAACATTTCCTAACAAGGAAAATTAATATAAAAGATGATTACTTTTAGTAGAAAATGCCTTCAGGGAAGATGAACAATTTATACTAATCAAATTCATTGATAATCATTGTAGCTTATCGCTATGAATTGGCTCATTTTATAAATATATATATACTTTTTTGTCTAGTCTGTTTTTTAATGTATCAATTTTTGTTGGTGGATTATTTAATGACGATGCACTGAAGTTATTCAGCTACCAATATTAACAGAGTAGGGTAAAGAAGGGTCCAGAAGTGATCAGACAGTACGAAAGTGGTTTGGAGGACACGTGTGTGAGAGAGAGGGAGAAGTGTTGAAGTTATAACACTTCAACACATAAACAGAAATAAGGGGTAAGTAAAGCATGTGTTCACAAAAGAGTATTTTATGTATATGTAAAACAGGTGGTTTACAAAGGTTTAAAACGAAATGAGGATAAGTGTCTTTGCAAAACAAAAGAAATTCAAGGGGTGTCTGAAAAGCAATAAAGGCTTTGGTGAATATAAAAGACGTCAGGATGAGTTTTGAGTCGAGCCGTTAAAGATCAGCAAGCACATGTTCGTATGTCCAAGGAGATGTGAACTCTATACAAAAGAACTCAACTACAAGGAAGACAATAGAAGGAAGGAAGTAATTGTCTGAGCTAGTGAGAAAGGTTTAGTCGACAATTAAGTGCTACAAAATATTCACAAGACAGAACTGCCGTAACTAAGATCTTCTCTACTAAACTGAAGATCAATTAAATTTTCGCCTTTATATACGCTCGAGGGTCTTTAAAGTGGATCCCAAATAATAAGTTGATAATTTCGCATAAATGTTTCTGATTGGCTCAAAAATATATATCTGCATTTATTAATCCAACCGGAAGTCTGCACCGAGCAATGTGCACACAAACGATTTTAGGCACTTTAATTGTGTACCTTAAAGGGTAAACTTCCACTACAACAGTGGTTTTAGAAATTCCGTAATGGTAATAAAAGTTTTTAAGACATGCACTATTGACAATGAACGTTTGAAAGCAATTGTTGAAGAAAATCTACTCAGAGTAATATATAAGGCACTTGATGTCAGTATTTCAATGGTGTTTGACATTCTGAAGCAAATTCGTAAAGTGAAAAAGTTCGATAAATGGATTCTGCATGACCGCAATGAATAAATATTGCTTTCTGAAATCGATCCTTATTTTACGAACAAACTGATATATATGAAAGATTATAAGATATATGAAGGAAAGAAGGATCCACAGACAGTGTACCAAAATCACTCTGGGGTGATCAAAAAAGCAGGATAGTGAATGAGTATTATAACCTAAATGGTAACATGGTGTAGGTCAGGGATGTGGACAGGTATCGCGTTTGGAATGTGACTGCAATTGTTTTGATTATTTCGTGTTGGTGCCTAAAATTTGAATTGTAAACATTGGATTGCTTTTATTTTGAAGTATGCCGATTTGAGAAAGGTATCAAAAACAATTGAAGACATACGTCATCGATCGAGAAAAGATCGATAAAAACAGGAGAGAACCTGACGATCGAAGTCAGCAAACGTTCTGCTTTTGCTCCCCTCAGCTGGTGTTTGGGGAGTTGGCTGTAACAATAGCGCAGAGTGTGCAAAAATGTCGATATCCTACATGCAAGAAATTGTAAGCTATATGAAAAAGAAAACTTTCCTGTTTGCGATTTATTCATTTCCGCTGAAACGACAGGGGGAATATGTTACATCAAGAACGCCAAGCTTTGGGGACCAGTAAAGAACACCGAGATTAAGTTACAACTGTACCAAAGTGGTTTTATAAATTCTGTAGTGGTAAGATGTAGAAGGTAATGGACGGCCATGCGCTCTTGACAATGAACATTTGAAAGCAATTGTTGGAACAAACCCCACGTCAAAATGTCAAAAGACACTTGATATCTGTATTTTAACGATGTCCGAGCTATCTGAAGTAAAGTGGTAAGGTGAAAAGGCTCAATAAATGGGTCCTCTATGAACTCACTGAATAAATGTTCGTTTCTGAAATCGGGCATTATTTTCCCAACAACCTAATTTTTTGTTTGTCTCTTTCTTTTTATGGCATGATAATAATCAAGCAATGTGCCTAAAACATAAGTAACTCTCTCTCCCCATTTTTGACCTTTCAGCCACTGGATCATCATATTGTTGAATAAATCGTTCATTGTTCTATGAAATCAGTCATTATTTTCCAAACAACCTTATATTTATAATTATTTTGTCTGTTGATTACTTTTTATGGTATAGAACAGGCTCTAAAACCGCTAGGAGATATTGTATCAAATTGTGTAGGAAGCGTCTTTTAGATGTTAGAAATGTGTTATACTCATCTAACAATGTAGTTGGCGAAATTCTATATGACAGGACTTAATTCATATACATTCTCATATTGGAAGTATATTTTCTTATTAATCAGTCACCACTTGTCAAGACCAAAAGCCATACAAAGATAATGGTTTACAAGGTGAATGGATTAGGGGTTGAATGATGAAGAACATTATGAAAGGATTGAAAATAATAAATGGAATGAACAAAGTTCTATTACTTATGGGGAAGATTTATGACAAGTATTTGTTGGCATTGGATTGGAAAATGACCATGTTTTAATCTGCAAGGAAGCAGTCCCATGGTGATGTGTGTCACAGACAGGTAGTTATTGGAAAGAAACTCTCTTCACGGAAATTCTGCCTGATGCTAGGCACATGGAGGAAGAAGAGCAAGTTTTCTTTCAGCTGTGGTAGGAAGACGAATTATTGTTGTGAATGTCTTACATGGATGATCCAGAGATTGGATTCTCTGAAGACAAAAGCTCTGGTGAGTAGTTGGCGAACAAAAGCTCTGGTGAGTAGTTGGCGGACAAAAGCTCTGGTGAGTAGTTGGCGGACAAAAGCTCTGGTGAGTAGTTGGCGGACAAAAGCTCTGGTGAGTAGTAGGCGGACAAAAGCTCTGGTGAGTAGTTGGCGGACAAAAGCTCTGGTGAGTAGTTGGCGGACAAAAGCTCTGGTGAGTAGTTGGCGGACAAAAGCTCTGGTGAGCTAGTCGGCGGACAAAAGCTCTGGTGAGTAGTTGGCGGACAAAAGCTCTGGTGAGTAGTTGGCGGACAAAAGCTCTGGTGAGTAGTTGGCGGACAAAAGCTCTGGTGAGTAGTTGATGGACAAAAGCTCTGGTGAGTAGTTGGCGGACAAAAGCTCTGGTGAGTAGTTGGTGGAGGCAGCATCCGGCTGTCCCAGGAGACAATCAAATCAAATTTATTGGCAAAAACTAGCAAAGTGCAACAAGCCAGGTAAATGGACAGTTATAAGATGTGTACATCTAAACACTGTCTGAATGTTTTAATCCTGGATATGATGGACATCATCACTACCTTTGGTAGACTATTCCACGAAGCAGAATCACAGGCACAGAATGCTGCTTTTCTTCTAATGAAACAAAAGCAACTATAGTACATTCTTTGCTGTGGTCCGTGGAGACCACGACTTCGCTTTGGGATATAAAAAACTTTTCGAAAGGTATATTTAAATTCTGATTGATGTTTTATGTCAGAAACACATCGCCACGCGCATCCTGAATGTATTGCTTTTATTTTGAAGCATGCTGATTTGTGAGGGGTAATTATCCAAAGATCAGTGGCCATGAGGCATCCAACGCTGTCTTGAAATGTTTGGTTGTCTGTAGGCTGACCACGGCTTCTGGCAGCCTGTTTCACAATGGACTTCTGCACCTCAGATCACTTTGCTGCTGAATTGCAGCATCTGCTGTGACTGTGCAGTCCTGTATCGGCAGGCACTATTAGTTGCCACAGATGTAGGTGGTGCCTGGTTCTGCAAGCTCTGATGCAGCCCTCTGCTCTTTACTCCCCTGCCGCTGTTGGTCTCTTCTCTCTTCGCGCCCTCTGGAGTATGCCTTTACAGCACTTCTCTAACTGCTGTGTTCTTCAGCCACGTATCCCAAACTACTGTATCTATGCAACCTGTCCTCATCTCTCACTTGCAGAACCTTGTAACGTAGGACAGGTCTTCCTGCAGGTCTTGAGCCGATGGTGAGCTCGTCGAATAGAATATTCTTGGAGATTTTCGCATCGCTCATATGCCTGGCATGGCCAAGCCACAGGAGTTGAGACTGGGTGAGCAGAATGAACATGCTAAGCATGCTGATCTATGGCAATGAACCCCTAACCTCTCTACTCCGGCAAGAGAACAGGCTCAATACCCTCCACATGTGCAATCTCAGAAGAATCCTAGGAATCACCTGGCAAGACTGCATCACAAATAGAGCATTCTATGATTCTATGATGTTAGACCAGCAGTGATAATGGAGAATATAGATTTATATAGGCAACACCCAGACAAGCATCTGTAAATGTGTCAGAAAAAAAAAACAGAAGAAAAACAGCGTGCATCGAGAAGTAGCCAGCAGAAGAAGGAACGAAGAGAAACAGAACAAGTGAAAATAATAAATGAGTTTGAAAGATAATAAGGATTAATGACATCAGACTTTATTTGTTTATATGTGCCCCCATTTTGGCGACAGATGGTGCGATTCATCGGTCAGAGTATAACTGTTGCCATCAAACCAATCTTGATTGAAAAATCCAGTGCGAACCCTGCTTTAGCTGGATGAACTCAGAAAGAAAACAGATTTTATATTTTATAAGGAGTTGGGCATTTCATTATAAAACGTTAGAAAGGATATTTTTTAAATCACTTGAAGAAATAAAATTTATAAACATCTACAGAAAAATCCCCTTTCTTCTCCTCTCTCTCTCTCTCTCTCTCTCGCATATATATATATATATATATATATATATATATATATATATATATATATATATATATATAAATAAATGTTTGAAATGAAATGCTGTGGTAGACAAAATGTGTGAAAAAAGACAAATGGAAAACAGGTTAAAATGCAGGAGAAAAAATAAAACGAGAGATTTGACCGGTTTCGTTCGTATTATCCTGGCTAGTTTCTCTGTCTTCTTCCCTCTTATCGCTTTCACCCCCTCTGCCTACCGCCTCCCCTATACTAGCTCGGTAGGTGCGAAAAGGAAAAAGAAAAGGAAAAGAAAAATTTTAAAAAGAATAAGAAAAAAAAATAAAGTAGAATATATCACCTACTTGTCAAATCATATTTCAATGTCGCTAAAAGTCTTCTCATATGGTCCAATCGGATCATCTTTTCCTTCTCCCATGTGTGTGCCTTCAAAATAAAATTGTTTCCAAATCTTCACTTTTCTTGAAGATGTTCGTTTGTCTTTTTTCACATATATATATATATATATATATAATAGTTATACAAACATTTTGCTACATATTATAACACGTTTCAACCGGAGCTTTTTTAAACCCGGTATTTTCAGACCGAGAAAAAAATAAATGCCGCTCTTTACATCTTCATATATAATAATGGGGTAAAGCTTCAATTCGTAAGAATTACAAATATATATATATAATATAGAGGGTTTTAAATAAAAGAAATTGTATTATTCCTTCTTTAAGTCATGGTTAGAAGCCGTTATGATAATCACTGCTGCCAAGAGTAAAAAGTAAAAATATTATAAATTCTAAAAACGAATTTCTTTTGGCATGCAGACATCAAAGAAAATAATATATATATATATATATATATATATATATATATATATATATATATATACCCATGAGTCAGGAAATTGTGACAAATTCAGAGATTAGACTGCTTGAAGAATTAACAGTGAAATAAAGATATGATGTATACCTTTAAAGCAAAACCTATCATGAAAAATTGATATACGAGCGATTATATAAACAAGTAAGAGATGAAAATAAAAATTGTACAAAATACAAATATCTGTTAAGTCATCAGCTGTTCAAAACAGAGGGTTTTAAATAAAAGAAATTGTATTATTCCTTCTTCTTCGGTTAGAAGCCGTTATGATAATCACTGCTGCCAAGAGTAAAAAGTAAAAATATTATAAATTCTAAAAACGAATTTCTTTTGGCATGCAGACATAAAAGAAAATTTTAATATATCAACTTTATAGCCCCAACGACACCCTCTCCCTTTGAATAATCAAACCCTTTCAGCTTACAGAAGACCAGTACTACAAAAACTCACTTGAAATGCCTTACGTTAAAAATCACCTAAAACTATTATTAAATCTGGTCCTGTCCAAATTCCTTTTTTAACACAACCTGAAGACCACATGTAAAACCTGCATCACTAATTTTAGAACTGTTTTTTTTTTAATTGCATGGAAGGTTTCTTAACTCATAGAACTCGATACCAGTCTTTTACTTTCTATCCTCAAATTCAATCTTGAACTTTTTTAACTTCAATCTTTTGATCTTTTTACTTGAATCTCTGACCCCTACACACCTTTCCTTTTAGTACCCCTTACCTTAGACACCCTCCATTTTTTAAATTTAACAAATATGTACCCTTCAAATATACCACCCTGAATAATCTATACCTTTATTATTTTCATGCCCTAATTTTTTTTGGGGATTCTATCTACTTTACTCGTCCTATTAACCATTCCTCTTATCTTTTTTGATTCAAGCACACTCTACAGATTTTACAGTTTTAGTATTTGTAACCAACCTTTTAATAGTTCTAATACCCGTTATTTTTATCCTCTCAACTAATCAATCTAATTAAGTTCAGTTTATATAATTGGAAGCTAATCCCTTCCATTTACGTACTCATTTCTGATCGTCCCAAATCCGACCTTTCTACATCTCTATCTCCATCAACGTGAGGCTAATAGCCTCCCCTAACGATTTTAAAATACTTTTATCAGTCCTGTTCCTTCTAACGGTTCCCTCCCAATATTGATATTATATCTTTTTCTCTATTTCATATATTTAAAGACTTTTGGCAATATTTTTATTCTTAATTTTATTTTTATTTAATTTTATTTTTATTTTTATTTAATTTTTAACACAACCTGAAGACCACATGTAAAACCTGCATCACTAATTTTAGAAGTGTTTTTTTTTTAATTGCATGGTTTCTTAACTCATAGAACCCGATACCAGTCTTTCACTTTCTATCCTCAAATTCAATCTTGAACTTTTTAACTTCAATCTTTTGATCTTTTTTTTTTTGACTAATTTACCAACTGTATTTCATTTTAAATAATTTGTCGCCAATAGTAACGTTTACCAAAGAAAGTTTGCATTCCCCCAGCCTCTTCAGGGAGAGGGGGGGGGGGTCTTTGTCTTTTTATAAATCCGGCTCTACATACATCATAGATCATTACACTGCACTAACATATTTGATGTCTGCGTTTGGTTTTACGATTCTAGGCTTGCCACGTTTATTGGAAGAACGAATTGAATGATGACTTACAAAGAACACAATGGGAAGATGAGGTTGTCTATAACTGGCAGCATTTGTGGTTGTCTCGGCGGCACCAACCAGTGTCTCTTATTGGCTTCGTCTGTTCGCCGGAATGTCAGTAGTTCATTCTTACCGACAAAAGAAATAAAGAGTTCGCCTGTCAGAAACATTAATCCTCATTCGACTGATGAAGGTGTCTGCGTCTTGGAGAAGCGATCTCTTCAGACATGTCTACTATGTGGGTTTGTATTTTGAATAAATCATAATAGTAAGCTTCTACTTTTAGTAATTACTTGTAAGCTTCGATGTACAATGATTAGATTTCAAATATATATATCTCTATGATATATGGGTATTTAGTAAGGCTGTGTGTAATGCGAAAAAAAAACGGAACGGTAAAAGGGGAGATGAACAAAAACAAATAATTGAAGACTTTTTATTTGAGAAAGGGCGATTTTCTCCCGAAATATAAAAACATTTTCCATCATCGGAATTTATATTTTATTAACAGTAAGTGAAAGGTTTACTAAAAAATAAATGGATAACTTTTTGAAGAAAAATATTGTTGTCTTTAATTGTTTGTTTTTACTCATCTCCCCTTTCACCATCCATTTTTTTCCACATTGCAAACAGCCTTATTAAATGCCTACATACTTATTTATCAGCAATGCTTCAAGCCAACTACCATACTCTTTTATACATCTCTATCTTTATAAATTTAAGTATGTTTGTATGTTTATATATTGGTATTACAGGATTCACTCCTAGACTAATTAACCGATCATTATAAATTTTGAAACACTAGGTGTAAGAGGTCTAAATGGGGGCTATATTTAGTTCAATTTAGTTTTATGCCAAGGGGGAAAAAGGGGGCGGAAGCCCTTTGTGAAAAATCCGATAGATTTTTGTGACAATTGGTATTAGACATCAATTAATAAATATCCGTATTCTATTTTGAAAATTTTACAATAAAGCAGCAAATATTTTTTTATTTAATTTTTAATTTTTTTAATTATTTTGGTCTTAAAGTTTTCGGAAATCTGTCTTCATCAGAATCAGGAGTTGTTTCATATTATTAATATTAATATTATTACCTTTTTTTTAGTAAAGTCTTTTTTTTCACACTGGTTGTTGTCATGTTCCGTATGATGTCATAAAGTGGTATATTTGAAACAGTCATTAAGGAAGAACTTAACGGTACGTGGCATGCCGGGAAATATAATGAAAATAGTCCTTTGAAGTATCTTTTAAATTTGTATTTTTGGTTGTTTCAAATACACCACTTCATGATAACATACAGAACACTACAACAACCAATGTGGAAAAAAAGAGGACTTTACTAAAAAAAAAGTAATAATATAATATTATTAATATGAAACCACACCTGTATATGATGAAAGGAAGATTTTCCAAAAAATTTAAGTCCAAAATAAAAAAAAATTAAAAATTAAAAATAAAAACTATTTGCAATGTATGTATGGCTTCTAACGACTTTATTGCTAAATTTTCAAAATAAAGATGAACTTCCACCCCTTTTTGCCCCTTTTTTATAAAAGTAAATTGAACTAAATATAGCCCATATTTGGACCCAGTGCGAAAAAAAGGACTCCCCTAAAAATCAAAAAGGTAATAATATTAATATTATTGATATGACACAACTCCTGTCTCTGATGAAGAGAAGATTTTTCAAAATATTTATAATAAAAAAAAAATTTAATTAAAAATAGCATTTGCCTAAAACTAAATTGAACTAAATGTAGCCCACACTTGGACCCAGTGTAAAAAAAGGTCATTTCTATAAATAAAAAGGATAATAATATTTATATTATCAATACAAAATAACTCCTGTATCTGATGAAGAGAAGATTTGCCGAAAAATTGTAGACCAAAAATAAAAATTAAATTTTTTTAAATATTTGCATCATATGTACAATACCTAACGGCTTTATTGCAAAACTTTTTAAATACAAATTTAAAAGAATATATCATTATCAAGTTAGATATGTTATATGTTTATATATTTGTATGCACATGATTCACTTCTAAACTAATTAACCGATCATTATAAATTTTGGAACACAACTGCTAAGCGTAAGGTGTCTAAATGTGGGATATGCTTAGTTCAAATAAGTTTATGCAAAATGAGTGAAAAGGGAGTGTAAGCCATTCGTCAAAATTCAGATACCTTTGTCTCCTCCCATACTGACGATTGCAGGTTTTACATGAAACACATGTGTATATGGGTTTATTTTGAAAATAATATTTACTTATTAATAATTATTCAAAACTCTCGCAAGATAGAGCACTTTAAGTTAAGTTGACAACAAGCTGTCATTCTTGGCCCCACCTATTGAGTGCTCTCGACTGCTTGCTGGATAGCTGCCGTGTTTGCTAGTTAGATGGTAATTTACTTCCTATTTCTAGACAATGTGTGGTGGAGCATTGGTACACGCCTCGGCTACTGAGTCAAACACGACTTTCGTATCGGGGTTCGAACCATGTGGCCGGCAGGAATTTCTCCTCCCATACTGATAATTGCAAGTTTGGCATGAAACATGTGTATATGGGTTAATTTGAAAAATATTATTTATAAATAATTATATATATATATAAATAATATATATATATATATATATATATATATATATATATATATATATCCCCTTCCCATTTTCCCCCTCCCCCACCCCCAAATAAATGGTGCCGGCCTAGGCTGACACCACACAAAATATTTGTAGAGGGTGAAAGAGGATGAGAAGACAAAGCAGGGCCAGCACAAGAGTGCGGAGAGTGCTGGGACCTTGGGGAGGCTTATTGCCATCCAAATCCCAGAGACATCCAAATCCCAGAGAAGACAAATGGTCCAGCGAAAAATCAATGATAAGCGGCTGTTTCAGTAACCACCACAAATAACCTTGTGGAAACCTGGGGAGACTTGTTGTTACTCAGACTCTAAGGAACACCACCGGTGATTATCAGTGAGCAATCATGTGAGAACTCTTAGTGAGTACATAATAATAATATTTATCTTAGTAAAGGTAAAAAAATAAAATAATTATACCAATAATTATAGTAATAGTAGTAGTTACAATGATCATTATATCAATGTTTACAGTGATTATTCAATAAGAATAGTAATAATAGTTATAAATAATAGAAATAACAATCATGCCAACAATGATAATAATTATATTAATATTGATAATAATCCTTCTACGCTCCATAATAAAATGATAGTGATAATAATTATAATGAAACTAATGATTAAGATAATGATGATAATAGTAATAAAAATCTTATTAGTGATAATAATATTCAAAATTAGAGTGATAAATTTACGAGGGGCGTTCAATAAGTAATGCCCCTGACCCACTTCCAGTTGTCTGATCTAGATTAAATTTTGCATGTGTAATGATTTATATCTGTATGGGGTATGTTACAAAACACAGCTCTGAACTAATTGTGGTTTCTGATTTACAGGTGTTTGAACTGAGTCAGGTGTGAAATGGAGCCAGTTCAGTGCCACGCAATGATTTGTTTTTTGTATTTGAAAGGACGCACACCAAAGGAGACTTTTGATAAAATGAAATAAACTTATGATGATGATTCCCCATCATATGAATTTGTAAAACGCTGGTATCATGAATTCAAACATGGCCGGAAGTCTGTGGAAACAGCTCCCAGACCTTGTCGTCCCTCTTTTGCCATTGATGAGGCATCTGTCTGTCAAGTTGAGGCTGCCATTTTGGAAGACCGACGCATTACTATTGGCCAAATAGCTTAAGAGGTCAAGATTAGTACAGTGTCTGTGGAAACTATCATTCATGACCATTTGCATATGCATAAGGTGTCTGCCAGATGGATTCCCAGGTTGCTCACACCTTTCCAGAAGCAAGAACGCATCGAGTGCTCGAGGTGAATTTGGAGATGTGTCAAGAAGATGAGTTTTTCAAAAGACGGATTACACAGGATGAAACTTGGGTCCATCACTATGATCCAGAGATCAAATCCCAGTCAATGCAGTGGAAGCACTTGGACTCACCACCTCCAAAGAAGGCAAGGGTGCAGCCCTCCGCTGGCAAGGTCATGCTCACAGTCTTCTGGGACCAGGACGGAGTAATGATGACAGATTTCCTGGCAAAGGGTACCACAATTACAGGAGCCTATTACGCTTCACTTTTGATGAAATTAAGAGAAACTATCAAAATCAAGAGGCGGGGCAAGATCAGCAAAGGTATCCTCCTCCTGCAGGACAACGCTCCGATCCACTACTCGCATGTCACCAGATCAGAAGCATGGGCTTATGGCTATGAAATCCTCCCCCATCCCCCTTACTCTCCTGACCTTGCACCCTCTGACTTTCATCTCTTCCCAGCCATGAAGTTGTTGTTGAAAGGAAAGCGTTTCCCAGATGATGCAGCCTTGATTTCTGAAGTTACAACATGGTTGGAGGACCAACCTGAGGTGTTTTACAAAAAACGGTGTTCAGAGCTGCATCAAACGATGGGAGAAATGCATAACTCTGGGTGATTCCTATGTAGAGAAAGACTAATCCCTCTGCCAACTTTTATTAATCTACTGCTATGGGAAATGGGTCAGGGGCATTACTTATTGAACGCCTCTCGTATGACATCTGAAAATATATTGTCAAACCAATAACTAACTTTATTAATTAATTGAAATTTTTGCTAATAGAATATTCTATTTTTTTAATAAGTTGCCAGATCAGATTAAGAAAGAGAGCAATAGTGTCGAACATTTTAAGATGGAATTTGATGAATTCAGAAATAATCATGAAGAAAACAGAATTAAGAGAGCATTTTTAGGTATTATCATATTAAATATTTAAGAGAATTTAATCTGAATATTAATAGTTTTACAGAATAAACGTGATTCATCTACACGCTCATAAGTTAGTCCATTTAATTTGAATATGTTGCAGTTTGATGTACTTATTGCATTTATTGGGTTCTATTTAGTCTTATCTGTCATCTTTTTTATTCTCGCAGTCTGACTTGAGCTGAGAGTCAAAACATGCTAAAATTCACGGATTTTAACCTAATCGCCAAAGTTAAGCAGTAATAACCCAATCATTATATAAATTGGTGACTGTTGGGGAACACCAATTATGGAAACATAATCCAATCAACAGTTTTTTTTGTTTTGATTACTAATATCAGAGACGAAGTGGGAGGAGCTAACCGTCCCACACTTTCAAGTCCTCTTCCTGCTACCAATTGCACTGTGAAAAAATCTGGAAGAAATCTAATTAGAGTCAATTTTCCGAATTTCACTGCTAACACCCTCCCTCTCCTCCTTGCATTCTTTAGAATTAGTGGTTGATTTTTTTACTTTGAGGGAGTGGGAGGGAAAAATAAATGGTATACTTTTTGTATATTTTTAAAGGGGACACAAAATATTTTTTTTACATTTATTCATAACTCAAATAATGTTTTGTTATTTTTTTTGCAGGAGAAGAAATCCTATTTCAGTCACTTAAATTATTAATGAAAGTAAAAAGACTCCCGGTACAGCTAGTAACCTATAATCTTGTATATTTCTCCAACTCTGCTAGATACTAGCCCAGTCTAATAATACTAAACCATTAATGTCAGTAGCATACATGTACACTCTAGATGTCCTATCTTAGTCTTTTCTACTTTTTTCTTTTTGCACTGTTTTTCTCTCTGTTCCTTCTTCTGCTGGTTCCTTCTAGGGAGTGGAAGGGTAAAAGGGTACGGGGCGGCAAAAAATAAAATTGGGAATTGGAGGTCGAAACTGGATTTTGAAACAAGATAAGCAGCAGTGAACGAATAAGTGGGACGGCAAGGTGGGAGTAGTGGGGGAGGTAGAAAAGTGAATGAGGTTGTGTCAGGGGTTTGGTTGACAAAGAGAAGTAGTGTCTAAATGGGGGATAGGCGTAGGTAGACGTGAAGACTAAGTCAAAAGGTTTGGAGTTAATATTCGATAAATTAATATTAGGAGGGGCAAGGGTTTAGACTGGATTCATGGATTAAGGAAAAAAGCTAAAACCAAAATAAAAATTAAATTAAAAATTAAATAAAAATAAAAATAAAATTAAATAAAAATAAAATTAAGAATAAAAATATTGCCCAAAGTCTTTAAATATATGAAATAGAGAAAAAGATATAATATCAATATTGGGAGGGAACCGTTAGAATGGACAGGACTGATAAAAGTATTTTAAAATCGTTAGGGGAGGCTATTAGCCTAACGTTGATGGAGATAGAGATGTAGAAAGGTCGGATTTGGGACGATCAGAAATGAGTACCTAAATGGAAGGGATTAGCTTCCAATTATATAAACTGAACTTAATTAGATTGATTAGTTGAGAGGATAAAAATAACGGGTATTAGAACTATTAAAAGGTTGGTTACAAATACTAAAACTGTAAAATCTGTAGAGTATGCTTGAATCAAAAAAGATAAGAGGAATGGTTAATAGGACGAGTAAAGTAGATAGAATCCCAAAAGAAAATTAGGGCATGAAAATAATAAAGTTATAGATTATTCAGGGTGGTATATTTGAAGGGTACATATTTGTTAAATTTTAAAAATGGAGGGTGTCTAAGGTAAGGGGTACTAAAAGGAAAGGTGTGTAGGGGTCATAGATTTAAGTAAAAAGATCAAAAGATTGAAGTTAAAAAAGTTCAAGATTGAATTTGAGGATAGAAAGTAAAAGACTGGTATCGAGTTCTATGAGTTAAGAAACCTTCCATGCAATTAAAAAAAAAAGAGTTCTAAAATTAGTGATGCCGGTTTTACATGTGGTCTTCAGGTTGTGTTAAAAAAGGAATTTGGACAGGACCAGATTTAATAATTGTTTTAGGTGATTTTTAATGTAAGGCATTTCAAGTGAGTTGTTGTAGTACTGGTCTTCTGTAAGCTGAAAGGGTTTGATTATTCAAAGGGAGAGGGTGTCAGTTGGGGCTATAAAGTTGATATATTAAAATTTTCTTTTATGTCTGCATGCCAAAAGAAATTCGTTTTTAGAATTTATGATATTTTTACTCTTGGCAGCAGTGATTATCATAACCATGGCTTAAAGTATATAGTCTTGGAATCCAGTCTAAACCCTTGACCCTCCTAATATTAATACAATTTCTTTTATTTAAAACTCCGTGTTTTGAACAACTAATGACTTAATAGATATTGTATTTTGTATAATTTTTATTTTCATCCTTTCTTGTTTATATATTGATGCTCTATCTCGTATATCGAGCATCAATTTTTCATTGTAGGTTTTGCTTAAAAGGTATACATCATATCTTTATTCTCCTGTTCCTTCTATATATATATATATATATATATATATATATATATATATATATATATATACGCATTCTGAAACTCAACACCTACATGTCAGAACTGAATAAAGATTTAGGACCTCTCAATGATTATTAATTCTATAAACATACAAACTGACCAACAACATTTTTCCACAGGAGCTGTAATGTGTGTGCGGTGGAAAAATATCTTATCTTTCCTCATTTTCCAATTTTTTCATGTTTTTACTCTCTTCATATCCTCACTTCTTTCCTATATAGTATATATTACATTTTACCATTCTCTTCATAGACATTTATCATCCGTTACATTATACTGCATTTCATTTTATCTAATTTAATCCTCTATATACCTTGTATGTGTGTATGTATATGTATGTATGTATGTATATATGTATGTATGTATGTATTTATGTATGTATGTATGTATGTATGTATGTATATGTTCTCAAATAACATTGATATAGTGCAAGTTTTGCTAGCCCTACAGTAAATCTATGCAGCCTAAGAATGTGTTATATTGAAAATCACGGTCTATTTTTTCCTCTCCCGCCTCCCCTTCCCCTACCTGAACATTTTAACATTTTATGTAAGTAAAACAATTTTTTTTGTCTCGTTAGGATACTGCTAAAGTTAGAACTTTTGACTTTACTTCTCTCTCTCTCTCTCTCTCTCTCTCTCTCTCTCTCTCTCTCTCTCTCTCATATATATATATATATATATATATATATATATATATATATATATATATATAGATAAAGTTTCTGTTTGGTTATATTTCCTTCCTAGGACGGATATAAGCAATAAATATAGCATTAGTTTTACATTTTAATGAGTTTTTTGTCGGGTATGGTACTGTTCCGGTAGCACCGCCTCAATAGTAAAGTTTACAAAAAATAAATAACGCGCCCACGTTACTCACCCTGATGTCTAGAATATAAACCAAGCATATACATATTATTGATGCTCACGTACGCACACCGATCGTTTTGAAAATGTATTACTTAATATAACACAAAATTTGATGTAGAGCAATTTTCGCCATTATATTTTTTTTATCTAACTTATTTTAAAACATCCTACATCATTAAGGCAACCAATTAGCTATTTAATTCTCTCCCATCGATCATACCACATAACCCATTGCATCTGCTGATCATATGTGCACTTAACTTTGAAAATAATATTAAACATTAACAAAGCTACTGTCTTAATAAATATTAATAATAAAAAGATTGACTATAATTGTTCAAATTTGTCTAATATGTTTCAGAATTCTTGAGATATGGATTTATGATTTATTTGTATTATTCGGACTACTGTTCTCATCTTGGATGTTATTCTCATGTTTCGGTCGATGAAATCTCCGACCTTTTTCAGGTGCGTTTTGTCAGACTTGGAAAATTTTATGTTGAACTCTATACGGAATTTCGAGCTGAACACCCTTTGAGGTAGATTGTTCTCATTCCGGCAGCCATGTTCGGATAGAAGTCTTAAGTAATTTTTATTATATTCTTAGCTAGTATCACCTATAGTGAAGATTGAACGTTCAACCTCATGAAGACTGTCACTTAGAACTGGTTATGCTTAACACTTTATCCATTGTGCCATGTGCCATGACTAATGGAACGAGAACAATCTTCCCTCGTGGATTAAATAAAGGGTTCAGTTTGAAATTCCGTATAGATTCCCGAGTTCAACATAAAGATTTCTGAGTTTGGCAAGATACACCTGAAGAAGGTTGGAGGTTACATCGGCCGAAACGTTGTGAGAATAACATCTAAGATTAAATTATTCTCTTTGCCATCTTTTTCAGCAAAGTTAAAGATCTCTCGTTCCTGAAGAAGGTTGTGAAATAGTTAGCCGAAATGTGGAAATAACGACAGCAACAAACATTTCGTTCTTTGAACGGTTCGAATTAGAATATTCTTCTTACCATTTTCTCTTTTAGGAATAAAGATCGCCTTCTTCTTAACGGCTACAAATGAAGGCACCACTTGAAGAGCAAATAAAAAGGCCTGAGGATACAGTGGCCAATACGCTGTGTTGTGACACAGTCGCATAGTCTGAGTCGTCAGTTTCTCGGGCAAATATTTTGCATCTAAAACTGTTAGAACTACTTTCCACCATCCCACTGTTAAACGTCCCACAAGCACAATAAATTGAAGTAACGTTCATTTAATGTCTATATAGTCTAATCTAGTGGTCGGCAACCTTTCTAAAAATCAGGATGGGTTCATAACATTGAGGTATCTTTAGGCTTGTTATATCTTCAGTAAATTGATTCAACGTCTCCCAGCGACTACTCAAAAGAATGCTCTAGGGAAAGAGATTTGGCTCCAATGAAGAAGTGATATAAAAAAAACTCAGGCATATTTAGAGGCCAAAGACAAATCGTCATACAAAAAAGGCATCGAATTATTAGAGAAACGTTGGAATCAGTGTATCACTCGAGAATGAAACTATGTTGATAAATATAGTCGACGTTTTCCAAAAGTTGTTGTTTTATTAGTTAGCCCCAGGACTTATTGAGTGATGTGTTAAATTATCAACATTTCCATAAACTAATTTTACATTCTGTCTGAAATTTTCAGTTCATATTTAAAATATATTTATCCATGGACACGTGTTTCGCCGGTTACGACTCATCAGTGTGACTGAACCTAGCGAGATTCGAAACCAGGATCCTCAGAGTCTGAAGCTCTATCACTAAGACAATCCTCGCTAGCAGAAAATGTATCGTCCTTTTTGTAGATGTCATTTATTTGTTTAATTTTCCTGCAATACTTTTGAATGGAAAGCACTCTACCTATATATATATATATATATATATATATATATATATATATATATATATTCAGAATTCTGAATTTGGTCGTTTAAGGATTTTAATCACACTTTTTACTTGCCCCTAGGAAGTCAATCTACCGGGCTGTTTGATTTACGTATATTGTGGGTTTTCTTTGGAGATTTATATTCTTACATTCTTTTCTTGATTCGCATATTTTTTTACTAATGAATTTCAGCATCGGATTTGTAACCTTATATTATTCAAATTTCTGGAACACTATATAATTGCTTATATATATATAATTGCTTGCTTGACATTCATAATATCCTGGCTTTACCGTTTTGGGGCATGTTACATTTCTCCATTTTCTTTGCTTAAAAATGTTTGTATATTTTTGTATTTTTATATATCTATTTATATTTTCAAATCTGTGCTAACAGTAATATAATTTTTATTGATTTATCCCAATGGTCTCTTCTGGTGATAAAAGCTTGCATTTTTGAAACCCCATGGGTTAAGAAAAGGAAAAATAAGTTTATTGATATATTCCTTGTTTGAACTACTTGATGATTCAATAAATATTGTTCTTTTTCTAATTTTTATTCTCGTCA
>OY744516.1:69359715-69389715 GCA_963556195.1 Sepiola atlantica | reverse complement strand
ATATGTATATATAACAATTAGTTTACAGAAATGTGGATAAGCAAGTTACATACTAGTAGAAAAAAGTATACAAATACATCATTAAAGCTGGACCAAGATATCTCGATCGATATATATATAAAATAATTATCCACGGACACGTGGTTCGCCGTACTGCGGCCTATCTGCGTGACTCATTATGCAAATCTTTATCATAGTGATTTGGTGATTTGGCTTTATTAAAATAAAACTCAACATTGTTATACGATGTAGCAATAAAAAATCCAGTGAGGCGTGAACGTTGGTAGGAGGGAGAGGCAATAGATGCTGTATGTAGTATGTGAGAGGAGGAGAATGGGAAGGAGTGGGAAGAGTAGTAGTTTATATATACATATATATATATATATATATATATATATATATAAATCTATGTTGATTCTATGATGCAATAACAACATATCCACAAAGACCGGGTTTTTACAACATCTCCGACATCATAACCAAAATTATACTTTGTGAATATAGTTTTAAAAAATGCGATAATTGATAATCTCATTCCTACAAAATGTTCATCTTCCCTCTACATGTTTATTTTCTGTCTTGTCTTTTTTCTGTCTTGTCTTTTTTCTTTCCTTTTTCTTTTTATTTCTACCACATGGTTCCATTTTATATTTATTTATTTTTTTGTTTTATATTTTATTTATTTATTTTATTATTATTACCATTGTATTTATTATGATTAGGATTTTTTCACTTTCCTTCCCATCACGTGTTCCTAATTTATTCTGTCCACCACATGTTTTTAATTCAATTCAATTTATTTGTCCACGTGCTTTGATTTATTTTTATTCCGCCGCCCACCTTGCCCTTACCTCCACCCTCCTTACTTACTACTCTTCCAACTCCTCTTTCTCCTCCTCTCACATACATACCCATACCTTTCCTTTAACCGTCTCCTTACTTACTACTCTTCCAACTCCTCTTTATCCTCCTCTCACATACATACCCATACCTTTCCTTTAACCCTCTCCTTACTTACTACTCTTCCCACTCCCCCTCTTTCCCCTCCTATCACATACATCTATTGCCTCCCCCCTCCTACCACTGTTTCAATAAAGCCAAATCACCTAACGAATATGGTCGAACCTATCGACCGAAATATCTTGGTCCAGCTGTAATGATGTGTTTGTGTCCTTATTTCTACTAGCATTTTAACTTGCTTATCAACATTTCCATAAACTAATTTTATATTCTGTCTGAAATTTTCAGTTCATATTTAAAATATATTTATCCATGGACACGTGTTTCTCCGTTTACGACTCATCAGTGTGACTGAACCTAGCGAGATTCGAAACCAGGATCCCTAAAGTCTGAAGCTCTATCACTAAGACAATCCTTGCTAACAGAAAATGTATCGTCTTTTTAATTTTCCTGCGATACTTTTGAATGGAAGCACTCTACCTATATATATATATATATATATATATATATATATATATATATATATATATATATATATATATATATATAAACTTAAAGAAAGAGGCAAAATGCCTTCAAAAAACATGTGTTAGATGCAGATACTTTTATTAAAATCAAAATAAAGAATCAAAGCAATTTTTCTTTTCTTCTTCATCTTGACTTTTTTATCTAATAATTTCGCTTGATATAACAAGCCTCGTCAGAGATTTAGACAAATAAAAGGTATTAACCTTATTTTTTTTCGTAACCATCCTTCCTGGTCTTGTAGAAGTGACACCGATGTTGTGTGGACTTAACGGTGTAAATGTCTCTTTTAAATTGAACTTAAATCGCGCATGGTCGCTGGTAGGTATAAATTGGGGAAAGTTCATTTTTTTAAGCATCTTTAAAATTTTAAACATAAAGAAAGAGGCAAAATGCCTTTAAAAAACCATGTGTTAGATGCAGATATATTTTTATTAAAATCAAAATAAAAAATCAAAACAATTTTTTTTTCTTTTCTTCTTCATCTTGACTTTTTTATCTAATAATTTCGCTTGATATAACAAGCCTCGTCAGAGCTTTAGACAAATAAAAGGTATTAACCTTATTTTTTTTTTCGTAACCATCCTTCCTGGTCTTGTAGAAGTGACTCCGATGTTGTGTGGACTTAACGGTGTTAATGTCTCTTATATATAACAACAGTATGCGACCTGAGGGGTGGGAGGTAGTGTAGGTTTGCTAGTAATTGTAATAGTTTCTGAGTTTTGGAGATAAAATATAAACCTATCATCATAGCAACTTTTGTCTACAGCTTGTGTTTTTTCTCTTAACAAAAAGATACAATTAAATATAAAAACTGCTTGTAGCTATTTTATAGCCGTTATTCATGAACTATATATGTTCTTTTCTTTGCAAATAAACATGTAAGTATCACAAAATGACTGTTAGTATAAGCGTTGTTGATATTTACTAAATGATGATAAAACGAAGAAAAGACTCTTAAATCTACCGGATATCCATTTATCCATAAAGCTTTCATATTCATTCAGTTTTTATCAAAAAATGTATTTTTTGATAAAGGACAGAGGACTGCCCGAAATATTAAAATTAGAATAACATCTAAAATTTAAATGCTTTTCAGTTTTCTGTCAGGTTGTCCTGGAAGTTCGTGCCGATTTTTAGTAGTTCGTGTTTCGACACGAAAATTATTAACAGATATAATATGCTTGCATTTCCGGTTAGAGCATACTTCAAGTTTTCTCTTGAGAAAGAAAGTTAAAAATTATTTAACTTCTGTTCATTTTGAAGCCCTTTAAAAATGGAAGATTGTAAGACCCATTTCAGACACTTGATGCTTTTCTATTTACCTAATGGCAAATACATACATACATACAGTTATGGACTTGTACTACGATAACATACCCATACCTACCCACATTGCCTTTACACCCACATTACTTACTACTCTTCCAACTCCTTTTTTTTCCTCCTCTCACATACATCTATTGCTTCCCCTCTCCTACCACTGTTTCTCCCCCTGGGTTTTTTTCTTCCTACATCGTATAAAAATGTTGAGTTTTGTTTCAATAAAGCCAAATCACCTAACTAGCATGTTACTTGCTTCTCCACATTTCCAGAAACTAATTTTACATTTAATCTTAAATTTTCAGTTAATATTGACTCCCTCATGTATATATATATATATATATATATATATATATATATATATAGAGAGAGAGAGAGAGAGAGAGAGAGAGAGAGAGAGATTAAAGTGAAATATTTTGAAAATCAACAATCGTGCGATTTAAATGAAAAATTCATTTATTTCATTTTTTTTTGCAAGCTTTCGTTGTAGAAAAAAATTGAATAAATGAATTTTTAATTTAAATTGCACAATTGTTGATTTTCAAAATATTTCACTTTAATACATTCTAATGCGTGCTTCAAAGATGTTGTCAATTTCCTTAATATATATATATATATATATATATATATATATATATATATATATTATTAATTTTATACGTACATAAAACTAATCCATGGACACGTGTTTCTGGCTCACTTCCTAAGTGATAAAGATGCAGAAGATCACCAATAAAAACAATTACATAGAAATTAATTAAATATTTAGGTGATAAAAATTGTACATATTTCCAGGCAAGGCATTATAGTCTGGAGCTAAAACGCCAGACTAATGACATCAATATCGAAGGTTCGATCCTTGTCTAAGTTAGCCATGCTGATGAGGGCTGTCAGCCAGAAACATGGATTACTTTTATGTACATATAAAATTAATAAAAGATATATATATTAACGAAAAATGTGTCCTATAAAGTTAAGGGTAACTTATAATGTATAGCCTTTTTTGTAGATGTCATTTATAATTTTATTTTGCCTAAGATACTTTTGAACGGAAAGCACTCTACCTAAATATATATATATATATAAAAGATATTGTTCGTTCTTTTTTTTTTTTTTTTTTTAAGCATTGAATAAAATGTAATAAAATGACGTAAGAAGCCCTTTTTAACAATGCGTGAAAGAATTTATTTCTTTTTTTTCTTTTTCCAATCAATTTCGAAGTCTACAAACTTCATCTTCAGGGATGTATTTTTTTTTTTTTTATAAAATAAACAAACCTTTACTTTTGTTTATAACTAGCATCGAGATGGTGTGACGCTCTCCGCCAAGATGGAAAAGGGCGGAAGTGAAAAATATTAAGAACGATTATGCCAGGGGCAAGCCGGGAGTTAAAAGATATTGTTCGTTCTTTTTTTTTTTTTTTTTTTAAGCATTGAATAAAATGTAATAAAATGACGTAAGAAGCCCTTTTTAACAATGCGTGAAAGAATTTATTTCTTTTTTTTCTTTTTCCAATCAATTTCGAAGTCTACAAACTTCATCTTCAGGGATGTATTTTTTTTTTTTTTATAAAATAAACAAACCTTTACTTTTGTTTATAACTAGCATCGAGATGGTGTGACGCTCTCCGCCAAGATGGAAAAGGGCGGAAGTGAAAAATATTAAGAACGATTATGCCAGGGGCAAGCCGGGAGTTAAAAGATATTGTTCGTTCTTTTTTTTTTTTTTTTTTTAAGCATTGAATAAAATGTAATAAAATGACGTAAGAAGCCCTTTTTAACAATGCGTGAAAGAATTTATTTCTTTTTTTTCTTTTTCCAATCAATTTCGAAGTCTACAAACTTCATCTTCAGGGATGTATTTTTTTTTTTTTTATGAAATAAACAAACCTTTACTTTTGTTTATAACTAGCATCGAGATGGTGTGACGCTCTCCGCCAAGATGGAAAAGGGCGGAAGTGAAAAATATTAAGAACGATTATGCCAGGGGCAAGCCGGGAGTTAAAAGATATTGTTCGTTCTTTTTTTTTTTTTTTTTTAAGCATTGAATAAAATGTAATAAAATGACGTAAGAAGCCCTTTTTAACAATGCGTGAAAGAATTTATTTCTTTTTTTTCTTTTTCCAATCAATTTCGAAGTCTACAAACTTCATCTTCAGGGATGTATTTTTTTTTTTTTTATAAAATAAACAAACCTTTACTTTTGTTTATAACTAGCATCGAGATGGTGTGACGCTCTCCGCCAAGATGGAAAAGGGCGGAAGTGAAAAATATTAAGAACGATTATGCCAGGGGCAAGCCGGGAGTTAAAAGATATTGTTCGTTCTTTTTTTTTTTTTTTTTTTAAGCATTGAATAAAATGTAATAAAATGACGTAAGAAGCCCTTTTTAACAATGCGTGAAAGAATTTATTTCTTTTTTTTCTTTTTCCAATCAATTTCGAAGTCTACAAACTTCATCTTCAGGGATGTATTTTTTTTTTTTTTATAAAATAAACAAACCTTTACTTTTGTTTATAACTAGCATCGAGATGGTGTGACGCTCTCCGCCAAGATGGAAAAGGGCGGAAGTGAAAAATATTAAGAACGATTATGCCAGGGGCAAGCCGGGAGTTAAAAGATATTGTTCGTTCTTTTTTTTTTTTTTTTTTAAGCATTGAATAAAATGTAATAAAATGACGTAAGAAGCCCTTTTTAACAATGCGTGAAAGAATTTATTTCTTTTTCCAATCAATTTCGAAGTCTACAAACTTCATCTTCAGGGATGTATTTTTTTTTTTTTTATAAAATAAACAAACCTTTACTTTTGTTTATAACTAGCATCGAGATGGTGTGACGCTCTCCGCCAAGATGGAAAAGGGCGGAAGTGAAAAATATTAAGAACGATTATGCCAGGGGCAAGCCGGGAGTTAAAAGATATTGTTCGTTCTTTTTTTTTTTTTTTTTTTTAAGCATTGAATAAAATGTAATAAAATGACGTAAGAAGCCCTTTTTAACAATGCGTGAAAGAATTTATTTCTTTTTTTTCTTTTTCCAATCAATTTCGAAGTCTACAAACTTCATCTTCAGGGATGTATTTTTTTTTTTTTTATAAAATAAACAAACCTTTACTTTTGTTTATAACTAGCATCGAGATGGTGTGACGCTCTCCGCCAAGATGGAAAAGGGCGGAAGTGAAAAATATTAAGAACGATTATGCCAGGGGCAAGCCGGGAGTTAAAAGATATTGTTCGTTCTTTTTTTTTTTTTTTTTTAAGCATTGAATAAAATGTAATAAAATGACGTAAGAAGCCCTTTTTAACAATGCGTGAAAGAATTTATTTCTTTTTTTTCTTTTTCCAATCAATTTCGAAGTCTACAAACTTCATCTTCAGGGATGTATTTTTTTTTTTTTTATAAAATAAACAAACCTTTACTTTTGTTTATAACTAGCATCGAGATGGTGTGACGCTCTCCGCCAAGATGGAAAAGGGCGGAAGTGAAAAATATTAAGAACGATTATGCCAGGGGCAAGCCGGGAGTTAAAAGATATTGTTCGTTCTTTTTTTTTTTTTTTTTTAAGCATTGAATAAAATGTAATAAAATGACGTAAGAAGCCCTTTTTAACAATGCGTGAAAGAATTTATTTCTTTTTTTTCTTTTTCCAATCAATTTCGAAGTCTACAAACTTCATCTTCAGGGATGTATTTTTTTTTTTTTTATAAAATAAACAAACCTTTACTTTTGTTTATAACTAGCATCGAGATGGTGTGACGCTCTCCGCCAAGATGGAAAAGGGCGGAAGTGAAAAATATTAAGAACGATTATGCCAGGGGCAAGCCGGGAGTTAAAAGATATTGTTCGTTCTTTTTTTTTTTTTTTTTTAAGCATTGAATAAAATGTAATAAAATGACGTAAGAAGCCCTTTTTAACAATGCGTGAAAGAATTTATTTCTTTTTTTTCTTTTTCCAATCAATTTCGAAGTCTACAAACTTCATCTTCAGGGATGTATTTTTTTTTTTTTTATAAAATAAACAAACTTTTACTTTTGTTTATAACTAGCATCGAGATGGTGTGACGCTCTCCGCCAAGATGGAAAAGGGCGGAAGTGAAAAATATTAAGAACGATTATGCCAGGGGCAAGCCGGGAGTTAAAAGATATTGTTCGTTCTTTTTTTTTTTTTTTTTTTAAGCATTGAATAAAATGTAATAAAATGACGTAAGAAGCCCTTTTTAACAATGCGTGAAAGAATTTATTTCTTTTTTTTCTTTTTCCAATCAATTTCGAAGTCTACAAACTTCATCTTCAGGGATGTATTTTTTTTTTTTTTATAAAATAAACAAACCTTTACTTTTGTTTATAACTAGCATCGAGATGGTGTGACGCTCTCCGCCAAGATGGAAAAGGGCGGAAGTGAAAAATATTAAGAACGATTATGCCAGGGGCAAGCCGGGAGTTAAAAGATATTGTTCGTTCTTTTTTTTTTTTTTTTTAAGCATTGAATAAAATGTAATAAAATGACGTAAGAAGCCCTTTTTAACAATGCGTGAAAGAATTTATTTCTTTTTTTTCTTTTTCCAATCAATTTCGAAGTCTACAAACTTCATCTTCAGGGATGTATTTTTTTTTTTTTTATAAAATAAACAAACCTTTACTTTTGTTTATAACTAGCATCGAGATGGTGTGACGCTCTCCGCCAAGATGGAAAAGGGCGGAAGTGAAAAATATTAAGAACGATTATGCCAGGGGCAAGCCGGGAGTTAAAAGATATTGTTCGTTCTTTTTTTTTTTTTTTTTTAAGCATTGAATAAAATGTAATAAAATGACGTAAGAAGCCCTTTTTAATTGATTGGAATTGATTGGAAAAAGAAAAAAAAGAAATAAATTCTTTCACGCATTGTTAAAAAGGGCTTCTTACGTCATTTTATTACATTTTATTCAATGCTTAAAAAAAAAAAAAAAAAAAAAAAGAACGAACAATATCTTTTAACTCCCGGCTTGCCCCTGGCATAATCGTTCTTAATATTTTTCACTTCCGCCCTTTTCCATCTTGGCGGAGAGCGTCACACCATCTCGATGCTAGTTATAAACAAAAGTAAAGGTTTGTTTATTTTATAAAAAAAAAAAAAAAATACATCCCTGAAGATGAAGTTTGTAGACTTCGAAATTGATTGGAAAAAGAAAAAAAAGAAATAAATTCTTTCACGCATTGTTAAAAAGGGCTTCTTACGTCATTTTATTACATTTTATTCAATGCTTAAAAAAAAAAAAAAAAAAGAACGAACAATATCTTTTAACTCCCGGCTTGCCCCTGGCATAATCGTTCTTAATATTTTTCACTTCCGCCCTTTTCCATCTTGGCGGAGAGCGTCACACCATCTCGATGCTAGTTATAAACAAAAGTAAAGGTTTGTTTATTTTATAAAAAAAAAAAAAATACATCCCTGAAGATGAAGTTTGTAGACTTCGAAATTGATTGGAAAAAGAAATAAATTCTTTCACGCATTGTTAAAAAGGGCTTCTTACGTCATTTTATTACATTTTATTCAATGCTTAAAAAAAAAAAAAAAAAAGAACGAACAATATCTTTTAACTCCCGGCTTGCCCCTGGCATAATCGTTCTTAATATTTTTCACTTCCGCCCTTTTCCATCTTGGCGGAGAGCGTCACACCATCTCGATGCTAGTTATAAACAAAAGTAAAGGTTTGTTTATTTTATAAAAAAAAAAAAAATACATCCCTGAAGATGAAGTTTGTAGACTTCGAAATTGATTGGAAAAAGAAAAAAAAGAAATAAATTCTTTCACGCATTGTTAAAAAGGGCTTCTTACGTCATTTTATTATATATATATATATATATATATATATATATATATATATATATATATATATATATATATATATATATATATATTAGAGAGGGAGAGAGAGAGAGAGAACTGGCAATACGACCGGGGAGGGGGCGTGGCGGTAGCTTAGGTTTTCTACTTATTATAATAGATAGTTTCTGACTTGTACTGCGATAAAATATAAACATATCATCATAGCAACTTTTGTCTGTAGCTTGTTTTTTTCTTATTTTTGTGTTAATGATTTATTGTAAATAAAGATACAATTAAATATGAAAACTGCTTGTAGCTATTTTATAGTCGTTATTCATGAAATATATACGCTCCTTTCTTATCAAATATTTTCATATTAAAAAAAATAAATCTAACTGCTGTGAGCATTTACATAATTTTCTATTGAATATTTGTATTTTGACCTTGTCGTGTGATTAAGACAAATGAAATGTTTATCTGTTTCAGGAATTCAACCTTAACATTTAAGAAAACATGACTGCAATCCATAAATACCAATGGTTTATGATAATCTCCGATGACCAATTCTGTTAGAGGAATTAAATGCTGAACCATAAATTCTGTAGTAAATAGTTTACTCACGAAGGCTGCATCTTCAGCTCTTGTGGTTCAGCTATGGTTTATTTATAGTCGTGTTCAATTTTAACGGTCATAAATTTCTGATCATGGCTCAAAACATGATGAACGTGTCTGTTTTTGTTGTAAGAACTTCTGGCCTAAAAACCTGAAGGTGTGCTCTTGACCTTTCTTTCAATGATCTCCCTTGTGTGCATTCCTTCATTTTATAAACAGGACATGCCAACATCTAGCTTGATTCGGGATCTTCCCCCCTGGTGTGTTATCCATTGAAATTTCTGATCATGGCTCAAAAGAGGATACATGTGTTTGTTTTGTTCTCAGAACATCTTTTAACCGTGGCCTACAAACCTGAAATTGTGCTCTCGATCTACCTTGCAAGCATTCCTGCACCTATCTTGATTCGGGATTTTCTCACCTGGTGTGTGATTCATACAAAATTTGGACATTAAGTCCATTGTGATTCAAGCAGCCTTTTGCCAAGAGTTTTGAATCATAGCATGTGTGACGAGTCATCATCATATTCAGTTTGATGTTCGTTTTACATGTGTTGGACGGTTTTTAAAATTGACTTCAAAATTAACCGATCTCTGGCCAGTTCTTTATTTATCCCTCTTTCTCTCAAATCCATCCTTATCACTTCCTCTCATCTTTTCTTTGGCCTTCCCCTGTAAACTGACCCTACTGTCTCAACTGCTAAAACACTCATCCATTCTTTCAAGATGGCCAACATGGCCATCCCACCAATGGATTAAATCTAGACAGTATAGAAGGATGTTCTGCGCACATCCTTCTATACTGTCTAGATTTAATCTTCTTCTCAGGTCATAAAATCTAATCCTGTCTTTAAGATGCACATTACACAGCCATCATATCTCTCTCATATCATTGCTCGCCATGAAACACATGTACTCTACCCTCATTGGCCAGGTTTCACTTACATATATCATAACACTGAACACACATACCTGATAGGCTGTTCCCTTAGTCGACAGTTGTAATGCTCTGCTAGTTAGTAATAGCAGAAGTTTCCTGAACTTACTCAATCCACTAATAACTCCTGCAATCACACTAACACCTGGCCCTCCATGTGCTCCAACAGTATCAGCAACGTAACAAAACTTGTGACCTCGGATATTCTCCGAGACTTCATAACTGTAGGAATAAAGCATCCAGCTGTTATCACTAAATTCTTTTCCATTGTCACATGCTTAATGACTTTCCGAGCTCGAATCAGCAGCCGGTCAACATATTCTGGATGATGCCGAAATGAGCTGATGCGTAGGCCTCACTACAAATGTTACTAGGGTGGTAGTGCTAGATATATCTAAGGGCTTTAACAAGTTCTGGCATGACAGTCTTTCATCTGGGGTCACGAGGGGCAAATATCGGTTAGGTCCATAAATTAACCGACATATAGTGTAAAGAAACGAAAGTATTTTAAAGCGTTGTTTTTTTTATTTCAATTAAAATGTTTGGTCAAATATATTATGTCTAAGAAGTCTGATGTTTTGTTTTTTGACATTTTTCGTTTCAATTAGGTAGAAAGCAAATTTCAAAGCGTTTGGGACAGTTATTTGTTGACTATTTGCTTTTCGTTTTTTTTTTTCACCCCAAAAGACGAAAAATTAATTAAAAAACCTTCAGAGATGTTTGCTTATGCCATCTTAAAAATGAAACTGTAATGTGATGGATTAGGACAAATTATTAAAATGTTTTAAAACACCACAAATAGACAGGTAGGTATAAAAGTAACTTTATTGCTTTTGGTAACAGTTATTTCTTGATTATTTGTTTATTCTCACCCCTTTCCTTCTGTTAGTTATTCTTGACAATCGCCCCGATTTTCGTTTATTCCTTTTTCTTATGGGGAATTCACTTTTATGCTTATACAAAATCAAATATCACTATTGTAATATATCAAATAACACAATGACAATCACCTTTTTGTTGTTTTTCTTCAAATTACCAAAATGTGAAAAGAAAATTATTTCTTTATTTTTCTGTAGATACGGCTACAGCTAGATGAATAGCTGCGCGGAGGGCGGGCAGTTTTTTGCTAGTTATACATATAGCAAAAGTACATAGAGAAGATGAAATTTAGAATGTTTTTCTTATACTGTTTACCCTTGGCAGAGGCATATACTCTACCTTGTGCTCTTCTACTTCTTAATAATTTAAATTCAGTAATTTTTAGTGTTTAGATACTTGGATATGTCCTCGACAATCAGTTTGACAGTGAATTTGTTGCTGTCGGGCTGAGGTATGGTCCTGTTAAGTCTCAGGAGGTCCGCCCTCCCAAGCTTTACCTTCCCTTTGAGAAAAGGTTAGTTTATTGATAATCGCCTTAGGCGCTCCTACCGCGTAATGCTCACGGGGCTGCTCAGGCATTTTTTGTAGGTCAGAGTGAACTGGCTTTTCAAAATCACACCTGACCTTGTGTCTAACATCCTGAAGAAGAGGTAAATAAACTACTTGAACGTAGACAACACGTTCTGGTACATTTTATTAAACCGACAAGTAATTAAAATTATCTGATAAAATTCCCTTTACCTATTGTGTAGATAATACATATTACAGATTACACAAAAATAAAAACAATAGAGAAACAAAGAAAATCGAATATTTCTTTGTATTCCTCTTCTTTGCGTGTCTTGAATGATGTTTATTCAGAATATTAGTGCCTAGAAAAGAATAACGCAGACAAATAAACATCGACCGACTTGCCGAGATGTAGATGCTGTACTACATCCATCTCATATGCTCCGCCAAATATGTTAGATATTGGATGGGTAAACCTACTAGTATATAGATTGGTTAGTTGAAAATAACATAGAAAATGATAGGTCAGTCGAGGTCAATTTGTTGAACTTGAGATTAGAATTACTAGACTGTGGGAATTAATAAAACGAATATGACGTCCATGGCACCAAGAGAAAGTGAGAAAGAGAAGAGTTAGTTCCTTGGAAGCATGCAACATATGAACATGAGAAATTTAGATGAGCTGACAAAATATGATTAAACAGTGATTATCAACCTCTCTCTGTCTTCCCCTCCCCACTAGTCAGTGATTTAGAACGAAGATCAAATTTAATAAACCTCTTCTGTCTTCCATTAGTTTTGGGTCGACTTAGTTTGGTAGTTTGGTAGTTTTGTTTTACGGCATATCAACCCTTTTTGGGTTATTTAATGCCGAATCTGGTCTTGTTTTCTTCTCTTTCTTGTTTCTTTCCCCTTTTAATATCTGTTTCTATTTAACCCATAGTTGGGACCCTAACAGGTACTACCACTCCGGGTCAGGGTGGACCTGGGAGCAATGGTAATTAAGAGGAGGCTCCACATTCCCCAAAGTCCGTAAGCCGGATCTCACCATCGGATGTAGTTTAAGGTCATATCCAGGACCGGGAGTAGGGTAGGAAAAATAAAAATAAAAAAGGGGAGGGAGAAAGGGAGAGGGGCTGTTGTTTTTGTTTTTGGTTTTGTAGAACATAATTAAGTTTTACAAACAAAAAAAAAAAAAAAAAAAAAAAACGTCAATGTAGGTGAATTTCGTCTCAGGGAGCCACAGGGCAGCCTGATCTGGTATCACCAGGGGTCGACTTAGTCCTTTTGAAAGTGTAAGTAAGGCGCTTACAGGCCATAATGAGTGAAAGCAAAATGAAAGTAACGACTCCTGGTAGTTAAAACTAGTTGAGATTTTAAATGCTCCTGGATTTATAGTTATCTGATACTTTGTGCAGAATTCACCCAACAGCCTTGGTCTAATAATGATGCGCCACACTGGGAACCATCATGA
Organism: Sepiola atlantica; assembly: GCA_963556195.1. Taxonomy (NCBI): domain Eukaryota; kingdom Metazoa; phylum Mollusca; class Cephalopoda; order Sepiida; family Sepiolidae; genus Sepiola; species Sepiola atlantica. The sequence goes on along the minus strand of OY744516.1, from coordinate 69,376,695 downwards.
ATTGACTTGGCTTTACCCTCCATCGCCACTATTCAAAGAAACAGCTCTGCCAAATAGACATCGACCGATTCACCCAGATGCAGATGCTTCCCCCAAATGAAGTTTCAAGGGAATAACAATAAAACATATGTTAATCAAATGCAAAAAATATGCACATATACGCAGCAAATATACAAAGTAACAAATATAAAAACATTATTTGAAAATAGAGCTTTTTCCAAATAATAGGGTTTCTTAAAGAAACTAATTGATACAAACATATATAATTTTTTTTTAATCCAGAATTAACAAAATAACACCTAACAAGAAACAAATACCAATAAACCTGCATAGAAATGCTAATTATCAACAATTATCTTATGAGCATAACGATACAGAAGAGAAAGGCTAGCAACATCTCTTCTATGTGAAAGGGATTGTAGGGAAGAGAAGATATCATGATCCACTAGATTGCAAAGTCGATTTTGTATGCTGTCAAGACAGGAAAGAGTTCTCCGAGCAACACATATCACAGCAGTACTCCATTTTAGGACCTGGTTGCCAGGTCATCTTTGATGCCCCAACAGTCATCCACACTATGGGACTTATAAGAATCACAAAAGAACAACAACTTTAGCCTGCTTCTAAAATCATACTAAAGAACCAGTCAACTTAGTGGAAAGCCTAGACAAGACCTCGACAGTCTACGGCATGGAGATCAGTGTAGAAAAGACCAAAGTGATGATCAACAACACGAATGGCATCAGTAAGCACACCATGGTCAGAGGCGGTCAAATAATTCTGAAACTTGTCGTTGTCGCAGAGAATAGTTGCCAAACATTGCTAAACATCTGAAAGAGACTATAATGCATAGTTATTTGTGTTCTTCACCACTGTGAAAATCCGATAATTGTACCATTCAGTCATTCCTTGTATAAGTTATATTCTCTACATTTCTGCATTCAACGATTACAGATGCCTACAGCTTTCGTATTAAGATGTCGCCAGCTGCTTTTATTTGGTTAAGCGATCAGATCAGTTCTTTGAGAGAAAGAATTCCCATTCAGCCGAAAATTACTTATAACATCTGACTGATTCTTCAATTAGAACAACCAAATCTGGAACAATATATCCACTCATGTATTATCGGTGATAATGGCCTGTCGTGGGTCCTCGACAATATTATATTTATTTATCAGTGGAATTAGCTCGTAGCAAGTGAGTTCTCCAAAACGGATTAAGTTTTTATTTGTTGTCTCTAGCATTTCCAGACGCTATCCAATTATCGGTAACTCTATAAGACCGTGGACATAACCGTATTGAAGTGATTGAAATTGTGTCTAGATATTTTAACTGCTGTTTTGTATCATAACTTTCGCGGCAAAAACTGGCATCTACTTGGTGGAGGTTGTGAAGTGGATAACGATATGTACTGTCAACGTGTGTGTGCCAAGTTCGAATCCAGTTGGTTCCATAGCACTATTTTCATTTATGGATGTTGGCAACCTTCACGTAGTCTCTCCTGTAAGTACCAATGCCAACAACAGAATCGAGCCGGTCAAAAAAGTTGTACGATGCTGATTCAAACGAATTTACTGTAATGCTTACAACATAAAATCGTAACTCTTAATTAGAAATTGGCTTTTTCTTGCGTTTCTATGATATCAGTTATCAATAAAAGACAGAAATTATAGAACCTTATTGCTGTGGGGTTGTGTAGTATAGGTGATGAAGCTTTCTTCAAGATACTCCATTTCAGTACAGGTACCTCATTGTTTTCCTTTAGAGACTATATGTATTTGGATAATGAGGTGTCACCTTTTTAATTCAGGTTATTGAATGATAATTTATGGTTTCTGTATCTAGCTTTAAAATAAGTACTTGTTCCCCCGATGTAATATTTTTTCAGACTTTGATGATCTTCTGGGAATACGGTTCCTAAATAAACTATGCTCTTGGTTAAACATTTTTCTTGTAGTAGAAATTCATTTTTATCTCTACAGTAACATTCATTATTGCCGTTATTGCTATCTTGTGTATTGTTAATTCTACTATTATTATTATGGTTTAAGATCTGTCTATTATGATACTTAATTATTTTTCTAAGTTATTTGTACAGCTATAGTAAGTTTAACAGTATGTTTTATTAAAACTTTTATGTATAGGGTTATTTGCAGGAAAATGCCGCCTTAAAAGATTAAGAAACATAAGTCCAATTTTGGATTTAACTAGCAGATTAAACGGGGGGGTATACCAAATAATTTTCTGGTTTCTATTTTTCCTTCTAATGTTACTATTATATCTGCTATTATATTCAATCTAAGTGTTAACATAACAACTGTTATGTCGAGTGTTTTGTATGTATAACTATTGTTATTAAAAATTACTTCAGTGGAAGAATTATTGCTAATTCTATGGTTAATCGATATTTAGATATTTTTAATAATATTAGGGGATTATTTGACTTAATATTAACATATATTGAATTATAAGTATCTTTCATATATGGTTTATATGTGTCCTGGACGAATTTAAATATAACATCTAAGAAGTTGGTAATCTTAATTCCTGCTGTGATTTCAACTTTAAGTCCTAAATTTTCCATAGTTTTGTATATAAATTTTCTAATTCTTTCAGATTTGGAATTAGTAGCATTTCTAACTATAGCTAGGCCATCATCCCAATATAATCCTAAATCTAAAGACGCCATTGAAATTTTCCTTTGATTTGATCTGGGGTCACGAGGGGCAAATATCAGTTAGGTCCATAAATTAACTGACATATAGTGTAAAGAAACGAAATTTATTTTATTTTTAATAGATTTTCTTCGTTTCATAAAACAAAATTAAAAATAAACAAAGAATATCTCAGTGAAGAATGTATATAAAAAAGATTTAAACATTTAAATAATTACTTTTATTGGTATTTTAAGATTTAAAATAATTAAATAAAAGCGAATTCGTTTTCATTCGTTAAAGCCATTTGCTGTTTTACAACTGTTTGTATGAAACGCAGCGTCTACAAGTAGTTTTTTTAAGAACACCACCGTGCTAACAGTTTTTGTATTACTTTACCTCATGTTGGAAATGTTATTTTTAATTTTTCTTTCAAGGCAAAAAAGAAACCTTCCAACCCACAATATATCTATATGAATACCGCTTGCGTATATATATATATATATATATATATATATATATATATATATATATATATATATATATATATATAAACATTTAAAATGGTCTATATAAATCAATTCATGTTTCGGTGCTACTGAAATGAAGATGTGCAAAAAAAGGGGAAAATCTGACATCCAAAATAAAGAAAATTAGACATTTTGATTTCAGTAAGAATTGTGGTTCGGTCGCGGTGCACCACGGTAACACCTAAACAGGAATTGATTTATGTAGACCATTTTAAATGTTTATATAAAGTATATTTGTAAAGCTCTACCTTGTATTGAGCACTTAAAAATATACTGATTCAATATATATATATATATATATATAATAAATGTGAAAGAGTTTTCATTTATCAAAATTTTATTACCATCAAAGCAGATAACCGTTAACCGTTACAACTTTTTTATTTACCTCCCCAGGAGGTTAGGCACAAGGCCAGGTTTATCTTACTCCCACAAGTAAGATGTGACCCAAGCTCGGGTCGGGAAAGTGGGGTTTTAAAAGCCAGCGCCCGAGAAGGTGAGCACTCTGGCCATTTAAAAATTGCCTGGGCAGCCCCGTCGGCATTCCCCGGTAGGGGCGCCTCAGGCAGTAAGCAATAAACTTACTCCTCCCCAAAGAGGGGAGGCGAAGCCTGGGAGGGTGGACCTCCTAGAACTGCACAGGACAAGCGTGCAGTATCCATCGGAACAGATACTACACTTTGATCTTAGCCAGAAGGCCGATTTATTTAGGCAGGTGAGTTCCTTCGGACAACCCTCATCTTTATCTACAGATGAAGATTTTACAAACCTTGGGAACTCACCAGACCTTAGGCATAGTGCCCGTTGTGTAGGGGGAGGGGGGGTCGGGGATAAGTGAGACAAGCTGTTCAATGTTTTTTATTTCACAAAATAGCCAGAAGGCCGAAAACGCCAACGAAGCGTAAGAAAACGTAGTATTATGAAATACGTTATATTAAATACTGATGAAACACCCTTACATACAAGTTAAGAGTCCTAATTTGCATATCTATTTTATAACCATTCTATAATAAATTCATGCTTGGTGTTATTCATTTCAAATTATATTGTACCTATTTCTCTTATACATATGCAATAGTTTCGTCGATATTAACAGTAATTAATTAAAGTTATTTAATTAAGAAAAGCATAAATTCATTCATTTTTAAAGAAGGCCAAGGTCATTTGAATGAAACTTATTTACTTTATACAAAATAATATATATCGATGCATTGAGGTAATTGTTCCTCTCCCCTTCATTCCCTCTTCTTTCCCGCTCTCTCTCTATCTCTTTCGCAAGCGCGACGCCAAGGCCCAATTTTTAAAAATTGTTTTTTATAGAGCTTCGCATTATCGCCCAAGCGAAATGAATTCTTTTTGTTATCTATTTATTTCTCATTTAAAAGATAAATAAATTTGTATGGAAATTACCAAAATATTAATATTTATCTATTTGATGAATAAAGGCGAAAGTTTTTGTTCCGTATTTACAAGACACTTATGAATTAAATTCTTTAAACTTAGGCAAGAAGCCCTAATCATTTTTGGAGGAAAAGGGGGAGGGTCAAACAATTTTGACAACGAATCTTTGTTTGTGGGGTTGATAGTCATACCTTTTGTCCAAAATACCCTGGACTTACTCTACACTAGACTCTCTCTCACCAAAATACCGCATTTACTCTATGACTTAATCCTTACTTACTTTGCGAATCGATAGCGAGCTGAAACCATTTATTTTGCTATTGGAGATTAATTCTGTCTGTTATTTTTATGGGGGGGGTCTTTTTAGGCGATTACGTGTAGTTGTACGACCTTGCCAGTCGGACTTAGGGTTAGTGTTAAAAAATATATTAGTTGACTGCCCTAATAAGTATGAATTACCCTAAAACTAGAGTCTCATTTTTTAAATGGATAGATAATTTAGCTGAGGGTGTTAATATACTAATTTAAGAAAGTTTGTTGTTAATTTTTAAATTACAAAAAATACTGAATTCATATTTTTTTTTTAAATCGTCATTAAGTTTTTATTTTACTTTTCTGTCTTCTAAATGAATAAATGCTAAATAATTATTTTTATTGGTGATTATTTATGATTACATAAAAATACATTAAATATTTAGTTGATAAAAATCATACATATTTCTAGACAGGGCGTTTTGGTCCGATGGTAAAAACAACACGTGTCAATGGATTACTTTTATGTACGTATAAAATTATATATATATATATATATATATATATATATATATATATATATATATATATATATATATAATAATGGTAATAATCCAGGTGAAAAAATATCCACAGGGTGGTAATCCAGAGAATTTTAACCGGGTTTATATATATATATATATATTAGTACGTCAGGGTATGTGGAAAATAAATCAATAAAGTGCTCAATCGCAAAAAATGTGAGAGTCAAAGTACAAATTATTTATTTAAAAACTATACGTTACATATTTCAGAGACGTACCATGGTTTCATTTACATGGATCGACCTTTTACTGTTTAGAAAAGGTTTTTCTAAACAGTAAAAGTTTAATCCATGTCAGTGAAACCACAGTTCGTCTCTGAAATATGTAACGTATAGTTTTTAAATAAATAATTTATATATATATATATATATATATATATATATATATATATATATATATATATATATAGAGAGAGAGAGAGAGAGAGAGAGAGAGGGGGGGGGGAGAGAGTCAGATAGACAGACAGAGATAGAGACATATTGCATTGATTTGTTGTTTTACTGTATAATATTGTATTGCCTTTCTTTATCCATTTCAATGATTATTATTGCATTGTATCTGATTTTATTTTTGCAAGAACATGAATGCTTCCTTAATCTGAAAAAGATCTATATTCATATTCACCCAAAAATGAGAATATACAGTACACTTATGTAAGTAAATTCATTCACGTTAGCCAGTCAGTCTTCAATCCTATCATGATATCATCTTTTCCTTATACTTACTTCATGTAAGTCACATTTCTGCATCTCCTTGGGTTGTAAAATGGCTGCCAACAGAACCGCAGCCAAGACGCGTCTCCCCTCGTTGTTTATTGCCTCTATCCCAATGCATGCACACAAAAGGACGATTACATGATGTATAGATAAGACAGAGGAGCCAGCATTGTCGTTGCATTAAATGTTTCTGGCAGCGTTTAGCGGCTATTGTCCTCCGCTGCATTCGCCTCTTTTGCTTTCTTCTTTGTCGTGATTGGGAGACAATTTATTTTAGAGAAAGAAACAAACTAAAAAAAGAAACGCAACCCATAGACAAGAATACCTATTACTGGGTAATCATTGGCAATTTTATGGGATGGGGTCAGAGGACACAACGGCCTCCTCGCAATGTTATCTGGCCTCTAGGTTGACCCTTCCTCTTTTACACACTATAATGCAACATGTAGTTGATATATATATATATATATATATATATATATACTAGCAAAACCTACCGGCTTTCCGGGCAGCAATTTCCGGGGGCGTTAATTTTTTTTAAATGTTTTTTACTCAGAGAATTCTATAATTTTAATAAACTTTGGTAAATTTGTAGATTAACATCCTCAGCTAAATTACCCCCCCCCCCCTTAAAATGAGATTCTTCTTTTTAGAGTTTAGAGATTGTTATTGTAATGAATGAATGAATGAATGAATGAATGAAAGAGTTCGAGGAGACTGAGTTTACTTTTGATAAAGCTTTATTCAGCAGAGATATAACGCAGGGAGCGAGGCCTCCACGAAGAAGTAATGGCGTATTTACAGAGAAAGGAAAAAGGAAGTAACTAAGGGAAGTAATTCACTTCCGGAGCAGAGAAGAAGTAAAGAGTTCTTTTCATCACATTCTCCGTCACACAGGAAAGTTCAGGGCTGTATGTTCGTCTGGGGAAGAAAGTTTGTCGGACTCTCAGGTGGTGACCTCTGCTTAAACTGAAAAAGAGAGAAAAACAAAGGTTCAAAGCTGATAGTTTTCAGCTAGATACCGAGGACTTTGGCGGATTCTGGTAGAACGTCGAACATTCAGCTCCTCAGCATTTTCTGAAGATATACTTTGGCAATCTTCCGAGGATGGGGATTGGCCAGGGGTAGGAACCAAATTGTCAACGATTAACTTTTCGTGAACAGGAGAAGTGTTAAACTGGAGAGGTGCAGTCTGTATTTGTAGGTTCTCTGGTATAGGATTAATTTCGGTATCCGAACTGCTTGTTCTATCGCCCCATGGAGACAAGTGGCGTAGGGACACTGTAGTCTCTCGTCCACTGTTGAAACGCACGTGGGCATAGTTTGGATTGACTTCGAGTACGTCTACGGGCTCGACTAGGGGCTCGTATTTGCTTCCGCGTACATCAAGAGGACGGATGTAGCTTTTGTTAACCATGTAGGTATGGAATCTCCGGTTGCTGATTTCCTTTGGAAGTTGAAGAGACGTTCATGAGGAGTGCAATTAGTGGAGGTGGAGAGCAACGAGCGGATGCTGTGGAGGGCTACATCTAGCACTTTTTCCCAATCGGTAACAGGGAGATCTCTCGACCGGAGAGCCAGACTCACAGTTTGCCAGATGATACCATTGTACCTCTCCACCTGTCCGTTACCTTGAGGATTAAAGGCGGTTGTTCGGCTGGTAGCAATGCCTCGGGAGCGCAGGAATTCCTTTAGCTCTTCCGACATGAAAGCTGTACCGCGATCAGAGTGTACAAAAGAGGGATTTCCAAAAACAGAAAATAGATTTGTTAGATGTTTCCGGACAGTTGCAGCTGAGACATCGGCACAAGGGAATGCGAAGGGGAAGCGAGAGTATTCGTCAATAACGGTTAGTATATAGCGGTTGCGGGCATTTGAAGGTAATGGTCCTTTGAAGTCTACACTTAGTCTTTCAAAGGGTTGACTCGCTTTTATGAGCGTTTGAGGTGGTGCATTAAAGAATCTCGGTTTTATCTCCGAGCAGACTTGACAGGCTCTTATTACCACTCTTACATCTTCCACAGAGTAGGGCAGATTCTTGCTCCTGACAAAATGTAGCATTCGGGTGACCCCAGGGTGACATAAGTCTGAGTGCAAGGAATGTAACTTGTCAGCTGAGGTAGTAGTAGAGCAGATGCGAGACAAGGCATCTGCAGCAGCATTTTGTTTCCCCGGGCGATAAGTGATATCGTAGCTGAAACAAGCAAGTTCCAACTTCCATCTTGTGATCTTCTCATTTTTTATTTTGCTCTTGCTTTTAGGATCAAACATGAAAGAGACAGATTTTTGATCTGTGATCAACTTAAAATGTTTCCCGAGCAATAAGTGTCGCCATTTTTGGATCGCCTCCACGATAGCGTATGCCTCCTTTTCAACAGAGGAGTGCTTCTGTTCAGCAGAAGTTAGAGTTCTTGAAAAGAAAGCTACGGGACGAGAGTTTTGGGTTAAGGAGGCGGCGATGGCATGTTCCGAAGCATCGGTTTCGACCTCGAGAGGGAGAGAAGAGTCTATGGCCACTAGGGACGATTTCGCAATTTCCTTCTTCAGGTACCTGAAGGCGTCTGCTTGTTCCTTAGTGAGAGGAAAGTTGGTAACTCTGGTAAGGGGGTGTAGCTATTCAGAGAAGTTCGAGATCCACCTGGAATAGTGAGAGAACATCCCCATTGCACGGCGAAGAGAAGAGAGGTCTCGAGGTTCTGGCAAGTCCATCAATCCCTTGAGCCTATCAGAGTCAGGTTTTACGGAGCCTTTGCTTATGGTATACCCAAGCAAGTCTACAGAAGTAAGTGAGTAGTGACATTTGTCTTTGTTCAGCGTCAGTCCGTACTTCACTACTGCATTCATGAATTTTTTTAAATTCGTATCATGCATAGCCTGATCTTTTCCACAAATGGTAACGTTGTCGATGTAGGCATAGGTTCCTCTAAGGTCTTCTCGCTTTATGACATCATCGATGACTCGTTGGAAACTCGCTACTCCATTGGTTACTCCGAACGGGATTCGACGAAACTGATACAGAGATCCAGCAGCTTCGAAGGCCGTGTATTTTCGTTCTTCTGGCCTGATAGCAACCTGATGATAAGCGCTGGTCAGATCAAGAGTGCTAAATAGTTTGTAGGTGGCAATCTCATTTACCATGTCCTCCATTCGAGGAAGAGGATAAGCGTCAAGGAGAGTAAACCGATTTATTGTTTGGGAGTAGTCCACAACAAGTCTCTTTCTGTGATTTTCTGGAGATACCACAAGCGTTTGAGCTCGCCACGGGGATTGAGAGGGCTCAATGATACCTTCCTTTAGCATACGGGAGACTTCCGATTTAATAAATTTAGCATCAGGTAAGGTATGTCGCCGGGATTTAACAGCTATCGGGCGACAGTCCGAGGTTAGATTGGTAAACAGAGAAGGGTAAGGGATATTTTTAATGGCGGTCAGCCTACAGACAGTGAGAGGGGGAAGGGGTCCTCCAAAAGGTATTTCCACAGATGAGTGTCGACACAGAAATTTATGCCCGAGAATGACGTCACAGCATAGGTTGGCCATAATTGCTAGTTTAACATTACGGTACTCCCTACCACTCAGACTGAGAGATACGACACAGTGCCCGAGGGTAGAGGACGAATGAGAACTGCTAGCCATCAGAATCCTCTCAGAACTTGGTGTGACTGCCAAACCGAGCCCTTTAACCTTATCCGGATGAATAAAATTTTCGGAGCTCCCCGTATCGACGAGTATCCTCATAGGCTCACCCTTTATTTTCCCCCACAAGGACGAACGAGATAGACTCTCCGAGGAGTTAAAGGGAACAGATGAAGCAAGTAGGGACTCACTGTAGTTGATAGCAGCCGCCGTGGGTGATCTGCAGACACGAGCGAAATGCCCCTTTTTTTTACAATTTTTGCAAATAGCGCTTTTGGCAGAGCACCTCGCTCGGTCGTGTCTCGGGTATCCACAGAAAAAGCATTTCTGTTCGGAGAGTGCGGCTAACGTGGGTTGCTCCTCCTCGCACGTGGACCGGTCGTCCCTTTGTTCCAGTGTTTCAGCAGTGGGGATAGCAGCCGCCAAGGAGTCCGTCTGGGCGTATGAACTTAGCTGTTTCTGGGCTATTTCTAGCATCAGAGCCTGGTCGTAGGCTGTGTGTAGGTCGAGTTTCTTATTCTCTAACAGCCTTTGTCTAATGTGGGATGACGAAATCCCATTTATGAACGCATCCCTGATGTATTCATCTCTCGCCTGTATGGCTGTAACAGCCTGGAAATCACAGTCCTTAGAGAGTGTTTTTAAGGACTGTAAATATTGGTCAACACTTTCGTTAGACCGTTGCCGACGAGTCGCCAATAGATGCCGGCAGAAAATGCTGTTTCGGGGCTGTACGAAAACCTCTTCCAGAACATTCATAGCTTCGCGGTAATTGTCACAATCCGAAATGTGTTTATAAATTGCTGGCGACACAAGGTTGATCAATAAATTGAGTCTTTGTTCGTCGGTAAGCTGGGAGCAGTTAACGGCGTTGAGGAAAATATTAAAGGATCTTTTCCAGTGTCGCCACGTGTCGCCTGCGTCGGCTTTTGACGGGTCTAAATCCAATCGTTCAGGCTTGAGGTATTTTTCCATTTTTCTTATATCTCTGCTGAATAAATTGTAATGAATGAATGAATGAATGAATGAAAGAGTTCGAGGAGACTGAGTTTACTTTTGATAAAGCTTTATTCAGCAGAGATATAACGCAGGGAGCGAGGCCTCCACGAAGAAGTAATGGCGTATTTACAGAGAAAGGAAAAAGGAAGTAACTAAGGGAAGTAATTCACTTCCGGAGCAGAGAAGAAGTAAAGAGTTCTTTTCATCACAGTTATGTTTAACACTAACCCTAAGTTTGACTAGCAAGGTCGTACAACCACACACAATTGCCAAAAAAAGGCCCCCCCCCCTCCTCAGAAAAAAATAACGCACAGAATTGAATGGCATGAAAGTAGAGGATTATTTTACGTTAAATTTATATGCAAAACTGATCCCTTATTCTAAATTTTAACATATTTTTTGTTGTTTCTCTTTCAGCCTGATTTTTCAGAATAATCAAACGTAATCACCTGTAAAAGTAGAATCTCATTTTATCGGGGGTGGGGTGGGGTGGGAGTGTTAATCTAGAATAATATCCAAACTCTCAATATGTTTATTTATGCCATATTTAATTAGTTAGATCATTTTAAAGTTATTTATATAATTTTCACCGGAAAGGTAAACACAACTAAAATCAATTGCTTAAAAATAAAATAAAAAAGGGACGTCTAGTAAAAAAAAAAGTATAAGATTTTTAAAAATTAAATATGGGTTAATTTGCAGATCAACACTCTCCACCCCGAAAATATTGAAATTCTGCTTTAATAGAGGATTGTGTGAACGCCATGGAAAACGGAAAGAAAGAAAAATAAATATTTTAGAATTTAAAGTGAGGGATCAGTTGTATATATATTTAACGTAAAAAGTTTTTACCACTGACCCTAAGTCCGAGTGGCAGGGTCATAAATCACACGTAATCTCCTATAAAAGTAGCAGCTTCCTCCAAAAAAATGCGGCGGATTTAACCCCTATAACAAAAAAAATGTAGTTAACTGCCCTAAAACTGGCTCCAAAAATTGAATTTATATACGAAAATTTTCCCCACTTTAAATTATTAAATAACTGTTTTTTTAATCTATTCTTCTTTCCATCAAGTTAAAAAAGGTAAAAATTTGGGGTGGGGGGGTAGCAGAGGATGTTAATCTACAATCATACCAAAATATGAATCTCTATTCTTTTGTAATCTGGACAACTAAACTTTTGTTTTCATTTGTCAATTAGAATAGTAAAAAGGTCTTTGTAAACATTAAAAAATTAAGTTTGTTGTTAAAATTTATAAATTAGGAATCAACTGAATTAATAAAAAAAAGTTATTTATTTTTCACGGAAAATGTAAAACCTGCAAAAAGAGGGCGAGAGGCAGAGCAAGAGAGCGAGACAACCACACTCTCCCTCCCACTCCCATTTTTTCTTCTCGTTTCTGCCTCACTCGTAGCAATCAAAGCCAACCACACTCTCCCCCATTCTCTTCTCGCTTCTGCCTCACTCGTAACAAACCACAACTATCGGTAAGGTCGTCAGTGAGCTCATGGAGTTAAAACTTAAGGTGTTTTAGTTAATTTTACGATTTATTAAATAACTTTAATTAATATAGACGAAACTATTGCATATAGATAGTAAAAATAAGCCAATGCAATTCGAAATTAATAATACTAAACATTAATTAATTATAAACGGTTTAAAAATAGCTATGCGAATTAAGCAGTCAAAAGGTTCTCTCTTAATCTTTTATCTTCACTATATATACAGAATATCAAGATTTTATGTTGTATTATTGATTTAAATAAGAGTAACCCGTTTTGATTATAATATAGGAGTGATAAATGAAAGAAACTTTTACATTTATTCATTTAGATATATATATAATTATTTTTATGTATACAGACATGTACAAATAATAAGTATAAATTATAAATATAAATAAAAATAAAAATAAATAACTATAAAAATAATTATATAAATAGCTCTATTTACTATTGAGCACTTTTGTATAAGCCCAGTTAAAACTCTGTGGATTTTTATCCTGTGGATGTCTACTTTATTATATATATATATATATATATATATATATATATATATATATATATATATGATTGCAAAGTAGTGATACATGAAGCAAAGAGAAGGTATACAGAGAGATAACCAAAAAATGCATTCAGTCACAGAAACTAGGTATTCGTGATTTCTGGAAAATCTACAATATACAATCGACAATCGACAATTCCACTGCTATAAAATCACAATGATGTTGTTTGCACAGCAACTGATACAGCTGACCTACTTGCCCAGCATTTCGCCTTAAACTCCACTTTGGACTCAGCAAACCACCCCCTCCCTAAATTCCCATTGCAGACTGAAGCCACACTTGAGAACCTGGTCATCACCCCATCTCAGGTCAGAGACATCATAAAAAACCTTGACACCTCCAAAGCCTGTGGGCCTGATCTTATACCAGTAATAGTAATAAAGAAATGTTCTGCTGAGCTGGCCCCTGTCCTCTCCAAAATATACAACAAATACTTTGCTGAATCTTGTTTCCCTAATAGTTGGAAAATTGCCTCTGTGGTACCAGTCTTCAAGAATTCTGGAGATAGAACTGATCCTCTAAACTACCGCCCAATCAGTCTACTCCCGATCTTTGCTAAAATCTTTGAATCATTAATCAATCTAGCGATAGTCAGGCACCTAGTTAATGCTAAACTTCTTTCTGATCATCAATTTAGACAAGCACAATCTACCGCAGATATCCTAACTGTCATCTCTGAACGCATATATCATACACTGGATGGTGAAGCTAGGGTCATAGCGCTTGATATATCCAAGGCCTTTGACAAGGTCTGGCATGAAGGGCTTCTCCTAAAACTGCACTCATATGGTATTACTGGACAAATATTTAATATATAAAATCTTTCCTAACAAAAAGAAAGATCCAGGTTGTCCTCGATGGCCGTTCATCTAAGCAACATGACATAAATGCTGGTGTACCCCAGGGATCCATCCTTGGACCTCTACTGTTCCTGATTTTCATAAATGACCTCCCTGGTGTCATTGAGACTTGGATAGGAATATTTGCTGACGACACCATGCTCTACTCTCGTTATGTGGGCAAAACCGACGCACACATATCTGAGGCAATGGCTGAATCCTTAGAAAATGACCTCCAGTCTGTAGTAGATTGGGGTAAAAAATGGATGATAACTTTTAATGCCGCAAAGACAAAGCTACTTTCCTTCAATAACTACAATAAACCTCTCCAACCACCGATTGTCATGACAAATAACACCCTACCTGAGAGCTAATCATTCAAACTCCTCGGCATAACTTTCACAGATAACATGAATTGGAATAAATACATTGAAGACATTGCCACGGCTGTTGCAAAGAAGATGGGCTCCTTCTACCATGTTAGTAAACTTCTTACACCTACATTATCCTATATCTCTACAAAGCCACCATCCGCCCATGTATGGAGTATTGTTGCCACATGCTGGGGCATCATCCACTTGTCTCTCCCTCTTAGACAAGGTCCAAAAAAGAGTCGCCAACTTAATAGGTCTCTCACTATCCACCAAGCTCCAGCCCCTGTTCCATCGCCGCAATGTTGGTGCCTCCTCGACGCAAATTCACTAGACCAACCCGACAATATGCCAAATTCCACCCATTCACTGTGGAGGTCTCCAGATACCGAAGAGCTTTCTACTCCAAAAGTTTCTTTCCTCGTGCTGCTGGACTCGTGAACTCCCTCCCTGCTCCCTGTTTTTCTCACGGTACTGACATGCAGAAATTTAAAACTAATGTAAACAGACATCTCACTGCACAGCTCCCAATTTAGATTGCCCCCCCCCCCCCAAAAAAAAACTGTCACCCTTTTTCTCAGTAGCCCCTTACGTCTACAGTGATGGCCTGCCTTGTTTGGGGTGAACTATGTTTAAATATATATATAATATATCATTATTATTATTTCATTATTATTATTATTTCATGTATCCACATAAAATGTTATAAGGAGATATAATCTTTTATGTATCAATTTTCAGTATTTACTTCAACAGTGCTCTATACGTGAGTAGAGCTAGGTAGTAAGTTATGAAAATATATTTATGGCAATTAAGCTACACAGAGGCTAATAAATAAATAAACGAACAAATAAATAAATAAAAAACTAAGCTAAAACCTAAAATAGAAATACAAGCAAGCATGTGTTAAAATAAAGTCACCCATTATTTCGATACAACAAAGAAACAGGGATGGGCCACCCTATAGAAAACAGAACAATAGAATAGGAAATAGGAAGTAAAATCAACCGAACCTTTGTTTGCGAGAAGCCCAACGATTGGCTAAGAGAATAACAAAGAATCTGATTTGTTAACTAGCTAGACTAAATAAAATATAAAGAGCAACATAAACTCTATGCATTTTAGCCTGACGATTTCCTACAGGGATGAAACTTAGCTTAATGGCCATAAATATATTTTCATAACTTATCTAGTTTTTTTATATTATTTTTACTGGCAATAGAACAGCGTTGTTGTTTTTTGTTTTCTAGTATTCTTCCACTTCCTAAGCGGTAAAGAATAAGCAGACTATTGCATTAAGTCATTATTTTTATTCTATATATATATATATTTATTAACAATTTTGTTACATACATAAAAGTAATCAATGAACACGTGTTTCTGGCTATCAGCCGTCATCAGCATGGCTAACCTGGGCAAGGATCGAACCTTCGATATTAATGTCTATAGTCTGACGTTTTACCATCAGGCCATGACGCCTTGCCCAAAATATGTACGATTTGTTATCGCCTATTAACTTACATAGTTTTTTGTTATTGTTTTTACTGGTTCAAAATTAATTAATAAATAAATGTATATTTTCTTTTACTGTATAAAATAATAAATAAATATTACGCTCTTTATTTTGATTTTCTCAATTAATCGAGCACTCTGCTGGGATATTTTCCACCATCTTACAAAAGAAGTTATATATATATATATATATATATATATATGACATTCTTTAATTGTTTGAATATTTATTAAGTGATGTTTAATATCTATTGTTAAAATTTCACAAAAATCAGAGCTATCTGAATTTTCACCAATTTATATTCTTTGCATTAAACAAAATATCGTTTACGCCTAACAGCTGTAGGCCAAAATTCATAATGATCAGTTAATTAGTTTAGGAGTGAATCCTGTACATACAAATACAGAAACCTATAAACATATTTAACCTATATATATATATATATATATATATATATATATATATTAGAACAGCCTATGCAAATTTACTCCATTGGGCTGTCTACCAATTTATTTGCATTGAGCACTTTTGAAAAAAATTAGTGTTAAGTTCAATTTATCAATATATTTGAACTTAATTAATTGATATATATATTATAGTAAAAAAGGAAAATAAAGATATAAAGTACGAGGGGCGTTCAATAAGTAATGCCCCTGACTCACTTCCAGTTGTCTGATCTAGATGAAATTTTGCGTGTAATGATTTATATTGGTATCGGTTATGTTGCAAAGAACAGCTCTGAACTAATTGTGGTTTCTGATTTACAGGTGTTTGAACTGAGTCAGGTGTGAAATGGAGCTAGTTGAGTATCGCACAGTGATCCGGTTTTTGTATTTAAAAGGACGCACACCAAAGGAGACTTTTGATGAAATGAAAGAAAATTATGGTGATGATGCACCATCATATGACCTTGTAAAACGTTGGCATCATGAATTCAAACATGGCCGGAAGTCTGTGGAAAAAGCTCCCAGACCTGGTCGTCCGTCTTCTGACATTGATGAGGCATCTGTCCGTCAAGTTGAGGCTGCCATTTTGGAAGATCGACGCATTACTATTCGCCAAATAGCCCAAGAGGTCAAGATTTGTACAGGGTATGTGGAAACTATCATTTATGATAGAAATGCAGAAAGGCATAACTGGGTGGTTCATATGCATAAGATGTCTGCTAGATGGATTCCCAGGTTGCTCACACCTTTCCAGAAGCAAGAATGCGTTGAGTGCTCGAGGATGAATTTGAAGATGTGCCAAGAAGATGAGTCAAAGTTTTTCAAAAGACTGATTACACAGGATGAAACTTGAGTCCATCACTATGATCCAGAGACCAAATCCCAGTCAATGCAGTGGAAGCACTTGGACTCACCACCTTTCCTGGCAAAGGGTACCACAATTACAGGAGCCTATTACGCTTCATTCTTGATGA
>OY744516.1:69344715-69354715 GCA_963556195.1 Sepiola atlantica | reverse complement strand
CAGAAATTTTTAGAATAAGGTTACTAACTTTGAATGTAATGGAAATTAATAAGATTTCACGAATAAGTGTCAGAGATGTCAGTTAAGACAATAAATAAATAAAAAGATGAATAAATACTATCTAATCAAAACCCTTGCTGTTATGGTGACTAATGTTACTGTCGAGTCTCGTTGGGAATGACAACGTCACTCAACAGAAAAAAAAGAAAAGATTTCGGTTCTCAAATTTAAATATGCATTCATACCGAATAAGAGGGGAATGGGACTCTTTCTCACGACACGTGTAAAAATGAAGAGACAGACAACAACTTCGTGAAAGAACGGGAGACCAACACAAGTTAAGGAGTTTAAAATAACAAAGTTTATTTATAAAATGTATAAGGAGGGACAAGATAGAAAACAAAACAAAACAAAAACAGTACAGGACGGGGTCTTAACAGATACGTAACTAGACTGGGCGAAAATATATATATACAATGCAGATAAACTTGAGAGAAAGATGGTCGGAACTTACAGTCTTCAAAGTTCGTAGGAAACGCATAAATCTTCGAGCAGTAGTCGTCGGCCTGCAGTTGTCAGTTGCGGGGGAGAGTCTAAATAATTCTTATTGATTGAGTATATTGTGGTTATCTCGTTTGACTATTTTTCGATATGCCTTTGGCACTTAGCAGAACATGTCCAGGGCGTTCTCTTCGTATCGGCGTCTGTATCGATGCCAGACAATTTGGCAGTTTTCAATGTGCCGGAATTTTTCACAAATACTTCTTTCAAAGTTCTATCGGTTGTCGCCTTTTCTCTTGTGTTTTGGAGCGACGAATTTCCCTTCCTCTCACTCCCAAGTTTTGGGGTAGATTGTCTGTCTAACAGTTTTTATTTTCTTCCTCTTTTTTTCTTTTGGCGGCAGAAGGGTTCGCACCGGACTGGTTGTCAGGCCAGGTGGGAGAGATGGGTCGCATGTACTTCGTGACCTCCACAGAGATAGCAAGATGACTCATTCCTTTCTCCAACTGCCATGTCTTTATATGTGGTAATTCAAAAGTTGAGAGCAGTCAAGCCTACTGAAATATACATTCTTGTACCACCTCTCTTTCTCTCTATTCTTTTTTATCTACCAACCTGACGAACAAATGAAGTTTTAAAAATGTGTATATTCTCGGTCGGAGATATTTCTTCTTTTTTTTTTTTACAAAAGTAATCTAATCTTGAGATTACGTTACACTGACCAGACATGACAGTTAGCTGTGGTTACCCCCGCCCCGTCTTCGCTATTCTCCTTTCATTCTCCCATCATCCCACCATCCAAGATGATTAGAGTTTTAGTTTATCGGAGATTATGACAATGATTTATCGCAGAAGATGAGTTATTGTGTAGATTCAGTCTTTTTCAACTCGTAGTCAAGTAGTTAAGATGACACATAAGTGATCCCTCTTTCGTAGACAAAATTTTGAATCCTGTACGAGTTTTATTTTTCTTTCTTTTTTTTTTCATTTGAAAAAAGAAACGAAACGAATCGGCATTCATCCAAGGCGTTTCTAAGGATATAAGGATTAGATATAATTAGAATAAGGATTCTAGACATAAGGTTTACTATCATTATATATTGATTTTAATATTCGTAGGAGGGCATAAAAGTGTTTGGGGAATTAATTTTATCCGTCCTGAGACAGGTTTATTATTGTTGTGTTATATTATGTGGGATATTGTTGTGACCCTGTTAAGAGTCCGGAAGGAAACCACTAACTCGGAGTTTAGAGAGAACAAATATATTGAAAAAATTTTACTACAACAGAAAACAAGAGTGTGTGTACGTCAGTCTTTACTGCCAGTATAGACTGGTGTGGTTCTAAGTATTTAATTCCGTCCCACCGCAGGAATATGTGACACAAGGTCGGAAGATGGGGGAGGGTCAAGCCGGCGCCCCTAAAGAAGGAGCACTCTGACCTATAAAAAATAACCTGGGCAGCCCCGTCGGAATTCCCCGGTCAGGTCGCCTCAGGTAGTAAGCAATGAACTTACTCCTCTCCAAAGAAGGGAAGGAAAGGCCTGGGAGGGTGCACCTCCTAGGAAAACCTAGGACAGTATACCTCAGCCCGGCAGATAAAAGGCCATCGAAATGGCCCAGTTCCTGCCAGACTGATTGTCAAGAACGAATCCTCAACTGTTATTACCCCATCCCGACGTCCTCACTCAACCGAAGTTAATGTAAGACTGATCGGGCTGAGTTTGGTGCCAGGTATTTAATTCCCTCCCACCGCAAGAATATATGACACAAGGTCGGAAAGTGGGGGAAGAGTCAAGCCAGCGCCCCTAAAAAAGGAGCACTCTGGTCTAGCAAAAATAGCCTGGGCAACCCCATCGGCATTCCCCTGTCAGTGCGCCTCAGGCAGCAAGCAATAAACTTACTCCTCCCCAAAGAGGGGAGGTAAGGCCTGGGAGGGTGCACGCCCTAGGAAAACCCAGGACAGTATACCTCAGCCCGGCAGATAAAAGGCCACCGAAATGGCCCAGTTCCTGCCGGACTGATTGTCGAGAACGAATCCTCGACTGGTATTACCCCATCCCGACGTCCTCACTCAACCAAAGTTAATAAGAGACTGAACAGGATAAGGCGGGACCAAACACTATGAAGACAGAAAAGATGAAGTGTAGTATTCGAACAGATACTACACTTTGCTCCAAGCCAAAAGGATGTTCTTTGTAATTCTGTTAAAATATTTGAGATTATGCAAAGAATTTGTTATTGAGTTATTAGATTTGTCACTATTAGTGCCGATCGAATTATGCCTGAAACTGATTTGATATATCGATACTTAAATCTGCTTTTCCAACTCTTGTTTAAAACAGTTGTTCATATTTACTATTGGTTTTGCGCTTCTGATCAATCTATGACATGATTAAATAGAAACTAGACATGACCGAGACCACTTCCGCTTTGATTTCATTCGAAAATCCACAAACTATAACATATCTGTTAGTAAATTTTTCTTGCATAATTAAACATCTCTTTACCTCTATAGTATCCTCATAAAAGTAAAGAGTTCTATTATTTTGCTATCTAATGTACGAACGTGTTCGTATTATGTACGAACACACTATGTAAATTAGATGGAAAGAGAGGGTCACTTTTTCTCTAAATGCTCACAGGGGCATTAAAAACTATTAGAGAGTGGTTGAATAAACACAGTGAGCGAGGGTGAGAATACATAGATAGCTAAGAGAGAGATGGTAACGTTCAGTAAATAAAGCAATCGAGCACTAATGTGGGGACTGACTTTACTTTATATATTAGATTGGACAAATTTCCTAAATTTGTAGAGCTATGCTAGCGCATCCGACCGACTACCTTACCCCAAACACATGTGTAGTGGATTTTTTTCTTCTTTATCTTCCTATTGGCCGTGTTGGGATTCTAGTGTCGTCGATAATATCATCTAAATAGGCATAGTGCACCAGGTTAGAAAACTAACCTCGTGATAAAAACAACGTTGTGTTTTTTTTTCTAACTCTTGTGAATTGTGATGTTTTTTATATTAGAAAAAAGAAAACGGAGAAAGTCTGTATAATTTTATTAATGCAAGAAATCATTCGATTAGAAGTTGCGGATCCAAATCCCAATTTGAAACTCAGATCTAATGAGCAATAGATTAAATTATAGATTAGGCAAATATGCAAATATATGAGAATTTCAAACTGGACAGTAATCATGCAAATGAAAATATCACAAATATACATGCGCTGTTAACCCCATGTCTACAAACTTAAACTACATCAGTTCTATCACATCATCATCATCAGCAGCATCGGTTTAACGTCTGGTTTATATGTGTTTATCCCTCTCTTTTTATGAACTATTGTGTCACTGATTATCTAGGTCCAAAGGCCACTCAAGGATAAGGGTTAATGAGTTTGTCAGGTTGACGGTGAGACAACACCATGAAGATTGGTAACAATGGTTGAAACTGGGCAGAATTTGATTATTTAAGAGGACGGCTCAATAGGAATTTGTTAACATTGGACTTGAAAACGACCATGTTGTAGTCAGCTGGGAAGCAGCCCCGTGGTATTGTGTATAATTATAAATATTTGTTTTTATTTACGTACGCATACGTTTCATCCTTACAGGAATCGCTAGTGTAAAGAAGATTATTCATACCGGTTGCCGGTCTCGAACCCCGGAACATGAGTCATGTTTCAAACTCCAATTCCGACGTCTTAGCCCACGCAGCCGTTATCAACAACCTGGTAAATCAACGAAAAATTAATCCTATTTAAAGGCAGCTGTCGCCAAGTGTTCTACTATTGAAAGGAACATGCATTGAAGCCACAATAACGGCTGTGTTAATACTACTCACTACAGAGTCCAACCTAGATTTTGGAAGCGACAAATAATTATAAATATTTGTTTTATCTACATACTTTTACGTTTAAGCCTTACAGGAATCGTCAGTGTAGAGAAGATTATTCATACCGGTTGCCGGACTCGAACCCCGGAACACAAGTCATGTTTCAAACTATATATATATATATATATATATATATATATATATATATATATAGTAATCCAAAGAATTTCAACCGGGTTTATAAAAAGTGCGCAATATCAGTGGTCAAAATCAAAAAATAATAATTTAAAAAAAAACATTATTTTTTGATTTTGATTCTTAACGGTCCCAACCACGTGACTTTCCAAATTTAAATTTTAAATTTCTTTTCTTTTTTCGCCATTTGATTCTTTCCAAATATGATCTAAGGTTAAAATCGGATTTTAACTCTGCCTGATTAGATCTCAGTTTATAATAGCTGTTGATCGATAACATCAACATGCTAGTGTCGCAGATTTTGTGCATGTCTGTGTAAATAAAAATAATCATATATATATGTGTGTGTGTGTGTGTGTGTGTGTGTGTGTGTGTGTGTGAAAAAGACAAACGGAAAAAACAATTTAAATACA
Organism: Sepiola atlantica; assembly: GCA_963556195.1. Lineage (NCBI taxonomy): Eukaryota > Metazoa > Mollusca > Cephalopoda > Sepiida > Sepiolidae > Sepiola > Sepiola atlantica. The sequence continues at coordinate 69,349,763 of OY744516.1, read as the reverse complement.
GGAAAAAATCATCAAGAAATGAGAGATTTTACCGGTTTCGTTTGGATCAACGAACGTCTTCAGAAAAAGTGAAGGTTTCAAATTTATTCGATAACGGTAAAAACATAGGAAAAAGAAACCGTTATTGAATAAATTTGAAATCTTCACTTTTTCTGAAGACGTTTGTTGATTTTTTCAGTTTAACTTGTTTTTTTCTGTTTGTCTTTTTCACACATCTTGTCTTTAACGCCATTTCATTTTATGATCTACCGTGCATTTTATCCTCATATATATATATATATATATATATATATATATATATATATATATATATATATATATGGGTGTGTGTGTTGAACATTGTCCTAAGCCAAAACATACACCTTCATGTGAGATGCCATATTTATAAAAACTATTTCCTCTCAATGTTAACTGAGAATTTCAAATGTCAATACTTATAAAAAGAAAATGCATCAAGCCAGAAATATTGGAAATATTTCACTCAAAGACAGGAAAGAAAAACAGGACGGAAATTAATTGGAATTAAAATTCAAATCCAACAAGAATAAAACTTCAAAACTTTATTTTATTTGTTTATATCAAACATTGAATGCTGAATACTAGTTGAAGACCGTGTCTGCGCTGAGTAAGAAACTATGATTTAGTTTGTAACTTTTCTTATTGTCGCCTCTCCCTCACCACTTTCAATGAAGCTAGACATCATGTAAGGTGTTAATAAGCAGGGATCTTAGGCTACGCATTGTAGTGTAGATAGAGTGTTCTTTAATCCTCAGAGTACTTTTTTCACGATCCCTAGGGTGTATCCACTTCGTCGGCAGAACCAGCCTCCTAAGATCCCATCCTTCTTCACCGTGATAGGGGCGATGGCAACGTGGTAGTTTCAGAGCTAACTGGCTAACAGGACTCTAGTAAAAATTCAGAAGGAATCAGTATCAGGGTCCGTCATCCTCTGGTCGTCTCTGCCTCTGCATGTAGTAAGCAAAGACGTGTCAGGTGCGAAACCACAAATCAATGGAGTGAAAGTGGCAATGTTGTTTCTTTGTGTGCCAAACCTTCTCTGACTTTGCAGGCAACCATTGAGCCTTGCTGCGTTGGGGGTAAAACTGTACAATCCTGTAGGTTAACGAATAGTTGCGACCAACAGGGAAGACTTCATGCAGCTCAGACAATCCTGAGACACGATCTTGCTTTAGTCTGTGGGACCTTGTTCAATCAGCAGCAGCCATCTAAAGTCCAACCCTTCCTCATCGTGGTAGGAGCAGTGCTAACGAGGTAGTAACAAAGCTACCTGGCTAACAGGGCTCTGGTGAAAATCCGGAAGGAATCAGCATCAGGATCCGTCATCCTCTGGTTGTCTCTGCCTCTGCATGTGGCAAACAAAGACAAGTCAGGGGCAAAACCGCAAATCAAAGAAGTAAAAGTGTTAATGTTACTTCTGTGCAATTCTTTTGTGTTTTCTAGTTCAAACCTTCCCTGACTTTGCATGTAACTGTTGAGCTTTGCTGCTCTCAGTGTTGAAATAAAACCTGAAGATTAATGGATAGCTGCGGCTAATAAGGAAGACTTCATGAAAGCTTGAGAATCCTGAGGCACAATCTTTGTGAGCTCTATGCAGAAGTCTAACTCGCTTAACAACAACAACGACAACAACGACAATCGGCAGAATCATCTGGTCGAATTTGTGTAATTGCAGTGGTAATTAGGCAGCCGAATTTCCCATCTTCTCTTCTCTCTGTCGTTATCTTTATCTCAATAACCACTTTCATAAACGTTATTAATAAAGAAACATCGACAAATGGGTTTTTAAAAATATCTTTGGGGTAGTTTTTATTCTTCATAACATACTTATATATGCATGCTGGTGCATTCGAAAGAGAAAGATTTGTTCTTCTCATTCGCCATGTAAGACTGACTGCTTCCTGTCTCTGTGACGTCACTGCCGGGACACGTAGCATAACTCGAATTTTAATTGGAAAAATTCAATTCTACCTAATTTTTAACCTTATGTGTAAATTTACCATACTAACCTTATTATTACACATCTGCATCGAATATTATTACAGCATGTCCTCTTTAAAGGTAGTCTAGAAACAATCTCTAGTTCAGGAAATGGATATCCATCAGTTAAGATGAATAAAATAGAATTTAACAATAAAAAAGTCGTCGTCTTTGAAAAAAATCAAGAGAACACTGTAACCCTTGACCTACAATTAAGAATACGCAAAAGTTAAATTCTTTTGCCATGTTTATTGGGTGATTAAACTTTCATACATGGAGCAAGATGATGTGGGTGTGTATAAATAATGTTAAAAACGGTATTTTTCACATACGGCTAGAGTAGAATTAGAGTTACGTGTAGAGGAAGTTGCATCACAGACAGGAAGCTGCCAGTGACATGTAGCAGATAAGCTGATCAAATCTGTCTCTTGTTTCTGAACCACAAAAGAGAGAGGTCTTGTTAGAGATATCTGTATCTCATTATCATCTAGATTATGATTTGTATCCACTATCATGCTTCTCTGATTACATATTTGATTCTAATCTGCACATTTCTTTTCGACATTGAGACTATGAATTTGCGACTTCGCTTCTTTTTATAATCAGCTTATGGCTCTGCACCCCCTTTATTATTATTATTATTATTTATTATTTATTATCATTAGGCAAACCAGAAGAATCCCCGACTCTAAGTCAGCAGCAAACGGTGTTTGGTCAGATTTAGTTTCTGATATTAAACTTCACCCGTAATATAACTTCCGGCGAGAGTTTCAGTTTCCCAAATTTATTAATTTATTTATTAAATTGTTAGATGAAAGTACAGAATAGTTAACAAAACCCTCCCTCCCGATGTTAAGAATGTCTTGATAAATAATAACGCTATTATTTCAGCACAGTCTGTAAACTGCAGAAGATTAATTAGAAAGCCATTCTTAACATGAAAATGGGGGTCTTTGTAAACTATTCTGTACTTTCACCTAACAATTTAATAAATAAATTAATAAATAAAAATTAGTACAAAAACTTGGCAAACCAGAAAAGTAAGCGACCCAAAACAGGAAGTTTTTAATATAAGGAACTAAATCTGACCGAACACCGTTTGCTGCTGACTTTGAATCGGTTATTCTTCTGGTTTACCTTATTATTATGGGGATGTGTTGGGGGAAGACCCATGGCCTATTATGTAACATCGAGGTATACATGAATACTGCAAAGAAAAAAAGGAAAAAACACAAACGAATTGTAAAACCCCAAATGATTTTGTGCTGTCATTTATATATATAAAACTCAATGTCTGTGTATATATGTGCATGTTTGTGTTCGCTATAGAAATAAAAATTAGAGAATTTACATAAAATCTAAAAGTGTATTTTTATGTAAAATTTACCGGGGAAGACAATGGGGGTGTTCCCGAATCTCTAAGTGCACTCCTAAGGGGGATATGATAGTAAAAAAAAAAAAAAAACTTAAAACTTAAAATAAATCTTATTTTCATGCAATTTAAATTATATGTATAAAATTTTCTGGGGAAGACAATGGAAGTGCTCCAGAATCTCTAAGTACCCTCCTAACCTAAGGGAATTAGGGGGGGGGGGCTCCTTTAAAACTTCAAACATATCCTATTTTGATGAAATTTATATCATATGTATAAAATTCTCCGGGGAAGACAATGGAAGTGGTCCCGAATATCTACATTATCCTCTATGTGCCGAATATCTATGTGCCCCCACCTCTAAGTGACCCATTAGGACAGAACCTCTTTAAAACTTCAAAACGTATATTCGATTTTAATGAAATTTAAACCATATGTATAAGACACTAATTCAGAGAGTTTTCCAACACTTCAGCTTCTTCTTAAGGGACGAAACAAGAGGATGAGGGTAGAGTAAAAACAAAGAAAGTAATATGGTGCTATGAGTATAGTGTAAAACGTATATAGTAGTGAGTCTCATTCAATCCCGAGCAACGTCGGGTCTTCCTGCCAGCAACCAATAAATTTTAGAACCAAGACAAAAATCAACATCTATCATGACAGATGACGATGATTTAACAACAATGAAAAAGAAGACAGAGAGAACAATGAACCACTGCTATGTGTCATCTACACAACAAAACTCCAGCTGTTTATGTGATGAGCTACTGTCCGGATAAATTGCTAGGATTGAAAAATTGGAACCCCATAATGCTACATAGGTATTATTTTTTACCGAAAGGTTACCACTTACCAAAGCCGAAGGTCATTCAATGATAAGGGGCAATGATATGGAATGATAGCTGGTTGAAAGGTGAAGAACCTCATGAGAGGATTGGGGATGACTGACGGAATGAACTAAGTTTTTTTTCTTGTGGGGGTGGTATATGACAAGAATCTGTTGACATTGGATTTGAAGACGACTAAGTTGTAATCTGCAGGGAAGTAATTCCGCAGCAATGTGTTTCAACAATTGGCTGACATGTGTGGCAGTAGAGTGACTGGTTCTATTCTTTTACGAACAGCTATCCATTATCACTAATGGAAACCCGCAATCACAATAACTAGAGTGATCAACTCACGCTAAATATTCATGTATATACTAGCTGTCTCTACCCGGAGTAGTGTTAGATAGTGGTGGATGCAGAGAGTAGAAGGGCTCCAAAACGGAAGTCGGAAGTGACATCATGACGGTGGGAGGCTTTGTCAGCCGTTTTTGTTTCTGATTCGCCAGAGAGGCGGACGTGAAAAAGTGGTCGTCCCGCTAATCCCGACAGGGTGGGGCAGGAAAATGAACACAGGTGGCCAAAGTGATATTGTATCTTTCTCAAATTCACCCTGGGGTCTCTCTCTCTTTTTTACCCTACACAGAAATTCTGTCAAGTGTTTTATGTCGGAATAAACAGTTGAAGAACCATCCCCGGCATTTGCATACTTTTGTTTCTGACGGCGATGGTGATGATGACAGCAGCGACAAACAGCCTTTCAGCAAATGGTGGTGGTGACAACGGAGCAGACAGGCACTCACGTGCGTTATCACAGTGGCGTCCAGCAAAAAGCTATACCCAAAGGTAAGCGG
>OY744516.1:69327215-69339715 GCA_963556195.1 Sepiola atlantica | reverse complement strand
CCCATTTAGTACTGACCAGGCTCAACGTTGCTTAACAACATGATTATGCATATATTAGATATACAATCAGTAAAAGCGTAAATTTATATAGATCAGCATGGTACAACTTTTGACCGGTTCACTTCTGTATGGGTATCGGTTTCCTCAGTTCATTCTAAAATCAAGTATTTACGGGAGGAATCATGTGAAGGTTGCCAACACCCATAGTGAAAGTGGTGCTCTGAAACCGACATAATTCGAACTTGGCACACCCAGGTCGTCTAACCCTAAACCCAGGTCGTCAGCCAACATCGGTATTCACTTCACTATGGCCACCTTCCCGTTCTGCGTTTAAAATAATGTTGTGTTTCAGTTCTGTAATATTTTATCGTATCTGTCCAACCGGGTTTTATGTAATTTTTAGTATATTTGTAGTAGTCACTATTTACTTGCTTCCCTGCAAGAGCAGAGTTAGACACAAGATCGATTTTTAATGTGGAGAAAATCGAGCTCCCCAAAAAGGAGCACTCTGGACCGGGAGAAAAATTAAAACTGCCTCAGTTTAGAAAGATTTCTCTTTCACCGATTGAGGACAGAAGTGTAGTATCAGAACAGATACTACAGTTTATCCTAGGCAAAAGGGTCGGGTCTTTTGTTTTATTTCCTTTATTCCGTCGTCCATGATTGATGCATATTTTATTACAACTGTTACCTGTGTAAAGTTCTTTTTTTGCCTTTATTGAATATAATGAACAGAATTTTTCTGCATGCCTCAATAACAGGTACTGAGATTTGTAGACATCCCGGCAAACATCCTATTTCTATAAACAACTCTTCATATGCTGACATGTTGCCTTTGTTCAAGTTTCAAATAGTATTTACCCACCTAATTAGATTCAGCTTATCAAGTAGGTCTTTTCCTAGTATAACATAGAAAGGGGTGTTCTTTGATCCCAAGAATTTGTACAGAATTTCGAACAGAACCCTTTATTTGATCCACAGGGGGTAGTTTACTCTTGTTCTGTCAGCCATGACCAAGTAGAAGTCTTAAGTAATTTGTTATATGTATTCTTAGTATTACTTGTACTGAGGATTGAACCTTCAACCTCTAGAAGACTGTCACTTGGCACTGATTATTACTTAGCTCTTATATCCGTCACACCATGAGTCTTTGTGAATTCGACAAGACGCACTTTCAGAAGGTCGAAGATTACATCGGCCGAAACGTTATGAGAATAACATGATGATAAGATGAAAACAGTAGTCCTAATAATCTAAATAATACTATGTAAGTTATGTTTCTACACGTGTGATGCCCGGGCAACGCTGGGTAAACCTGTTAGTTTTAAGTAAATATGAATATTGATTTACAATTTGTTTTGCAATCAGATCATAACATTTGTATTAATTATTTTCGTGCAAAGTTATGATTCTATGAAAGCAGATCATAAATAAAGATTTAGATTCAAAACCAAAAGTAAATTCATGATCAGATACGATATTTAAAATGTCAATATGAATTTTTAAAATTAAAAAATGGCATCAACTCATATTGGAAATATTTCACTCAAAGACAGGACAGAAATCATGAGGAAAATTAATTGGAATTATTAATTCAAATTCAAGAAAAATATAACTTCAAATTTAGCAGATTTACCCGGCGTTGTCCGGATATCAAATATGTTGGAATATAACTACATAAATTAAGCATGTTAGGCCAGAGTTATCTCCCTTGTATACATTTTTTTTAATGGAAATCGCTCCAGACAAGACATGAAGCACTTTGACTTATATCAAGGAGCTAACAAGAACAAAAGATGATTATCACAAAGACAGAAGATGCCTATTGACCTTAGTCTTGTAAAGACCAAAGATATAGGTAGGAGGAAAACCGTCGACAGAAAGAGTTTCACAAGCCTGCAGTTCTTGGAAAGAAGCTACTGGAATAGGAAGCTGTATGACAATGAGGTATCAAAACAGTGAATTGATGGAGACCACTAGACCAACGTGTCAAACAAGAACGAAAGATGATTATCACAAAGACAGGAGAAGCCTATTGGCTTTAGTCGTGAAAAGACCAAGGCTATAAGTAGGTGAAAACATTTTGTGCTAATGTTAGAGGGTGCTTCTGGTGCAAAGTTCCATAATCTTGTTCTCCCCCAAAAAAATAAAATGGAGAGAGAGATACAAAGAGAGAGAGAGAGAGACGAAAAAAGGAGGAGAGGAAGAGAAAGAGAATGGAAAGAGATATAGATATAAACTAACTAGCAAATTTATCCAGCGTTGCCCGGGTATCAAATATGTTAGAATATAACTAATAAAACTTGAGAAAGGTATGAATCCCCTTATTTTACCCATATATCTTCGATCACTTTTGGACCTTTCTCTTCATGCTCTGATGTGATTGCCGGCTGTTTGGGAAGCATTATGATCGAGTTTCGAACTCGGGCATTTCTTCACTTTTTTATCCATCTTTGTTATTAAGGACTTATATGCTTCAAAATTGTATTCTGAAAAAAAAAAAACATCGGGAAATTATTAAAGAGTTTCCATAAATTAAGCACGCTAGATCAGAGTTATCTTCCTTGGACACATTTGGTGTTAATGTTAGAGGGGTGGTGCAAGATTTTGTACTTGTGTTCTCCCCAAAGAATAAAGAGAAGGACAGGGATAAGGGGGGAGGGGGGAGGGGAAGGAAAGCGGAGGATTAAAAGAAGATAAAGAAAATAAAAAGAGATATCGAGAAAAAAATCTCCCCCACGAACTAAATAGAAAATATACCCATAATTGCCTGGATATCACATACGTCGAATATGACTAATAAAATTTGAAAAAGGTATGAATCCCCTTATTCCACCCATATATGGATTAAATAGCATCGTCTGATCCCTTTCAAACCTTTCTCCCCACGCTCTATTGAGATTGGTTGTTATCTGGGAAGTATTATGATTGAGTTTTTACCGCATGCCTTTCTTCTGTCTATCGTTTCTTCTGTGTAAACAGCAGCATAGAAACGATCTTTATAAAATATTCGATATTTATTGGTTGAAATACTCAATACTGATTGGTCAATTCTATAAAAATACTCAATCTCAATTGATTGCCGATATCGTACTTCAACCGATCAGAAAGAGTCGCCCCAGGAGCTAAGCAGCTGCTAGCATTTGCTACATAAGCGAGAACCAAAGCACAGTCACCAGTTAGGAACTCAACTTCCCACACGAACTTATGTCAGTCACAACATGGTGTTATTACCTGCTACACAGACTTCTTGCAGGCAAACTAAATCTAGTCTTGGCCCTTTGGCTACAGGCATCTCGGCAAACAGCACAAGACACAGTTATGAACTACTAAATATAACGACAGCTTATAAACAATTTTACAAACTCACTCACACACAAGTTCACTCACACATGGACAAAACAACTTTTTCTTCGACTTGACCCTTTGAACTCATTTAACTCTTTACTTTTGGTTGTTCTATCAAGTCGTAAATAAAGTTGATATCTCAGCTTGGGGTGGGTGCTAGTCTAGCTGTACTAAAGAACTGTGATACAATGAAACAGTCTATCTGTGGATGACTATTTAAGCACCTCCCACTGCACTGTTGTAAGTGATATTTCTAACTACTGCAAACGACAATGCAAATCTCTTTGTAAACAAATGGAACACTCTCTTGTTGTTAATCATCATCATCAGTCTTTTGATTATCGTGCACGATTGGGAGCAATGTCCACATCAGTGGATCCCCCTCCAGACAGCAGGCTCGCTGCACGCATGGCAGTCCTCACTGCAGATCTCCACTTTTGTCGATTCTGAGGGTCAGCATTTAAGAGCTTCCAGTCTCTGCGGTTTCTCTCTGTCGGCTTCCTCCAAGACAACTTTGGCCAGCCAACTCTGTGCCTACCAGAGACTTGTAGGTTTAGCGCACAGTTGATTGCACTGCTGAATCTGTCCATGTGGCTATACCAGCGGAGTCTTCTCTCCCTCAAGATGGGCTCGAGGTCTGCAAGAACAAGTTTCCCCAATAACTCACTTGTCCACACAGTAGAAGTATCTTTTGGCTTGATGTTACAAATCCGTCTAACCATTGCCCTGTCATTATTAATTTTTATATAAAAGCATTCAAAAAAATGTTTAAGTCTATGAAGCCATTTTTTTTAGTCCATGAAGCCACTTGATGTAGGGAGCTGAAAAGAACGAAAGATGATTATCACAAAGACAGGAGATGCCTATTGACTTTAGTCTTGAAAATACCACGGTTATAGGCAGGAGGAAAACAGTCAGCAGAAAGAGAGAGTTCCACAAGCCTGTCACTTGCTAACAGCACCTACCCCATAGCCGAGTGGTTAGAGTCACTGACTATCAGCTAGATCAATGTAGATTCAAGCCCAGCTTAGGGCAAGTTCGGTGCTAGTCTAGCCGCACTGAAGAGCTGTGATGCAGCAAAAAAATGTTGAATGTGAATGACTATAATTATGTGTGGATAAATTTTGTGATTACTTTTTATATTTGCTTTTTCCACTACATTTCTTCTTTCCATTAGTATCACTACATAATTCTGAAACCACCCACATAGTGTGTACTCTTCTTTGCATGCTTTTATTTATCTCCCTTGCACGGCGGGAAGATGTGACACAATGTAAGAAAGTGAGATTTGAAACTAGAGCCCTATAGGAAATGCACTCTGGGCGTACAAAATTTGCCTGGGCAGCCCCATCGACATTCTCCGGTAGGGGTGCCTCAGGCAATTAGCAATAAACTAACCCTTCTCAAAGGGTGAGAAGGTAAAGCCTTAGAAGATGGACCATCGCATGTTCTGTTGATATTGGCATCTGTTTGGGAAGGATTGTTGTTAAAGTACTGGGCCCATAACCTGTTAAATTCCTTGTAGTGTTACTAGACAGCCAGCATTAAAGTTTAACTCCTCATAGTGAAGGATAAATATAAATACACGTGTGGCGGACGAATTGATACAAATAAGAACAGAAAATTCACATTCGCGCTAAAAATGTTTCACTCTCATACACTATCACATTGCATACACATGTCTATTAGACTCTTTCCTTGGTCGACAGTAGTAATACTTTGCTGGTTAATAATGGCAGAAGTCCCCTAAAATTACTCCATCCACTTCTAATTTCTGCAATCACACTAGCACCTGTGCTTCCAAACAAAACTTCTCGACAACCTTAATAGCTTTGCTATCCAGATATACTTTCTTCACATCTGAGTTATCATCCATCTCCATTGTCTTACACACACAGAAAACCAATATGCATACATTGAATGTATATACATAAGTAGAATCCAACAATTATGACAGAGTTCAAACTTTATTCCCTTGCTCTCTTTAGATTGGTGGTTCTTTGGGAAGCATTTCTTCTCTCTGTGAAATTGTGTACTCTTCTTGGCATGCTCTGTTAGTCTTGGCAGCTGATTGGGAAGTATTATTGTTAACGTACTGATCTCATGACATGTTAAATTCCTTGTAGTGTTACCGGGCCCAGCATTAAAGTTACTCATGGTAGAGGAAAAATATAAATAAACGTGTGGGGAGGACAAATTTTTGCTGATGACAAAATACTACAAATGTTACGGCTGCTGCTGTTGTTGTTAAGTGAGTCAGACTTCTGCATAGAGCTCACAAAGATCGTGCCTCAGGATGGTCTGGTCTGCATGAAGTCCTCATCGTTGGTCACAACTATTTGTTAATCTGCAGTACCCATAATAACAACAGAGAGAGAGAGAGTGCACGTCGTGCATCACCAAACAAAATTAGATCTAAAAATCTTAACAAAATTATGAGTTTTCAAATAACTTCCGACGCAGCAGAGCTTTCAAATGACATACAAACATAACTGCATCAGAACGCTGCAAATTACACAGCTGGATGTACATCCACACACGCTGAACTTATGACATGAATCTTTACAACATAATAAGGATGAAAAATATGTGAACCTCAACTCGGAATGTTTCGTCTCTCTTTTACTGGTACCTCATCCTCCTTATTTCGATCCATCACGTCTTTAAATATTTTGGTGTGGTGTTCATCTTTTTTATATTATTCAGTTATTTAGTGAAATATTTATCTCCTCGGACCGCTTGCCTGTAAAATTCCATCCCTGCTCTCTGTTTCCCCAACTGTACTAACATATAGAAATTTAAATGTAATGTGAACAAACATTTTGCTATAAATCTGACCCCTAATTCACAGTAGTCCCTTACGTCTCAGTTATAATGTGCCTTGTTTCGGGTTAATATAAGTAAAAAAAAAAAAAAATTTAATGATGTTCATCTGACTTTTTAATTTATTTTTCCTTTATTTAGTGAATTACTTCCCTATGATTTTCATGAGTTTATTTATGCTATAAGAAAATGTATTACTTATTTCAAAAACTATTTTATTTCGATGAATCCATTTATATTATTGATGCTATTTATCAACCTTCCTTGATTTTTGTGTTTTTTTAATATTTTATTATTAAATATGTGTACTATTTAGGTAACCTATACATTTTATACTAGATTTCTTATAGAATTTTGTATTTGCTTTATATATAAGAGTACCGACTGAGACAAAAGGCACACAATGAAAACCGTCCAAATCATGTAAATAAGTTAAATTTGCAGTGGAAAAGGCATTTATCAAAAGTAATCAAAAAGAATAACCCTAATCCTAACTTATTTTATGAACTTTATTTCACATCAACATAGAAAGGGATTAGCAATTAACTTATTGAATGTTCATATAACTTGGTAGAGAAAGTGTAATGCTGAAAGTCTTTGAGTCAAGACAAAAAATGTTATCATTGTTGCAGAAATTAATACGACATCAATAATAAAAAGGGAATTGAAACGATCCTACCTTGTGGTGTTGAAGCAAGCAGCTTTTCCTTAAAGAACAAGTCATAACTCAGGTGTTTACTTAAAAATCAGGGACTGATTTTTTTATTAACCTCGTCAAACGAAAGCAAGATAGAGAGAGAGAAAAAAGAAAAAACTTCTTTTAAGTCAGGGCCGAGCGACACCTAATGGATAAAACAGAAAATATAAGGGAAGATAACTCTAGTCCCTTAATTACGATGTATGACGAGAGTGAAATAATCAACACTCCTTCTCACTCTCTGTTTAACAATTAAATTAGGGTTTTGACACCCAAATGTTTTCTGAATTTTTCAAACTGTGCGCCGGTGAGTCCTTTCATCAGCACATCTGCAATCATATTGTTGCTTGGACAGTATTGCAGTCGAATTGTCCTGGTTCCCTGATAAAATGAAATTTAATATCAATATGTTTAGCACGTTCATGGTACTGTGGATTTTTCACCATGCAAATTGTTGATTGGTTATCCTCATAGATGACCATTGGATCAACCGAGGTTTCATTAAGATCACAAGCAAGACGTTGCAACCAGACTGCTTCTTGTGCTGCACTTGCTAGTGCCATATATTCAGCCTCAGCTGTAGATAATGCTACACAGGTCTGTTTTTTTTTTGCTTCTCCAACTGATGGCAGCTCCACTCAGTTTAAACAAGTAGCCAGAAGTAGATTTGCAATCATTCAAATCACCAGCCCAGTCTGCATCTGAATATCCTGTGATGTTACTCATTACGTCATTGTTGTATAGTAGCCCATAATTTCGGGTACCATGGAAATATCGCATAATATGCTTCACAGCAGTCCAATGTTTCTTTGTAGGCTGGGAGCAAAATCTTGCAACCATGCCAACGGCATAAGCAATATCTGGTCTCGTTCTTGTTGACAGATATAGTAGGCTTCCAATTGCTGATTGGTAAACCTCTCTATTAAACAGTTCACTATCATCAGCCGCTTCTGTCAATTTCGTTCCGGTATCACATAGAGTTGTTGTAGGTCTTGAGTTCTCTATCTGAAAATTTTTCAGTATTTCTGCTGTGTATGTGGTTGACCAATCCAAATATTTCCTGGTTATGGATAAACAACTTTTACACCTACGAAGTAGTGCAATTTTCCCATGTCCTTGATGTTGAATTTCTCTGATAATTTTTCCATAAATTCCTTGACATGTGTTGGGGATTTGCTTGCCACAATGAGGTCATCAACATAGACAGCAACTATAAACATCTCTCCTTCTGAAGATAGAGTATAGATGCACGGATAATCTTTTACTTGCTGGAATCCCATCTTTTTCAGTTGACTGTCCAGCTTTTCATTCCAACATCTTGGCGATTGTTTCAGACCATATAAACTTCGCCTTAGTTTACAGACAAGGTGCTCTTTTCCTTGTATTTCAAACCCCTCGGGTTGCTTCATGTAGATGTTTGCTTTAAGCTCCCCATTAAGGAATGCAGTAGTAATGTCTGTCTGATGTAGCTTCAGGCCATGTTTTGCTGCTAATGCAATAACTGTTCTTATGGACTCAAATCTTACAACGGACATGTCTCGTCATAGTCAATTGCATATCTTTTATTAAAGCCTTGAGCTACCAGTCGTGCTTTGTGTCTTTCCAAACTTCCATCAACATCATCTTTTCGTTTGAAAACCCACTTACAACCGATAGCCTTTCTTCCGCTAGGCAGCTCAACTAAGTCCCATACTTCATTTGTACGAAGTGACTCAATTTCTACTTCCATGGCTTTCTTTCAGTTGTCTTTCTCAGGACTGGAAAGAGCTTCTTTCACTGTTGATGGGTTATTTAATTCATGGACGATGGTGGCCCATTCACCATACAGATCAGGAGGTTTCCTCAGTCTAGTTTATCTTCGTAGCACTATAAGCTCTTGTGAGTCGTCATCATCATTCTCACTGATATTCTGACATTCTATTTCAGTGACAGAATGTTTTTTGTCTCCGTCTTTCTCTTCAGTATTCTTTCGTTCATCTATTGATTTTGATTCATCAAAGATTACATCTCTACTGAAAAAGACTCGATTTTTCGATGTTGTACAGTCTATATCCTTTAACACAAGTGCCATATCCAAGAAAGATGCTTTTCTTAGCTTTAGGATCCATTTTATGTCTTTCATCCTTTGGCATATGAGCATAAGCACTGCATCCGAACACTCGCAAATGTTTCCCTTTTGGTTTATAACCTGTCCGTGCCTCATATGGTGTCATTCTGTGCACTGCACTTGTCGGGCTTCGATTCCGAACATATGTAGCTGTTGATAAGGCTTCTGCCCAAAATCTTTTATGCAACTTTGAATCAGACAACATTGCTCGAACTGTTTCTACCAATGTTCGATTCATCCTCTCAGCTACTCCATTTTGTTCAGGTGTCTTAGGAACTGTGTATTCATGGCGTATGCCTTCCTTCTTCAAGTAGAGTTCCATATCTCTGGAAGTGTATTCACCGCCATTGTCAGTTCTTAGCACTTTGACTTTGTGCCCACTCGACTTCTCCACCATGGTTCTCTATTCAACAAATTTCTCAAAAACCTCTCCTTTGTGTTTGAGCATGTAAATCCAAACATATCTTGATTTATCATCAATAAATGTGGCAAAGTACTCACATCCACTGAGCGATTTTTGTTCTATTTTTCCACACACATCACTGTGTATGAGTCAGAGAAATTCATTCGCTCTTCTTCCAGAAGTTTTTGGAAATGACTGACGATGATGTTTTCCATCTGCACATGGTTCGCAGAAATTTAATTCTTTTGTCACATCAAAATCAAATCCATCCACAAATTTTTCCTTCGCTAATTTCTGCAAATTTTTTGCTTCTCTTTTGTATCATTATTTGAACATGTTGCTGCTGCATGGGCAGATTCTTGTTTTTCCTCACAGTTCAAATAAGAGACTTCCGAATTTGGTAGCTGTAGCAATAATGTTTTCTTTTTCATCAAACAGTTTGCAACCGGATTCCGAAAAAAACGAATTTTTTACCAGATTTTGTGCTTCTGGATACACTCAGCAAATTAAATGAACGTTTACACACATACAGAGTCTCATATAAATTGCATCTTTGCTATTTTCTGTGAGATATATTCATCCACACTTCAAGTGTTCCCTTTCCTAAAGCTTCCACTGAGTATCCATCTCCAAGGATTATTTCCTTTGCGACTTTAAGATTTTCCAAGGCAACAAATTTTTTGGCATCGTTGCACATGTGGCACGTTGCAGCCGAATCCACAATCCACTCATTTTCTTTACGACTATTGAAGACAGCATTAAGCGCTATTAAATCAACGCCGTCATTTTCCGAGCTACTGGAGTCTGCATTATTTTTTGTCATGTTACACATGTATCTTTTTGTGTGGCTTCGTTTGAAAGAAGCATTATTGGTTTTCTCCGGTCCACGAAAAACGCGACAGTCACGCTTAAAATGTCCATATTTGCCACACTGATAACACTTCAGCAGCTCTCTTTGGTTCACATGTGTCGACATCATTGCCTTCGTTTCAGCACTATATGTATCTTTGTGTTTACTTTTTGTGTCTTCGTATAGCAGCCGTCCTGTTACTAGATCCCAGCTTGGGACTTCTGCATTTGCTTCCAACGCCGTCACCAAAATGTTGTAAGACTCCGGTAGGCTAGCTAGAAGATAGATAACCCGGTCTTCCTCTTCGATAGAGTCGCCAATTACACATAATTCTTCGAAGATTTCCGTCATAGTCTTAATATGATTTTGAACCGGATTTCCTTCTCGTAATTTGAAAGAAAAAAGTCTTCTTCTAAAAGCTAATTTATTAGCCCAAGTCTTCTTCTGAAACTCGTCCGCTAGCTTTTTCCATACAACAATCGGATCAACGGGGTCGCCAATCATATATAGTAGTGACGGATCCATAGACAAAACTATCGTAGCTAATGCACGATCTTTCCGCGACGAATATTTCTGATACAAATTGTTTTCAGTAACAGAGTCCGGTACTGTCTCAGTTTGGTTGACAATGTTCCACAAGTTATCCCTAATTAGTGCCATTTTGCATTGTATTTTCCAGGTAGCATAATCTGCTCCTTTCAGCGATACAATATTCGATTTTGTTTCCATAGTTTTTGATCTTGAGTTCTTTTTAAACACGATAAACAAAAACCGATTCTCCAGGCAAAAAAAAATGGCCGTCGTCAGACACGTGGGTATCCTTTTTTTGTTTTCAATCCTTCCAAAATGTTCTGGGCCCATAACCTTTGTTGCAGAAATTAATACGACATCAATAATAAAAAGGGAATTGAAACGATCCTACCTTGTGGTGTTGAAGCAAACATGCAAGCAAGCATGAAGCAAGTCATAACTCAGGTGTTTACTTAAAAATCAGGGACTGATTTTTTTATTAACCTCGTCAAACGAAAGCAAGATAGAGAGAGAGAAAAAAGAAAAAACCTCTTTTAAGTCAGGGCCGAGCGACACCTAACGGATAAAACAGAAAATATAAGGGAAGATAACTCTAGCCCCTTAATTACGATGTATGATGAGAGTGAAATAATCAACAATCATAAGTCCATAAGTCTGGGCGACAGAAAAGGTTATCATAAGTCCATTCAACTTATTTGGTGTTCGTACCAGTCGAGGATACGTCCTCAACAATCAGTCCGACAGAGGGTGGGCCGTTGAAGTATCTTCTGGCGCTGCTCTGTCGAGCTGAGGTATGGTCCTTTTCAGTCTAAGGAGGTCCACCCTCCCAGGCTTTACCTTCTCTTTGAGCAGGGGTTAGTTTATGGCTAATCGCATGAGGTGCCCCAACCAGGGAATGCCGACGGGGCTACTCAGGCTTTTTTTGTAGGCCAGTGTGCTTATCCTAGTGCACTGGCTTTTCAACTTGACACCTGACCTCCTGGAGAGGTAAAAAAAAATAAGTTCATAAGATGATAATGTTATTATAACCTTACATACACAGGTAGGAGTATTGAGTTAGTTCGTGAGACTGGTAGAGTTCGTAGTAGTAGTAGTAGCATAGGAGCAGTAGTAGTAGTAGTAATAGGAAGTAAGTCCATGTTCCAAAGTGCCGCCATCTTTGCGTATGTTAAAAGTCCAAAAGTCATAATGAGAAAAGTGTTGTCGTAAGTTCATAAACTTGGACGAGAAAAATGGTATTATTTTTTTTTATTTTTTTTTATGGAAATCGCTCCAGACAAGGCATGAAGCCACTTGATGTAAGGAGCTAACAAAAACAAAAGATGATTATCGCAAAGACAGGATATGCCTATTGGCTTTAGTCTTGTAAAGATCAAAGCTATAGGTAGAAGGAAAACCGTCGGCAGGAAGAGAGTTTCACAAGTCTGCAGTTCTTGGAAAGAAGCTGCTGAAATATGAAGGCTGTATTACAATGAGGTATCAAAACAGCGAATTGATGGAGACCACTAGACCAACGAGTCAAACGAGCTGGAACAAACGAAGCAGGAAAAGATTACATAATTCTGAAGAACACATATAACAGCATTTATAGAAAAGACTGCGACTAGCAACATCACGTCTGTGTGAGAGAGGGTGCAGAAAAGAAGAAAAGGTGGGGCCAATCAAATTACAGATACGTGTCTGTATCCTATCAAAAATCCTCAAATGGGACAGAGATTCACCAGCCCGAATATGACAATAG
>OY744516.1:68959715-69324715 GCA_963556195.1 Sepiola atlantica | reverse complement strand
AAACAATGCCCATACTCCATAGTGTGAGCATATAAGGCGTTAAGCGTGTTGTTGGTTTTAATCGCTCTTTTATGCTCATAAATCAGCTTGTCCAGACTACGCTGCGTCTCCCCTATGTAGATCTTATTACAATCTAGACAAGGGATGGAGTATATGCCAGCTTTGACATTAGGTGTATTGTTAAGTTTAGATGTTTTGATTAAATTTATAATACTTGCTGAAGTTAATTGTGTTATGTTTATGCCTAGTTCATTAAGTTTTGTGTAAATGGAGTTGTTATTAGAGTTAGTCGGTAGAGCTATATGTCTATTTATTATAGGGCTGGTTGATGAGTTGTCTTGTTTGAGATTTGAATGAATTTGCACAGCTTTCCTTTTGGAGTTTTGTATAAAATACATTGGGTACTGTAGTGTTTTGAGGGTGTGTTCAATGTATTTATATTCTTCATTTAGATGTTCTTTGCTACATATTGTAAGTGCGATTAAAACCAACAGCACGCTTAATGCCTTATATGCTCACACTATGGAGTATGGGCATTGTTTTGACTTTGATAAATCTACTTTAATCAAGATAATACATAATAAATTAACATGTCGACTAATTGAATCTGCACTCATAGCCCTTTCCACAAACAAAATTAAACAGAGAATGGGCTTCTACTTTATCTCCCCTACCCTATCAAAAGCAATTATTCATGAAAACAAGATATATCTAGACACCGGTTGATTCCCTGAGTTTTGAATTAGTCTTCCTTTGGACCCCCTTTCTACTCTTTATTTTTTTCTTTTCTTTCCCGTTACTAATTTTTTTTTTCTATGTATTTATCTTTGACTCTCTACATATTTACATATCTTCCCTCTCTACATGAACCCTACCACTATATATATATTTCTCATAATTTATAGACTTTCTCGTCTTTTGTCATTTTTTTTTCATTTTTTTCGTTCGCTCTTAACAAAGCCCATATAACATTTGGGCGAAACGTTGAGCTTTTTAGGTCTTCCGCTTATTCCATTTTAATTTCATATATATATATATATATATATATATATATAGTAATTGTGTTGTTGTTATTTCCTAGATGTTAATCGAATGAAACCCCAGCATTTATACAAGGGATCTCAATAACAAGTAGAGCTCTATTTTAGTATAAATTCCTTTATTTATACAAACATCTGCATACATGTTTTGGTTGCGATCTCTTTCGAAATGGTCGTAAAGTCAGTCAGTCGTAAGTTGAATAGGACGTAAGTCAACAACGGCCTGTACATGTCTTTTCCCCCGTTTTTGCTTTTAGCATGTGACCATAAACATAATTTTCATTTTTCTTCTTATACCTTTTCACGGTGAAATATGTAGTATGCTTGGCAGGCGGGGAAGGATAATATATATTACTGGCATGTTAAGCCTCTGCCTTTCAGTATCTACTCTTCTAGCTTCACTCTTACCTTTTCTTTTCTTTCTTTTCTTTCTTTTCAAAAAACCAACACGCGCAGGAAAAAGAAAGAGGGGTATATTTAGAACCATTGTTTACAACCACGTCCGCAAAACCAGGTCATATGAGCAGATCGTACTTAAAAAGTAAAATAACGTTGATTAATCATTCATAACGTTTCTCTCTTGATTTATCGAAACAAATCTGGGTCTAAAAGAAACAGACTGCTGACTAAGAAGAGAGATTTTCCAGCTGACACCAGAGCGTTAACACAACTGAATGATAACGAAAACCGTTAGTTTTCGAATCACATCCGACACATCAGAATACTAAAGACAACAGCAAGCTTTCAGAAGGCATGCCAACATAACTGCTTCAGAATACTAGAAACGACATAGCTGGATGTACATCCATACTCTCACATAGTAAAAAAAAAATGATGACATGAATCTTTACTACAGAATTAAAATGAAAAAATGTAAAAATGTAAACCTACATTCGTAATGTTTTGTCCCTCCTTTACTGGTACTCTACCCTTCTTATTTCAATCTACCACGTCTTTTAATATTTTGCTATGATGCTCATCTGTTTTTTGTTTTTTTGTTATAGTGTAAACTGATCTACTTATTTCAGGAATAAATGGACTTATGTAGACCCAATAAATACAGTTACAACTAAACGTTGTGGCAGTTATGGCCCCAGAATCATGATGTGTACTTCTGTAAAATACTTTTGTTAATACACTTTGGCTAATTATACCACTGTGTTTGTCTGCAAGGCCACAACATGTTTTTATGTATTTATTTAATGAATCATTTCCCTATAATGTTAATGTTTTTATGTATTCATTTATTTAGCGAAATATTTCGCTATGGTGTTCATTTGTTTGTTTTTTGCGTATTCACTTATTTCGTGAAATATCTAACCATGATGCCCATTCGGTTATATTCTTTCATTTAGTCAATTTTTTCCATTCATCTGTTTTATTTATTGATTTATTTACTGAAACCTTTCCTTGTTCATCTTTCTTTTTTATTCCTTTATTTAGTAAAGTAGCGGGACCCGTGTCTCGGCGTTGCCCGAGGTAAATATAAAATAATAATTTAATTTATAATATATAAGTATTAGAGTATTAATTCTGAAAAAAAATCAGGAAATAACCCATTTCACTGTAATTAAGGTGATTAAAGTAGGATTTATTCATATTTTGGCGTTGACCTGGAAAAATATAAAATAATGATTTAATTTGATATAAAAAAATGTTAGAGTATCAATTTTTAAAAAACCATAAAAGAACCCATTTCACTGTTAATAATTTAAGTGATTAAAATAGGATTTGTTACATAAGTATTTACTGTTTTAAATCATGCAAAATAGATTTCTCTACTGGGCTTTCTGCCTCTATAGTTTTAAGTAGGGTCTAACATGATTAAATCCTATTTCGATCACCTGAATTACTTAGAGTGAAATGGCTGTCAAGTAGCACAAATAAGCAAATAGCAATCCTCACCTCAAAAACAGCGTAATATCCCATTCTAACACTATTCCTAATAATAACAACCACTGCAGAAAAAACATTTTTTAAGTAAATGTGACTCCAAAATATTCGTGAAGCTTTCCGTGGTCAGTGAAGGAGAAATCCTTCTAGACTGGGGCAGTTGTAATTGTGTTTCAATCAAGTGGACATCTTTAGTGAGTGTCGAAAATCTATTTTGTGTTCTCTAGAAAATTAGGTCGGTAACACAAATTTGTTTTTTGAAATTCGTGGATAAAATAGTTTTAACATGGATTAATTAGCAACTTGTTCTTTTTTCTTTTTTTTCTTTCATATTTATTGTGAAAATATCCGGAATTATGGGTAAAGATTAACATGTGTCAGGCAAAAATCCAAAAAACTCTCTTAACCCTACCACTAACTGTAATTCCTGGTGGAAACTACTGTCTTTCTGCCTTTCGTAGTTCGTTCGGAGAGTCTCTTTTTGTTTGGTCATACGGACTTAGGGTTAGCAGTAGGTGTAAGGGAGAATAATAAAACTAAACATTGTTTATTAAAAATGTTTTCCCAGTCGACAGAGGCGTTGTTGCTGTCGGTCTGAGGTGTAAAGCAAGAAAAGGTTTCTGCCAAATATCCCAGGTGTATTTCCATAAAAGAAAAAACTAAGATGGATTTTGTTTAATAATAGTAATAATTTTTTCATAGTCGTGAATATGGCTCCGCTCCTAAGAAAAGAAAATAAGAAAGAGTCTGCGTCTCCATCGCAGCAGAAGTAAAAGTTTTCGTTTTTGTTTTTGTTCTTATGTAGACTTCGCCGAGAAAGAGAGGTTTAGGTGTAACAGAAACAATACTAAAAGGCAAAGGTGGCATCATTGTAAAAGATAAGAAAAAGATAAAAAGGCGGACGAAGAAAGAAAATATGTATCCACCATATGCGGTCTATTCATTTATATGTTTCGGTTCGTTAATCGTATTCTTGTATTCTACAATAAGAAAGTGAATATGACGGCGAAAGTGTAAATAATCGCAAATGGGGGATATGAAAACACAAACGTAAGTAACCGAATGTTCCCGGCGGAACTTGGGAAAGAAAGGTTATGTCGTTACAGAAATTCTATGAAGAGAAAAAATAGGAAATAAAGTAAAGAAATGTATGTGTACAGTAACGAATGCGTCCAGTAAGAAACAAGCAGGTAATTCTGAAATTCTGGAATGTATAAAAAAAATATTTCGAATAGCTAATCAAATCGCCCCAAAAGCAAAATATGGCGACCCGCATTAGGTCGTAAAAGTATAGCAGAAAAGAGTCAATAGCAAGTAAGAAAAAATGAAATAATGACGGCAGTATCAAGAAAAAGTATCCTATGAAGGCGTAAGGTAGTGGTGGTGGTAGATTTTTGCGTGGGAGTAAAAGTTACTCCGACTTCCTGTATGTATTACTGTTTTAGGAGGGACGGGCAAGCCGGAAAAAATGTAGGAATTACTGAAAGCGAACGGAACGGACGCATATTTTCCGAAATCACACATCAATTTTTGACACAAAGCGTGACTATAGCGGAATTCTATATATCGTTTGTATTTACAGACCTATGTCTGATGAAAAAGGGGGGAAATCGACTTTACCTGATTATATAGATTATTTCCCTATAATATTCATGCCTTTATTTATTCATTTATTTAGCGAATTATTTGTTTTTTATTCCTTTATTTAGTGATGATTTAAATTTCTTTTATTCCTTTATTCAATGAAACATTTCACAATTTCGTTCATCCGTTTATTTCGTCGAATATTTCACTATTTTGTTTATCTTTTTCTTTATTCATTTATTTTTTTAAATACTTAGCTACAATGTTCATCTGTATGCAGACATTTCCGTCATAACTGTCCTTAAAAAACAGACTGACATGATGGGAAATGGGCAAAACTGTCATCTTGTTTCAACTGATTTCTGCTTTTTATGTTCGCCTCATCCTCTATGTGAGTCTGGAAATGTTGTTTAGCTTTTTGGTCCTCAAGTATTTTCATCTTAGTGAATATTTAGGTCAGAGTTGTAATGCATTTCTTCTCAGATGAGTGGAAGAATTCACCTTGTACTATCTTATATATAAAGTTGATGATGTCTGTCTGTCCGTGTATGTATCTGAAGCCGATATGTAATGTTGTAAACCCTATCTGCTAATGCAGTGGAAGAATTAATCTTGTACTCATCATCATCATCCTCATCATCATTGGTTTCACGTCCGTTTTACATGGGGGCTTGTATTGGGCGGCTTTTAGAGATTTACTTCTAAACTAACCTATCTCTGGTCAGGTCTTTATTCAAACTACATAACATTAAATGCGACAGATTTTATTTGGAAGTCATTTCCTTAGTTGAGGCAAGATACTTTTATAGGTCGGATGCCGTTCCTGACATCAATCCAGTGCTTTTATCGAAACACAATCTCTATGCGGTTGCCTACCAAGGCTAAAGAGCGCTTCACCTGCCCTTACTATTTTATATATAAAGTTGATAAAGTATGTCTGTCCGTGTATGTATCTGAAGCTTATATGTAATGTTGCGACTCCTATCTTTTTAGGATGTCATGAGAATGTCCTGGGGTGGGGTTGATATTAATTGTATTTCAGACCGTAACATAATATCTCTGGCCGACGTCTTGTAGTACACAGCTGGTTGACACTAGTTGTTCAGTGGAAAGTGACGTCTTTCAGGTTGCTGGCAGTAGCATGTGAAGTCTCTGTGTCGTCCTCTCTTCTGGTAGCTGCAATATTGTAACAAAATGAAAGAGAAAACGCTTCTTCGCCACGTCTCATTTTAAACTTCCTGTACGTATCTCTGACTTTATTTTTTTAAACTTCTAATAGGGGTGGGACGTAATGGGTGAAAATTTCAGATTCATGCAAGTAGTATGCTTTTGTGTTCATTTATACATAAATAACACTAAACAATCAAACATTTTGAAAATTTTGCAAAATTCAAAATGTTCAGGCCAAAAATAGCCGTTAAGGCTCCACGGGACTCAAAATCCATCATTTTTAGGTGAAAAAGTGGTTTCATGCGACATTGCAGGTCCTAAAACATCCTCAAAAGCTATGAATGGATATAGATAGTTAAATCTGATATAGTACTTTAATTTATGACCATTTTCAGGCTGTGAAAGGGTTTTCATGAATGTAAAATAGCCAAAAACTAGTGGCCTGCACCTTCTGAATTTTGCAAAATTTTCAAAATGTTTGATTGTTTAGTGTTATTTATGTATAAATGAACACAAAAATATACTACTCGCATGAATCTGAAATTTTCACCTATTATGTCCCACCCCTACTTCTAATGGAATTTTCCATTCCTCTGCTTTATTTAACCTCATGTGGAAAATACCGTTTTCAACACTATTTTTACACGTTCTTTGTGTTCTTTATTGCGTTATTCCTTTAAAGTATTATGTGAGTTTCTCGTTTCAGAGCTTCAAATAAAAACGTCCAAATACAGTCATCTCACAAACCAAAGATGAAGAACTTTTCTCTTCTTGGCCACGTCTCATTTTGAACTTCCTATCTGTGACGTCATATTATGACACATGTCTCTTACTTTAATTTTTTAACTTCTAATGTAATTTTCCATTCATCTGCTACATTAAATCAGTCCATTAAAATTCCATTTTTTGCGGGGTCAGCTTAATTTCTGTGTGAGGCATAGTACCGCTCCAGAAAGTATCTGACTGCTGATTCAATCCTCTACCTATATAAGAGCCAGACACGTCCTAATATGAAGTACTGCTGCCACATCTGGGGAGGTACCGCACAGCGCACTCTTTTTTGCCTTGACAAAATACAAAATCGACTTCACAATCTAGTGGGGAATGATCTATTTTGTTCTCTATAGCCCCTTTCTCACAGAGGAGACGTTACTAGTCTTTCTCTACCCTATTTATGTTTAATGAAAGTGATCGACAGAGCTCCAATCTCAAGTTCTCCCTTGTAAGACATTCACAACAACACCCTGTCTATCTACCATAACTACCACAACTGCTAAGAACTTTCCTTTATTCCTCCGTGTGCTTAATATCATATGGAATTTTCATGAACAGAGTTTCTTTCCAAGAACTTGCCATCTGTGGAACACATTACCACGTGAATGTTTCCCTGCAGACTACAACATTGTCATCTTCAAATGCAATGTCACCAAATACTTTCCATAAACCGTTTTCATAAGTAATCAAATGTTATTCATTCCATTTATCATTTTCATTTCTCTCATAATATTCTTCATAATTCAATTGCCTGGAAGAAGTTCTGTGAACTGCAGCCTCTACATAGCTCACGTCACTTCAGTAAGGTGGGTTACGTTTAGGGGTTAAGAAAATTTTTAGCCCTTCACAAAAATAAATAAAGTTGAAAAAACCTCCTCCAAAAAGAATAAATAAATAAATGAAGTTGATTCACTTAATGATGTGAAAAATTAAAATTATTAAACCCATTCTGAACATGGAGGCAGGGGTTAATTGACCCTAACTTAAAGTCATTCTAACAATGTGTTTAATTTAATGCCGATATTAATTGACTGTTTGACGACGGTTCGGCCATTTCTGGTCTATTCCACAAATTGCAATCGGAAACATTCAGGCCAATATGGATCCCCGGCTGGAGAAGTACTGATTTCAGTTGTAAAGGAACACTCATTTTAAGGTCCTAGTAGATAGGTGCGCTCCAACCCCTCATGCTTCTCGGAAGAAAGTCAAGAAACTCCTAGTTAAGGAAACGGATATTTCTTAGTCTAAATTAACCCTTTCATGCATGATTTTTTACAGAAATTCTATGTACCTGGTCTGACATTTTCTTGAACCACGTGCTTTCAAGTTAAACTGGCTTACGAAAAGGCCCGTAACGACCAATAATGGAGGTGAAACGTATTCCTTGATGTCTCTGACTCTCACAAAAACAAATATAAATATAAATTTTGTATTTGTTGTTGTTGAACAACAGTGTGCATGAAAGGGTTAAAAAAGTATTTCCTATGAAGCAGTATGAGGGATGATCTCTTTTCTTTCCTACAGCTCCTTTCTCACAGAAGAGACGTTGCTAGTCTTTCTCTACCCTATGGAAGGTGCTCGACTGAGCTTCAATCTCAAGGTCCTCCGTGTAAGACATTCACAGCAATAATTCGTATTGTTACCACAACAAAAAAAGAGTTCCGTTTCTCCATCCATGTGCCTAGCAGAATTTCCATGGACAGAGCTTCTTTGCAAGAGTTTCCCGTCATTGGAACATATTACCGCAGGACTGCTTCCATGCAGATTAGAAAAAGGTCGTCTCTAAATCCAATGTCAACAAATACTTGTCATGCAATTGATTGTTTCTCATCTTTTGGCTGACAATCTTTCCGTCTCATTAACCCTTATTCTCGAGTGGCTCTTGGCCTTAGTAAGTGGTGAATCAATAGTAAAGAAAAAATGTCACAAATTTTTTACTTGGTTGGTGTCCACAATTCTTTTTAGAATCAGGTACTCACAGAAGGAACCACGTGAAGGTTGCCAACATCCATAGTTAATGTAGTGCTATGGATTTGACAGGGCATGCTGGTGTCCACTTCATCCCTGACTCAGTCAAATGTGGACTGTTGACCTTGGTTGGTAGCTCACTTAAAGGTTATGTTTCAATAAAACACACAGACCCCTAATCTGTAACAGGTTGGCGTTAGGAAGGGCATCTTAACCTGCTTAGATTATCACTATGACTGTTCTCTTTTGACTAGGAGCAAAGTGTAGTATCTGTTCTGTCTTCGGTCAGTTAAGGAGAAGTCCTTCTAGACTGAGGCAATTTTTATATGTGTCTCAATCCAGAGTACTGATTTTTGGAGTGCTGGATTTTCCTCACATTAAAATCCGACCGTGTGTCTAACTCGTGGGGAGGCAAGTAAATAGGGACTATTCTAAGTGAGTTGTTCCATGATGATGGAAATTTCATGGAGAAATTCAATTCGTACCGCCATGGCTAATATGAAACCCATGCCTGATGTGTCAAAGACACACTAATCAAATTGATAACAACAACATACACTTGTTTATAAGCTGATGATTTAAATAGAAACCAACCTGTCCTAATTTAAATCTGAAAAAAAAAGCAATAAAATGTATAACCTAGCAGACGATATTGTGTTACATATTTTCGTCTTATATACAAGTACTAGAAGAATACTCATCTCAGGATGGGTAAAATTAATTCCTCGAACAGAAAAGATTTGCATCACTTTTATGTTCCCTTACGAAAAATAAAATCCAGATATAATGCTACTAAATTTTATGTTTAACATCCTTATTCCAATTTTGATCAAAATCCATTACAGGCAATGACGATTTATGGGGTTTTAAAACAATATCGTGGGGTATGTGACCTTACATTTTTGTTTCAGACTTTAACACTGTTTATTCCACAAACCTTGCAATGATGCGGTTTTACAATAATATTTTAGGGTCTGCGTTCGCGCCGGACATTCATAAACAGCAAAACAACGTTTTACTTCATTTTATTTATAACTTGACAATTAATAATTACAGAAATTACAAAATAAAAATAGTAATATGGGTTTCAGGGTTAAGAGCAGAAGTTTCTTAGAGTCCTCATTCCCAGGTAACGCCGGGTATCCCATGAGTCCCGCTTGTAATGTTATATACACCATATACACTTCTGTATAAGCTGATGATTTAAATAGAAACCAACCCTTCCTAATTTGAATCTGAAAAATCAATAAAATGTATAACCTTGTACATACGCTGGGGCATCTAATCAATACGCTGTGGTTTTGCAAATTCCTTTAAGCAGACGATATTGTGTTACATATTTTCGACTGATATACAAGTACTAGAAAAATACTTGTCCCAGGGTGGGTAAAAATTAATTCCCGAACAGAAAAGATTTGCACCACTTTTAGGTTCCCTTACGAAGTTTAGTATCATTATATCTTGATTTTAATAAATCCAGATATAATGCTACTAAACCTTATATCTACAATCCTTATTCCAATTTTGATCAAAATCCATTATATGATTTTGATTCAAGAAAATATTACAAATGTAAGGCTTAAGCTTAAGGGATCTTAATAAGAAATTGAAATTCAGGAAATCTTGCCTTATTGATTTCTAATGACTATGGATCAAATTTAATGTTAATCTGAAATATTTTAATTTTCAAATGGGATGTTGTGCCCACACTATGCTCTCTAAAAAGCCCTTTAAAATACTTCAAGGAAACTGAAATTTGGGGAATAGTTATTAATTGATGCCTAATACATATTGTTAAACTTTCATAAATATCATGTATGCCAATTTTATTTTTATGGGCAAACAAGGGGAGGCTAAATCTTAATAATAACTGATAACAATAAGATCTTGCATCTGGCACACTTTGCAGTGTGAGAAAAGAGAGAGAGAGAAGGGGAAGCTTAAGTTGGAGGTAGCATTAGTTTTATCTTCTTTTTCTTATCAATTAGTTTTGTCTATATATCGATTAGTTTTGTCTTCTTTTTCTCATCAATTAGTTTTGTTTCAATTATTTCAAGTGGTAAATAGGGATTGCGAAGCAACAACGAGCGGATGAAGCCAACTAGTAAGTAATGATGCACACAAGTTTATAATAATGATAATGAATTCACAAAGGTCAGAAAACTTTCCATAACCACTCAACAACGTCGCTGATGTGAAGGACCTTTGTGCCTAATCTTCCCGCCGTGGGAGAGAGATAAATAAAAGTAGACGCTTTCCGCCCTCTACACATAACTTGGCCATTCTTGAGTATGTCATCACCACAAAAAATCCCTATCTTAAAAAGACTTTTTTATTTATTTATAATAATGGTAATAAAAGTAAAGTTTATTCTGTGTCTACAGTTAGTTGCTATTTCTCTTTTACAATTTAAAATTTCTAGTTTCTCATTCAAGCATAATCTACAAAATTGTCTAAATATCGGCATGTCCTGGCCCGTCATTTTTCACTCGACTATAAAATAAAAATTTAACTAAATAAATAAAAACAACTCAAAAATAAATCAAAATGGCGATAGTTAACAAAGAAATAGAACATATAAATCATTTTAGTCCCCACGTGTCAGTGTAAGATCACCTTTATTAATAATCTATCAAGGGTAATAAAACCAACGAATTTGATTGGTTATTTAGCTAGAGTAAGCTCGACTTAGATATAAAAAGAATAGCAAACTATACATCCACTCAATTAGCTTGATGGTTTCCCATGGGAATGAAACATGAACGTTTCTATGTAGCTAACTTGCCATAAATGTAATTTCATACCAGAGTCTGTGAAGAGATGTGATAACATTGAAACGCTGGTTAATTAGCATAGACTGTAATAGTGTTTATCTAATTATATATATATATATATATATATATATATATATATATATATATATATATATATATATATGGGTGGGTGGGTGACTGGTTGTGTAAGGTTAGAACCCTAAAAGAGTGCTTGATTATTAAGAAAAATAAAAAATAAGAGCATAACATTTATTAGTATTTGTATTACAGAAGTGTTCTGATCTTCTGTAATACACACACACACATATATATATATATATATATATATAAAATTATATCCCCTTATAAAATGTTATGTGGACACATGAAATAGTAATATATATATATATATATATATATATATATATATATATATATCCACATAAAATTTTATAGTGAGATATAATTTTTTATGTGTCAATTTTCAGTATTTACTTCAACAGTGCTCGATACGTAAGTAGAGCTAGGTAGTAAGTTATGAAAATATATTTATGGCAATTAAGCTACACAGCCTCTGTGAAGCTTAATTGCCATAAATATATTTTCATAACTTACTATATATATATATATATAGAGAGAGAGAGAGGGACAGAGAGAGAGAGAGAGACAGAGAGAGAGAGAGACAGAGAGAGAGAGAAGGAGTTGAATTTATTCAAGGTATCGCAAATAAAATAAACAAATAAATGACACACGATCTCAACTAGCAGATATGCTGATGAGTCTTAAGACGACAAAACATGTGTCTGTGGATCATTATATTTTAAAAATATATGTCGCTTACTATATAATGGTATCACATTGGTGAAGGGAATGATTATACCTACCAAGTATTTAGGTAAAATGCTATTCCGTATAAATAGTTGAATTCGTTCAAAGTATATTAAATTAAATAAACAAATAAATGACACACACACACACACACACACATATATATATATATATATATATATATATATATATATATATATATATATACATGAAATGAAACATATATATATATATATATATATATATATATATATATATATATATATTGTTACAAATGTGGGGGTGAATCGAAATTAGAGAAATAAAATGTATTCCATATAAACATTAAATCAAAGCGAACAAAATCTATTTTATTCTGTGTCTTTATAATTGTCCCTTGAACCGAAGCAAGTTATAACGGAAAAAATGTTGTATCCGGTTCAAACGACGCTGTCCACCCATCCCTTACCCTTGCACTCACAAGAAGCGAATCGTGTGTCCAATCAGTGACACCCCGCCCTATACCGAACCTAACCAAGAGAAAATCAGACGATGCAGCTGGTCTCTGTTGTCCCTTAAAATATTTACGAACGTAATTTTATTTCCGGTTAGCAACACACTCTCCCCCCCATCCTTAACCCTTAGATGAAGAGAAATTAAACGTCGGCCAAACACCTGGTGACATCTATTAACATGCACAAGTATCATGACCCCAAATCAGTGCAAAGTGTGATCGCCTAGCAGCTCAAAAAACCTTCCACACACCACCCTTCCCCGCCCATGTATATCGACGGAGAACATATAAAGAGCGAGTTGATGAATAGAGTAGAGAGTTCCTGTCAGCCGAAGAGAAAACTGTTGCCAGTCGAGTAACCCGTCACCACCAGCATATGCGCTGTGAACTATGAAAAGTAAGAAGAAGAAAAAGGCGAAGAAGAGGAAAGAAAGCATGAAGCTGAGAAAGATCCTGACTCTATAACAGGATTGATTGTCCCGAGATTTTTATTCTATGCCGAAAGCTAATTTGATGAAAGCAAAGGCTTATTTCACCAAATCTGTCCATGACTATAAACATATTACATCGTCGTCGAGAAACGAGTACATCCCCTGTGAAAAGATTGCATCGTGTCAAGTGAGACTTCCACGATTACACCCGCATATATGATTTCCAAACACTTGCTCCTTGAATTCTGCTAACGACTTTTCTATCCAAAGATCAGTGTGGATTTTGGATGGGTGTGACTTGTGACATTTCTGGATCATTAAACTTTTCAACTCCCGTGAGTGAGTAATCCTTCTTTCTTCTGTGATTTGTTTGGGAACCTATTTTGTTCATATACTTTGCTTACCATTAACTAACGTTGCACATTATGCCTTTCTCTTAAAATAATACTTTGTTTTCTTGTTGTTTGTTTTATATATGTTAATCCCTTTTCTTATTATTCTATAAATAAATATTCTTTGAATCTTAACTTGGTGTTTGAGTCGTCTTTTACCTGCTCGTTATTCTTCTTTATTTTCTATGTGATGTCTTGAATTGGAGAATCCCCTTCCCCATGTATTATGTTTATAATATTGGGACCAAGGGACCTACGAGCCACTTCCAAACAATTTTACCGTTGTTTATATTTATCATTGTCACACGAATTGATTAGTGTCGACTGTCACCAATGTTTATTTAATTTTATAAAAACTCTACTTTGTATTGAGCAGTTTTGAAAAATATTAATTTTGTGTTCATTATGTAAATATATTTAAACTTGAATATATATATATATATATATATATATATATATATATATATATATATATATATATATATATATATATACACACACACACACACGAGGGGCGTTCAATAAGTAATGCCCTGACCCACTTCCAGTTGTCTGATCTAGATGAAATATTGCATGTTTAATGATTTATATCTGCATGGGTTATGTTGCAAAAAACAGCTCTGAACTAATTGTGGTTTCTGATTTACAGGTGTTTGAACTGAGTCAGGTGTGAAATGGAGCCAGTTTAGTGTCGTGCAGTGATCCGGTTTTTGTATTTGAAAGGACGCATACCAAAGGAGACTTTTGATGAAATGAAAGAAACTTATGGTGATGATGCCCCATCATATGACTTTGTAAAACGCTGACATCGTGAATTCAAACATGGCCGGAAGTCTGTGGAAACAGCTCTCAGACCTTGTCGTCCCTCTTCTGCCATTGATGAGACATCTATCTGTCAAGTTGAGGCTGCCATTTTGGAAGATCGACGCATTACTATTCGCCAAATAGCTTAAGAGGTCAAGATTAGTACAGGGTATGTGGAAATTATCATTCAGAACCATTTGCGTATGCATAAGGTGTCTGCCAGATGGATTCCCAAGTTGCTCACACCTTTCCAGAAGCAAGAACGCGTCGAGTGCTCGATCATGAATTCGGAGATGTGCCAAGAAGATGAGTCAAAGTTTTTCAAAAGACTGATTACAAAGGATGAAACATGGGTCCATCACTATAATCCAGAGACCAAAGCCCAGTCAATGCAGTGGAAGCACTTAGACTCACCACCTCCAAAGAGGCAAGGGTGCAGCCCTCCGCTGGCAAGGTCATGCTCACAGTCTTCTGTGACAAGGACGGAGTAGTGATGACAGATTTCCTGGCAAAGTGTACCACAATTACAGGAGCCTATTACGCTTCACTTTTGATGAAATTAAGAGAAGCTATCAAAATCAAGAGGCGGGGCAAGATCAGCAAAGGTATTCTCCTCCTGCAGGACAATGTTCCAGTCTACAACTTTCATGTCGCCAGATCAGAAGCACGGGCGTGTGGCTATGAAATCCTTCCCCATTCCTCTTACTCTCCTGACCTTGCACCCTCTGACTTTCATCTCTTCCCAGCCATGAAGTTGTTTTTGAAAGAAAAGCGTTTCCCAGATGATGCAGCCTTGATTTCTGATGTTACAACGTGGTTGGAGGACTAACCTGGGGTGTTCTACCAAAACGGTGTCCAGAGGTGCATCAAACGATGGGGGAAATGCATAACTCTGGGTGGTTCCTATGTAGAGAAAGACTTATAACTGTGCCAAGTTTCATTAATCTACTGCTATGGAAAATTGGTCAGGGGCATTACTTATTGAACTCTCCTCGCATATATATATATATATATATATATATATATATATATATATATATATATATATATATATATATATATGTATATATATTGACTTCAAGAAAGAGAGCATAAACTCCTATGAAGAAATTTATGAACTCAGTCTCTGTTCGTGATAGTTATGATGAACATTTATTTATTTAAAAAATAAATACATTAATATTTTTTTTATGTATGAAAAACGCCCACAGTCTGCAACCAGTGTTTATATTATAGATCAGAGAGAAAAACTTCAGTTAACATCGCTCGTCTAAGTCATTTGTGCCTGAAACCTAGGAGATAGCAACTCATAATTGGTATAAGAGTTGGGGCCCCGTGGTGTTTGGGGAAATTCAGAAATCTCGACAGGTAGACAACTTTAGTATTTTTGTATATTTTATATATATATGTGTGTGTGTGTGTGTGTGTGTGTGGGTGTGTGGGGGGGGGGGCGTGCGTCATTTATTTGTTTATTTTATTTGCGATACTTTGAATATATATATATTGAGAGAGAGGAGAGAAAAGGAGGAATAGAGAGAAAGAGAGAGCAGGAAAGAGAGATAAAGAGATAAAGAAAGAGAGTGGCAGAGAGAGAAAGAGAAAAAAGAGAGAAAGAGAGAGAGCAGAAGAGAGAGTGGGAGAGAAGAAGGGAAGATAAAGAGAGAGAGAGAGTATGGAAAGAGAGAGCAAGAGAGAGAGCGCATATGAGAGAGAGAGAGAGATAGAGAGAGAGAGAGAGAGAGAGAAAGAGGACGGAAAGAGGAGAGAGAAAAGAAACTGTCTTCATTTAAGAGATTCTTTACTTGCCTGAAGGTGTTTTGAAGCATAATCACACAGGAGGAGTGCACATAGTATGGTAGACAACTTATCTCCACCTCTGACTTGAGGGCACGATATTCAGTAGAAATAGAAAAACCAATTACTACAGTCAGTCAAAAGCAACAACAAAAAATGATGTTAACATTCTTCTTGTACATTTAAAATGTGCAGAAAGATATATGAATAGTAGGTGTCATCAAAAGGAAAACATTATTTTTAAAAGATGAGCTGCCGTCAACAGTAATGAAGATAAGACAATTAGAAAGAATTTACGAACCTTTATTCATCTTCAAACACAAACTGAAGCGTGAATAGCCATTTGATATATCTTTAAGTTTTATGGAAGAGAATTACCCAGGGGAGATAACTCATTTTTTAAAACATTAGTGTACCTTCTATGTGATACTAGACGACCCGTGACCCATTGGATCAACGCTAGTATATTGTGCACTAGCATGGTTATCCGGCGTTTCCCGGGAGCATGGACAAAAGATAGAAATGGTTAAAAAGTGTGTGTAACATTTTTCTTTTTAAAATTCTCTCCGTCTCTCCTTCTCTCTCTCTCTCTCCTTCTCTCTCTCTTTCTCTCTCTCTCTCTTTTTCTCTCTCTCTCTCTCTCTATCTATCTTTCAATGTCCCATTCCATCTCCTCTGTCTTCCACTTCCCTGTTTGATATCATCCTCTTTCTTTCATCTTCTTTACCACTTTCTCTGACAAATTTTAAAAAATCGTTGACAAATTACTACATAATAACATTAAAAAGTCGATCTGAGTGTCGATCCCCTGACTAATTCTGTTATTATTGACTCCTAAGACAATAAATATTAAAAAAGAAATGTGCCTATATTTTGTTCAAGACAATGTTGAAAAAGAATATATCAGCATTGTGGGTGTATCTTGTGTAGTTTTTGACTATTAGCTGGACACATACACAGACACACAGATAGGCCATCAAACCAGATATTGTCATCTGGAACAAACCAGATAAAACTGCTCTCATCATTGATGCAACCGTCCCAAATGACTACGGTCTCAATAGAGTCGAACGGGAAAAAATAACAAAATACCAAGATCTCAAAAATGATCTAAAAATAACATGGTCCCTCGATGAAATAAACATCATACCGGTTGTAGTGGGGGCAACTGGTCTGGTGAAAAAAAATCTAAGTAAATACTTAGAAACAATCCCCGGAAAACCAAATTGTAGGGAAGTACAGATAGCAGCCCTAAAAGGAACCACATCTATCCTTAAGAGAGCCCTCGGATATAAATTTTACTCATAGGGAAATCAAGTGTTAGCCTCAAGAGTAGGCCCCTTGATCTCTTTAGATAAACTAAATTAAAATGAAAAAAAATAGGGGAGTTTGAATTACCTACTAGACACTATCCTCGAGTGTCTTCGGTCCCTCTGTACAAGGGTTTGTCAGGGCAACCTGACATGAGGATACTTACCCCTACAAGTAAACCCTGACCAAATATTTAAAATAACATAGTATCCGAAGCCCAAATAAGATCCCCTCAACACGGCTATACACTTGCTCATACGAGGAATAGTGCATCTTCTCCTAGTGATGTTACCTCAAGTAACACCACGTAGCTGGATATTCCACCAGACTAGATGAATTATTGTCCTGGAATCCGGTAAAACCAACAGACCACAAGAAAGATATACTTGACTGGTCAGTTGGGGAGAGAATAAATTTATTATTCTTAACTTTTTTACTAACTCAATGTTTGAGAAATAAAGGAGAATTTTAATAGAATATTCGGGTATCTATGTATCTCATATAGAGACCAAGTGTTAGCCCCAGGAAGGGGACCCTTGATTTCTGAGAACTTCGACTGAAGTAAAATTAAACATTCACAGGCAACTTCCCTTTATATAATAGACTAGTAGTAAGACCTGACGTTTCTCGGGATTGGATGAGGATTACTACTATGTACTTTTTCACTATGCATATTACTTTCTTTGTTTTTACTGCCTCCTGTTTGACCCCTTAATATAGTTGGAAGAAGCTGAAATGTTAGATAACTATTTGAATTAGTGCCTTATACATATGGTTTAAATTTCATTAAAATCGGATATACGTATTTGGAGTTTTAAGGGGGGGGGGGCTCTGTCCCCATGGGTCACTTAGAGATGGGGGCAGGTAGATATTCAGCACATAGAGGGTAATGTAGAGATTCTGAGATCACTTCCATGGCCTTCCCCAAAAAATGTTATATATGTGATTTAAGTTTCATAAAAATAAGATATATTTAAAGTTTTAAAGAGGTTATACCCTCATCGTCATCTGAGGGGTGCACTTAGAGATTCAGGAACACTTCTATGGTCTTTCCCTTCTCTTATGATGCTTTTTCTACTCCCCTTTTCTTCTTTATTTATGTCATCCTTTTAATATCCTTCTCCTATACTACTATTGCTACTACTACTTACTCATCTTTTCTTCTTTATTTACATCATCCCTTTAGTATCCTTCTCTTATGCTACTACTGCTACTACTACTTACTCCCCTTTTTTTATTTATTTACGTCATTTATTTGTTTACGTCATTCTCTTACTCTCCTCATCTTATGCTACTGCTATTATATGTTGTAGCGCTAAATGAAAATTAACATAAAATATGACAGCACAGTATGACATTTTCTTTCATGTGTTTCTTTCTTTAGGATTCAACAAATGAAAAAATGATGATGTAATCAAATCAAAAGTCATAATTTAAATAATTAACTACATACATATAAATCTCTTACTCTGTCATGTGGTGGTATATGCCACAGGTTTGTGTGATATGTAAAGTGGTGTTGCTGTGTGTAGATGTGGTTGTATATACTTCCCACTTTTAGCATCATCTGTCAGCTAGCCCTTAAACAAAAAAGAAGCCGAGTGCGTAAGTCTTTCCAACTGGTATATAAACTCTCCACCAATAAGACTCTGACCAAACCTCTTTGTGATACACCATGGATACTGGGCTCCTTGCGGCCCCAGGCTAATTGGCTAGAGATCTCAGAGTAGATTGGAGCCCTAGAGGTGCAGTGTGCAGGGCCCACTGGTATGTGGATACGTCCCAACACTCATCAATCCAATTCCCGGCCACAGAGCATGTGGCATTTTCGTCATATGTAGCACAAGGAACAACGGAGTTACTTTTTTTGCAACCTTGAATCAGACTTGACTAAAGGATATAGCCAGAGGGTTATGAATATCAAAATGCGGCATTGATATTGTCACCAAGGCCAATGAAAGAGATACAATACTATAGAATAACTGAGAATGGGATGGGGGCTGTCACTAGTTACCTCTAGGGCGATTGATGGAGTGCAAACAAGCCAACGGTTATGCTGTCATGGTTTCCACGAGGTGATGGCTGTCTCTGAGGGAGAAAACCGAGTGGTGAATTCTTTTGAATGGCAGCCTGTTTTTTGCCTACTTTTTTTTCTTTCTAGCGAGGGAAAAACATTTTCAAGCTTGCCTCTGCTTAGAAGAGACGTGTATATGACTACTAATGCCCTCAACAAGAGAAATAATGCATCTTAAAGAATAACAAAAAAAATTTCAAGAAAAGACAAAATCTTATTTTGATTTAATACTCTATTTTATTTCAACTATCTATATCTATAATAAATTGTCGTCCCTGAAGTTAGGACAACATTCATCTCAACCCTGTAATGAATTAATGCTAGCAGATGCTTACCCATTCCTTTGTTCAGAAGAACAGATTAAAAAATGAAAAATCTTGGGGATCTTATCTGGATTACAACGTGTGCCCAGGATTATGAACGTGACTTTTGTGCTTCTATGATAGCGCTAAGAACATCCTCGGATCATACCATATATTGTGCCTAAAACAAAGATTCCACACAAGGACGCCCCTTGGACCACAATAGTTTCACACATAAATACTAGCAAAAATATGCTCCTTCTGGTTGCACATTCTGCTAGTACTATTAATATTTAATGATTCAAGACAAATATTTATTTCATAACCTGTTATGATATGCTTCAAATGCGCACCTCTACATTGCAAGCACATCTGGATTGGTTTGAGCTGTGATGGCTTTTTCAGTTCAGGAATAGTCTGCAGATTGTTTTGATAGACATTATCTCAAAATTAACCACATAGATAAAATCTAGAGGGTTAAAGTTCGGTGAGTGTGAAATCCATTCAGAATCACGCTTGCTATTGGTGAAACGATCACCAAAGTTTCCCTGCAAATAATTGAATGGTGATAAAACAAAGACTATTGAACATTCATGACTGAAACTTGGTGGACAAGTCAAGCTTAGACTGAAGTATATTTGCACCAAATATGGTTGGATTTCAGAAAGGATTGGAAATTTTATTAACCATTCCATGGGTGGCATTTTTTTTTAGTCACTCTATAATAATTTCCTGATTTAAATTCTTTCTCCGAGATTAAAATGTCTCCTATTTCGGAATCACTGATTGGCTGTTTTTAACCTAAGTTAAATCCATTAGATGTTCATGAGTCAAATAATTGGTCGATGACACTTAAGTCTCCACGGAACCAGAGTCTCATGAAGTATCATCCAAAGACTTTAGGAATGCATGATATCTTTAAATAGGGACAGTGGAATGATAACAATCCATAAACGTAAATTGCAAACAGGATTCTGTCCGGAAGTTATCAACTACGAAAGATATCTGAAAAAAGGGTCAAGTGGTATAGCAATTGAAACGTTGTGCCTATAACAGTCACGACACCAGTCAGAATACAAATAATCTCAATTATGATTCTTCCAATTATAAGTGGAATAAAAGGAATAAATATCCGACAGAATATCAAGATGTAGGAATAAGGTAATAAGCAAATCATCATCATCATCATCATCATCATCATCATTACATTATGTGAACAGGAGAAATCCTGGAATGGTCGTTGCAATTGAGGATGTGTGGGTGTCCACAAATGTTATATTAACTGCCTCGAATTGAGATTGAGAGAAAGCGGTTGTCTAGCAAATTCGAGAGATCAACTTCCATCAACTCCCATGCACTCTTCACTCCTCAAGACTCTAAATGACTTTACTCGTTCACTGCAAATGAACAATAAAGATATTTTTATACACGTTGCTAGTCTTTCTCTACTCTATTGCTATTTCTATGGAGGTGCTTGACTGATCTCTAACCTTTGGTTCCTCCTTGTAAGATATTCACAGCAAGAACTTATACAATAAAGATATACCATTATATTTTTATGCATAAATGCTCATTATTATTCTTTTCAAGCAACAATACTGTTGTGGCCCTGTTTAAAGGGACCGAAATGAAGACACGAACACGATATAAAGTAGAAACAAGTGTATTAAGAAAATAGAGTACAGAGGGAAGAAATATGCGCCTGGTAAATAGAGTTCAAACTATCTTACTGGATACCGGCGAGAGTTAATTGCCGTTGGCATTTATTGAGCAAAGAGGAAGAGTCCATGTTGTACATAGGTAAGTCACCATAACAAATACACTGTTGGATAATGGGACTATGGGAATGGACGTATCTGTTGGAAATCGTTGGTTTGACTTACGCGAATTAGCGCGGGTGCAGTCGAGTGCAGAATAGGGCCTGTTCTCACAGTCAGAGCTAACAGATGTGACAAGGTCACCGTGTGACGAGATCCCAGATATGGGGTCAGTGTGCACCTGCGAGAGGCTCTGTGACGTCACAGGCCCTTGCGTGGGAAACAGAGGAATCCGCGACGTGACTCGTTCTTCGTGAGAAGCGAGTTTTAGCCAGTCTGGGTTTTGGAGGCAAACCGATGAGACGTGATTGTTACCATGTAATTTACAACAGATAAGGGAAATATTTCGCTAAGAAAATACAAGCGAGAGATATCCTTTCCCCCTCTCTATGAATGGTTAAGAAAATAATTATTAAGTAACTACGATAAAGTAGTGATTTGCTCTCTCTCTCTCTCTCTCTCTCTCTCTCTCTCTCTCTCTCTCTCTCTCTCTCTCTCTCTCGATGTAGTGAATGGCCCAGGCCGATAAATAACAACGCTTGTAATAAAAAAGAATTGAAACTTAAAGAGATCGTTGTTTGGTGAGTCGGTCGAGAAGCTTTTGTTGAAGACAACGGACGGCGTCGTTCATGGCAGGAAGGAAAGAAGAAAGAATTCATCCACTAGACGACATTGAGACGGCGACCTTCTACACGACGAGGGAGAAATCTAATGGTATGCAAACAATATATGAACTATGTGATTTATGATCTTTTAAAAATGACGAATATTAAATGTGAACTGCCACGGGTAAAGCCACGGCCCATAGTGGGACTAGTGTACAAAGCGCGTACTGCCGCGGTCCAAGCAGAAGTATGACCATGCAACAACATAACAGTGTATCCAGAAATGTTTACAATTATCAAACATTTTATTTTTTCAGATATAACTAGAAGAATAAATGTTCCAAGACGGTTAAAATTAATTCCTCGAACAGAACAGTTTGGCACCACTTTTATGTACCCTCATGAAGATTAAAATCAAGATAAAATGATACTAAACATTATGTCTAGAATACTTATTTCAATTTGAATCAAAATCCATTACATGATTTTGCTTATAGAAAATGTCACACATTTAAGGAGTCAGAAAATCTTGTTCAATTGTTGTCTAATGACTATGGATAAAAATCAATGCAAATCTGAAATATTTGAATTTTCAAATGGGAGGTTGTGCCTATATTATGCTTCCTAAACCCTTTAAAATACACCCAATAAACTGAAATTTAGGGAATATTTATTAATTGATACCTATTGTTAAAATTTCACAAAATCGAAGGTATCTGAATTTTCATGAAGGGCTTCCACCCTCTTTGTATGAAAGTAAATTAAACTAAATATAGCCTACATTACTCACCTTTAAGCCTAGCAGCTGTGTTCCAAAATTCATAATGATCAGTTAATTAATTTAAGAGTAAATTCTATGCATACAAATATATAAACATATACACATACTTAACTTTATATAAATAGAGATATATAATTAGAGCATATATTAAGTGAATTCATGATGACCAGTTAATTAGTTTAGGAGTGAATCCTATACATACAAATATATAAACATATACACATACTTAACTTTATATAAATAGAGATACAAATTGGTCTTATTGGTCTTTATATCCAACAGAAAGTATGGATAGGTAATAAGCAAATCATCATCATCATCATCATCATCATCATCATCATCATCATCATCATCATCAGTTTAACATCCGTTTTACATGCTGGCATGTGTTGGACGACTTCCAAACTAACCTATCTCTGGCCAGGTCTTTCTTTATTCCTCTTTCTCTCAAGTCTATCCTTATCACTTCCTCCCATGTTTTCCTTGCCTTCCCATGACAAGCGACTCTGCTGCCTCAACCGATTTACATTTACTAACCCAAGAACTCATCCATTCTTCAATGTGACCAAACATACAAAGTCTCTTTTTCTGCACATATCTCCAGATGTAATCTTCCTGGACAGACAAAAAAGTGGAGACATAAAAAATTAAGTTTCATTAAATCTGATTTTGATTTTTTTTTTAAATGTCAATTCTCACTGTAGACTTCATTCCAAACTAGCTGCTACTCGAAATACTTGAAACATTAAT
The DNA here is from genome assembly GCA_963556195.1 of Sepiola atlantica. Taxonomy (NCBI): domain Eukaryota; kingdom Metazoa; phylum Mollusca; class Cephalopoda; order Sepiida; family Sepiolidae; genus Sepiola; species Sepiola atlantica. The sequence continues at coordinate 69,301,151 of OY744516.1, read as the reverse complement.
TTAAAATAACAAACATTTCATTCATAAATTTGTTGTAAACTCGAAACAAAATCTTTCTCATCTGTTCATATAGATAGATAAACATTAACATTTTGGTCATTTCGATACAAATTTATTTTAATCCTTTAAATGTGACCATAAAGAAACGAAAAGAAAGACGAAATCAATTTGTATTTTCACTTGCAATTTAGAAATAGATTGCAACTTGTTGAAAATCAAGTTAGTTCCTTTAAAGAAAGGGACATTTGAATACAAATGCTAAATATTTGCCCAGAAAATAAAACAATATTGCGAAACAGAACTATTTGTTGTATTAAAATCAAAACAATTATTGAATTGAAAAACAATAACAAATAATAGTTAATTAATAAAATGTCCTTTTCAAAACGAATATGCAAATTAATTAACCTTGCGACTGGCACCGCATATACATAAGCAGTATATAAAAAATGGTGCGTCTATAATTGTGTAAAGTTGATTTAACTTGAAATTGGGCGTTTTGACTTTACCGTTAATGCGATAAATGGTCCCAACTTTCGCATTTATTCATTTTGATGTCTTTCTAAATAAATTTTCTTCTCTCGGCTTAGTCATGAATTATGGCTGATTCGTTCGCACCAAGCAATGATCCAACAACACTGTTAAGAAGAGTAGCCGAAAAGGATTTCAATAGAAGATTGGCAAGTCATGACTCAGCAGAAGAGAAGGCTGAATTATAAGACGCCATATTGGATTTAGTGGACAGCCAGTAGCAGAAACCGCAGTAGCAGCAACAGTAGAAGTAGTAGTAGTTGCAGCACTAATAGTAGTGACTGGCTTCCTTCTGCCTCTAAATGCCTGTGCGATGAGGAGTTTATAGTGAAGCAAGTATTGCATAATCTCTAGAGGAAACATGAGTAGTAGTAGTAGTAGTAGTAGTAGTAGTAGTAACTGGCTTCTTTCTGCCTCTAAATTCAATAAATATCTTTTGTGTGATGAGGAATATATAGTGAAGCAAAGGTTGCACAATCACTAGCTGACTCAGAATGGCTCTTGTAGGCAGCAGCAAGCACCTGAACCATCTTTGGAAGAAAGCAGATTGGAACCCCCACTACACTGAGCTAGAGCGCCCAAACTGGCTTGATTTCTACAACTCTGGAGATGTAAACTCCAGAACATCCAAGACTCAATCTGGAGAGCATCTGCAGCTGCATAAGCAAAAGAAAAGATGTCACAGATTGTAATTTGGGAAACTTCAGCGGTCTGACTTGCTAGGAAAAATATTGAAATGCTAAACATCATTAGTTTTATTCATAGTTGCAACAAGTCTCCACACTTCCTTCAATCACCATTGCAAATCACTCTGTGTTGTTTCATTAGCCTTTGAGTTCTCGATGACAAAGATCGATGACTTTCTCTGGAATTTGAGTGATAATAAATTTCTCCAGCAAATTACAGTCAGGGTTCAGATGGTGCTATTCTTCCTCAGTCTTACCGTCATCTCAGACGCTACGCAAATATGTTTTGTAGTGCCAACTGATACAATTGGGGGGGGGGGGGTAGGGAGGGCAGTCTCAGTTACCTTGGATCCATCTTACTATATTTCATCTATATTTCTAAGTGTGAGAAATGGGCCCAACTTTCGAATTTATTCATTTAGATGTCCCTCTAAATAGATTTTCTTCTCTCAGCTTGGTCATGGGTTATGGCTGATTCGGTCGCACCAAACAATGATCCAAAAACATTGTTAAGAAGAGTAGCCTAAATGGATTTCAATGGAAGATTGGCAAGTCATGACTCAGAAGGCGAAAAGAATGCTGAATCATAAGACGCCATATTGGATTCATCTTACTATATTCCATCCATACTTCTTATTGTGATTACGAAGTGCTATTTTATTTCAACTCATCTGTTGTTTATTAGTCCATTCTTCTGCAAACATCTCCTTATACTGTCCAGATTTAATCTTCCTCTTAGCTTATCAAATCTAATCCTGTCTTTAGGACTCACATTACACATCCATCCTTTCATCCTCATACCATTTCTGTCCATGCAATGCATGTCCTCAACCCTCACTGGCGAGGTTTCAGTTCAATACATCATTACACTGAGTACACATGCCTTATAGACTTTTCCCTTGGTCTACCGTGGTAATTATCCCTGAACTTACTCCATCTACTCCTAACACTTTCAATCACACTAGCACCTGCTCCATCATGTGCACCAATGGTATCACCAAGGTAACAAAACTTCGCCATCCAGATATACTTTTTCTACATCTGCGTACTTATCCGTCTCCATTTGAAATTATTGAAATGAAACTAATCGATAAGAAAAAGAAGACAAAACTGCATAAAAGAGACACCAACAGAAAAACGCAAAATAAATCTTCCAACCATCTTAAGCAAGTGACAAAAAACAGTGCTTGAATTTGAATACAGGTTCTTCTTCTTACCAAGGTACTTCTCTTGCATTTTTCTAATGATAAATATAGTACTAGTGGTACTTTGCCAAGACATAAAACCAAACTGCATTTATCTATGCCTATCTGACTTCTTATTTGCTGCTCAATTATTCTCTCAATCACTTTCAGGACCTGATCCATTAACTGTAAGACTATGTAATTACCTCTATCTAGTGCTTCCCTCTTCCTTGTAACAATTCACAATTGTACTAAGTTCCCAATCATTTCGGATAAGCTCGTCTTTTATGATCTAATTTGTCAAATTTTTTATCCTGTCAATGCCTGTTTCACACACAGCTTTTAACATTTCTCCAACAACACCTAAAGGTCCTCCAGCCTTACCTTTCTTCATTTTACTCACAGTTTCTCATACCATTTCTTTCTCAATTCTTATAGCTGGACCAGATGCTGCTTCTGTAATTTCTAGATTTTCACGGTTTCATAAAAACTCAGTATTCAACAATTTCTCATAGTGGCATTTCCAAGATCCCTCTTGTCCTCTTCATTTGTTGCTAACACTCCATTGTCATTTCGAATGAACTTCTCTCCAACAATATCCATATTTTTAATTCCAGAGCATGTATATATAAACAATAGAATGCAGATTCCAGTAACTATATCTTTATTTATCACTAAAGAGGTTCATTTTTTACAGTCATCCATCCAGAGAAACAAGGTATACAAATATATGTTGAATGTTCCTGAATGATGATTTATCAGAAGAAAAAGAGCAGAACACCACCCAAAAAGGCCCCGAAGAAAGAAAAGAAAAAACGAACTTGCATTTGTAAACATTTCTATGGGTACATCATTTTCAAAACAGATTTTGTGTTTATAGTCAGCACTAGCGCCATCTTTAATCTAAGCAGAGTCAAAGAAAATACGTTTATCTTTCATTTTAAATGCTGTATCCTCTTCTGTGTAAATTTCTATCACGCTCTCCTACATGACAACTGAAGCATGCTTGTTTTATCTTTTGCCAAATTTATTATAAAGAACAAAAAATACATCTTTCTCATCCTTCCCCTAAAAAATAAAATAAAATAAAACCGAAAAATTAGAAAATAAAAATAAAAAGGAACTTAAAAATCCTGGTTTGTATGGATGGATGATGAAACGACCGTAAAAAATGTACCTCTTCACTGATAAATAAAGATATAGTTGCTGGAATCTGCATTCTATTGTTTATATATATATATATGCTCTGGAATTAAAAATTACTATCTATTGAGCTTAAACCTTGAAAGTTTGAATACAATTAATAAATATATACATACATACATATATATATATAAATACATATATATGTATGTGTATGTGTATGTATAAATAATATATATGTGTATATATTTATTATTAATAGTCAGACTTTCAAGATTTAAGCTCAATGTGTGTTAATTTTTTTAACTCCAGAGTATGTATAAATAAACAATAGAAAGTTAGATTCTAGTAACCATGTCTTTATTCATGTAAAAAAGATCCAGAACCTACATACATAAATGCTTTAATGAGTTTTTATTATTTTTCTTTCTGAGGAGTCGCACTTATAGAAAATCCAACATATATAACTCTGTACTTTGGTTGTCTAAATGTCGACGAAACGGCCCGTCAAAATCTGGATCTTTTTGAAAATGAATAAAGACATAATTACTAGAATCTAACTTTCTATTGTTTGTATATTTAACTTTCTAATATATATATTGTTATGGTACCTTACCTATAACTGATTTTGGACTTTTCTATTCACCATAAATAATGGCAGCACCTGCTCCTCCGTGTTGAATCCACCCCAGTCTATACTGTTGTGCTCGTGAGTGTGTGTGTGCATGCGGTTAGTTCTGAATCTTGTACATAGGTGAGCGACATACACACACACCCACAAACCCACTCATGCGCAGAAACGCTAAACAATAACACATTTTCTCAAATGAAAAAACACTCTTTCAAATCGAAAGACATTTCTTCAAATGGATTCACATATCTGAAGAGAACGCACCAGGCTCGAAACGCGTTATAAAATGATAAAATAATAAATAAATGTTCAAAAAAACTTTTTACAAATGTTGGTAATAACAAGCAGTACTAATAGCTTCATTGCAAGATCCAACACACTGTTGTTGTAAGATCACTTTCGCTGCTCGTTGTAAAATACCCGCCGACTTGGTATTTACAAAGTTAAATTCCTCCTTAATTATTAGCTAATTTGCGGTGGCCGACAGGGGGAACGCTCTCGACTACGAATCAGTGGTGATTTGTGATCGGAGTTCGAGCCCACCGACCGTCGAAAATTAACTTCCTGCACTGAAGATTGCGTTAGCATGAAACATCGATGTCTGTAGGTAATAAATAATTAATATTTATTTATAAATGTTATTATATATATATATATATATATATATATATATATATATATATATATATATATATGAATAAATGGGAAAGTTTTTTTTTTTAATTTATTACTCCTATATTATTATCAAAACGAGTTGGTATTTACCTTCCTCCCACCGCTAGAAGATGTGACACAAGGTCAGATGGTGGGGATTGAAAAGCCAGCGTTCAAAAGGCAGAGTACTCTGGCCTACAAAAAAAATGCCTGAGCAGTTCCGTAGGTATTCCCCTCAGGCGATTGACAATAAACTAACCCCTTCTCAAAGCGATAAGGTAAAGCCTAGGAAGGTGGGCTTCCTAGAACTGCACAGAACCATACGCCAGCCCAACAGAAAAAAGGCCACCTAACTCAAATGGCTCAGACTCTATCGGACTGATTGCCGAGGACGTATTCTCGAGTATTTCAAAATATTATTAAACGACGACAATCATTAGAACATCTATTTTTTTAACAGTTCATAATAAATTAATGTTTGGTATTATACATTTGTAATTTTATTGTGTCATGTTGTCTCTATATATGCAATAGTTTCGTCGATATTAACAGTAATTAATTTTAAATGGTTTAATAAAAAAAATGGATAACTTACTAAAAAAACATTGCTTTCTAGAATTCTTACCGACAGGCAAAAGCAAGTAGAGAAAAGGGAAGGGATCAGATGGCTGGCTGACTGGTTGGTTAAATGTCTTACTCCATTCCTCTCTCCCGTTAACGGCGCTGTGTTTTTCTCAGTCCAATTGATTTCTTCTGTCTTTCAATTTCATTAGGAACTTATTTAAAGGATAAATAAATTTGTATCAAAATTACCAAGATGTTAATGTTTATCTATTTATACGAATAAATGAGAAAGTTTTCGTCTTGTGTTTACAAGAAACTTATGAATGAAATGTTTATTCTTTAAAATTGTGGTTTCAAGTATTTCAAATAGCGAACTTTTTGAAGCGAGAGGGAGCTGGTAAAGCCAGCTAGTATGTATATATATATATATATATATATATATATATAGCGAGAGAGAGAGAGAGAGAGAGAGAGAAAGAAAGAGAGAGAGAGAGAGAGAGAAGGAGAAAAGAGGGTAGTGCAGTATTAGTGCAGTTCCAACCAGAGAAAAGTATATATGTAAACCCACACATGCGCAGAAACGCCAAACAATAACACATTTCCTCAAATGAAACAACACTCTTTCAAATCGAAAAACATTTCTTCAAATGGATTTACATATCTGACGAGAGCAGACCACTGCTTGAAACGCGTTATATAAAATGATAAAATAACAAAATAATAAATAAATGTTGAAAAAAAACTATTGGTAGCCTTACTTCTTTACATGTGTGTGTATCTGACGAGCCAATGCTAAGAATAGGTCATTTGATTAACCCCTTTAACTGAAAACATACAAATGGTTTACTTAAATATGTGACCGTTCAGTTTTGAATCTAAAGTTTTCCTTTTTATTTCTTCTTTCTTTTTCAATATGAACAACTAAATGAAAAGACGCATTTTTCACCTGAGAAGATCTTAGTTTTTAATAACTAAAGATTGAAACATCATCATGTCAATGTTGCGTCTGTACATATTTGTATATATATATATATATATATATATATATATATATATATATATATCAGTGAAAATAAATAGTGTGCTACAGTTCCAAACACCTATTGAGAAACCGTCTCTGTATTGAACCAACTCAGAGTTTAAAGTGCAAATAAATGATCACCATTAAAATAGTAAACAGTTTTATTTATCACATAAATTCTTTGTTAATAAAATATTTTTTATTCAATGTGTTTTTGAGTTCATCCAAGGACTAATAATTCTATGAATCATGTTTAGCTGTCTATTGACATTGTGTCCACGGGCGCCTGGCACTGAATCTTTGAACCAGCCAAAAAGAAAAACAGCTCATCTTGTTCAGATATGAAGCCTTAGTTTGTATTTGAAAGTATAAATTTTAATGAAACAGTAGATGGATGGGGGGGGGGGGGGCTGTATGTAAAAAAAAAACATTTTGTATATTACATATCATCATCATAAATAACACGGAAAACAATAGGCAGCTGATACCTAGATAGATTTGGGAGGGTCCTACTAATTACCACACTTAGAATTTTATTTTTTTAGTAATCTGTGTTGTTTAACACCGCCCTCTCAATCGATGAATTTGTACATATATTTGTTGTAAATAAAAAACGTCACACCATTGGCGATAATGTTAAGTAGGTTTTACCCATAGAGTGAATGTGGTATTTTGATGAGTGAAACTAGTTTAGAGAATAGACCAAGAAGACGACAGCCGACCCCTATCCCACCCCACCCAATTTTGGCCTTGTGCCACATCTTGTTATTTTATAAAGAAAACTACTTGTGTAAAATTTTTTGTAAAATTTTAAAAATAAATAAAATCATCATCAGCATCAACATGGACGGCTTTAAGAAATTGACTTCCAAAGAAATCTCTCTCTGGCCAGGTCTTTATTTATCCCTCTTAATTGTTATCACTTCCTCCCATGTTTTCTTTGGCCTTCCCCTGTGAACTGAATATGCTACTTTAACTACATCTACTAACTCAAGAACTCTCATCCATTATTTCAACGTGGGCATACCATCGAAGTATACTCTTCTGCTTGCATCTCTCTATACTGTCCAGATTTAATCTTCCTCTGAGGTCATCAGATTTAAGCCTGTCTTTAAGACACACATTACACATCCATGGTATCATTCTCATATCATATCAACGTATGTCCTCAACCCTCATTGGCCAGGTTTCACTTCATACATCATCACACTGCGTACACATTCCTGATAGACTCTTCTCTTGGTGGACAGTTGTAATGCTCAGCTGGTTAGTAATGGCAGAATTTCCCTGAACTTACTCCATCCACTCGTAACTCTTGCAATCACACTAGCACCTGCTCCACCCTGTGCTCCAATGGTGTCACCAAGGTAACAAAACTTTTCGACAACCGCAATAGCTTCACCATTCAGATATACTTTCTTCACATCTGAGTTCTCATCCATCTTCATTGTCTTACACTTCTTGCACAACAATTTGTTATCCTCTCTCAACCTATCAGTAACAACTTTATTTGGCAACCAAAATTATGTCTTTCTTTTATTATTCACAGCCAGTGCCGGCAAAAGGGTTCATGCCGACCCTCTCACCCCCTAATCTATTATACAGAGTTCCTACCTATTAATATAAAAAGCAATGAAATGAAAAGAGAGAAAAAGATAGAGAGAAAGAATAGATATATGCAAGCGATAAACATTAAGCACTGTGTCAGTTACAGTGCTTATATGCATATGTGTACTCTCTCTTTCTCTCCATTGCTTTCTACACTGAATTATTCAGCACTGTGTCAGCTACAGTGCTTATCTACCTCTCTCTCTTTCTCCCTTCACTGCTTTATACAGATTTCTAAGATTTGTTATTTTTGCTTCTAAATGTACTACATGACAATTTTATATGGAGACCAAAATTATTTCTTTTTTTATTGTTCTCAGTCAGTACCGGCACTAGAGGCTTATGCCCCCCCCCCTCACCTATCAATTTACTATACAGAGCCCTACCCTACCTATTAGTGGAGAAAGCAGTGAATAGAGCACTCAGGTAGCCTCATAATTGCAAATATATAGAAGCAATTATGCATTTTCCTCACACGTGGCGGTAGCTGATGGCTCAGTCGGTGCAGCGTTTGATTGCTGAAAATGCATGCGAGTTTCAAATCATAGTTGGAAGCATGAGCTCAGTTCTAGCCACACTGAAGAGCCATGATACAGCGGAATTGCTGTCTGTGGATGTACTAAAATCTATATAATAATGTTCGAATGCATTTCATGTTTATACAATGTTATCACCTTTCAGACACATTTTTTTTAATGTGATCGCCTATCAACCATTTTCGGGTTATTTAATGCTGAATCCGGTCATTTTGGTAAAAGTGTTATACTTCAAGTTCTTTATATCTTCAAATATTTATTTATGGTGTTTGGTTTAATTGTTTCGTTTTAAGGTATATCAACCCTTTTCGGGTTATTTAATGCCGAATCCGATCATTTTGGTAAAAGTGTTATGCTTCAAGTTCTTTATATCTTCAAATATTTATTTATGGTGTTTGGTTTAATTGTTTCGTTTTAAGGCATATCAACCCTTTTCGGGTTATTTAATGCCGAATCCGGTCATTTTGGTAAAAGTGTTATGCTTCAAGTTCTTTATATCTTCAAATATTTATTTATGGTTTTTGGTTTAGTTGTTTTGTAGAGGAAAATTGTTGTTTTTGTTTTTAGCTTTACAGAACATGATTGAGTTTTGCAAAGAGAAAGGAAAACAACAATAACATCAATGTTTGGTGCATTTTTGGTCAAGAAGCCAATATTTTCAGACAGCCTGATCTGGTAGCACCAGGCAAAGAATATTTAAGTGAGAATACAATTATTTTTACGAAAAAAAAAGTCTTTTTTTTTAATGCATTGGACCTGAGAGACATTTATTAATTAAAAAGTAATATTATTGACAGTAAATTTTACAAATTGATGTAGAAAGTACTGTGGAAATTCCACGGGGTCCAACTAGTAAAATACTAATCTTACTCTGCTAGTATTTTTTGTTTCATTTTATTTCAGTAAAAAGTTCTCAAAAATCAAGGGGCCCCTTCCTGGGGTTGTCTCTATACATAGATATTCGAATATTCAATTAAAGTTGAGTTAGTAAAGAAGTGAAGAACATCAATTTTCCTCTCCCCAATTGACCAGTTAATTATGTTATAGTATATTTTCTTGTGGTCTCTTGGTCTTACCAGATTCCAGGACAATAATTCATCTAGTCTGATGGAGTATCCAGTTTAGTGCTGTGATTTGAGGTAACATCACTTAGAGAAGGTATGAGCCATTGTGTAGCCATGCCGAGGGGATATTATATGGGTTTCGAATACTATGTTCTTTTGAATATTTGGCCAGGGTTTACTTGTAGGGGGAAGTATCCGCATGTCAGTTTGTTCTGAAAAATCCTTGTACAAAGAGACCCTCCACTATTCTTAGCCCTCAAACACTATATTATTCTAATAGATGAAGTTTGAATTCTCTGAAGTTGATCCAAGTGACTTGAAAAGAACTGCTTGGAGTACACTGCATGCTCTTCTCAGATTGCACCCTGATTATTTCCTTGATCCCACCTGCATCACTTTGTGCACCTTATCGATGTGCATCTGTAAACCAAATTTAAACTCTGTAGCGGCTGAACTGAGAAAGTTATGGCTGTACATGTGTTTACATAAAAATTGAATATCCAGTGTAGCAGCAAGTCTTGGGAACATATACCAGAAAGAACTTTTGGAAATAAGTCATACACCATCCATTATGGCTATGAAAATATTAAACCTGACATAGTGAACAAGAGGAAGAAAGTAGCAACCCTAGTTGAAGTCGGTTGCCCTAATGATGATAGAAATGTTGTCCCACTTCCCACGATTAACTTTTTGTGAATAAAATCTTTTTAAAATGAATTGGGAATTACCTAAGTAAGATCAAGTCATTGAGTGAATGTGGTATTTTGGTAAAAGTATCAAAGGTTTTTGACAAAATTGGATGACCATCGACTCCCTTCCTCTCCCCCAAAACGATTCAGGCTTCATGTCTAAGGCAAAGGATAAACTTTATGATTATTTCTTTTTTTTGTTAACCTTGTTGTTACATAATGGATGTATGTATGTGAAGAACGATTACATCAGCTAGTATGGATTTAGCATCTAGGTGGACCAGTGCAAGTTTATATTGATACGAAAATCTGAATAACAAGTTCGCTCTCAGACTAAAAGAATAAACAAGCCTGCACTCAGGTTTGGAGTTCAAGGACAAATTCCGTCTCCTTGAAGCAGTGACGTCACGATATCGTGTGAAAGAGGGAAAAACGTTTTTTTAGTCAGTCTGTTTTGGAAAGCCGTGATGAGCAGGTATGAATTCGAGATATAATTTAAAAAAAGGAAAAATGGAAATTTAATTCCTAAAAGAGTTCATAGCGACTGGTCTGCCCCTCTTCCTCTTTTCCCCCGTAACTAAGTAGAATTAAGTTAAGAATAACAATTTGGTCTCTCTTTAATGAATGTGTTACATTTAATCATATGACGAGAAAATCTCTCCAAAATAAACAACCATTAACTCTCTGTTGCTTTACGCCTTATTCTCTGTGCATGAAAAAGTACTCATTTTCAGACACACTATGACGATGATGACGGCGAAAATGCAGCGCACTAGACGATGATGATGGTGATGACGAAATGCAGCCCCCTACGATGATGATGACGACAGCGTGGGCGTCAGTAAACAAAAAGGGAAAGTGACGATTGATTTAATAAGAACTGGGTTTTAATAAACGATGCGTAACAGTTGTGAATATATATTTTATGCTTTAATAAAATAACTAAATACCAAGGTCTTGTGTACGACATGAAAATAAACTGGAATCTTAGAAATACCTCCAGCATTCCAATAATCATAGAAGCTACCGGGTTCATGAGAAAGAATTTCTATAACTACCTGGTAAAGATACCCGGTGAACCAAGTGCAAGAGGGATCCAAACAATTGCATTTAAAGGGACCGTTAGAATCCTAAAATGATCTCTCGGTTAGAGTCTTTGAAATATCTGATAAATGTCTGGCATCCGATAGGATGCCCCATTCCCAAACAAAAAGATTAAAACAATTAAAAATAAACATAAAGACGGACATCGTATTTTATTTACATGGATAACAAGCAGAATAACCGTCCCAGGATGAGTATAAGCAAAAAGTATATCATTAGTTTTTAATTTTAATTTTTTTTTTTTTTTTTTTCAGGGGACAAGGATACAGTTCGGTTTCAAGGGGAAACATACTAACGTTTACAGAAAAGATAAATAATATGCCCATGTTACTCACTGTGTTGCCGGGAATATGTATCCCATAATTCATAATGATAAGTTTATTAGTTTAAGAGTTTATCCTGCACATATTATTGATGCTCACACGATCCAGCTGATATTTGATCTAGAGTAATTCTTTCCTCTAATTTAATAAAAAGTGGCGGGGGGGGGGGGTAAATGATAAAGTTTACTAAAAAAATATCCTCACGTTACTCACCATCATATACATATGATTCACTTCTAAACTAATGAACCGCTCAATATTAATTATCGAATGTATATTCTACACAACACGGTGAGTAACGTGGGCATATTTTTTAGTAAACTTTATCATTTAGGCCCCCTCCCATTTTAATAAAAAATAAAAAATAAAATAAAAAATTGTCTTAATCGACTTTCCTGATAAATTCACCAATTTTCATTTGTGTAACTTGTCACGTGCCTGATAAAGACTCATGGGAGTCGAAAACGTTTGCAGTTTTGGTGAGTTCCTGTTCACACTTGAACAGAACATTAGATCGTTGGTAGGCCAACTTGAAAAGATGGATCAAAAAATAAATAAACAGGAATTGTCACTGTTGTTTAATCATATATATATATATATATATATATATATATATATATATATATATATATATATATATAAAATGACGTAAGAAGCCCTTTTAACAATGCGTGAAAGATTTATTTCTTTTTTTTTTTCCAATTAATTTCGAAGTATACAACCTTCATCATCAGAGATGTATTTTTTTTAAAAGGGCTTCTTACGTCATTTTATTACATTTTCATTCAATGCTTAAAAAAAAAAGAACAAACAATATCTAAAAAATTATATATATATATATATATATATATATATATACAAATTATTTATTTAAAAACTATACGTTACATACTTCACAGAGGTATCATCGTTTCATTGGAATAGACTCTTTTTTATTGTTGTTGAAAAGGTCGTTAGAGTCTATTCAAATCATCAGCGACTCACAAAGTGAAAACAAATCGAAGAATGGAATTCAAAGATCACCGTAACGTCTTCCGGTGAATTCACTGAAGCGTCCCTTTTGGAGAAAGTACCGAGTCAATAGGGGCGGACTGTATCTTTATATGGGTCTTAATTGTAACTAAGTATTATTTAGAATAAATTAATTGTTGATAATAGATATTGTATTTTTCTCTTCGTCAATGATATATTCATATTTAGGGCTGATGGTGTGTGGTGTAGTTTATTGGCTGATGAGTGGGTAAGATTCTGGGTATAAGTGTATTCCTGTTATTAAAGGGTTTATATTATATTATTTATATTACTTTTTATAATTTTGGGATAGTGTTTATATTTGAGTGTGAGATAATTATTATAATACTAATTTATTAGCTATGTGAGGGCTTGGTGTTAATGAAGGGGGTATCTTTATCAGTGAAAAAGGTTTCATAATGGATATCAAAATAAGTGGATGGGTCAATATAGGCTTGCTATCATCATGTGTGATGCCTGTATGGGTTCGTTTGGAATCCTTGTATTTAATTAACTCTGTTAGCTTATATATATATATATATATATATATATATATATATATATATATATATATATATATATATTATGAGCCTATCGGAGGTCACATATATATTCTTTTTATTTAAAGGTATTCGATGAATATATTCCTAGGTATTGAACTATTTAACATACTTAGATGTTTAAAATCTTTTGAATATAATGAGGTATCTAATAATTTATGTTATTTGTGATAGGTAGGGATTATTAGGTTGAGAGTGTACGTTATATTTGGGTTGGTAGGGGAGATGTGGATGTAATAAGTATAATATAATATACCTGGGGTGGGGGGTTGTTATAGTGTATATAAGGAATTAATTTGATAATAATTGGAAAGATCTTGGGGCGGGGTGGAATAGGCCTTATATTTTACATATGGTGTGGAGTTCTTTAGACTTATGTACAGATAGGACTATCAGTGAGTTATGTATTTTCGTTATTAGTCAATGTGGCTAGTAAGAATTTTCTTCTGTGGGGGACATAGTTTGAATACCTCAGTTTTGATGTTGATACAGATTGTGGAAGGGTTATTGATTGCCTGTAGGATCCTGAATTTTTCAGTGGTGCATAGTAGCCAATTCCTGGTGGTAGAACTATAAGGGTTTTGTTTATGGATAGTCCTCCATTAAATTTCATAGGGGATACTGGACTCCTTGAGCGCCAATATGGAGGTGTTATATCTTTTTCCCGGATATTTGAAAGCCTTATAGCCCTACCTTCAGGAATTGTCCACTATTTGTATATTAGCTCTCATATTTTGCGATCGAGCACTTTATTGACTTCTTTTCAACATACCCCGAAGCACTATAAATATATATACTATAAATATATATATATATATATAGTGCTTCAGGGTATGTTGAGAAGAGAAATCAATAAAGTGCTCGATCGACTATATATCTGTGTGTGTGTGTGTGTGTGTGTGTGTGTGTGTGTGTGTGTGTGTGTGTGTGTGTGTGTGTGTGTGTGTGTGTGTGTGTGTGTGTGTAAAAAGGACAAACAGAAAAAACAAATTTAAATACAGGAAAAAATCATCGAGAAACGAGAGATTTTACCGGTTTTGTTCGGATCAATGAACGTCTTCAGAAAAAAGTGAATATTTTAAATTTATTCGCTAACGGTAAAAACATAGGGAAAAGAAGAACGCACAATAAGACGTCATTGCACGCGATTAACAATTTGAAAAAAAAAGAAGGAATAATAAAAATTGTGCGGACAGACGTTAAAATGGGAAAGCAGGAAAAGAAGAGGGAAAATATGGATGAAGTGTAGTAAAAAAGAAGAGTTACTTTAACCGAGATCACAGTGAAAGCTTCAGTACAGTTTTTTGCCGGATGTTTGCTTAAGAAATAAGATCCAAGTCTGAGGTTTATGTTAAATGATGATGAGAGAAATATTATAACGCTTTCGATGCACTTGTGACGTGAGAGAAAGTATTCGGTCTTGAGGAGGGTGCAGTTTTTTAAATAAAAATCGTGAGTAAAAGTCTTTCTGTGTTCATACACAGAAAGACTTTTACTCACGATTGAGTGTGTTAGTGGGATTGTTGTGTTTGTAGGTCTTGTTTGTGTTCGTAAAAACCTCTAAAACAATTAAGCATTTACTCAACACTAAACCCCGTCCCCAACTACCTCCTCAAGGCACCTCTTCCCTAGTCGGCATTTACAAAATAAAATATAAAATTCCCAGAACAGAACAGTTTTGCACAACTTTTCTGCCCCCTTATGAAGATTAAAATCAAGATATAGTGATACTAAATACTATTCCGACTTTGATCAAAATCCATTACATTATTTTGATTCTAGAAAATGTCTAAAATTAAGGGGTCGTAAGAAATTGAAATTGAAATTCATGGAATTTTGCTTAATTGGTGTCTGATGACTATGGGTTAATTTCAATGCAAATCTGAAATATTTGAATTTTCAAATGGGAGAAATGTGTCCATATTATTAAAAGCCTTTAAAATACTAAAAGAAAATGAAATTTGGGGAATATTTATTAATCGATGTCTAATATCTATTGTGAAAATTTCACAAAAATCGGAGGTATTCGAATTTTCACGAAGAGCTCCCACCTCGTCTTGACCCCTTTACATAAAACTAAATTAAACTAAATATATATATGAGTTTAATAGAGAATCTTATACATAGAAATATATAAACATATACACATACCTAACTTTATAGAGAGATATATATAACATCATAGTATTTTTTTTAAAAGTATAAATTCAGGGAGATTTAAGTTTGGGTCAGATTGATCCAGTAACATTGTTTTTTTTTTATTGCTGTTAAAAGCGGCTCTATATAATTTTGTCTGGCAACATTTTAAGTAAGGAGAGGCTTCCGAAGTTCCATAAGAAATGGCCCTTCTGAAACCCCCAGTACTCCACTCAGTGGTGGGTAGCATCAGCTCTGTTCACAGCAAACAAACCATTTTTCTGCAAATCTAAAATTAATAGTTAGTAAACAGTTATTTCGTAGGATGTAAAGTATGTATATTTTATGTTTGCATTTTTTACGTTTTTTAGCGACACACACGTTGGAGTTTCTTCTCGAACACTAATTTACAATTTTGTGTGTTGTGTTTTAGGGTACTGATATAGAATGGGACCCAATTTCTGCCAACTTGGCATCGGTATCTTCTGGCAGTTTACGTAAGCCGCTGGAAGAAGCCAACACAAAAACTGACAGGCGCTACGACAAGATTAGCCAATCAGCTGTCAGATGTCAGCAGACGACTAATTTTCAATAAATCTCGATATTGAGAAGATCAAAACAAATTTGTCAAATCAGAAAATGAATTTTAACGATCTAGCTGAACGAATTCAATCTCCCGAACGAGTCATCTCTTTCTGCTAAGAACGACATCTAATAGCTAAAAAAAAAAAAAAATTGCGAATATATATGCAGGTTAACCCCCAGAAGCAAGTTGACGGACAAATATGCATGGAAATGCACAAATACTAACTGCAGAGTGTAGACATCTGCAAGAAAGGGCACATTCTTTTATCAGTTAATTAGCTATTTTATCTACAAAATCAATTCATTTTATCTAAAAAAAAAAACTTTTCTTGAAAAAAAATTTTTTTTATTAACAGTTGATTAGCTATTTTATTTCTTGTTATATAAAAAAATTGTAAAAAAACTTTGACCAGTTGTTTATTTTTAGTTTTCTAAGTATAAACAAACAAAAAATGTATTTATTTGAAGAAGCAGCAGCGTCCTTATCGCGTCAGCTTTTTCTGACAGCTTACGTAAACTGCCGGAAGATTCCGACGCAAAGTTGGCGGAAATTTGGTCCCATTCTCTATCAGTACCTCAAAAAGTACTAATTAAGAAACAGTTAAAGTTACCCCCCACACACACACATATATAAGTAAATTTCGCGTACAACAAAATCGTAGGATAAATTTCAGAGGAAACATTTTTTTTTTTTAATCAATGAAACGGGCGGGTGGAAAAAAAAAGAAAATTGCTCAAATTTTCCTTAATGCCTTATCGTCTGACCCTCTAAGAGGAAACGTCAGAATGATAAATTAAAAACTAAGAAAATCGAATGAGATATGAGAGGAAAAAAATTGGTTAAGTTGGAGAAAACGATTGAGAGAGAAAAAAAAAGGTAAATCTCTCAAAGGCCTAGAATGTACGGCTTACCCAAGGTTCATAAACCCAACATTCCTTTACGGCCTATTCTATCAATGTTGGGTTCTGCACAACATGCACTTGGTAAATGGTTAGTTGATATTCTTAATCCCGTACTTACTTTTTATTCGGCCTATTGTATCTCTGATTCCTTTCAATTTGTGTCTTATATACACAAATTATCTCTCTCAAAGGATACCGAGTTCTTGGCTTCCTTTGACATTAGTAATCTGTTTACCAATGTACCGTTAGATGAAACCATTGGTATATGTACAGATTATCTTTACCGTGGCCCCTTAAAATCTCCACAATTTCCTGAACGAATTTTTGTTGAACTGATGGAACTTGCTACTAAATCAGTTTCCTTCAGTTTCAATAATATAATGTATCGGCAAATTGATGGTATATCCATGGGCAGCCCTCTTGATCCATCGTTAGCCAACATTTTCGTTGGATTTTTGGAAAACCAATTATTTTCCAAAGTGACCAAGCCGACTTTTTACACACGTTACGTTGATGACACTTTTGCTTGTTTTCCCTCACGGAGTGATGCTGAACAGTTTCTTCGTCTTCTTCGTGACTTGCATCCGTCGTTGTAATTCACTATGTAGGTCCAAGATTGTGGTTCTCTGCCATTCCGCGATGTTTTAGTGTCTAAAGCTGGTTCATCGTTTGAAACCTCTGTGTATAGAAAACCAACGTTTACAGGCCTTTGTCTAAACTGGTTTTCCTTCACCCCAAGATCAAGAAAAATAAGTCTTATTAGTACTCCCACTCATCGAGCACTTATGATTTGTTCACCAACACGACTCGATGCAGAACTTGGTGAAATTACTAATATTTTTCTTGCTAATGGATATCCCATCAATATCATAAAAAGCACCATTGCACGCAAAGTTGCTATATTTAATGGTGGTAAATTTATTGGCCCGTCACATTGCCCTATTTATTTGAAACTTCCATGGTTAGGTTCTGACGGCCTTGACATTGTCAAAAGGATTTCTTCTTCTACTCAACGTTGTTTTCCAGCAACCATGCTGAGAGTAATTCACACGACTCGAACCTTTTTCTCTTCTTTTCGTAAGGATGTTTTGCCAGCCATTCAAAAGAATTCTGTTGTTTATAAATTCCTGTGTCAGTGTGGAGCTGACTATGTTGGCAAGACATTCCAAAGATTAGAAATTAGAAAATCCCAACACATACCACGTGATATTCGCTTATACAAGGTTTCGAGATCATCCGGGAACTTCCAGGCACAGGATTCAGCCATCGGTAATCATCTTGTTAGTACAAATAGTTGTTCTGACAAGTATTCCGATGGGTGGTTTTCTGTTTTACACAGTGCCAGGTCGAACTACCATCTCAATATTATTGAGGCGTTAGTTATTAACAATTCTCGACCTAGCCTGTGTAGACAAAAGATTTTGAAGCATCAGTTGGAGATCTCTAATGATTCAAATCCACCATAACGTTGAGAGATTTACCTTTTTTTTTTCTCAATCGTTTTCTCCAACTTAACCAATTTTTTTTCCTCTCATATCTCATTCGATTTTCTTAGTTTTTAATTTATCATTCTGATGTTTCCTCTTAGAGGGTCAGACGATAAGGCCTTATGGAAAATTTGAGCAATTTTCTTTTTTTTTCACCCGCCCGTTTCATTGATTTTTAAAAAAAAATGTTTCCTCTGAACTATATATATATATATATATATATATATTTATTCTCACATGTAAGAGGGATATACAAAACATGATACATAAAGAGGTGAAAACCATTGAAATAGTTATTGAAGGAAAGATTATGTTAATATCCCAGCACAATCGATAAAGAACATGTAATACCAGAGCAATGAACAGAGAAAGATATGCATGGAGATAAATAAATGTAACTCATATTTTGTTGATGATGTTCTGGAAGCTTACAATTACAATCAGAAGTGGGAATCTGCAGATGACTGCGACCAGGAATTGTGGTAAGCATGCCAAGATGGCAGCCGCTTGAACCGCATCCTATTGCTTAGGTGTCTGAGCCAAAAAGAGAATGAATTCAGTTTCTATATTCCTCAAGTAGGTGAAAATTTGATATTTTTGATTTCCGGAAACATGAGAATGCATTCTATCGTTGCTCAGTATAATTCAAGAAAGATAACTTAGATATGATCCAAGGGGGATTACTCCTGATCGTTCTGAGCCAATATCTATTATGTGAACACTAATTGGAGTACTTGTTTATGTAAACAATAATTAAAGTACCCATTTATGTAAACACTAATCAAAGTACATGATAATATGAACACTAATTGAAGTGCTTGTTTATGCCGGATGTGAGGTTATAATCATAATCATAAAACCACATGCAAAACGTGAAAACGAATATTGTAAATAACATTTTTATATTTTTGGAGTTTCATTAAGTTACGAATTTAGAAAATTCTGAATAAAATTGTTTCTGTACAATCGGTTTAGTTGAATTATTTTCGAAACATTTGAAGTTTTACGAAATTTAAGTTTGGTACAGATTGATACATAGCATGGACATTGTCGGTTATTTATTTTCAAAAAATCATTTAATCATTAAGTAATGTCGTCCACATCTGTTATATATCTGACGGCACACCCGACCAAATACTATGGACTTCCTTTCTCACGATTTTTTTTTTTTACTTTTATTCGCTACAAACAAGGCATGTTGCCACTGAAGTGTAAGAGGCTATTGTGATAGAGGCCAGATTTATAAGAGGGAGGGGCAACCTGGGTATTAGATATACATAGCCCGAAGGTCTTGACCAATTTTGCCCCTATGTAGTCCTTTACTTCCAAAAAATCATTTAATCATTAATAATTCAATCAACTCAAAATCATACCCTGCCTTTTTTCCAACATAGTAATTCGTGCATGTGTGTTGTTCCTCTAAGGACTGGAGTCATTGTATTAGCTGTAATAAAAATCATCTGACATGTTTCTTAAATTAATTATTCAATTAATCAATTCAGTAACAAGATCTTAGAAGATGAATAATTGTATAGTAAAATGGGGGTGGAAAGATAAAAAGACTTATTTTAAGTTCATCACTTAATTATTTAACGTTGTATTAATTATCTAAAAATGCGTCTTGTCTCATTCTAGCTTCCACAAACTTATCTATCCTCTTCCAAAAGTCTTGTGACCCCTTGTCCGAAACCTTTCCTGTTAGCAAATATATTTTAGCTAATATTTATACTAGCAAATATGCCAATTAATGTAACAATATTGGGAGTGGTGACACAGATCAGATATCCGGCATATCAGCTTGAAGCCGTATGTGTAAAAAGAATAATAATTAAAGGCAAAATAAAATTAAGAGAAAACAAAAGAATTATTTTGGAAAGAAATTGGAAATCAGAACATTCCTTTGTTTGCGACATCAATAGGTCGAAAACAATAGAACCAGCGAATGTTAGTGTTCTAAAAGAAATGGTATCTCCTGCAAGGGAAATAACTCATGCCCTGACAAGAAACGAAAAGGTAAATGGGAGTATGTCCCTTACATCAGAATTTTGGCTTTGGCAGACACACGGTAGAATTAGTGTTGGTCGTGTTACACCAATATTTAATAAGATTAATAATACCATCAGCTGATGGATCAATTTCAACCTAAACATAACTTATGTAATTTAATAAGAAATCTCATTTTGTTTTTTAAAAAAATGATGACTCATAGAGAGATTGATGAACGCAAAGAGAAATATGTTTTTGATGACCTTGTCATCTGCTATTTAATTTTAGTTAGAATCTTAGTTTTTTTCCGCGTGTCGACCAAGATGTGATTAGTCTTACTTAGGCAACACCAAAAATAAAATTCAACTTCACAGAAGCTGTCGCAACCTTTTGAACTCTGACTGCAATGTCCACTTAGTTATTGTTAGTTATTTTTACCAAATAGTAAATGTAACAGTCAAATTGATTGGCCCCAAATCAGAGTTGAATGGAGTGGACCGTTCTCATCTTGATTATTATTCTCACAACGTTTCGGACGATGTAACCTCCGACTTTTTTCAGTTGCATCTTGTCAAACTCTGGAATCTATACGGAATTTTGAACTGAACCCTCTATTTAATCGATGGGGGTAGATTGTTCTCGTTCCGTCAGCTATGACCGGGTAGAAATCTTAAGTAATTTTTGTTTTATTCTTAGTATCGCCTGTAGTGAGGATTGACCCCTTAACCACATGGGCGCGTGTGTTATTTGAATATTTCAAACTACTATTCTCATCTTAGTTGTTCTTTTTATTTCTTTTCTTTATTTTTATTCACCACAAACAAGGCATATTGCCACTGAGACTTCTGACAACGTTTCGACCAATGTTTATTCCAACCTTCTTCAGGTGCATCTTTTCGAACTATTCTTTTGTTCCCAACATCAATAGGTCGAAAACAATGAAACCAGAGAATGTTATTGTTGTAAAAGAAATGTGGTTGGAAATTAGGCCATAAACATAAACAAGAAGAACTGATATCTATCGACGTAAACAATCGTTATTTAACAGAGGGGATTATGGGTCTCGGGGAGAAGAGAGTCTAGCAGACAGACAGACAGACAGACAGACAGGTCGTGACGTGAGAAGTCACGCAAAGATCTGTTTGTTCATCTGTACAAGAACCAAATGAAAAATAAAATCATTTTTTATGAAAAAATCATTTGTCTTGTCTCTTGCAAGGGAAATAACTCATGCCCTGACAAGAAACGAAAATTTAACCTCCAACCTTTTCAGGTGCATCTTTTCGAACTAGGTAATCTTTATGTCGAACTCAGGAACCTATACAGAATTTCGAACTAAACAGTGGTATATTGTTCTCGTTTTGTTAGACTAGGCAGAAGTATTAATTTCTATGTTATTCTTAGTTTGTATCGCCTGTAGTATCAACCTGCAAACAATTGTCACTCAGAACTGATTTCTAATAAACGCCTTTTAATCAGCCGGTCCATGTTGATTAAATAAAGGGTTCAGTTTGAAATTGTGTATAGACAAAGAATCAAGATGCGCTCAATATTCATTTAATAAATATATATTTAATTTCTATATTCCTTAGACTCTGTTTTGTTTTTGCATTTAAGAGTTCATGATATATTATGACCACCATATTTATTTTTCTTCTCCGTTAAAATCTTCATATTGGATCGATAAAAAAAATATATATATAGAAATTAAATATGTATAAATTAAATGAATATTGGGCGCATCTTGATTTTTCAGCCTGACTGTGGCGACTTATACATTTATGAAGCCTCTCTGTGAATGTTTGGTAAATTTTGTATACCATAAATATGTATATTTTGGGAATGGGCAGAAACAATTGTTTGTTAGTAAAGTGTTTTGGGATGAAATATGGAATGGTTTTCTTAATAACTAGGATTATATCATGTTTGCACGCACACACACACACACATACATAGAGTTTGAATTACCTACTGGAGAATTTGAATTACCTACTAGACACAATCCTCGAGTGTCTTCGGTCTCTCTGTACAAGGGTTTGTCAGGACAACCTGACATGAAGATACTTCACCCTACAAGTAAACCCTGACCAAATATTCAAAAGAACATAGTATTCAAAGCTCAAATAAGACCCCCTCGGTATGGCTACACAATGGCTCATACCTTCTCTAAGTGATGTTACCTTAAATAACAGCACTAAACTGGATACTCTACCAGACTAAATGAATTCTTGTCCTGGAATCCGGTAAGACCAAGAGACCAAAAGAAAGATATACTATAACATAGTTTACTGGTCAATTGGGGAGAGGAAAATTAATGTTCTTAACTTCTTTACAAACTCAATGTTTGACAGGTGAAGAAAACGTTAATGGAATATTCGAATATCTATGTATCTCATATAGAGATCAAGTGTTAGTCCCAAGAAGGGGCCCGTTGATTTCTAAGAACTTCGACTGAAGTAAAATGAAACAAAAAAATAGATAGATAGATAGATAGATAGATAGATAGATAGATAGATAGATAGATGTGCGTGTGTGTGTCTTGTGAATGTTTTAAATACCAAAATACTCATCAGAATCATGAAGTTTAAAGTCAGGTTTTTTTCTCTATGTTCTGGTGATGACGACTGATACTTCTCCACCCAGTTTAATAGTTTAGTGTGACCAAGCACAAACTTGTGTCTTGGGTGTCGTTTCCTGTAGAATCTGATATCCAACAAGGGTGGTGTTTTTTTTTTTTGTAAACACCAGGAATGTTCAGAAATTATTTTCTAAGAATTTTTCTTTTTGTTTTATATATATACTAGACGAATACCTGTCCTCGGACGGTGAAAATTAATTCTCCAAACAGAACAGTTTGTGACGGCTTTTAGATCCCCTTACAAAGTTTAAAATCAAGATATAATGATACTAAACATCATATTTAGAATCCTTATTCTAATTACATGATTTTGATTCTAGAAAATACCTAAAATTGAAGGTTTAATCTTATGAGGTTTTCAGAAGAAATTAAAATTCAGGAAATCTTGCTTCATTAGACAATGACGATGGATCAATTTCAATGCAAATCTGAAACATTTGAATTTTCAAATGAGAAGTTGAGCCCATCATTACCCACCTAAAATCCTTTTAAAATACTCTACAGAAATTGAAATTTGGAGAATATTTATTGATTGATGTCTAATACTTATTGATAAAATTTAGATATCTAATTTTCATGGAGGTCTTCCACCCCTTTTTTACCCTCTTTATATTAAATTGAATATAGCTCACATTTGAAGCTCTTACACATAACAGCTGTGCACCAAAATTCATAATAATCGGTTAATTAGCTTATGAGTGAATTTTGTAAATGCAAATATATAAACATACCTAATATATATATATGACAATAAAGAGGAACACTCACCAGCAGGAAAAAGAATAAGGTGCTTCGCATGTCGTGTCTACAGGCTTCATAAGTGCAGGTTTTTATGGTGGTGTCTGATTTGCATATGTGGAGATCAGCTGATATAAATGAAGAGGACAGCTGGGAAGGAAGGGGAAGCGATTTGGATTGCAGAGAGAAAGGCAGAGAGAAAGTGGGTTTCACGAAAATCGGTTGGAAGTTGAATTACAGTCAAAACTTTTTTTTCTATTCTTTTATTTTTCTGGCACAGTTAGTTAACAAGCTATTTCGGCTTAACATAGACAGCAGTTTTGACTTAAAGATAATTCCTGAGTTTGATGGGACTGGAGCAGTCGTTGAATGGATTGAGAAGGTGGAATTAGTGTGTGACTTATCTGGAGTGAAGTGGCTTGAAAATGTCATCCCACTTCAGCTAACTGGGGGAGCATTCGCAGTTTACCAGAAGAAGAAAAATCCGATGCAGCACTAATTAAGGGAGCTCTATTCACTGCCTTTGCCAATGACAGATTTACAGCGTATGAGAAGTTTGAAGCATGTGTATTGCGTCCGGGTGAGACTGTAGACGTGTATTTGGCAGATCTGCGGAAGCTGTCAGTGCTATTTGGAGGAATATCAGATAATGTGCTGGTGTGTGTGTTTGTACGGGGGCTTCCTAACCCTGAAAAAAGGCTGTTGCGGTCCTCCTCTAGGGTGGATGATATGACTTTAGAAGAGCTGTTAGCTTGAGCTCGAGCATTGATGAAAGACAATGCTGAAGTGGAGGAACCAGTCGTGGCTGCGACACAGCCTGCCCGAATCATTCAACCACCTGTGGGCATGGAGCGATCTGATTATACATGTTACAAATGCAACGGCCCTAATCATTTTGCAAGAGACTGCATGCAAAGGAGGCAGACAACCCGTCAACGATGTTATCGGTGCAACAAGGCTGGTTATCTGGTAAGAGATTGTCCGCAAACGAAGTTGGGGACGAGACATCAGTGTCAGTCTATTCCCCAGTCAGAATGTGAATTCGGCGCTACCTATCATTACCATCTATGTTGATAATGCACCATGCTTGGCTCTCCTCGACACTGGGTGCTCACGTTTTATATATCTTGAATCAAAGCAGAAGATGGTGGTAACTACATTGACCGGCACTACGCAGGCCTGCTGCGGAAATGGCACTATTAGGATTCATACAGAGACTGGTAATTTTGCCACTATCAACGTGTTGATTATGCAAGGGAAACCTTTTATGTTACTTGGCATTGACGCCATTAAGGCACTCAGTGGCATTCGCATCACACAATCTGGAAGTGTGGAGTTTGGGGAGGCACAACCTATCTGTGCAGCGCTTCGTATTAACGAAGCTGATTTTGTTGCAACATTTGACGAATGGAAGAGAGTATGGGTTGCAGCATAGAAATGGTCAGTGGGTTGTGCACCAGAGAAACTGGAAACTCGGATTTCTGAATATCTGTCTAATGAATTAAGGGAAGATTATGAATGTGAGCTAAAGACCTGGATAAACAACGGTTGGTTGTTGCCATATAATCAGGAGGAGTTTGGCCCACCCAAGGGACTAATACCACTGATGGCTGTGCTGCAGGCCAATAAAAATAAGGTGTGTCCTGTGCTGAACTATCTTGAATTAAACACCTATGTTGATGCATTCACTTGCAATGCAGATGTTTGCGCAGAGAAAATGCGAGAATGGAGACAGCAAGGAAGGAATAACTGTCCCACTATGGAAAAGTACTAGGATAAAGTGACCTGCCATCATCTGTCACTTGTGTGATCATATGATTAGGGGGAGTGTGACAATAAAGAGGAACATTCACTGGCAGGAAAAAGAATGAGGTGCTTTGCATGCCGTGTTTGCAGGGATTCTCTTCATAAGTGCAGGTTTTTATGGTGGTGTCTGATTTTCATATGTGGAGATCAGCTGATATAAATGAAGAAGACAGCTGGGAAGGAAGGAGAAGCGATTTGAATTGCAAAGAGAAAGGCAGAGAGAACATGGGTTGCACGAAAATCGGTTGGAAGTTGAATTACAGTCAAAACTTTTTTTTTATTCTTTTATTTTTCTGGCACAGTTAGTTAACAATATATATAGAAAATTCTCTCATTCCTTAGATTCAATCGAAGTAACTAACACTTTCCACGGCCTGCTTGAAATATATACAACATTATAACCTCAACTCCTTAAAAACTATTTCATTCGCGGTTCACCGAAGTATTTTAAAATGGCCCTAATTCTCAAAATTACATCCTAATAAGTGCTTTTTATCTACGGTTGAATGGAACATCATTCTATTGGATTTACTACATTTTGAACATTTTTAATGCAGTCTTCACGAAATCCCTTTTCCATCTTTAAATCTTTCGTCATCGAACACTGTGTCAACGGACATTCACCAACTGGACAGACTCTATATTTTGATGACATCTTTATACACAGACTCTTAATTTCCATTACTTTATATTGTTTCTTAAATTTTTCAAATTTTGAATTTTGGCTATTCCCCTGCCAACTTTTCCATCTATGTAATTCCTCTGATAGTAAGATTTTAATCTTTGAAAAGCCTGGCTTAAGGAAAGAAAAATAAACATGTTTTTTATCGAGCACACCTTGCATTGAACAATCGAAGATGAAATAGATTTGTCATCCGAACATCTTTATCTCTCTTCCTTCATTTATCTTATCTAATATATATATATATATATATATATATATATGTATATATATATATATATGTATATGTATATATATATATATGTATATATATATATATGTATATATATATATATGTATATATATATATATATATGTATATATATATATATGTATATATATATATATATATGTATATAATTATTATTATTTATAAATAAATATTTTTATCCACAGACATCCATATGTTTTACGTTTTTATTTTATACTCATCAGTATGGAATTACGTAACCGCATCACCGAACGATTCGAACCTTTGATCTATGTATTATGAACCTTGGTTTTGTAACCATTAGGCCAACGCGGCAATTACGCAAGAGAAATACGCCTTTAATGTAAACACAAGTAATGTGATTCTAAAGATAATTCTATCTCCCAAGGGAGGGTACCATGCAACGTGGTTAAATTATGAATCATCAATTTATTATCTTTCGAAAGGGCTCAACTTAATAGGAGCTTAATAATTATTGTTAATAAATAAATAGTTTTATCCATAGACATATATATGTTTCGCGTTTTTATTTTACTCTTGTAAAATAGTCAAAATTAATATATTTTTGTAAGCCATTTCTGTTCCCGCCTCTTTTTCTCTTTCATGGCTGTTATCTTTTGTAAAAATTGGAAAATGACACCTTTTTTTATTCCTTTCTTTTCAAGTCATTTTATTAAAAATCTCACAATGTGAGTTAAATCTATTCTGTAGTTTTGGTTTATCCGCTTTTTCCATTCATCTCTGCATACTTTTTTTGTACTAATGAGGCATTGCTTATCAAGGCCCATAGACCACTTAAGGATAACGTCTAATGAGTTTGTCAGGTGGACAGTGAGACAACACCTTAGTGATTGGAGATGGTAGTTGAAACTGGAACGAATTTTATTATGTAAAAGGTCAGCTCAACAAGAATTTATTAAAATTGGACTTGAAAACGACCACGATGTAGTCAACTGGGAACCAGCTCTGTGTATATATGTATATATATATATATATATATATATATATATATATATATATATATGAATAAAAAAACGATATATCATAGAATGAAATGCCGTGGAGACAGGATGTACGAAAAGGAAAAACAATTAAGCACAGGAAGAAATCATCAAACGAGAAATTGACCGGCTTCATTCAGATCAACAAGCTTTTCCTTAAGACGTTCGTTGATCCGAACGAAACCGGTCACTCTCTCATTTGATGATTTCTTTCTGTGTTTATTGTTTTTCCTTTTCGTCTTTTCCATACATATATATATATATATATATATATATATATATGTATAGTATATATATAAAGTATAAATTTTTATCTATACAAACATTTTGGCTACAGCCTTATTCAAAGCTTAGCCTCATCAGGCTAACTTTTGAATTAAGCATGAGTGTATTATTCTGGACTTCTGATTGGTTGAAGTCCGATTTCAGTAACCAATCAAAATTAACTATTTTATAAAAATTATTTTGTTGCTGCTTCTGTTCTACCAGTTAATTTTGAAATTGATACAACTTTATGGCAAACGAAATAAAATAAGCATCTCAAATTAAATTTCTTTGGTGGTCTCTGTTGACAGATGTTCTCCTCGAATTGATACAGTTTTATCTTTGTGGTTTGCTTGTGGTATTTGCGCTTATCGCGTGGCTCTTACATCAGAATCTGTAACAGTTTTCTTTATGAGACGTCATATAGCCAGGCAGTCGGTAATGAAGAAGTAAGCATAATACTTTAAAAAAAAAAAAAAAAAAACTAGAAGAAAACCCATCCCAAGACGGCTAAAACACCATTGTAAAGGAGGGGGGCGTTTTTATTTTATCTTAAAGACATTTTCAGACACGAAATAAATTAACAGAACCTCTTTATAACAACAACGAAAACAGTTTTATTCACAAAGGTTACCTATACCGTTTGGTATAGGTAAAAAGAAACTTGGACCGTGTCCGAGAGAGGAAAAGGAAAATCAATAGTTTTTAGAGCAAAGATAGTATTTTCTTGGGATCTCTAGGGACCTAGAAACCCCGTCACCACACAGGCTTATTAAATAGTTATCCACAGGTGTCAGGGAGACAGATCTAGCACTTTGAAACTAACTTCTTGAAACCTCTGGAAACTAACAAAATGGGACGAAGTTCATTTCGAATACATAAAACAACGTTATTGGTTTGTCTTCATTAGTGCATGAACATAAAGGAAAGGTGTTAGTATGTCCATAAGTATAGACGAAGACAAAAGTAAAGGAATTTCTCGTTATTATAATTCCCCAGTGTTCATATTGTTGAATGTTTGTACACAGGCTATGGTGTCAGGACGTGTCCATGTGTATATGTAAGTATGTGTGTCTGTACACCGGTGTGAAAATCAGTTCACATGTAAGCAATTATATGTTTGTGTGTTATATTATTAAGTCCACGTGTATGAGGCAGTAGCCATTTTGGCTTCTTGTCTTCTTGTCGAAGTCGAACCTAGGGCCAAAGTCCCGGGAAAATGTCTGTTGCATCTTCAGAGAGGGGGATGTGTGTTTGGCCGTGCCAAAGATGGTAAGAGAGGAAAAAGGCTTCTCGTGCCGCAGAATAAAAAGAGAAAGAGCGGATGGCGCTCAAGTGTTTATATAGTTATGCTAGCCATCCGAGATTCGCCTAAGATTGGTTAAGCTGAGGAGGGAGTAGATTGCTTGAACCAACCGATATTTAAACAATATAGCGGCTTGTAGGAAACTGCTACAGCAGAACAGTCTGGCACCACTTTTATGTCCTCTTACGAAGATTAAAATCAATATATAATGATACTAAACCTTATGTCTAGAATCCTTATTCCAATTTTGATCAAAATCCATGGTACTTGTCCAGATTAGGACCCAAGCTAAAATTGACTTAGCGTCGGTAGTTTTTGGATGTTTGCGTAGACGGACGGAAAAGGCTGAATGAAAAGTCGGTTGCCTGCATCCAAAAAATCCAAAACTAGGCTGAATGTACAGCTAGAAAAATATTACTGAACAAGTGTTAAAACGGTGTTAGGGTTAGGGGTTAGGGTTTGATCAATTTTTATTTCTAATTAGTGAATTTCATGATTCAGTCAATCAAAATGTTAACTTGTCGTCTACTTATTTTCTTGAATTCTGATTGGATAAGCGCTTCAGCATTTTCTGGCTGTCTACGTAAGCATTACATCATTTTAATTTTAAAGGGTCTTAATTGATGTCAAGTTTAATGCAAATCTTAAAGACTTGAATTTTCAAATGGAAGCTTATGCCCATATTATAACCCTTTAACATACTCCAAAAAAACTGAAATTTGGGAATATTTATTAATATGTTTAAGATGTTAAAATTTCAAAAAAATCGGAGGTATTTGAATTTTCACGAAAAACTTCCATTCCCTTTTTGCCTCCTTTGCATAAAAATTAAACTAAATATAGCCAACATTACCCACCCTTACGTCTAGCAGCTGTAGTATTATTAGTAGTAGCTATAGCAGCAGCAGCAACGCAGAGAAGTGGTTTCTAAATCATTAGCAGCAATAGTCTTCACGCAGAAAAGCCATCTCTAAATCATTCAATATTTGTTTGCCTTAAATGATTGGTACTGATTTGATCGAATACTCAATTTCGATTGGTTTCCTATATCAGACTCTAGCCAATCAGAAACAGCCTCCATAGGAGCCGAGCACCTGTTTATGAATATTATTTAAAGGATCACATTTGCGCTTTCTAAGCAGATAGCCGGAAAAGAAGGCCAAGTTGCCTAATGAATCTTTGTCTCTAAAAACAACTACCAACACTCTTACTTGGTGTGCAAACACATGTCGCCTTTAGCCTCTGGCATAAACACATGGACTTAACTTACAAAGGTGGCGACACTTCAGCACATAAACTTACTTCCTGATAATAATAATAATAATAATAATACAAACTCTGCCAGCCTCACTGACACTCAATATTCCTACCTGCATACATATGGATAAAATAGCATTCTCTTCTTATGGATTTATAATAAGATTTTCCTTGTTTTGAAATTTTAACATTTAACACTTTCTCCATCAAGACTCGTGAACATTTAACCTCTTCTTTACTAACCCATTTCTATTACTGTTTGAATGAAGATGAGAAATAAAGTTGATAAATTGTTAGAATAAAACTTTGTCATTTAATTTATGCCAGTATGTAAAACAGAAGTTAAACCGATGATGATGATGATGATGATGATGATGATGATGATGATGATGATGATTGAAGGTCACCATTTAGCAGATGCTAAATTCACCATATTTTTCTTCTTCACGGCAAATAATTTAGAGGAAGCGAACGACACTATCATCACCATATTCGTTTTAACGCCCGTTTACATGTTAGCATGCATTGGACGGCTTATTTCTTGACGCGCAAACAAACCCCGCCTTTAGTCTCTGGCTATTGGCATCAGCATGTGGACTTACTTCCTAATAATAATTATACGAACTTTGCCAGTCTCAAAAAAACCCTACTCCAGCCTGTGTACATACTAGTGTTGGAGCGATTAATCGGAATCGGAAATCGAAAATATCGGAACTGTTTGGGGTATTTAACTCTAATTTCCGATTCCAAAAACGATTCTTTTATTTATTTTTGTTTTCGTTTAAATCTTATTTTCCATTGCTGGTACCAATGATAAAATGATAAATATTTATTGTTTTTAAACTACCAGCAAACTAAAATCTATAGATCATAAGAATGAATTTAGATAAAAATGGCACCGGAAGAATCGGAAAGCATGGTAAAAATGGCATGAGTAGGTAAATCGGAAATATGGCACAAGTGAAAAATATAGATGAAAATCTCTTAATTAAATTATGCAACTTCAATCATGTCTGTATGTGTGTGTGTTTTTCTCGTCTCCACGTTAATTACACATTATTATTTGTTCTTACTTTTAATCAATTAGCAAACTTATAAAAAATGTCTACTTCAATATCACCAAAATTAATTCCCATTCTTTGTAAACAAGCCAGTCATTTTTTTGTTTCACTCCGGTTAGGTATAGATAGCATATTATTAAATATTTTATTTCTTAACTTTGACATTGGTTGTGACGTCACCGCTGTCATTTTCACTTTTCCTTCTTCACCATTATTACCTTTTATGGTAAATAAACCGCTTTATTTTTAAACTGTTCATCTGCGTTTGTCCTCTCTTCTTTGCCATTGTCGTGATTTGTCTGTGTCCACTTTCTTAGTTGTAAGACCGATTTGCTCCGTCTGCAACAGTTGATAATCATTTTTTTTTTTTTTACTTGAAAATGGATGACGTCATAAAGAATAAATGGTAGCTTTTGGAGAAAATTTTTTAAGTCTATTCTTTCTTTTCCAACCTTTATTTCTCTTTCCCCTCTCTCTTCCCCTACCTTTTTCCTCTCTCTTTTCATTATTTACATCATTCGCCTCCTCCCACTACTTCTTTTATCATTCACTCTTTATCTATGTTATTCGCCTGTTGTGATGTCATCCAGTTTGCATGGTGACAAGCAAGCAAGGTAAACAAAATGTTCATCTAGTATATATATGTGTGTGTATGCGCCGGGGCGTGGAAATACCCAGATTAGTGTATGGGGGCACGGTTAAACCACTGGGATAGATGCACCCTTAGTCTTGTTAAGACAGGTATATAAGAGAAAGAAAACTCTGATGTAAAACCTGAGGTCTGATGTTCATGCTATTTTTTGTACCGACTGTGTGTTATCAGCAATTCCAAGAAGTGTGGATAGTGCTGCACAAGCCTTTACCACTGAAAACAAATTTTTGTGTGCCAGTTTAACAGCAATACTCAGTTCGATCAGTCTCACACACATTTGCAACAAGACCGCTGTCGAGAGAGCGAGGGTGACGGAGACAGGTAAAGGGTATTACTAGCAGCCTCTAGCTGGAGCTCTACACAATGGCAACCACTGGGTGATTGCCGTTCATTCACAAACCAATGAGCAATTGTCTTGTCTGTGTTCTCCAGTGGTGACAAAGCAGGTCTTTTTAGATTCAGCACTGCTTTTCCGAATCCGGGGAGGGGCTAGAAAAGCAACTCTAAACACTGCTTGCTCATAAAACATTCCTGGTAGCCCGCTGCAGCTGTCTGGTTATCCATAATCACGGTCCAAAGAAAAAAAGAAAGAAGCAAAAATTCAATCTTGGCGCTTGGAATGTCCACACACTTCAAGACAGAAATACGGCTTTCGAGCGCAAAACAGCACTCGTCGCTCTTTCCCTTAAAAGACACAGTGTATCAATTGCTGCTGTGAGTGAAACTCGTCTTGTGGGATTTGTCCAGTCAGAGGAAGTGGAGGAGGGTTATACTGTCTTCTGTTTTGGCAAGGGCGAAGAAGAACGCCATCAATTAGCTGTTGGCTTTGTCATCAAATTGGATCTTGCAGGATCCTTGTCTTATTTTCTGAAAGGTATCTCGGACCGCATCATGACCCTGACACTTGATCTTGGGGGCAATACTCATACTACTTTGGTAAGCTGCTATGCACCAACAATGACAACCTCAGAGCAGGAAAAGGATGATTTTTACGATTGTCTTCATGATGTCATTTCGAGAGTCAAGCATTGGGACAAGCTTGTCCTTATGGGAGACTTCAATGCTCGAATTTGCGCTGACCATGTGGCTTGGTAGGGTTTTTTGGGACATCACGGTGTAGGGCGAATGAATTCAAACGGTCTTCATCTTCTCTCTATCTGCAGTGATTTCGCCCTTACTATCACCAATACTCTGTTTCAGCAGAAGAACCACCATAAGACCTCCTGGATGCACCCCATATTGGGGATTGGCACATAATAGGCTACATGATTACTCAGAGGCGAGACGTGAACGATATTTCCATCACTCGTTCTTTTCATGGCACCTGATTTCTGTTGGATCAGAGCCACTTTCCGTCTGGCACGCAGGAGACTTCGACAGTCAGAAATGCATCAATGTGTTGCCATTGAAGAACAGCAAGAAAAGGAAGGAACTGTGTGATGATCTGGAAGAATCTCTCGATGCAGGCGTGATAACTAATGACATTGAGATGTCTTGAAAGAGTCTGAAAGATGCACTTTATTCTTCCTCATTTGAAATACTTGGGCTTCCTGTCCATAAAGACTAGGATTGGTTTGATGATAACAATGGAAAAGTTAAAGAATTGATCAATCAAATGCATGATATGCATAGAACATGGATCAATGATAAAAACTTGTCTGAAAAAGTGCAAAAATGAAGTTCAAGCTGCTTTCCGTAATATGAAAGATTCTTGGTGGTCATCTAGAACCGCCAAACTCTAACGAGCAGCTGACAAGAGGGATACTTAAACCATCTATGAGGACTTAAGGAGGGTTTATGGTCCAAGGGAAAGTGGGAACTTTCTAGTCCTCTTTGCTGATGGCAGAACACTTCAAACAGACAAACGGGATGTCTTATTGTGTTTGTGGGAAAATTTTAAATCAGTTCTAAATTCCAACTCCGAAGTGGATGAAGACGTCATAGCTTCAATTCCTCACCGAACAGAAATACCCCAGCTTTCTTATCTTCCGACCTTTAAGGAAATCAAAGATGTAAATCAAGCAGATCTTGTCAGGCCAGGCTCCAGGAAATAAACTGAATTCCACCCGAGATCTATAAGTATGGTGGCACAAAACTGATAAAAAAGCTCTTGGATCTCTTTATTGTCATCTGGAAGTATGGGTATATACCACAGGATTTCAGGGACGCCCTCATAAAACATCTTTTCAAAAACAAGGGTAGCCGAAACGTCTGTGACAACTTCCGGGGCATATCTCTGTTATCAGTTGCTGGGAAGATTTTAGCTCGACTTATTCTTAACAAAATAATTCAGCATCTTGTTGTGGAAAATTACCGGAATCGTAATGTGGTTTTTGAGCTGACCATAATGTTATTGTCGACGATACTGCTCTGGCAGCAACATATCTTGGGGAGGCTCAGGAAATTGTGGATCGCTTCTCAAAATGCTTGCAGGGCTTTTGGACTCACCATCAGCATAAGGAAGACTGAGATCAGGTGTAAAGCAGAAACAAACCGTTCACCAATTCCCAAATATCCCAATAACAGTAGATGGCAAAAGCCTGAAGTATGTGAAATCTTTCATATATTTGGGAAGTACTGTGAACTCGCATGCATCGCTTGATGATGAAATTATCAACCGCATAGCCAAAGCATCTAATGTTTTTGGTAAGCTTTGCCGTCACCTTTGGGACCAGAGGTGTGTGAAACTGAACACCAAGATTCAGGTCTATAAAGCTGTCATTCTTTCCGTCTTTTTGTATCGGTGTGAGACGTGAACTCCATATCAATCGTAGATTAATCAACTCGATGTCTTCCACAAACACTGTTTTCGCTCCATATGTGGATACACACTTAAAGATAAAGTGCAAAATGCTGATCTCTTAGATTGGAGGTATTGAAACTTTCCTCATCCAGTCCTAGCAGGGATGGACTGGTCATGTAGTAAGAATGGGTGATGAGCGAATACCAAAGATCGTTATATATGGTGAACTGAAGGATGGGAGAAGGAGTACTGGCAGACCTTGGCTTCGATACAGGGACAAGCTGAACTCTAATCTTTCAGCTACTAAAATCTCTGTTGGACAAGAACAAGTGGAGAGCCGCCATTCGGAATGGAGTTGGGAGTTTTGAAGTGGATCGCATTGAGGGGTTGAGGGACGCAAGATTAAGGACAAAAGTTTGTTCGACCCAATCACAAATTTTTTTTTTTTGCTCCATTTGTGGTCTCCTCTGCAGATCATTGGCTGGACTGAAATCGCACAATCGCAATAAGCGCTAAAAAAAAAAATAAAAATAAAAAAACGAACTGATTTTGCTTTTGAACACTGATACGTCGAAATCGATGGGAGAGTCCATCATCATATATACTAGCAAATAAACTACCTGCACTACGGGCAGCAATTAATCTAGCTGCAGCCTTATTTATAGAAACACAAGGAAACAATTTTCTTTCACATTTTGGTAATTTGGTGAAAAACAACAAAAAGATGATTCTCATGGTGTTATTTGATATATTCCAATGTTTAAGAAATTTTCTGTGTAATTAGAAAAATTACAAAACGGTTCTTTTATATGATCTTTTCAATATTCAAAGTTGAGGCATTTGATTTTGAATATGCATAAAAAAGAATTTTCCATTAAAAACTGGTTATATAATTAAGCTAATAAACGAAAAAGTTGAACATCAATTGGTCAAATAAAACAATTATATATTCCTGAGTAATTTAAGATTATTAAAGACTGAAAAAAATAAACTTAATGAAGATTCTTTTTAAATATACATCTATTTTTTATTCATTTGTTTTTGTAATTTAAAATCATGAGGGGGCTTTTCTTTTTTATTCTTTATTGCAAATGTAATGGTCATCATCATCAAAAACAACAAATTTAGTTTTTAAAATAATGTGTTTTGATATAAATATAGACATAAATGGAAAAAAAACTTTTGCGTTTATTCATTTAGAAAACAGAAAAAATCTTAATGAAGATTTTAAAAATATTTTGCCATTGCATTCACTGCAGTGTTTATTTTTTTTAAGAAATTATTTCAAGGTAATCTAAGTTGTTGGTTCATGTAAACATACGTGTGGCCGGAAGTTATCATTCGAATTTCAAAATAATAATTTTGAATGTAAAACTTTTTTCATTAAATCGCTTAAATTAATATTACTACTACTACTACTACTACTAATAATAATAATAATAATAATAATAATAATAATAATAATAATAATAATAATAATAATAATAATAATAATAATAATAATAAAATTAACAAAGTTATTGCGTATATATAAGAAAATTGAAGATCAAAATTACAAATGAATCGTACAGAATATTAATTTATTAGGAAGTATTTCTAAAATTATTATGCAAATGAAACATCTGGATAAGTGTTTTGTGAGTGTTCTGATCAGTATATATAGGGAATTTGAAAATACTTTAATGTATAACTGAATTAAATAATAAGCCTAACGTGTTTTGATATAAATATACTTTGGATAAATGAAAAAAAACTTTCGCATTTATTTATTTAGATATATTATTATTTCATGTATATACATAATATTATATGGTGATATAATACAGGGTGGCCACTAGAAAAGCGGGAAATTTGTCAAACGGTAATTTATTTTTACAAAGAATAACTTTTATAGAATTTTTCAAAGACTAATATTATAATACACTCGCTAATGCTCACAATATCGTCTGTACGAATCGAAGAAGTGAATAAGCTAGACCCAATAAAATTTACAACCTCAAAGTTCTATCTTTTCTAGCGACCACCCTGTATATTGTGTATAGATTTTCAATATTCTCTTCAACAATGCTCGATACATGAGTAGAGCTTAATAGTAAACTATGAAAATATATTTATGGCAATTAAGCTACACAGAGATGTCCATGTTTAATCCATTGGACGATTCCCTGTAGGAATGAAACACAGACGCCTCTGTATAGCTTAATTGCCATAAATATATTTTTATACTTTACTTATATATATATATATGGACGGTCTGGGTACCTTATTGAAGGTCTTTTTTAAGTTCCAAAAGATAAAATGTGGGGCTGTTGTTGTTGTTTGAAGCTCTGCTCTTGTAATTATCGCGCACAGAAGGTCATGTCTATAGTCCCGCGAGAAGGTCAAAAGCTGCATTGGGTCTCTGATAGGACATCTTCTGCAAGTATGAGGCAGTCAAGGAGAATGTGGGCAAAGATCTTACTTCTGATGCTCAGCAGTGATATTCTCCGGTAGTTATTACAATTCCCCAGGTCCCTCTTTTGGAAAATTGTTACAATGGTTACATCGCGGAAGTCACTGGGGAGGGTCTTCATTTCCCAGATCTTTAATATGAGGAGCATAACACGGTTCCTTAGCTCGGGGCCATCGTGAGTGATGAGCTCCAGTGGGACGTTGTCAAGCTCAGGAGATTTGCCGGGTTTCATCCGCTTCAGGACTTTGTTGAAGTCCTGGATGGAAGGTGGAAGTGCCGTCCAGTGACGAACAGGATGCTGAGGGGTCATTCTCAGGAGATCATCTGGGGTGTCAACGTGATCATTAAGGAGGTTCTGAAAGTGGGACCTTCATCTTGCTAGAATGCCCTCGCTGTCAGTGACCAGCTATGTGGGTAGTTCTCTACAAGTTCGGCTGCCCACCTGATTTCGTCACCCTGGTGCGCGCCCTCCATGATGGAATGGTGGGAAGAGTATGTCATCAGAACTCTCTCTCTGAACCATTCCTTATCAATGGTGGCCTGAAATAGGGATGTGTTCTGGCTTCAACGTGTTTCTCTCTCTACACAGCAGTAATAGTTAATGAGATTCGCCCAGACACACCTTCAATCGACCTTTGTTTCCGCACAGATGGAGGCATTTTCAACCTCGCTCGACTTCGCGCCAGAACTAGGACAACCATGTATTCAGTACGGTAACTGTAATATGCTGATGACAATGCCACTCCAGGTCAGACAACAGAGGATCTCCAGACGTTAGTGGACACATACAACACAGCCTACGAACGTTTTGGGATGCAAGTGAATACAGACAAGACCAAGACACTCGTCCAACATTCACCTGGTCTTCTGCTCCCAAACACTAACACCATTGTAAATGACCAACCACCAGAGGAAGTGGATCAGTTTTCATACCTAGGGAGAATCTTAACATCTACTTCCACATGTAAGAAGAATGTGGAGAACATGATCAGGGCAGCCTATTCCATCTTTGGTCGATTAAACTGCCGTGTATTCAACAATCATGCACTGACGATGGCCACTAAAATCATGGTCTTCCGAGCAGTAGTTCTATCCGCACTTCTATATGCGTGCGAAATGTGGACCTTATACAAAAAGCGCTATAAAAAACCTAGAGCGCTTCCAGCAACAAAAACTGAGGCAAATTCTAAAAATTCTTTGGGAGAGCCACACACCTAACAAAGAAATTTTGCATCGAACCTCAGTGACCACCGTTGAGGCCACCATCATCCAACATCGCCTCCGCTGGGCAGGCCACATACACAGAATGGATCCATCCAGGTTCCCCAAGAAAATGCTATATGGCGAGCTTGCCAACAAGACCAGACCACGAGGAGCCCCGAAAATTCGCTATAAAGACGAGCTGAAGCACATCCTGATCCTAACCAACATGGACGCATCCTCGTGGAAACAAACTGCCAGGGACCGGAACACGTGGAGAAAAACAACACATCAAGGCATCGCCGACTTTGAGAGGAGAGAAAATGAAGAGGGAAGATGAAGAAGAGAGCTGCATGAACAACCTCGTCCACCCCTACCCTTCTCTGTTAACACTGTCCGCGGCTCTTCCACTATAGACTAGGCCTTCAAAGCCACATTACTCATAAGCATTACTAAAGAGGATAGACGACAGAACCTGATACTCGGACACGAGTGGGAGTCGACGACGATATACAGGGTGTCCCATAAGTCGCGCACTATACACTGATTATGGATGAGAAACTAACAGTAGAAGAAATAGTTTATTTGGTTCTTATATTTGGAAAAGATGGGGTAACATATCGCTCTGTAGCTCAGCAATTCAACTGCAATCATACTGAACGAGAACAACCATTGCGCAATGCCACTGGCTGCCGTTTGATCAAACGCTTCAAAGAAACTGACTCAGTTGCTGACCGTGAGAGATGTGGCCGAACAAAGAGTGAAACTGATGAAGAAGCATCCAACATGGTTTTGGCGGATGTTGCTAAAAGCCCCGTGAAATCAGTAAGAAGAATAAACCAGAAGCTAATGATTAGCAAATCATCAGTGCATCGTATTCTTAGGATAGAAATTTCCACTCTACAAAGTGTCAAAGGTTTAGTTTGGTTTGTTTTACGGCATATCAACCATCTGTGAGTTATTTAATGCCGAATAAAGTTGTCACATATAATTCTATAGGTAGGATAATTGTTTATATTCCTCGAAGACATTACTCTTTGAGAATAACCACACCGAAGCTGGGAAAGACTGACAATACCAAAAGCGGCAAATGAATACCATTAGTTTTGTGGTGTTTGAAATATAGTTGTCAAATATAATTCCATAAGGAGGGTAATTATTCATATTTCTAGAATACATTGCTCTTAGACTACATTATATCAGAATATATTGCTCACAGAAGGAAACTTTACAGTGGAAGCGGAAACATTACTCTTAGAAAGGAACTTTACTGAGAGGTGAAGTATTACTCCCAGAAAAATAGTACTTCCAGAAAAACATTACTCTTTGGAAACATTACTCTTTGGCATTGATTAGCCCTCATCCACTGTCTTCTAATATCTATTTGTGGAGAAATAGAAAAAGGAAAAGGAAAAGTAAGGTTTTGATTTTTTGAAGAATCAGATTGAATAATACAGTTGAGGATGAACTTATAGATACTAGGGCATGACATGACCAGCTGATTGATCGGATCGGGGCCTCTCCAACCTCCCGTCTAGCCAAAGTAAGGGCCGAAGTGGACGAATGCCTATCCATCAGGATCCCATCCTATGACATCGCGGGTTGCCACCCATGGCAAATAGGTCCCATTTTCGGAGGGATCTTACTCCTCTGCATGGGGTTGCAGTCGGTGAATTCTACGCCCTGCCAACAGGGTGCAAGTGTCAAAGGATCAACACTGAAACCCTTCGAAGTGTTAAAGACACTTTTATAAAGAGAATTGATGCATGTTTAAATGCAGCAGTTGAACAATTTGAGCATTTGTTGAGCTAATGATCAATAAAATAGGTATTATGTGTATTCTTATGAAAACCTGGATGGTGCGTGACTTCCGGGACACTCGAAAGAAGAGAGATAAATATGTACGAATGACAAATCTATTTCAACTTCGATTGTTCAATGCAAGGTGTACTCGGTAAAAAACATGTTTATTTTTCTGTCCT
The DNA here is from genome assembly GCA_963556195.1 of Sepiola atlantica. Lineage (NCBI taxonomy): Eukaryota > Metazoa > Mollusca > Cephalopoda > Sepiida > Sepiolidae > Sepiola > Sepiola atlantica. The sequence continues at coordinate 69,260,713 of OY744516.1, read as the reverse complement.
TGAGCCAAGACTTTTCAAAGATTAAAATCTTATCATCAGAGGAATTACATAGATGGATAAATTGGCAGTGCCAACAGGGCACAAGTGTCAAAGGATCAACACTGAAACCCTTCGAAGTGTTAAAGACAGTTTTATAAAGAGAATTAATGCATGTTTAAATGCTTAGATGTTTTTTAGTTTCATATTATATATATATATATATATATATATATATATATATATTTGAATAATATAAAGATAATTATTTTATATTAGATCCTATCATGATAGGGAGATGCTCGATATTAGAGAAAAAACATTGTTATAAGTAGAAATAATTAAACAAAAGTTAAAATTACATACTTTACAAGTTTATCATAATCATCAGGTGTTTAAACAAGAAATAAAATAAAATATGCGAATGACTTGATGATTATAATAAACTTGTAAAGTATGTAATTTTACATTTGTTTCATTATTTCTACTTTTCCTATATTATTATTATTATATTTTTTTTAAATATATATATATATATATATATATATATATCGCTCACCATATAGGGACATGCCATTGGTGAAGGGAAAATTATTCCCACCTAGCATTTAGGTAAAATGCTTTTCCGTATAAATAATTGAATTCGTTTAAAGTATCACAAATAAAAATAAACAAATAAATGACATCTATTAAAAGTGATACATTTAATCAACTAGTGGGGATTGGCTCAGTGGTAGAGCGTTGCGCTTCAGTCTCTGGGACCCCGCTTTCGAATTTCGCTAGGTTCAGCCAAGCTGATTAGTCGTAAGACGAGAAAACACATGTCCATAGATAATTATATATATTTTTTTAATATATGCCACTCTCCATATGGGGGCATTACATTAGTGAAGAAAAAAAAATTATTCACACCTATCATTTAGGTAAAATGCTTTTCTGTATAAATAATTGAATTCGTTCAAAGTATCACAAATAGAAATAAATCACATCTATATATAATTATTTTATTTAAATACTCTACATTACACTCTCTGTTGGGGATACCCTGGTTAATTTCTGATACATGCAATATATTTAAACGAATAAATGTGAAAAGTTTCCGCCATTTCTCACACTAACGGTAAGTCAAAACGCCCTATTTCAAGTTAATTCAACCTTACACAATAGACGCACCATCTTTTTATATACTGCTTATGTATATGCGATATCAGTTGCAAGATTAACTAATTTGTATATTGGGTTTGAAAAAGGGGCATTTTATTAATTAGCTATTATTTCTTATTGTTTTTTTAATTCAATGATTGTTTTGATTTTAACATAACAAATACTTCTGTTTCACAATATTGTTTTATTTCCTGTTCGAATAATTAGCATTTGTTTTTAAATTTGCCTTTCTTTCAACAAGTTATGATCTATTTGTAAATTGCAAGTGAAAAGGCAAATTGAGTTCTTCTTTTGTTTTCTTTTCAGTCAAATTTAAAATATAAATAAAATTGTATTGACATTACCAAATCTATTTATATGAATAGACGAAAACAAAATTTTATAAACGAGAATTTTTTTTCTTTTGTGCTTACAATGAATGAAATGCTTATTTTAATATTAATGTTTCAAGCATTTCAAGTAGCAACATTTGTGAAACAATAACAAGTCGGCAAGCCAGCTAGCACACACACACACACACACACACGTCCAATACAGGTGTCACAAACTTCTTCACAATGGGCCAGATGTGTATTATTATTGAAAGTATAGTGACATTAGCGTGTAGGCGGGACTACTTCGAGCTGGGGAAGGACTTGTAATTTCATGAAATAAACAAACGTTACAGTAAACAAGAAAATTGAAGGCACTGAGCAGTCAGGAGGTTCCCGCATGTCTGAACATCTAGTATGCTATGTTAATCAGTAACAAAAAGAATGTTAACATGTAAATAACATATGTTTGAGAATATTTTATTTGTGACAGTCTAACAACTTTCATCCGGGAGCCTTGTCTCTGCCAGGGAGAGTATTCAGGGAAAGTCATTCGCATAGATTAACATTCAAAACATAATATATAAATTTAAATTGTATCAAATCTTATGTCACATATGCTTTATTACGAAAATGTGAGTACCGTCAGCAGGCCTGATGAACTTACATAGTTTGATGACCCCTGATACAACTAAAAAATCAAGGATCTCTCTCTTATTTGATTGATGATGTCATAATTTTGATGATGTCATTAAGTGTGCACAGCGAAAAAAACAAAAAAAACAAGCCAGATCCGAGTTTTAATAGTATACTAGCAGACCCTTGTTCTGTCTTAAATATAGATGCTCTATCATGTTTCTCCCTTAGCCGGCCTTTATTTCTTAGGGGATTTCCCTGACTAGTCACTTGCCAGATTCTTTCTGGTGTCCGTCCCCTTATCTATTAGAGCCGTTTTCAATCTCTCTAAATATTCAGACATTTTGCTTTTTTCTCTCTAAGAATAGAATTAAGTCTTACCCGTATTATTTTTTTCATATTTAACATACTTTGTTTACCTCCCCCCCCCCCCCCCCACGTGTGAGCCTTATTTTTCTCCTCTCTCGTAAATCAGCTCTCACCTCATATAATTTGTATTTTTCACTTCCTATCATTATTCCTACGCTCAAATCTCTCTCTCTCTCTCTCTCTCTGTTATATTAGACTCCTAGTCTCTGTTCAAGTTTTTTTTTTCTTTTTTTTTTTTTTTTCATTTACACGCTGGTGACTTTGCTTTTTCTTTGTTTTCCCCGTTTTACCTTTTTCCCTTTCAATAAACCTGCGACTAAAATAAATCATGCCTCAGAGTTTTGATTTCCGAAAGAGGTTTATCTGTCTGAGGTTTGCACACGTTTCCACAAAAGTTATATGCATCCTGGAGACAGTACAGAACCAACGCACCAGCCTTGCACGGAAAAATTGAATAGCACAAGAAACTCATGCTCCCACTTCTGAACCTCATATAAGTATTTTTAATCAATTTTTAACTATCCTAAGTATTAATTATTATTTTTTCTTTACTTTTGTTCACCTCAAAAAAAGGTATATTATGCATAAGGGCTATTGTTAATGTTAGATTTAAGGGGGTTTGAGTGAAGAGTTGGGCAGTAAGATGTTTGCTCACATTGCATTTAAATTTCTGCATGTTCGTAGAGTCGGTGAAACAAGGAGCAGGAAAGGAATTCCAAAAGAAAGCAGTCAGAGTAAAAAATCTTCTGGCATTTATGGAACTCTACAGAGGAGTGGGATTTTATTGCTAGTCGGGTGGGTCAGGGGTACAGGTGCAGTAAATTCATTAGAGTACATTCCATGGATGTACTTGTAAAACAAACACAGGGATGCAACATTGCGGCGATGGGACTGGAGCTTGGCAGACAGTGCGGGACCTAATAGGTTAGAAATTCTTTTTTGCACCCTGTCCAAGAGAGAGAAGCTAGTGCCTGGTGCAGCAACTCAGATGTGGCAACAATATTCCATGCACTGGCAAATGGTGGCTTTGTAGAGATATAAGATCCTGGCAGATGTAAGAAGTTTTCTAGCCCAGTAGATGGAGCCTACCTTCTTTTGCAGCAGACTTGGCAACATCTATGTATTTATATAATTATAAAATTTATAAATAATAATGAACCTTTAAATGTCTGTGTTATTAAGAAAGAGCATCCTTGCAGCAACGCATGTACATAGAGGCAAAGACGGTTTGCAAAATATTTCTCTCAAATCCATCATTATCACTTTCATCCCATGTTTTCCTTGGCCTTTCCCTTCCAACTGACTCTGCTACCTCAATTGTTCTACATCTAGTAGAACTCTCATCCATTCTTTCAATGTGATCAAACTAACAAAGTCTCCTGTTCTGCACACATCTTCCTATACTGTCCAGATTTAATCTTCCTGAGGTCATCAGATCTAAGTCTGTCTTTAACATACACATTACACATCCATTGTATCATTCTCATTATTTCTCCCTATTCAACACATTTCCTTAACTGGCCAGGTTTCACTTCCATACATCATCACACTGCACACAGATGCCTATACATTGACAGTGGAAACACTTTGCTGGTTAGTAATGGCAGTAAGTTCCTTGAACTTACTCCATCCACTCTAAATTCTTGCAATCCCATTAGCACCAGCTCCTCCTGGTGCTCCAATGGTATCACATGATTAAACAACTATAGAAGTAACACATGAGTTATCTCCCCCTGTGATCATTACTACTTGACTAATGTAAACAACCAGTAATCATGACTTTTCCTGTATTTGGGATTAAAATAAAAACTAATAAGTTTACTTTTAGATATGAGAGAAAATTGACAATTTCAGGGGAATTGGGGCTGAGTTTGTTTCCTGTATACTTTAATGACACAAAATCAAGGGAGGCGCGATAGCGCTCTATCCCTTAATAGACTTCAAAAACGGCCTATGCTGGAAATCTCATTTCTTTGATCAATCATAACTCAAAAACCAATAAACCAAATTAATTAAAACTTTGCACAAAATTTTTATTTGATAGGTTCTATAAGTGTGTAGAATTTCAGCATCATTAGTCAAGGCAACCCAGAGATCCAGAAAGGTCAGGCATGATTTTGTGTTATCCGTGTGTACGTATGTATGTATGTATGTGCCACCCTGTATCTCATCAACTATTTGATGGATTCAGCTGATTTTTGGCAGAGATAGAGGTTCTAGGGTCTAGTTGGTGGCATTTTAATTTCAGTTTACCATATACCTTAGTTTTCCAGAAAATTCCAAAAAACCTTAAAAATGACCATTGTATTGAGGCATAGCCTTTACAAAAGAAGTGACATTCCATGAAAAATGCCAGTATACTGAAATCATATGCCCTTAATAGGGTTAAGATGAAAATTCATATACACTAAATGTACATAAGCAAGGAAATTCCCAAATTTTTACACTTTTATTGTCATTAAGGGTATGCGAGCACAACAGGGCTATGTATTTTACTGGTAGGAATTTTTCTTCAGCGCACCTCACACACTTCATCCACTCATGCATAGAGATTTATACTGTAGTGATTTGATAATTAAATGGTTTGGTTGATATGTAGTCTTACCGTTAATTAATGACAATAAAAGTGTAAACATTTGGGAATTTCCTTGCTTTTGTACATTTAGTGTATATGAATTTTCATCTTAACCCTATTAAGGGCATATGATTTCAGTATACTGGCATTTATCATGGAATACATGCTAAGATATTCATTAATTCTGGGATTGTGTTATTTGAAGAAAAATAAATTCCGTTTTAATTCTTCTAATTAGCCGTAATTTGTAAATGACTGAACAAGTCACCCACCTCTCACTGAGATGTGTATTTCTCTCACTCATCTCACTATGTTGATTCAACCACTCTCTAATATCTCTTAATGTCTCTGTGAGCATTTAGAGAAAGAGTGACTTTTTTCAGCATCGTCATCTAATTTATACACGTGTCTGTACCGACCACAAACACATTTGTAAATTAGATGACAAAATAATCAGTCTCTTTACTTCTATATAATAATAATAAAGAATAATAATTCTAGGCAATGACGATGATGACGATAAGTATAGAAATAACGAGACTTATTATTTTTTTTTTATTCAAAAAGAATGTTTTAACATATGTCACAGTTCATGAATTTTTGAATAAAATCAAAGTGGAGCAAATATTGGTAATGGTTGTGACCCAACGGGTTATGGGTACATCTCAGACAGTAACCAAATTAACATTGATAACCATTAATCAAATTGCATGAAAAACAAAATTCAAAAAAGGTCTTCAAATCTTAGTATAACAAATTGTTTAATTTCCATAATTCAAGGGAGATAATCCTGAATTTTCAAATTAAATTGTTTCTGGTGTTTGAAGAATAATCTCTTAATATACACTGTAAATCTTTATATACTGAACGTATATACTAATAGTCATCACTTACCAAGGCCAAAAGCTACTCAAGGATGAGAGTTAACAAGACTGTCCGTTGGATGATGACTAATACTATGAGAGAATTGGAAATGATGGGTGAAAAAAGCAGTATTCGATTATACTAATGAGTCATAACTTACCAAGGACAAACATTTTTTGCAGTGACGGTAAAAGATGAGTTCATGCTGTAAATGTTTAGCAGAGATGTAACAAGAGATTGGAACTCAATCAAGCACATGACATGAAAATAACGATAGAGTAGAGAAAGACTAGCAATGTCTTTTCTGTGAGAAAAGGGTTGTAGGGAAAAGGAACCAGAACCAGAGATTGAAGCTCAGTCGAGCACATGACATGAAAATAACGATAGAGTAGAGAAAGACTAGCAATGTCTTTTCTGTGAGAAAAGGGTTGTAGGGAAAAGGAAGCAGAACCAGATATTGGAGCTCAGTTGAGCACATGACATGAAAATAACGATAGAGTAGAGAAAAGAACTTTAGGAAAGAGGAGGGAATATCTCTCCACCCCAACTAGATTGTGAGGTCGATTTTGGACAATGTCAAGGCAAGAAAGAGTGCTCTGAGCGGAACTTTAGATGTGGCAACAGTACTCTATCTTAAGACGTATCTGACTCTTATACAAATAGAGGTTTGCTTGAATGATCCAACCATTTTTCCAGCGACCTTTATAGATTTGATGTAAGTCTTATGTATGCATAATATTGTGCTATTATCATGATATTAAAGGGAGATAATTCCTTTTCTGCGTTTAAACAAAAAAAAAAAAAAAAAACGGTTGCTTTCTCAAAAGTTTGAATTATCTCCCTATACTTTCATATCATAATGATGTCAATAATGACAGCAATATTCCGTATACGGCTAAAAGTTCAATTTATTTTCGAAAAACAAAACTACTGGATGAATTTCCGTAATTTTTGGTGAACGTTTTTTTCCCCTCACAAGTAAGTACATTATTAAGGTTTCTTGTTATTTTTTTATGACATCCATATTCAATCTAGGTGATACCATGGAGAAGCACCAAATATTATTTAAAATGCCTTTATCTAGAAATGAAATTAGTATTAATTCCCATAATTCAAGGGAGATAATCGCTAATTTGCAAATTAAATGCGTTTTTGGTTATCAAGAGTAATACAAAAATCTATTACAATATTATGTCCTGTGTATATCTTTATATATTTAACATTGGACTTGAAGACAACCACGTTGTAGTCAGCAGTGAAGCAATCCTGTGATATTGTGTTCCAATTGAGAAATTAAAATTAACTTCCATAATTCAAAGGAGATAATCTTGAATTTGCAAATGAAATGTGTTTTGGTTATTCAAGAATTCAGCAACGAAGCAATCCCATGGTATTGTGTTCTGCTGATAGAAAATTCTTGGAAAGAAATTTTGTTCATAGAAGTTCTGAAAGAAGAAAGGAAAGTTCTTTGCAGAAAAATTCTAATGCATCACAGACAGTCGTTGTCGAAGACTTCAAGCCTATGTAAATCAACCGCTCTCATTGGCCACACTACCCAGGTTGTGATACAAAATGCACCCCAAATAGTGAGAATCCGGGATCTAAACATCCTGTACTTTGTATGGGCTATCAACCTGGTCGGGTTGAGTGGGCTTCCTCCCTAGCAAATACAGTGCATATCATAGCAGCAGCCCACTTTCACCGATCCTGAGTTATGTCACACGCTATGGCTAGCGAATCCAGATTCCATAATTGGAGATCAACTACTTGTGGGCCTGATAGTGTTGTTAGGTCGCCACCCAGATCTTCAACTGACCATAAGAACGGTTGCACTAACCAGGTAGATAAGGGAGGGGGGGGGGCCTGTAGATGAGTTCTCCCTCTTTTGGCGTTGAGCTGCTTGCCTAAACCATCTTCCACATCGTTGGAGAAGGACGGCAAGGGTCATCGACAGAGAGTTTGAGTTGATGTAAACATGCAGTAGGCTGCATGTTTGGGTGGTGCATGCGAATGGCAGACATTGCAGGTGACAGATGCTCGGCCGAAGGAAAAGGGGGGAGCACAGAGGAATTTTAAAATATCTGATTGTGAGTTAGGCCACACAGAAATTGTCATTTGCTTTAAATAAAATGAATGCCTCATTAAACGGGGAATCATGTCGAGACTAACCTACTTGAAAAAAAGTAATGTTCCTAGATGGGTTCCAGATAAACCCTTTTGAGTGGACACTGTCTAGCCGTTATCTAGTGGATATCTCGAGTAGTCAGCTCCTGGGTGGTCGAATGGTGACCACTGAGAAAGACCAGAATCTAAGATTTCCGGTCAAAAGTACATACATTACAGCCTATGGGCAGGAAGAGGCAGTTGGAGCTGGACATTCGAGGAGGCAGTTGGTTTTTGGAGGTATTCGGGAACAGAGGGTCTGTTGTGTCAGGTTGGACTTATGTTTTTCAAATCTGCTATTCAACCTAAAAAACGAGTACCATTTGTAATCTCAAAAAAATAAACAACTGCTAATTGTTTAAAAACTGGGTTATGGTTTTACTTGAAATGAAAATTCTTTGTTTCAGCACCGAGTGAGTCGAACGGCAACCACTTTCATTTTGGTACTCTATCTACACGGCGGTAACGCAGAATGCAGCATAGCAAACAGTTGTTGCTGAAGACTTCAAGCCTATGTAGATCAACCGTTCTCATACATAGAGAAGGATCATCCCTGCCTCTTGGATGTAATTTAAGATAATACCAAAGAACAGGTTGAAGTAGACAGAGTTTGAGTAATTGATAAAAATTCAAACACAGAAAGTGTTTGTTTTTTTAATATTCATTCTTTTGGGGGTCAACAGGAACAGAATTAATCAGAGGAGTCGACATTTAGAGCAATTTTTAATGTTATTATGTAGTCAATGATTTTTTTCCCAGTTGTCAAAGAAAGCGAGATAGGGACAGTGATAGAGAGAGGGAAGGGTGATATATAGAGAGGGGATAGAAAAAGCTCGAGAGAGAGAAGTTTGAAAAGAAAGATGTTATATACATATTTTAACTCGGGCATCGCTGGGAGATGATGCTAGTTTTAAAAAAGGTTGATTGCACTCTTTGTGTAGACTCACTCAATGTCGGACACAAGGGTCGTCTTCCTGAGGAGGCAATTCACCAAAGAACACAGATCGATTGGATGGACAACAAACAGAAAAACAATAGAAGGATAGCAGCGAGAAACACGTCACTCAAAACCGTGTGAACATGAGACTGACAAATATAGTTAATGTGCTAATTCGACAGTACTGAGATGGCAAAACACATGCATTTTCTAGCAACCCTGGACAAAACCACTTTCAAGTGTTGAAAGGAAGTCAGAAAACAAATAGGAAATCAGACAATTACCTCAGACCACTCTACCAGGTCGTCATTCATACCATCTCTTAAGATTTGGGCTATCAACATCAATGTAGGACACACTTTGGGGCGTTTCGAATGACTGACTGCGGGCGACGTGGCCATACCAGTTGAAATGTCGTTGTTAGACATTTTCTCATAGAGGCCTGTAAAGACATTTTCTCATAGAGGCCTGTAAAGTGAGACCGGTAATTTTATCCATCCGATGCACTGCAGCCAGAATCGTGTCATTTTGACGTTTTGTCGTTGTCCACGTTTCGCAGCCATACAAGAGTACAGATCAGACATGTGAGTTTTATGCTGTCACTCTTGCATACGATGGGATCCCTGCATTTTGTAAAATTGTTGACAGACATATGTCATCTTATAGTTGTGTCAGTTCGCCCACTGGAATCAATTGTGTTACCTAAGTAGGTGAATTTATGTGGAAAAACATGTAAAAATCCATGAGGCCTCAAAATACACAAAGGCCAAATTAAATGCCTGGAGAGAGAGAAGCAGACACAATTTACAGGTTACAGAGGAGGAACGAGGCTGTGAGGCAACCAGAATCCAGGATCTCCAAGCACCTGTTACTTAATCACAAAGTATTGCACGCTGGAAAAGAGAGTTTGAATTACCTACTAGACATAATCCTTGAATGTCTTCGGTCTCTGTACAAGGGTTTGTCAGGACAACCTGACATGAGGATACTTCTCCCTACAAGTAAACTCTGATCAATTATTCAAAATAACATAGTATTCAAAGCCCAAATAAGATCTCTCGACACTGCTATACACTGGCTCATATGAGGAATGGTGCACCTTCTCTTAGTAATGTTACCTCAAGTAACAACACTTAGCTGGATACTCCACCAGACTAAATTAATTCTTATCCTGGAATCCAGTAAAACCAAGAGACTTCAGAAAGATATACCATAACAACTGGTCAATTGGGGAGAAGAAAATTACTGTTCTGAATTACTTTATTAACTCAACGTTTGACAGGTAAAATAAAACTAATGGAATATTTGAATATCTATATATCTCATAGAAATTAAGTGTTATCTGCAGGAAGGGGCCCTTTGATTTCTGAGAACTTCGACTGAAGTAAAACCAAACAAGAAAACTGGAGAGAATTTGAATGCCTACAGGAGAGAATTAAAATGCCTACTAGGCACTCTCCGAGGGTCTAAGGTCTCTTTGTACAAGAGTTTCTCAGGACAACCTGACATGAGGATACCTTACCTACAAGTAAACCCTGACCAAATATTCAAAATAACAGTATTTGAAGCCTAAATAAAATCACCTCAACCCGGCTATTATACACTGGCTCATACAAGGAATGGTGTACCTTCTCCTAGTGATGTTACCTTAAGAAACAGCACTAAGTTGGATACTCCACCAGACCAGATGAATTCTTGTCCTGGAATCCAGCAAAATTCAGAAAAAAACAATAAAATTAAACTATAATATAATTAAGTGATCAATTGGGGAGAGGAAAATTAGTGTTCTTCACTTCTTTACTAACTCAACATTCTAGAGGTAGAGGATAATTTTGATTGAACACTCGGATATCTATATATCTCATATAGAACTCAAGTGTTGGGCCCATTGATTTCTGAGAACTTACACTGAAGTAAAATGAAAAAAAAAATAGTGAAAAAGATTAGATGGGGCCCCAGTTAACAACAAATGGGGAACGAATGGTGGAAGTCTGATAATAACATTACAGGAATATTGCAAGTGGCTGCAAAAGAGATTTTCATAAGTGATCTCTGATTGGATAAAACAAATTTCTACACCTAAGAAAGATCCAACTCCAACTTTTGTAAAACAGGTTTTTCCAAAAGGACATTGTGCAGCAAATTATATTGCGTGGCGACATGGTACTATATGGAGAGTAGAAGGTGGACCTTAGATTTACTTTCATCATTCTTGCGACTCTTGCTTAGACCTCACATACCATGTGCAATGTTTCTGACACAGATGGGAAGAAATACTGTTTCTTGGTCATCTGGTGTTTGGAGTGGGCGATATGTGAAGATGTTCAATCCTCTCATAGTATTCATCATCATTCAACTGTCGACCCATCCATCAAATTCTAGTCTCGCTACAACCACTGCAAAGAACTTTTCTTTCTTCCTCTGTTTACCTAAAAAACAAACAGAACTTCCATGAACAGAGTTTCTTTCCAACTACTGCATAGTTGCTTCCCAGTTGACTACAGCACGGTCATCTTCAAGTCCAATGTTAACGAATAGTTATCGAGCCATCCTCTTAAGCAATCAAATTCTGCCCATTCCACCCAGCGTTTCTAATCCTCTCATAGTATTGGTCATCATCCAACTGACAATTAACTAGTTAACCCTTATTCTAAAAAACTGGCCTTTGGCCTTCGTAAGTGGAGGCTTAATATACAAAAATAAACAAAAACCTTATTCTTGAGGTTTTTTTTAAGTGGGGAGTTATAGTAAAAAAAAATAAATTATTAAACTGAGTAACTGACAGATCTGATGTTGCGATATCCAAAATTCGTAACAAAACCAGGGTGACATAACTGATGACCTCTACTGTTACAATTTATAAATATAAATCAAGATTAAGGGAATAAGAAAAAACACAGCAATACTTGCGCATTTTTTTTTGTTTTCTACAAATGGTGTTTTTATTATTTTTATTTTTTTTCTTACAGTCCCTATTTACTTGCCTCCCCACGAGGGCAGAGTTAAGACACACGGTCAGTTCTTAATGTGGGGAAAATCCAGCTCCCCAAAAAAGGGGCACTCTGGGTTGGGACAAAACTTAAAATTGCCTCAGTCTGGAGGGATTTCTCCTTCACTGACCAAGGAGAGGGCAGATAAAGTTTAGTACCAGAACAGATACTACATTTTGCTCCTAGCCAAAAGTCACGTAAGATGTATTTTAATAACAAATACATCCTCCACATGTTGCACTTAATTCGTTCGTCTACTTAACGTATGTGTCCAGTGCCTAATCTTCTGGTAAACTTTCTGTTAGAGTCGTCAGCGTAGGCACAGGAACTGGCGATGGAGTATTACTGTCCCGTGTGGGGGTAGCATCGTCGTCATCTTCCTCGGCTTCTGCATGCTTACTCGTGGTGTCTTCCATGAGCAGGTGTTTGCTCCCCTGATGCTGTTGCGGCCGTACAACATTTGTGAGAATCTTTTGGGGTGCTGCATCAGGGGTTATGATTTCTGCGGCCAATGGCACAGCAACAACAGCAGATTTTATTGGTAGACTATTCGGTTGCTCATCCGCAGAGTCGTGTCCGTCCTCGGCAGATATTGGGCTGACCTTATGGACCACTTGAGGGGTGACAACATTAGTCAGTACTTGAACAGAACTAGGTTCTTCCTCTGCCGTAGCTACAAGGGGAGTAACCTGAAACAAAGAGAAACGAAAATATGACAATCATTCTCTCTCTCTCCCTCTCTCTCTATATATATATATAATTTAAATTATCAAAATTCAGTCTTTTCTCATATTTATTTTTTGTAATGGCAGAATTGATGATGGTTTACAATTGTTTTGCAATTACACACTGCTCTTCAGAAACCACAATGAAAAGCATTCATAAAGATATAATATCGTGCATAAAGTTCATAGAAAAAACAGAAAGCAGACAACACTCGCGTGTGATCCTCCCTCCCGGTAATAAGATAAAAGAATTCCAATCAAGATGCCATCTTGAATCTATCGCACAGAGCTACGTTTTCAGACAGTTATGAAAAAGCCCTTATAATAATTTGAAGACTGTCGAAATTGTATATTTCAAATAGAGAATTATCAATTGTCAATTTCTACATAAACGTGCGATTAAATATATATGGTATAAAGATGAGAGTAAAAGCTGAGTTAATCAACGTTTGTTTCTCTAAGGCTTTTTTCTTATATATTTTAATCACACAAAATATGTGCTAAAATATTCCTCAGTTTTAGGATTGACTTATGTTTGACAAATAACTTCCATTTTAATTGTTCTAATTAGCCATAATTTGCGATTAACTCACCCTTATTAAGTTTGTCTATCACTCTCATTCTCTCTCACTGTACGTTGTTTGACTCTCCACCCCTCATCCACCCCTTATTATTATATATGGTATCTATCATTCTTACTTAAGTCATTGTTTCTCTGTTTATTAACATCTGAAGGCAATAAAAGAATAAAAAGATTGGAATAGTCCATTATAAACAAAAGGAAATATTACTAGTAGTAGTAATATTATTTAACTCAAAGCTGTAAAGAGAAAGAGGTGATATAGTGAGCATAAAGATTACTTTTGGATTTTTTTTTTCAATTTAACTGGCTTTACAAACTCACTTTTTCCTGATTCAAACAATCTAACAAGAGTTCAATGGTTGACCCAACAGTTCACATCTTTCTCTAATATTTCATATGAGGGAATGGAAAGAATGGCTATAGTTTTGGATTCTATAAGTGTTTATTGTTTTTAATAGTGGTAGTAACATTTTTCATAGTTTGTATTTATTTTCAGATTTAATTTCCAATATTATAATTATATACAATATTAAAAGAATACCTGTCCCAGGACAAATAAAATTAATTCTGCACTTTTATGTCACCTTACAAAGATTCAAATCAAGATATAATGATTCTAAATCTTATGTCTAGAATTCTTATTCTAATTTTGATCAAAATTCATTAAATGATTTTCATTCTGGAAAATGTCTCAAATTTAAGGATTACGCTTAAGGGGTCTGAAAAAGAAACTGAAATGCAGGGAATCTTGCTTAATTGGTGTCTAATGACTATGGATCAAATTCAATGCATATCTGATGATATTTTTTAATTTTCAAATAGGAGGTTGTGCTCATATTATGACCCCTAAAACCCTTTAAAACACTCCAACGAGACTGAAACTTTGGGAATAGTGATGCTAATACCTATTGTTAAAATTTTACAAAAATCGGAGGTGTCTGAATTTTCACAAAGGGCTTCCACCTCTCTTTTACAAAACTATATTAAACATAACATAGCCTAGATTACTGTGCTTCAAAATTCACAATGATCTGTTAATTAGTTTAGAAGTGAACCTTGTACATAGAAATCTATAAACATATACACATACCTAACTTTATATAAATTGAGATTAATGTACAGAAATATTACGTTTAATTAACAAAAAAAAAGAAAGGTTTACTCACCACAGGTGTAATGACAGCTTCCTTTTTATCTTTGTCAGCAGTTACGGCTGCTTCGGTTGGATCTTTCTCCATCACATTCATGATTGCTTTCGGAATATGGGCTCTCTACAAAACAAAATCAAATTTATTACAACACTGAACAATTTCTTTTATCTTTCTTTCTGAAACAAAACTTTAAAATAAAATTAAGAATATACTACAAATGAAATTATTAATAAATGTTTAAGACCAATCTGCAATATTGGTGGGTTGTTTGGGAGCAACTCAATTTTTGTGGTACTTGTACTCTAAGGCTTAACTATATTAAGTTTGTGTGAGAGAAGTGTAAGACAATGGAGATGAATGAGAAGTCAGATGTGGAGAAAGTATATTTTAATTACGAGAGTATAGAGATTGTTCAGAAGTTTTGTTACCTTAGGGAGGTGCTGGTGTGATTATAAGAGTTAGAAGTGGATGGAGTAAGTTCAGGAAACAGGTTGTAGATGTGAACTCGGTATAACTACAAAGGTGAATGGAGCATAGGAGAGATTTCGTGAACTATTGCCTCTGATAACGTTGTAAGCTGTCCCCCTCTATATCCGGGATAAGTTTTATAGCAGCTATGTCAGGAGCGTCATGTTATATGGCAGCGAATCCTGGGCCCTTATCCAGTCCTCTCTCGTCCGACTGCAGCACAGTGACAGATCCATGATTTGATGGATCTGCAACTCTAACCCAAACCAACACTTGCCAGCATAGAGGTTAATCCTAAGGACGAATCGATTATGCTGGTAGAGTCATGTGGAGTTGTTCGACAAAGAAATAAGAATGATTACTAATACTTTGTCTAATAATGACTACACTCTTAACGTGATTAGGTCAGTCATCAAAAGGAAAATATCTAATTTTCAAAAATAAAACCAACCACGGTGGTTAAATGTCCAATTTACATTCGTTTGCCTCAGTTAGGTACAGCAAGTGAGAAATTCGCCAAGTAAATCAGCTCAACAATTGATAATTGCTATTTTATTTCAAGCGTGCATGTTGTGTTTTCTACACTAGGGTGGAGTACTGATCTTTCTAGGTAAACCGTTGCAGAAGCATGGAGGTCTTCAATCGCAGGAAGGTTGGCTGGCCATAGAAAACTTGGAAGTAAGTGATTGGACAAGACCGTACTGGGTAAAATTTAGAGACAGTTGAATCGCTGAAACATTAGGACTGGAGAATGAGTTTGAAAAATATCAAAAACCGTCTGCACTTTCGACAAGGGAAAAGTGACATTAAATGAAGAGAGAGACAGACAGACACTTGTAAGCACTGGTTACACAAGAAGGTTGAGAGATGATAACCAGTTTGTGTGAGAGAAGTGTAAGACAATGGAGATGAATGAGAAGTCAGATGTGGAGAAAGTATATTTTAATTACGAGAGTATAGAGATTGTTCAGAAGTTTTGTTACCTTAGGGAGGTGCTGGTGTGATTATAAGAGTTAGAAGTGGATGGAGTAAGTTCAGGAAACTGCTGCCATTACTAACCAGCAGAGAGATATTGTCAATCAAGGGAAGAGTCTATCAGGTATGTGTACACAGCGTGATGATGTACAGAAGTGAAACCTGGCCAGGATATGTGTTGCAGGGATAGAAATGATATGAAGATGATACAATGGATGTGTAATATGAAAGTGATAAGGATGGATTTTAGAGAAAAAGGAATAAAAGACCTGGCCAGAATTCACTCACAATTTGTAAATCATGGTGTTCTAATAGAAATTCAGTTTGTCGCATGACCTATAAAAAAGCCCAATCCAATCTAACTTAAAATCAGAAGTTACTCTCAGAAATAAATATACACAGATAGATATGGAATGTTTAGCATATGGAATAGTGGATAAGCATGTTAACAGAAATAATAACGGACACATTTCTAAAGTAAACCGATATTTCGGTTATAGCAAACAACCTTAATCTTTGGTGTAAAAGAGCTTTATTGAATAGAATGGGGGGGGGGGGGGAGAGTATGAGTGACAGAAGAGGATGTGAGGCAATAAAAGAATGGGGAGAATTTCCTTTGAACTCAATATTACAACCTCTTTCTGCTTTCTGGATCTTCTTCGACTGTTTGCTTTATAAAGGCATTCTTTTCTTTTCAATAAAGTCCTTCACCAAAGCTTAGTCATTTCACACTACTGAAACATTGGTTGGCTTTATAGATGTGTCTGTGTCATTATATCTACTAGTTTGTTTACAGGCTTATCCACTATTCCATATACTAAACATTCCATTTTGTTTGAAATTTAATTTTATGTTTTAAACTTCCTCATACATCTCTCTATAATTGTTTACCCTGACAATCCATGTGATTTCGATTGTGTTTAGGACTATTAATGTGATCTTTTAATGTAGGGTTTCTAATTAACAATTACATCTGGATTTTCACACCCTTTATATATCATGTTTTTCAAGGAACTTTTGCTATTACTAACTAGCACTGTCGACCAAGGGAAGATTCTATCAGGCATATGTATGTAGTGTAATGATGTATGGAAGTGAAATCTGGCCAGTGAGAGTTGAGGACACACGTTGCATAGAGAGAAATAATATGAGAATAATATGATGACTATGTAATGTAAGTCTTAAAGACAGGCTTAGATCTGATGACCTCAGACAATCTGGACAATATAGGGAGATATGTACAGAATAGGAGACTTTGTTGGCTTGATCAGATTGAGAGAATGGATGAGAGTGATTGGGTTAGTAGATGTAGAACAGTTGAAGTAGCAAGTTAAATTGGCAAAACATAAGAGGAAGTGATAAATATAGATTTGAAAGAAAGAGGGATAAGAGGCTGGTTGAGAAATGAAGAATCGAAAACACAAAAATAATTTTTGATTGCTTACTTTTATTAGTGGTATATCAAATGAGATTTATTTGTAAAAAAAAAAATAGCAAAGTGCAACAAGCCATGTAAAAAGATCGTGAGGGTTGATGACATGCGTTGCATGGAGAGTAATGATATGAAAACGATACGATGAATGTGTAATGGTCTTAAGGACAGGCTTAGTTCTGATGACCTCAGACAATCTGGACAATATAAGGAAATGTGTACAGAACAGGAGACTTTGTTGGCTTGATCAGATTGAAAGAATGGATGGGAGTGCTTATTCCATTTGGGTTGAAATTTAACTTCATGTTTTAAACTCTCACAGATTCGTATGAATTGGTGTGTGTATGGAATGAGACGATAAGCGAGAAAACAAACTATGTGAACATATTAAAACAAAAACATACTTAAAATGTTTGGATTTTTTTTTTTCGTCCAATATTTCGACCATATGACGAGTTTTATTCATGGAATAAATTTTATTAAGTTAAAGTTGGCTTCATACAAAGAATGTGTACAAGGCAGTAAAAGTGGGGTAATGGGTTCGGGTTGGAGGATAGAGTTCCAATCCAGTGTAAAAATAGCTACCTACCTGATGAGGCGTAAATTGTTGCACATGTTGCAGAAGTGGTTCTCTTAGATCGGGACTAATCTCAAAGACGTTGCGCAATTGAGGTGCTGGAAGTTGTAGAAGGACCTGGAACGATTGAGTCTTTGTTCTTTGGCAACACCTGATGAAACCTTCCCAAACTCTTTTCTGCTTCCACACCTGCATAAAAAAATGGTTACCTTAGATATCATTCTATGTAATATTAAAAGTTAATTTTCTTTCTAAAAATGAATTTTTTGTTATGGAAATGTACTAAAGTACATTTCCATAACAAAAAATGATGTTGTTGCAATGGCATTCATCCTGGTCGGGTTGAGCCAGCTTCTTCTCTTGCCTGTACCACATCCTGAACCATGGTGGTCCATTAACAACAGTCCTGAGAAGTGTCACATAAAATAGTTAGCCAGTCACGATTCTACCGTGGACCTTTGACGATGGAATGTTTTTGACTGTTGATTACTATTTATATATAAAATTTTATTTTATTTTATTTTTACAAACAATATTTGGTTACACATTTTCAGACATGTGCAGTCAAATAATGTTTATATAAATAACAAAAACAGCTCTATTTATTATTGAGCTCTTGTATATGAAGTAAGTATTCTCTGGATGTTTACCCTGTGGATGTAAACTGATTGGATTATATATATATAATTTTTAAAACAGTAAAGAGACCAATAAAATGCAGATTTTTTTTTAAATTAAATATTATTTATTTCAAATTCAAATTTTTCATTTATAAAAGAATCTTCATCAGGAGGATACAGACAATATTTTTTCTTTCTTTTTTTTAAACGACATGTTGATACTTCAGAAGTTCAAGACTAAATGGCAACATGTCGCTTAAAAAAAAGAAAGAAAAAATATTGTCTGTATCCTCCTGATGAAGATTCTTTTATGAATCGAAATTTTAATTTGAAATAAATAATATTTAATTTTTAAAAAAAATCTGCATTTGATTGGTCTCTTTACAGTTTTAAAAATTACAAATTTAAATGCATTCAAACAGTGGAAATATTTTACTCGATATATATATATATATATATATATATATATATATATATATATATCTATCTCAAGGATTGGAAAAAAAAAAAAAAAATTAAATAGCTATATACTTTTAACAAAGACGTTTTTACCCGTCAAAAGATTTCAAGACTTTGAAGTAAATAAATGTTTATTTAAAAAAAATAAAATAACGTCGTTTTGGCTTTCAAAACTATTCTTCTAAATTGATTTTCAATATCAACGTTTTCAAATGTGATTTTTTTCATCACTCCATAACCTATATCCTAACCCATAACACGCAGCCGTGTGATACACACCGGCATTTAAAGCTCAACCGTTGAAACATCAAAACGGACTGCTATCTTAGCAACATGCCTCGATCAAGAAGCATTGAAAAGGAAAAAAAGGAAAACAAGGAATTAAATACCTATATACTTTTGACAAAGACGTTTTTACACATCGAAAGATCAAGACTTTAAAATAAATTTTTTTTTTAAATAACACGTTTTGGCTTTCAAATTCAAAAACATTCTTCTAAATTGATTATATAAATGTGTGTGTATATATTTATTGTTAAAAGTAAAAACTTTCAAGGTTAAAGCCTGTTAATTTTTTTTCATTTTTAATACCAGAGCATATATAAACAATAGAATGCTAGATTCCAGTAACTAAGTCTTTATTCATTTTTAAAAATAATCCATATATTTGATGGTATATATATATATATATATATATATATATATCAAAGTGAAATATTTTAAAAATCAAACAATCGTGCAATTTTAAATGAAAAATTCATTTATTTAATTTTTTTTTTTTTTTTTTTTTTTTTTTAGTAATCCAGGTAAAGTAAACATCCACAGGATAAAAATCCAAAGAATTTCAACCGGGTTTATAAAGAGTGCTCAATATCAAATAGAGCTTTTATATAGATGATTATTTTTATTGATACAGACATGTACATTATCTGCGACACTGGCATGTCGATATTATCGATCAACAGCTGTTAGAAACTGAGATCTCATCAGGCAGAAATAAAATCTGATCCTTCCCTCATATCATATTTGGAAAGAACATCAGTTTCTAACAGATGCTGATCGATAACATCGACATGCCAGTGTCGCAAATTATGTACATGTCTGTATAAATAAAAATAATCATATATATATATATATATATATATATGGGAAATGAAAAAGGAAAAACTAAGAGATATTTTTTTATATATTCATCAACACGTTGATGAATATATAAAAAAAATATCTCTTGGTTTTTCCTTTTTCATTTCCCATTACGTCGGATTACTCTCATCCTTCTTTTCTCATATATATACATACACCCACACACCCATATATACCAGTTCCCTACTGGAAATACTTGTAACATTAATTTAAAATAATAGACATTTCATTCATAAGTTTGTTGTAAACACGAAACAATATCTTTCTCATTTATTTATACAGATAAACATTAACATTTTGTGTCATTTCAATACAAATTTTTTCTTTTAAATGTAAAGAAAGGATAAGAAAGAAATCCATTTGCCTTTTCGCTTGCAATTTAGAGACAGATCGTAACTGGCTGAAAATCAAGTTGGTCCCACTAAAGAAATGAACATTTGAACACAAATACTAAATATTTGTCTAGGAAATAAAAAAATATTGCAAAACTTAACTATTTGTTATATTAAAATTAAAACAATCATTGAATGAAAAAACAATAAAAAATAACAGTAAATTAAAAAATGTCCTTTTTCAAAACCTATATGCAAATTAGTAAACCTTGTGACTGATATCGCATATACATAGACAGTATATAAAAAGAGAGAGAGAGATTTATTCATGTAACTGCTCGACAGTCTTTACTTTATATTTTTGTTTTGTTCGTTGACCCACACTCCAAAATTGGCCAATTTTCAAAAACATGGTGGTAAAAAGAAAAAAAAACTTTTTTTTAAAAAAGTGATTTTTTTTTTAAATCTTGATAAATACCTGCTTGGTAATGAGTCTTTGCAAAATATTCATAACAAAGCCAATCAGTTTCGGATACATCGACAAAGACTGAAGAACGGTTCTCATCAGCAAAGTGGGTAGCGGATTTTGTTCCATCAGCTGCTGCATCACGACAGCCAGGACTTCTTGTGTATAAACGTTTTTCTCACTAAAGCAAAGGTTGGTAGCTGAAATGGGAGAAATGCATCTGTACAGTCAAATCATTATATTTCGTTTAACATCTGTTTTATATGCCGGCATGTGTTGGACAGCTTTTACAAATTGACTTCCTAACAAACCCATCTCTGTCCAGAAAAATAAAATTTTAAAAAATGATTCAAATGTATTTTTTAAAATGAATAATAAAATAAAATTAACAAAAAAAAAAAAAAAAAAAGGATTCCAATATAGGAATAATAAAATAAAATTAACAAAAAAAAAAAGAAAGAAAAGGATTCCAATATAGGAATAATAAAATAAAATTAACAAAAAAAAAAAAGAAAGAAAAGGATTCCAATATAGGAATGATAAAATAAAATTAACAAAATAAAAAAAGAAAAGGATTTCAATATAGGAATGATAAAATAAAATTAACAAAAAAAAGAAAAAAAATTTTTTTTTTTTTCATAAAATATATATAATGTTCCTCCAGGAGACGGACTTGTTTATTTTAGAAATCATCATCATCATCATCGTATTCGGTTTAACATCCATTTTACATGTTTCAGTGTTTCAGAAATTAACTTCAAAACTTATCTCTGACCAGGTCATAATTTATCATTCTTTTCTCTCAAGTTTATCCTTATCACTTCCTCCCATGTTTTCTTTGGCCTACCACTGCCAACTGACCCTGCTACCTCAACGATTCTACATCTTCTAACCCAAGAACTCTCATGCATTCTTTCAACGTGGCTATACAATCAAAGTCTTCTGTTCTGCACACATCTCCCTATACTGTGCCGGTTTAATCTTCCTCTAAGGCCATCAGATCTAAGTTCGTCTTTAAGACTTACGTTACACATTCATCATATAATTCTCATATCATTTCTCTCCAAACAATACATAAGGAACCATCAGTGGCCAGGTTTCACTTCCGTACATCATCACACTGCATATACATGCCAGATAGACTCTTCTCTTGGTCGACAGCAGTAAAGTGTTCTGAACTTACTAATTCCATTCCTAATTCTTGTAATCACACTAGCATCAGCTCCTCCTTCTGCTCCAATAGTATCACAAAACTTCTGAACAACCTAATAGCCTCGCCAACCAAATATACGTTCTCCACATCTGAGTTCTCATCCATCTCCATTGTTTTACACTTCTTGCACACAAACTGGTTATTATCTCTCAACCCACCTTTAATTTCACTGTACTTCTTGTCTACCTAATGCTTACAAGAACCAAAAAAAAAGTTGCACAGCTTGTGGAAAACGAGTTCCCGTTCCACAAGCTGAGCAGAGGAACTTTCATCTAAAAAAATTCCAAAACTGAGTAACAGTCTGACAAAAAAGAAAAAAAAAACTTCAGATACATGAGACACCATGATTAGAGTATATGGCTTTTGTAAATCTATGATTTTTATAAAGTACTAACCTTCAAATGGCACGTCAAAATTTGAGCCTAATCGGATTACTAGTTTACAAATGACAGTTATTTAAATGAATCTACCGTTGCAAATTTTCAAAACAAGAGAAAAATCTGAATTTCGTGTTGATTGCTTTCTGATAGGGAAAAATACTGTTCAAGCAATGGCTTGATAAGTGCCTTTCAGACTCTGCTCCATAGAAAACAATGATTAAGAGGTGGTATGCTGACTTTAAATGCAATCGTACAGATACAAATGATGCTGAATGCTTAGGTTGCCCAAATTCGGCATTTGTCCTGGAAAACATTAAAAAAGTCCAAACTTGTTTTGGCTGATTGTAAATTGAAGTGTATTCTCCATTTTGCATGAAGATTTGACAATGAAAAAGTTGTGTTCAAAGTGGGTGGCGCATTTTCTCACAGTTAATCAAAAACAACAATGTTTCGATGATTTAGAGCATTGTTTGCAACCGTTTCAACACAACAAAAGTGAGTTTTTGCATCAATATGTGACAATGGATGAAACATGGATCCACCACTTCACTCCGAGGTCAAATCGGCAGTCAGTTGAGTGGACAGCAGCAGCAGATGAAAGCCGTTCAAATCGAACAAAGATGCAAAGATAAGAAGGCAAGGTTTTGGTCTCCGTATTTTGGGATGCGCAAGGTATACATTGATTACCTTAAGAAAGGAAGAACCATCAATAGCGAATATTATATAGCACTATTGGTGAAGGAAGAAATCGACCCAAAATGGCCACAATTAAAGAAGAAAAAGTGCTTTTACCAAGACAATGCACTGTGTCACAAGTCTATCACAACGATGGCAAAACTACATGAATTGTACCGAATTGCTTCCACACCCATCCTATTCTCCAAATCTGGCCCCCAGTGACTATTGGCTCTTTTCAGACCTAAAAAGAATGCTCCAGGGAAAGAGATTTGGCTTCAATGAAGAAGTGATATCGGAAACTGAGGCATATTTTGAGGCTAAAGACAAATCGTTCTACAAAAAAAGCATCAAATTGTTAGGAAGCCTTAGAATCAGTGTATCACCTTAGAAGGAGACTATGTTGATGAATAAAGTCGAATTTTGCATAAAAGTGGTCGTTTTATTAGTTAGGTCAGGACCTTATTGAGTGATGTGTTAGAATGTTTTTTTCACATGAAGTAAACCGTTTTGATGTTAGCGTGGATTATAATACTATAGAGTGCCCCCACAGCTAAGACCAGCGAGAGAGAGATGAGCAAATGAATGACAAAGGAAAACCAACTAATCAACTGAACTTCACAGACAAAGCAACGCCATAGACAGTTAGTCATTAACAGGTTGTGAAGATGAAGATTAAGAGGGTGAAGATGGAGAAATCAGAAGGATGAGAAAGAAAGCAGACATCTCCAGTTTCTGGTGAAAGTAAGATGAGGGAAAATCGGACATGGTGAAAAGTAAATATATTTAGGGTATACTGTTGAAGATAAAACAGCGACAGAGCCTGACAAGAATGATCACAGTGAATAACGAGGAGGATGTCGCGGACAACTGAGTGAGTCTTAGCTGAGATTTAGAAGGCAAGAGATAGAAAGTTGGCTCTGACGTAGATACACTAGCAACAAGACCCTAACAGCACCCACACACACACCCGTGTTGAACAAGTCGCTTGTATACAATGTCTGCATCTGTGTGTTATTTTTATTATGTATGTAAAGTGTGAACTAGAATCTCAACACGGCCAATAAGAAGATGAAGAACTGTGATATTATAAACTCCCCCCCCCCTACACGCAGCTAGGACCGCCGAGAAATGATGAGAAAGTGAGATAAGTTGACGGCGATAGGGAGGCCCACGAATCCAGCCGGGATGGCACCCTGACAGTTAGTTGTTAGTTTCTGGGTGGCCAGATAGCGATAAGCTGAGAAAAACAGATGTGGTCAGTTCCAGTGGTCAGCTGGAGGTGACCTGAGAAGAAAACCGGACATTTAGGATTTCCGGTCTAGAGTAAATATATTTGGGGGAATGGCTGTCAAGAGAAGTTCAGTTCCGGAAGATTGCATTGGCATCGGACAAAGAAGATTGTCAATGAAGTCAATAGACGGCATTTGGGGTCCTTAGCCACAACGGTATCATACACACACCCCGAGCACAAGTGAGTTATACATATAACTTGTCTTATGTTGTTTTGACTGTAGT
Source organism: Sepiola atlantica (assembly GCA_963556195.1). Lineage (NCBI taxonomy): Eukaryota > Metazoa > Mollusca > Cephalopoda > Sepiida > Sepiolidae > Sepiola > Sepiola atlantica. The sequence goes on along the minus strand of OY744516.1, from coordinate 69,236,011 downwards.
GCGACCACTGAGCCAATCATACGTCTACAGAACTACGGCATATGCGTTTGGAGTAAAGCAGATAATCGGAGGCACGGATATAATTCTACAGGATACAGACATATTTACTAATCTTCAGATTTATTAATTCACAAGTTTTTATTTAATATAAATGCTTTTGTTTGCTTAAAAAGTCATCGATATTTTAACTACTCGCTTCCGCTCCAGTTATGTACTTAGTTCCTATCCAGAACCAAAATAGCAGAATGCGGATTATTTTACTCAATTATTTATGGTAAAATAAATTGTCTGAAAACTTTTTATAAATAGGAAAAATTACAAATTTTTTAACATAAATAGCTCACAATTGAGTATTGATTTACTCCTCTCCAGGAGTTAGGCACAAGGCCAGTTTTTATCTTACTCCCACAAGTAAGATGTGACCCAAGGTCGGGTCGGGAAAGTGGGGTTTAAAAATTGCCTGGGCAGCCCCGTCGGTAATTCCCCGGTAGGGGCACCTCAGGCAGTAAGCAATAAACTTACTCCTCCTCAAAGAGGGGAGGCGAAGCCTGGGAGGGTGGACCTCCTAGAACTGCACAGGACAGACCCATAGACCGGTGTAAATCAAGCCCCGAAGGCCAAGACAATACCAGTCGATGGGGTGCAGTATCCATCGGAACAGATACTACACTTTGATCTTAGCCAAAAGGCCAATTAAATGAGTAGGTTAATCAAAATAAATTGTTTTTGACTAATTTACCAACTGTATTTCTCTTGAAATAATTTATATCACTAATAGAAATGATTGCCATAATTCTTTTATTTGCTTAAAAAGTCATTGATATTGTAACTACTTACCTTTGATGATGGTTTTCATGTCACACTTTGTTGGATCAATATTATGTAGAGCTATCAGTAATTCAGCAGGGGTCAAAGGTAATGTGTAAGAAGCATCACTGTTGGCTAGAGAAAGAGAAACGAGGAGAAACATTAAAACAGGTTGTTGTTGACATCTTATTTGGGAGAGAAGGAGCTAAATGAGCCCTGCCTTCTCCAGGCATACACTAGAAATATGGACATCTTGGGCTATATACGTCAGAATCCTCCTACCAGGTTATGGCTTACAAAACGAGAGAAAACTACCCATGTGGATTAAATAAATGTTTTGTTGGAAATTCCGTTTGGCTAGGAGCAAAGTGTAGTATCTGTTCTGATGCTGCACTTAGTCTTTTCTCTCCTCGGTCAGTGAAGGAAAAATCTTTCTAGACTGAGGCAATTTTAATTTTTGTTCCAATCCAGAGTGCCCCTTTTTGGGGAGCTGGATTTTCCCCACATTAAAAATTGACCTTGCGTCTAACTTTTCCCTCGTGGGGAGGCAAGTAAATAGGAACAGAGAGATTCCCGACGACAAGAAGACAATAAGTTTCATTGTCTGAAACATTGTGATAATAACACCTAAGATGAGAACAGTAGTCTGAATGACACAAATAATCAATCTTCATCTAAAAAAATTCTGAAGAATTGATTTATTGGTAAGATACCAATTATATGATCATCATATCGAAGATTATTAATGCTATTTCAATAAGTAGAAATAATAGTCAACTGTGCAGTATGATTATAAACGTTATTCATTACCATTATATCTATGTCTAATCTGGATTCATCTATTTCAACTAACTTAAAAAATGTATCAAAAGTATGCAGAGCATGACCCTTTGACATCAACTTCGGGTGCAGGAGTTTAAAAATGAGTAAAGTCGGATTTGTTTACAATCAGACTATTTTTTTTTTTTTTTTTAATGTGTGTGAAAGATTATAACATACATACAAACATAAAATGCCTTAGCGTATTATTATATAGATAAAAAAGATCAAACTTACCATGACCACCAAGTAACCTATTGAACACCTCTTTAACAACAATTGGATTTAATTTAATTAATTTGGGTAAAGCAGCCAGGACCTCTTTCTGCAATAAAAAAAATTAAAAAGAAACATTTTAAAATGTTTCAATAAATGTTTAAAATCCGTAATTTTCAAGTGGATTTATAATTTTTTTTAAATAAAATTATTTCCCAATTATTTTCATAAAAAAAACAAAAAACATTTACATTAGTGCCAAAACATTAATTTTTTTCCCCTAATAAGAAAAATATCACAATACATCAGCAATTTTTTTTACTTTTTTTTATTTTTGTATAAGAAACTAATTGTACCTATATGGCGTTAAGTAAATAAAAAATTGAAATTTTTTTTTTAAACTATGCCAATTTTTGTCCCAAATATTTTTTTGTTTTTACTTACAATTTATTTTTATTTTTTTCCAAAGGGAAATAACTCTTACGTCTCTTTTTTAAGATGGTGTCCGTTTTTACTTGTAATTAGTTTTTGTTTTGTTCTTTTGCAAAATGATATTTTTTGTTCTAAACAAAGCGAAGTAACTCTGTATTAATGAATACAGATTTATGTAGCTTTTTTAAGATGGCATTCGTATGAAAATTATTTACATAGCTGAGGGGAGGGGGTAATTTTAGGTTCGTATTTTTCGCAAGGGTTTTAAATAAATACATTAGATCTGATAGGATTTGTACTCAGTATAGTCAATTCCCATGGTCTTAGATGGTGTAACGTTATGGGTAGGGCTTTACAGAAAGGAGCGCTCTATTTTGCTGCAGCCAAGGAACGAAGGGACAATATTTTTTATCCACCAAATAGGAAACAAGTAAAAAGGGACTTATTTGAAAATAATGTTGAAAATGTGTTGAATTTTTCAACAGATTATTTCATAATGGTAAAGATTAGTTGCTGAAATTCAGTTCTGGTTGCTGCTTCACAGATGGAAAGACGGTGACAATGCAGAAAATGTTCCTTCTGATTATCTTCTCTTCAGATAACGTGAAGCCATGGTGAAACTCGTGAACTATTTTTAATATAATTCATTATAAACTGTTTTAAAAAAAAAAAAAAAATGTTTTTAACTGAGTATTTGTAAAAAGAAAAAACTACATTTCCGATTCATTTAAGTATTTGTAAAAAAAAAATTTTTTTAAACGGTACTTCTACTCTTTACGGACCAGGTTGAAATAACATTATTTAGAAAGCCATTTTTAACATGGAATGGAGGCTTTGTTAACTATTCTGTACTTTCACCTAACAATTCAATAAACAAAAGATGCCGTAAAAATTCAATTAAAAATGTCTGCTTTTCTTATGTGAATTATAATGGGGAACACTCTCCGCCTTGATATCATCTTTTCGTCTGCAAAGCAACAACCGGAACTTAATTTCAGTACCTAATCTTTACCATAACCGGTTATTTTAAGGTGCAGATGGTGCAAGGAAAGGGGCAGCTCCCTTTTTTTTAGGAGTGGCAGTGGGAGCCACTCTCAAACTAGTAGAGTGGGTAAAGCCCTGGTTATGGGTGTAAGTTTATAGAGTTATGTGCCTTTCCGAAAAGGGATGAGGGATTAATACGCCCTAAATCAAAAGGAAGTTTCTAGATTCAGCTGTTGTTGTTTATCCAGACGTCGTAGCAGTTCCGTCTTAGTTATAAGTTTTCAGTGGTCATTTATGATAAAAACCCGTTACGTGTATGTATGGGTGTGTGCACATATGTACAGCCGGTTGTCACTGCTAGCCCAAAGGCTTGGTTATGTCGTTCACTCACCCGAACTGCGACAACTTTCTTTTTGGTTGATGCGTTCAATCTGTCTTTTTTTCTATCTCTTTACATCCATGTTTTGATTTCTCACAAATTAATTTTTAAATAATTATTCCAATTTTAATTGCATATCAAAATTTATTGCCGTTTGTTATCCAATAAATTAATAATTGAAATTCTTATTTTTAGCTTTTCCAAACATTTATTATTTCATTTTCCTTCTAACCTTTTTTTCTATCTGAATTTAAATTCTGTCATCATCCAGTATTTTGTTTTGAGTTAAATTCCTTATTTCTAATATTATCTGTCAAAATTTCATTTTCAAAATCGTAATAGTTTTTTCATTTGACAACAGTTATCTTCATTTTTATTGTGTGTCCTCCTTTCTTACCATGTTACAATGGTATCCATTAGGCAAACGACGCAACACTCTTTCATCTTCATCGCAAAGAGGGAACGATTACATCAGAGAAATGTGTTGCACAAATCAAAACTTACCTTCTGCAACCCAGTTAGGACAGGAATCAAGAATCGGACATCCGGAACACTCTTGTGGTAAAGATCACGAACCCGTTCTACAAGTTCTGGAGAAGGTGCGGCTAAAATAAAATATAAGTAAAACAAATGCAAAATGATCACAAATTGAGTAAATTTTTAAAATATTTTATATATTACTCGTCATACCTTTTTACTTAGAATATTATTTTAGAGTTAATACTAGGATTGCAGAGTTGGCGTCAGAGGTTTTGGAAGGAATCAGAGTTGGACTTGTAAAAATGTTAGGAGTCAGAGTTGGATTTTTTAATCAGACTGATTATTAATGAATATTGAAAGACTTTAAAATAAGGAGTCAGAGTCATACTTTATACCTTCAGACTCTGCAACCCTGGCTTATACTAGCTGTCCCTTAAACAGAGGGAATTACTGTGGACTCAAGCTTATTGATCAGGGCATGAAAGTCTTGGAAAGAGTTGTTGAACAGCTAATCAGGCAACAAGTACAGATTGCTGACATGCAATTTGGTTTCATGCCCGTAGGAGCACCACAAATGCCAAGTCAGAGAAACACCTAGCAGCTAACAAATCACTGTACATGGCATTTGTAGATTTGGAAAAGGTGTTTGATTGTGTCCCAAAAAAGGGTCATCTGGTGGGCTCTGCAGATGTTGAGTGTTACAGAGTGGCTGGTTCAGGTGGTGATGCTTATGTACACCAATGTATGTTGTCATTTCCGGTTCAATTTTAGGAATAACTTGCATTTTTTTTTTTTTTATAAAAGTAGAGTAAGATTTTCACACATTTCTATTAAGCTCGCCATTTGGTGATCATTAGTTTTACGGTTCGATCCCACTTCCCTTTTTTTTTCATTTTTTTTTTTTTTAGTTTCCGAAATTTTAACCAGTAACAAATTTCTTTGTTAAGCAAAGTTAAATTTATTTTATTAAGAACAAACTTTTGTTTATAAATGAATGTGTTTTACCAACAGTCAAGAAAAATAAAACCACTTTGATTAAAGTTTATATTTTTTATTAATTAAAACAAAATGATTACTTTATACCAGTGATGTTTTTACGAACATATGTTTTTAAAAGAATTTCTCAAGTGTTTATTTTGTTTGCAAAGGAGGCAAATTACGATTCTGTTCAAAGTCTGTAGAAAAAAAAACGAAACAATCTGACTAACCACCCACCCACCCCCCGCAGCAGATTTTGTGTCGGTTCTACGTGAAGGAATGGATGTTTTTTATCCATCTGTCGCATATTTTTCAAGTTTTAGCTGGACATACATACAACTATCCTTTATATAGGAGATTTCATTTGAGGGGGTGTGGGGGGGGGGTGTCACCCTGTCTAAGAACAACTAAACACATGCTAAGAGGGCTTTCAACTTACTTTTATCTGTGAGAATATGAATGACTCTGGTAACAAGTGTTTCGGCACCTTTTGGACAATTTTCAACCAGCAAAAGAAGTTCAGGCGATTCCATTCCCATACCACGCACCTGTAGACGAGAGAAAAATCGTTTCATTTTTAAATACTCTATTGAAATGAATAATAAAATTGAAAAAATTTTTTAAATGATTTAAATGCATTTTTTTAATGAATAAAAATAGCAATGCTCACAAAAAATTTATTTTTAGATTTTGCTATAAAAATAGGATATTCATAAAATATAAATTGATCAAAGAATTCGTTTTTAAATTATCAAAATTCATCTATAACTTTTTGAAATATAATTAAAAACATTTTTTGAAATATAAGCATTTGAAAATCATACTAAAGAAATTCAATTTAAAAAATAACAGACACTCGAATAATCCAATATATTTAATATTTCTTGGAAACTATGTTCATATAGTTATTATTAAGTTGAACATTTAGTTAAAAAGGTTTTTAATTAATCTGACGTCTGATTTGTTTAATAAAATGTATCACCTGAAAAAGAGAACCGAAAACGAGATTGGAAATGTTTACAATATCTCCCTTGCCTCCAATAAAAAATGCTAGGTCATGGTGGCAACTAAGTGGTGAGAATGAACATATTTTTTTTCAGTAAAATTTTGTTGATGATGTGAGTTTGTTTTGGATTTCCAAATAACTTTTTGGACAGATATTTATGATAATTACATTAAAAAAATTTCAAAACCTTTCTTCAACAATTTAAAATGTCCAAAATTTTATAAATGAAAACTTATTGAACTACAGTGGTCGAATTTTGATAAAGGGGAGTTTGAATTACCTACTAGACACTATCTTCGAGTGTCTTCGGTCTTTGTACAAGGGTTTGTCAGGACAACCTGACATTAGGATACTTACCCCTACAAGTAAACCCTGACCAAATATTCAAAATTACATAGTATCTGCAGCACAAATAAGATCCCCTCATACGAGGAATAGTGCATCTTCTCCTAGTGATGTTACCTCAAGTAACACCACGTAGCTGGATACTCCACCAGACTAGATGAATTCTTGTCCTGGAATCCGGTAAGACCAACAGACCACAAGAAAGATATACTATGACATACTTGACTTGACTGGTCAGTTGGGGAGAGAAGAAATTTATTATTCTTAACTTTTTTACTAACTCAATGTTTGAGAAATAAAGGAGAATTTTAATAGAATATTCGGGTATCTATGTATCTCATATAGAGATCAAGTGTTAGCTCCAGGAAGGGGCCCCTTGATTTCTGAGAACTTCGACTGAAGTAAAATGAAACATTATGCTTTAAAAGGCATTTTTTCCTTGATTTTTAAAACCAAATTTGACCACATTCCCACAACTGTGTGTTTTGAAATCAAGTTAAGCATGCAGCTACTCTTTTACGCGTTCAACCAAAAATAATGGATTTTTTTTTATCTCACCGATAAAGTTATAAAAACAAAATAAACATGTACATAACATTTATAAACTTATAGATAAATCGATTTCCTTTTGCTTGATGTATGGTTTGACAGGATTTTATGAGTTTATAGCAATTTCATAAGTGTTTTTCCGATGGACCCCCCAAAATAATGATTCAGTGATGTTTTACAAGCAGTGAGCATTGCTAATAAAAAAAAAATTTTAATTAAAATAAATGATGTAAATGCATTTTTTAAAATGAATAATGAAATAAAATTAAAATAGAAAAAAAAAGTAAAACAATTTAATTCAAATGTACTTTTTTTTATATAAAATATATATTATGTTCCTAGTCCCTCCTGGAGACTGACTTGCTTATTTCAGAAATCATAATCATGTTCGGTTTAACGTCCATTTTACATGCTGGCATGTCTTGGATTGCTTTCAGAAATTAACTTCCAAACTAACCTATCTCTGAACAGGTCTTTATTTATCCCTCTTTATCCATCCTTATCACTTCCTTCCATGGTTTCCTAGCCTTCTCCTGCCAACTGACCATGCTATTTTAACCATTCTACATAGACTAACCCAAACACTTTCATCCAGTCTTTCAACGTGACCATAGCATCAAAGTCTCCTGTTCTGCACACGTTTCCCTATACTGTCCTGATTTAATCTTCCTGAGGCCATCAGTTTTGCTGCCCAGCTTCGACACGTCACTTTTGCTGCCCAGCTTCGACACGTCACTTTTGCTGCACTTATCTTAGGATATTATATTGTCCGCAAGATGTTTGTTCACATTACTTTTAATTTTCTGCGTGTTGGTACGGTTGGGAAAACAGAGAGAAAGGAGGGAATTCCAAAGGCAAGCGGTCCGAGAAAAGAAACTATCAGAGTAGAAAATCTAGCATCTAGGGAACTCTACAGTGAAGGGGTGCAATTTTACTGCTTCATCAAAGCACTTGTAAAACAAGCACAGGGATGCAACATTGAGGTGGTGTGACAGGGGCTGAAGCTTGGCAGACAGTGTGGAACTTATTAGGTTAGAATTTATTTTTTGCATCCTGTCCAAGAGGGAGAGGCTTGTGGTTGGTGCACCAACCCAGATGTGGCAACAATAATAAGCAGAGTTTATTAAATTTAGTTCAGTCGGCTTTATGAAATTGCCCTTTTGGTTTCATAATCTCTGATATGGGTTTCTTTAATTCAATGAAATCAGTAAATGGTCGCTGCCAGTTGGAGCACAATATTCTATGAAAAGGTGGTAAGAAATATTCAGGTTAAAATTATCACCAAACCTACGGTGGTATAGACATGTTGAATGAAACTCCGTTTGAATAAACTGATGTACACACATCTCAATTGAGGGTAAGCGAGGAAAAGGCAGGCAGAGAAAGACTTGGAATGACTCAGTCGAAGATTACCTCAAGCAATGGCACATCAAAACCAACATAAATGAGAGTTTCATAGAGAAAGTACTTTGTGCAGCCCACATTTTATGAAGGAGGAAAAGAAGAAAAAGGAAGAGAAAGAGTAAAAGAACCAGGAATAGAAGGAGAGAGGGAGGAAAAGGAGGAAAATAAAAAGGAGGAAAAGATGTGAAGGAGAAGAAGAAGAAGAAGAAGAAGAAGAAGAAGGAGAAGAAGGAAATTTCTACAATTTTTATCTACTAGTGAAAAATGATTTTGTCAAGATAATTGAGGAAAAGGCAAGCAGAGAAAGATTTGGAATAACTCGGTCAAAAATGACCTCAAGAATGGCGCATAAAAACCAATGTGAATGATAGTTTTACGGGGAAAATCACTTTGTGCTGCCATAGCCAACGTACAACCCACATCTGATGTGGAAGAGACATGTTAAACAAAGAGAAAGAAGTAAAGCGTGCATCGTAGAAAACATACTTACAGGATTTTCCAACATACGTAGAATGGTCCTTTTGATATCTGCAGCTGTTGCAGTATATACGGTCGCCAACCTGAAAAAACAAAGAAAGAAAACAGTTTAGGGCAAAGTAAAAATAAAAATCAGAGTCAGAATGTGCAGAAAAGGAGCCGGAGTCAGAATGTGCAGAAAAGGAGCCGGAGTCAGAATGTGCAGAAAAGGAGCCAGAGTCAGAATGTGCAGAAAAGGAGCCAGAGTCAGAATGTGCAGAAAAGGAGCCAGAGTCAGAATGTGCAGAAAAGGAGCCAGAGTCAGAATGTGCAGAAAAGGAGCCGGAGTCAGAATGTGCAGAAAAGGAGCCGGAGTCAGAATGTGCAGAAAAGGAGCCAGAATCAGAATGTGCAGAAAAGGAGCCGGAATCAGAATGTGCAGAAAAGGAGCCGGAGTCAGAATGTGCAGAAAAGGAGCCGGAGTCAGAATGTGCAGAAAAGGAGCCGGAATCAGAATGTGCAGAAAAGGAGCCGGAGTCAGAATGTGCAGAAAAGGAGCCGGAGTCAGAATGTGCAGAAAAGGAGCCGGAGTCAGAATGTGCAGAAAAGGAGCCGGAGTCAGAATGTGCAGAAAAGGAGCCGGAGTCAGAATGTGCAGAAAAGGAGCCGGAGTCAGAATGTGCAGAAAAGGAGCCGGAGTCAGAATGTGCAGAAAAGGAGCCGGAGTCAGAATGTGCAGAAAAGCAGCCGGAGTCAGAATGTGCAGAAAAGCAGCCGGAGTCAGAATGTGCAGAAAAGGAGCCGGAGTCAGAATGTGCAGAAAAGCAGCCGGAGTCAGAATGTGCAGAAAAGCAGCCGGAGTCAGAATGTGCAGAAAAGCAGCCGGAGTCAGACGAAAAGATGTTATTGGCTTGTAATGCTGGTAAAAGAGAAACAGTCTACTTGATGACAGCTTCCGGTTTTGAAGTCGGAAATTGACAAGCGGTGTCTATCAAAAAACAGTCCCTCATCATTTTCGACCATTTAGATTTGTGGATCCCGATGACCCCACAATTCATACAAACCATGTAGAAGGAACTTGGAGTCTTGTCAGATCAATGCCGGGCAATGCGAGAGACTAGCCTGGAAAACTTCCACAGTCATCTACAGGAATTTCTCTGGCGCCACCGAATAAAATAATTTTTTTCGGGAATATTCTGTATTGGATACGTTATTACTATGATGTTTAATATATTTAAATTTCGTTAAATTTCTATTTATAAAAAACTATAACATTATTTTAAAACTAAAATAAAGTATTCAAAAAATATTTTCAATAGAAACTATTTAAAAAAATATATTCAACCCCCCCCCCAAAAAAAAACATTCCATTTATAAAAAGTTTTATTTGATTATTTGTCTTTTTTTATGTGTTAATAATTTTTTAAAAAATGGTGAAAACAAATTATTAATCCCCCCCCCCAAAAAAAACATCCAATCTAAAATATAATAGGTAACAGTTTTTTGATAAACACTGCTCATCTATTTCCAACTTACAAAACCGGAAGCTGTCATCAAGTAGATTGTTTCTCTTTAACCAATATGAGAAATAAATTAATACTTACTCATGGATGAGTTTGTGGTTGCTAGGTAACAGTCCAAGATAAAGGTAAAGACAGAGTTTGATGCAGTCTTCCGCCCACACTTCTGGAGGATCTATTTATTTCAAGACGAAAAACAAAAACAGAAATGTAACAGTAACAATTCGATCAAATAACATTACAAGAGAAAGATAAAACGGTTCTTCTTTACTATAAACCCAACATGAGAAAAAAACGCGCTCTGGAGGTTGCTTTAGTTTTTTTCGATAAATGCAGTCATAGAATCATCCATAAAATTCACAATCTTTTCTACAATCTAACCATATTTGATACAAATAAACTTAAGTCTATGTCCAACTTTTTCACCAAATTTCAGTCATAAATGTTCAACAGTCTTTCTTTTATCACCATTCAATGATACGGGGGGGGGGGGGCACTTTGGTGATCGTCGTCACTAAGAGCTGTGATCTTTCTTCTTCTTTGTGTGTCTCTGAAACATGTGGTCATACAACAGTTTCCCACTTTTTTACAGAGTCCTTTGCATTATTATTCAACTCTGCGAGATCTTTCAAGCTGCACTGGTTGGGCAGTAAAGGGCAGACAAGGCAGTGTTACATTGTATGGTCCTCCTCTCCACATTCACAGATAGTTGCATCAGTTTTGTCGCCCCATCTAACCATAGCAACTTTTGATCGTTCCATTCCCATTCTTGGGCGTTTGAGCATTTTCCACTAGACACAAGAGGGAGGATCTCAGAAGGGAGGGAAATTCTCTAGCCATCTGGTCTACAGCTGTAGTCTGGTCTCTTCCTGAGATATTGTTAGGGGCTCGACATGATTGCAGAAGCTTCTCCTTGACTTAAAAAAAAAAAAAAAGGTGTGATCCTGAATGAGTTTCACACTACCAGACCTTAAAATCTCCAGATTTTTCTCTGTGTGGTTATCTCAAAGACGATGTCTATGAAAACAATCCGCAAACTATTCCTGAACTGAAGAAGGCCATCACAGCCCAAATCAGGGTGGTTCCAAGAGAGGAGTGTGACGTCAGAGTTATTGACAATTTTGCACGTTGTATCGAGGTGTGATTATTATTGAACGGCGATAAAGCAAAGACTGTTGGACATTCACGGGTAAAACTTGGATTGGATAAGTCCCTATTTACTTGCCTCCCCATGAGGACAAAGTTAGACACAAGGTCGGTTTTTAATGCGGGGAAAATTCGGCTTCCAAAAAGAGTCACTCTAAATTGAGACAAAAATTTTAATTGCCTCAGTCAGTCTTTCACAGGACAGAACAGATGAAGTGTAGTATCAGAACAGATCCTAACCAAAATGCCATTGGCTGAATTTGTACCAAATATGGCTGGATTGTGGATTTTATTACCGATTCCGTTATTTTGGGGGGGGGGGGGGATACCCTGTAAAAAGTTTAATCTTTGGCATGGCTATTTCAATAATCATAAACTGGGAATCTCGATCCATTTAAGTAACTTTAGAGGCTGACAAAAATTCAAAGAATTTTAAAATTCAAATTAAAAAGATACTGAGGTTTTAAGTAGTTACATCTATTAGAGTACTCTTCCTAAAAATTGTAACGTACAATGCAGACTTAAAACTGATTATAAATCACTGTACTTTGAGAACTATTTATAGTTTTTTAATAAATGAAAAAAGAAAAGAGAGAAAAGAATAAGAGAAGAGAAAAAGAAAAAAAGAAAAATAGAAAAGAAAAAGAAAAAAGGAGAAAAGTAAAGACAAAGAAAAAAAAGGAGAAAAGTAAAGAAAAAAAAGGAAAATGGTTGGACTTTAAGAGATATCAAAATTCACTTTAAAGAAACAGATTTCTTTCTGTTTTTTTATTCAACAAATACTTGATTTTTCATATTAAAATTTGTAAATTGAGAATTCATTCATATATTATTTGAGAGACTTATGCGCTACTGCCTGTTGGCAAACTGTTGTCTTGTACATTTAATAAAAGTAATAACATAGTTTCGCTTCACAGACAGATATCAAATATCCATTAGTAATAGAAGTACACTAGTACAATTAATAGAAGTAATAGTATAGTTTCCTCTTCCGACAGACAGTACCAAATCTCCATTAGTAATAGATTTAAAATAAAAAACATTTTTTTTCCAGTTGTCAACATGCAGAAGAGGAAAATTTGAGAAACCCAACATCGACAGGTACTTTGACTAGTACAATGATACGATAACAAGTTTGTAGCAGCTGCTTATGAAATGAAAAAAAAAAATTTGAACCTTCCTGATTATAAGTTGGAAAGTTGGAGTAAAAAAAATTGGTACTTATATCGAATATGAACTAGTTTCCGTAAACTTTGTGTCGGCAGTGTTAGGGCATGTTACGTAAACACCCAAAAGATGCTGGGGCGATTAGCCAATCAGCTGTCAGACGACAAAGTTTCTAACCGGCCGACAAATTGTCTAACCAATATTGAAATTGCTTAAAGCCAGAAGAAATTGATCAAAGCCAGTTCATTTCCTCAAAAATGGGCATTGGAAAAATTCTGAAACTGATATAGCTGTGGTTCCAGGAAATGATAACAGCAAGGAATCTGCAGAAGGAATACTGCGTTGGATCATCAAACACGCAGACCGATTGGAAGGTTTTCTTGTGACGGTGGTCAACAGGAATGCTGAAACCCTCCTTTCAATCCTCCAAAAGATACCAAAAAAAAATAGGGGGGGGGGGGTTAAGAAAAATACCTTTTAACCAGTTGACTGAATGCAAAAAAAAAATGCAAAAACGAAAATAATAAAAATGTATTTATTAAGTTATTTAGCATTGTTTTGTTAAAAAATATAAAAAAAAAAATTATTTAACAGTGATGTTGCTGTTTTGTTAATTTTTTGTTATTTGCTATCTTTCTTGAAAATTAAACTGAAAAAATATGACGCAGCAACGTATTGAAGTTATCGTCTGCCACCATTCGCCTCGTCATCTCTCTGGCGTTTACGTAAGATGCGCGAACGCTGCCCAGCGAAGTTCATGGAAACTGGTTCATATTCAATATAAGTACCAAAAAAATTTTAAAATTACGGAAATCCAAAAAGAATAGAAAATAATGAAGAAACTTACCCGCTTTTAATTTTGCACCAGAAAACAGTTCAGCCGGAGGTTTAGGGGCAAGTAGATATTTTAAGTATGTCAGAGCATGAGTCTTAAAATAAAAAGATGTTTGTTGAAGTTATTAATTTTGGCAGAGAATATAAACTCAACGAAATAATTATATTGGTAGAGTTTGTGTTATGGCATATTACATTTTATTTGCTGGTTTAATGTTTAAAAAATACCTATTTTAAACAAATTTATCTACTACATAAAGCTCAATGTCTGTGGGTATGTGTTTGTGTGATGCTTGTGTATTCCCTATAGAATAACGGTTAGAGAATCTACATAAAATCTAAAAGTGCATTTTTATGTAAAATTGATCGGGGAAAACAATCAAAGTGTTTCCGAATCTCTAAGTGCACTCCTAAGGGGACTATGAGGGCATAACCCCCCTTAAATATATCCTTTAAAAAAAATTTTTTTAACTTAGTTCACCCCAAACAAGGAAAGTTGTCACTGTAGACATAAGTGGCTACTTAGAATTAGGGTGAAAGTTTAGGGGGTCATCCTTAATTGGGAGCTGTGCAGCAAGATGCTTGTTCACATTAGTTTTAAAAAAAAAGCAAAGTATATTTATTCGGGGGGGGGGGGGGGATAGCAGAGTGTGTTAATCTTTAAATTTACCCATATTTTATTTTTTAAATCTTATATATTTTAACTGTACATCCCCTTTTTATTTTAATTTTAAGCAATTGATTTTGGTTGTTATTTTTTCGCGTGAAAATTAAATAAATAGCTTCTTTAAAATTATCTAAATAATTAAATATCTTACTTTTCATGTATAAATAAAAAATATTGAAAGTCTTGGCATTATTGTAGATTAACACCCTCAGCTAATAAGATTAATATCAAGAAAACTTTTGAATATATATAAGAAAACTATAAAACGAAAATAGAACTGAATTGTTCAGAATATTAATTAATTAGAAAGTGTTTATAAAATTATTATACTAATGAAGCATCAGGATGAATGTGTTTACGCAGTGTTCTGTTGGCTATTTATAATGTATTTGAAAACACTTAAATGTATAATTGAATTAAATAAGGGTAACATGTTTTGATATAAACATAGTTAGGATAAATGGAAAAATATTTCGCATTTATACATTTAGATATACATATATATAATCCCTTTTTGGTGCATGCAGAGGGGTAGTACCTTTCAGAGATACCTTTCCAGATTAGTCCTCATGCACCCAGTACTATATTGATGTGTCTCAAAGCACTCTTGTGCAGGGTTTACACACACACACACATATATATATATATATATATATATATATATATATATATGTATCTAGAGGACTAACTTAAAAAAAAAAAAATATCCCTCAATCCTTACAGGTAGTGATAATTCAAATGGATGCTTTGGAAGAGAGAACATGGCAGAAAATTCCAAGAAGTGTCTGCACCGAAAACCAGCAGTTACTTTTGGTCCTTTCATCTATGCGTCCATTGAATAATCCAGGAAGTGTCGCAACAGGGTAGAACTAAGAGCTCTTCCCGCAAATAAATTCTAACGATACTTCTTCCATATGACAAGCACAACATACAATTAGTCAAATTATAGGTTCATATCTTTCCCAAGGGTGTTAGTACATAAATCACCACTATAGATTTGATGTGATTTGAACTCGGCATAGCCAATTCCATAGTCTCTAACTGTATCCATTAGACCAATCATGCAATCTCCACTCTCCCAAAAACACAAAAATCTTATAAGCATAAATGCCAGTGAAAACAAAGAAAAAAAAAGAAAAGGGGGAGAAAATATAAAGCTATGTAAATAGTGATGGAATGTTAAAAGTCTTTAAACAAAAAAAAGAAAATTTTACTTTTATAACTCGTTCACCTCAGACATTTACATTAAAAAAGGAAACGAAAGAAGAAACAATCTAAAAATTTGTAATTAATTCCTTAAATCAACTTCAACTTACCTCTATAGATTTCCGAAGCTCATCCCTTTCATATAATTTTTTAATAACCCGGATAGAATTATTTCGAACCTAGATAAAAGAAAACAAAAAAAGGAAAAAATTTCTATCAGAATTATAGCAAAAAAAAAAAAAAAAAAAAAATCAACAATTAATCGAAACTCTTTGCTTTGAATGGATCCAAAATGTTAAAAAAAAAAATCTATCTGTGCACAAAACACTCAGGATGCTAGGTGAAACCTTGTCCATGTTTTTCTTATCATATTCAGTTTAACATTTGTTTTACATTTAATATCATGTGTTGGACAGCTTTTAAAAATTGACTTCCAAACTATTCATTTATCCCTCTTTTTCTCAAATCCTTCCTCGCATGTTTTACTTGGCATGTCTCTGCCAACTGACCCTGCTACCTCAACTGTTCTGCATCTATTAACCTAAGAACTCTCATCCATTTTTTCATTATCATATTTGGTTTAATGTCTGCTTTACATGCTGGTATGTGTTGGGCAGCTTTCAGAAATTGATTTCCAAACTGACCTATCTAGTCTTTATTTATCCCTCTTTCTTTCAAATCCATTTTTATTACTTCCTCCCATGTTTTTCTTAGCCTTCCCCTGCCAACTGACTGTTACCACAACTGTTCTACATCTACTAACCAAAGAACTCTCATCCATTCTTTCAATGTGACCAAACCAACAAAGTCTCCAGTTCTGCACATTTCTTCCTATACTGTCCAGATCTGATCTTCAATCTTCTCCTGAGGTCATCAGATCTAAGCTTATCTTTAAGACTCACATTACACATCCATTGTATCATTCTAATATAATTTCTCTTCATGCAAAGCATATCTTCAACCCTCACTAGATAGGTTTTACTGCCATACGTAGACTCACTTTGTACACAGGACTGATAAATTCTTCCCTTGGTTGACAGTGGTAACGCTCTGCTGGTTAGTAATGGCAGAAGTTTCCTGAAGTTACTCCATCCACTCATAACTCTTGCAATCACACTAGAACCTGCTCCACCCCGTGCTCCAATGGTATCACCAAGGTAACAAATCTTGACAACCTCAATAGCTTCGCCATCCAGATATACTTTCTCCACATTTGAATAATAATCAGTAAAAAAAAAAAGAAGACATTTATGCATACTTCTAATTTATCATGTGAAGCAAACTCCAGCAACAGAACCAAATATTTGGGACGATGGTGTGGTCTGGCCAAGATCATTTCTTGCAATGTTCCCATGCCAACATGAACGCGATTCTAGTAAAAGACAAAATGGAACATGGTTATACAAGTTGATGCAATAGAAATGAAAACAAAAAAAAAATGTGAAAAATAAGAAATAACAATGCAATAATAATGGGCTAAGGCATTTCATGTTCGTACGTACATTATCACCTTTCACACAATTTTTTTTTAAATGTGATCGCCCGATCAGCATAGATGGTGGTTGGTGATTAATCTGATGCCGCTAAACAATTCGGACTTTACCCATTTTAAAATGAATTGTTCCAAAACCAAATTGTGTCATTCCATCGACTAAAACAGTACAATAAATACATTTCAAAAAGTGACATTCGTTTTATTGATTTCAAGAATATTTAGCTGAGAATTATTTTTACGGTAAGAAGACAGAATATTTATCATTAAAAAAAATTAAATTGCTACAATTTTAAATAAAGAAGAGACATATTTGTTTTATTTATTTATTTAAAGATCATTTAACTGATAATGACAATTATTTTTAGGGAAGAAAAGAGTCATTTTTTTCTTAATAGTATTGACTCTGACAGACATTATTTCAAAAAGAATTTAATTATATAATACAGGTTGATGTAGAAATCACTGTGGAATTTCTACAGGGTTCTGATTGTAACAATGAAATATATAATCTTTGCTCAGGTAGCCAATGGCATAAAAAGCCGAAATCCAAATGACCCCCCCCCCCGTGTGTGTGTGGGTGTGTGTGTGTGTGTAGAGAGAGCAGTGCAAAAACATCAGTAGCACATCATCTAAGTTAAGTAGTAAAAACGCATTTACAATAATTTGAAAAATGTTTAATCAGCAAGATTAAGATCTTGATAAGCAAAAAACAAGCAAATCTACAAATAAGTTAATCAGAAATTTAAAATGAAGAGAAAGCCACTGAGTGCACATTTAAACTACATAGTCTGAAATGCAAACAATTTTCTTTGGAAGTCATTTTTTTATTTATTTGAGGGACGATTTTTTATAGGTCTGATGTCTTTCCTGATGCCTACTCAGTAAGGTGATGGAGACCAATGCTTTTATAGAGACACCATATCTAGGTGATTGCCTACCAGGCTAAAGAGTAATGAATATTGCAAATGCTCTCAAGT
Organism: Sepiola atlantica; assembly: GCA_963556195.1. Lineage (NCBI taxonomy): Eukaryota > Metazoa > Mollusca > Cephalopoda > Sepiida > Sepiolidae > Sepiola > Sepiola atlantica. The sequence continues at coordinate 69,218,144 of OY744516.1, read as the reverse complement.
GAAGATTATCGAAATAATAAAATGCTACAGGAATAAATGACGAGACGCAACACTATAAAGAAAACAAAATAATACTGTATCCAGTGGCCAAAGCCGATTGTGGCACCAAGGTTGGCAGTACCATCTTAGTCATCAAAACTATAGTATCATACCTGCTTGGCGACTGATGAGGACAAGGTATAACATGTTGTATAAATAAAATAAAAAATTTTTAAAAAAACATTGTTTCTTTCTGAACTATTGTTTTCATCAATGTTGATATTTATATTCCCACTGTTTTTTATGTACTAATGAATCACCAGTTATCAAAGCCCAAAAGCCACTCAAGGACAAGGGTTAATGATTTTGTCAAGTGAACAGTGAGACAACACATTGAGGATTGGAAATGATTGTTGAAACTGGGCAGAATTTGATTATTTAAGAGGATGGCTCAACAATAATATGTTAACATTGGATTTGAAAACGACCATGTTGTAATCAGCTGGGAAGCAGCCCAATGGTATTATGTTCCACAGACTGGTAGTTATTGGAAAGAAACTTTGCTCATAGAAGTTATGTTTAGTTTAAGGTACATAGAGGAAGAAAATAATTTGTTTTGCAGTAGTTGTAGCTAGACAAGTTTTTGTTGTAAATGTTTTACGGGGGAACCATAGATTGGAGCTCAGTCGAGCGCCTACCATGAAATAAACGATAGAGTAAAGAAAGACTAGCAACGTCTCTTCTGTGAGAAAGAGGCTGTAGAGAAGAAAAGAGGGCATCCCCACTAGATTTCGAAGTAGATTTTGTACTCTATCAAGACAGGAAAGGATGCCCTGAGCGGCACCTTCGGGCGATTCACTCTCTAGCCTGCTGTGAGAACACCAAGTGAATGCTGTTAAAACTCATCACAATTGTTAGTACTACTAGAATACACTAGTAGTGATAGTGATTTGTCTGTAATTTTATCAAATCACTCCAGTCTTTAATCGGGTGGGATGTTTTTTTTTTTTGGGGGGGGGGGGGGGTCGTAACAAGGAAATAGGCGGAAAAAAAAAACACAAAACAGGTCGAAATTTAAAATGTAAATACCTTGCAAACTAATAATTTGTCATGAATTTAAATAACATTCGCTTTAAACGGCCCAAAATATGTAGAACAGACCAGTTTGCAGATGGGAGTGATTCTATAAAAATACTCATTTATCTCCCCTTCATCCTTTTGATTATATAGTGGACAGAGTTATCTGTCCCTAGTTATTAATTTATGTAGGAAGCTATTTTATAATTGTGCCTGTGTAAATAAAGCAAAGTGCTCTGTGCATGCGTTACGATACAATATGTCTATGTTCATTTCTCAAGTTTATCCTCCAGCCAGGAATATCAAAGTATGCCTTTGTTTGATTTATTATCAGATTAGTAAATATCTGTCACAAAAGAGAAAAGCATTTTCCATAGCACATATGTTAAAAATAGCACATATAATGTTAAAAATTATCACTTTAGTCAATACTACTAGAATGGACTAATAGTAATAGGGAGAGAGTTTGAACACCTACTAGACACTATCCTCGATTGTCTTCGATCTCTCCGTAGAGAGGTTTGTCAGGACAACTTGACATGAGGATACATCACTTATAAGTAAATCTTGACCAAATATTCAAAATAAACTAGTATTCAAAACCCAAATAAGATCCCATCAGCACGGCTATACATTAGCTCATACGAGGAATGGTGCATCTTCTCCTCATGATGTTACCTCTAGTAACAGCACTTAGCTGTGCCAGTATTAAGTTATGAGCATAGTTATCAGTCAGGGGCGATAACTCTAAGTATGACTGAGTTATTTGCCCTTATCGTCTGCTCATGTTAGTCAACCATATTGTATTTTTTACGTTTTGTTTTGCATGCTCGGCATTGTACCTTCAAACGGTTTTGTGTGATACATCTTTATTTATTGGCGCTGGATACTCCACCAGACCAAATTAATTCTGGTCCTGAAATACAGCAAAACCAAGCAAAGACCAAAAGAAAAATAAACTATAACATAGCTAATTGGTCCCTTGGGGAGAGAAAAAATTATTATTGTTCTTCACTGCTTTTTGAGAGGTAGATAACTTTAAATAAACACTCGGATATCTATGTATCTCATAAAGAAATCAAATGTTAGCCCCAGAAAAGCGCCCCCTTGATCTCTGAGAACTTACCGAAGTAAAATGAAAAAAAACATGAGTCATAGGGGTTAGATTTATCTCCCCTCAATCTTTTTATTTTCAGCTGACTACAACATGGTCGTTTTCAAGTCCAATGTTAACAAATTCTTGTTGAGCCGCCGTCCTCTTAAATAATCAAGTCCTGCCCAGTCTCAACCATCGTTAACCAATTCTCAGTGTTTGTCTTACCGTCAACCTGACAAACTCATTAACCTTTATCCTCGAGTGGCCTAAGCGGTGACTCATTAGCACATAAAAAAAAATTTAATAGGAATCAGAGTTATCTGTCCCTAGTTCTTTTTGTTGTTAATTTTTGCAAGGGGCTATTTGCTTAGTCGTCCTTGTGTAAACCAAGCTAGGCGCCTCATACATGTGTTACGATAAAACATGTATAGGTTCATTTCTTAAGTATATCCTCCTGCATGAAATATCAAGTTCACACAAAACAAAGGTATGTCCCTATTTACTTGCCTCCACACAAGAGCAGAGGTAGACACAAGGTCGGTTTTTTAATGTGCGGAAATCCAGAAAAGTCTGATAACAAGCGAGGAAGAAAGTAGAAAAATTATCATTTTAGTCAATACTATTAAATGTACCTTTGATTGTATAAGGATCAGAGTTATCTTTCCCTAGTTCGTTTTGTTGTTACTTTTTGTAGAGGACTATTATATAGCCGTGTCTGTGTAAATAAAGCAAGGCACTGTATGCCTGCGTGCGCTACTGTACACTTTGTGTATATTCATTTCTTAAGTTTATCCTATACGTGATGACGTTGTTGGCAAAAAAGAAAATAAAGAAAAAAAGAAAAAGAGAATAAAAAAAAAGAAAAAAATAGAACATCAATAGAAATCTTTTCACGTTCCTGTTGGATAATTAAGTTCTGCCCAGTTTGAACCATCAAAATGAATCATCACGGTGTTGTCTCACTGTCCACCTGACAAACTCATTTCACTGTTTCCGCGAGTGGCCTTTGGGCCTTGATAAGCTGTGACTCATTAGTATAATAAAAAAATTTTTTTAAAAATGACAAGGAGGAGAAACATTGCACTATAAAGACAAAATAATACTCTGTCCGGTGGCAAATGTTGCCAGTGGTGCCACTATTGTCTTAGCAACTGAAACTATGGTATCACCCAAGGTTAGCAGTTGATGAAGACAAGCGCAATTTAGCAATACCCACCGACCATAAAACAGTTTGGATAATCACGGATTTCAAGGTAGTTCTACTAAAATAGTCATATTTTAAAAAGCAAAGCACTTTAAGTCGTCAAAATAACACCATTTTGTTTGTAAATGAATATCTTTTCACATGAATTAATGAATAATAATTTTAAGAGTTTTCAGCAAATAAAGTCATAAAACTTAACGTCATTTTCGGCCATTTACGCCACTTTTTTTTTTAAATCCACCCTTTCAAAGATATCATACCATTCGTCTTTGGGGAATTTCACCATGAAATTTGGAAAACAATCAGGAAAAATTTCAATTTCAATTATTGTCAGAGTATGAAATTAATTGATCTATTATTTTTTTTTTGTAATCTTAAAAATAAACCTTCAATATGACGTGTATCAGACATTTAAAAAAAAAACTATTTTTCGTACCCCCAACTAGTAAATAAATCAATCTTTTATCTCTTTTTATGCATTAAAATTATAATTGTATGTTGTTTTGTCTTTCGGCAGTAGTAATTTTAAATTACCTTATCCAAAAAAATATTGTCCCCTTTTGAGCGAAAGTCAACAATGGCTGTGAGTATTACTGATATAACAATCAATCAGCAGCAGCTAGCTATAAAATAGCTTTGTAAAGCTTATAAAGCTTTGTAGCATTCGTTTACGGACTTTTGAAAAAAAAAAAAAGACAAAAATACTTTTAATGCTGTTTATAGTTCTTTTATAAAAAATACTTCAAGAAATACTGGTTTTCACTCAACTTTTGAACTTCTAGTAGTAATGACTTTCTAGTCGCCAATTAAAAATAAATAAGATTCTACTTTTTTAGGCGATTACGTGTGAACACCCTAAAAGTCTTGGCAGAAAAAAGAAAAAAGACAACAAAAAAATAATTTAGAATTTAGTATGAGGGATCAATTTCGCATATAAACTTAATGTAAAATGATCTCCCATTTTCTGGCCATTCTTGCGTTTTAGTGCAATTTTATAAATACTTTTTTCAAGCTAAAAACTTGATATAAAATAAATAATTACTCTACCACTAACAAAACCCCTTCCTTAACCTTATCACTAACCCGAACTCTGAGTGGCAAGCCCCCAATCTTACAAAAAGCCCATGAAAACCACACATAACCGCCTTAAAAAAAAAATTTTTTTTAAATTGATTAACTGCCCAAAAAGGCTAGAATGGCCCGGAAATGGTGAATTATTTTACATTAAATGTATGTGAAACTAATCCCCCACTCTAAATTCTAAAATAATATTTTTTTCTTTCTGCTAAGTTTTCAGGGTGTTCACATGTAATTGCCCCTAGCCCTACCACTAACCCGAAGTCCGAGTGGCAAGCCTCCTCCTCCTCCTCCCACAAAAACCCTCTTAAAACTACACATAATCATCTTTAAAAAAAAATTGAAAAAAAGAAAAAAGGAGAACCCCCGCCCCCCAAAAAAAACCAAGAAAAACACGCAGGATTTATCTCCCAGAGAAAAAAATGATTGGCTGCCCTAAAACACTAGAATGGCCTTGAAATGAGGGATTATTTTACATTAAATTTATATGTGAAACTAATCACCACTTTAAATACTAAAATAATTCTTAATTAAATAAAAAAAAAAGTAGAATCTCATATTTTGGGGAGGCAAGGGGGTGATTTAGCAATAGGTGTTAATCTACAATAATGCCAAAGAAATCTGGCAATATATTCATTTTTAAACAGTCCTAGTATTAGATTTCAGTTTCTTGTACATAAAATGTATTACAATTCAACTTTCTAACTTTTTAAAAATGGATACATTGTATTTTTAAGGTATTGCAGCATATTTATGCACATTTACTGCAGATTACTTGGAAACCATTAATTTCTGGAGATTTTCAGTGGTATATTCTGATTCCTTATACAAAAATACACTTAAATGGTAAATTTCATTGCTTAATCTTGTGTTTTAACAAAGATATAACATTTTTACTGAAAAATTAGTGTAACAAATCTGACAAAATGCATATAGTCTTAAAGAGGGAGAAATATCCAATCGTGTGAGGCACAAAAATAATCATAATTTCCTTATTTTTAGTCAGATTTTAAAAATTAAAGAAGATTCTTTCTTAGATTATCAAGCTCTTTCTATTTATGCAATTATGGAGGTATTTTAAGCAATTAAAATTTGTTCATATGTATTGCTAGGCATCATCACATCATCATGATCATCAACTGGTTTATTTGTTGAATCAGGCCACAATTAATCCTCTGATGAGGGCGGGGTCTGATTGTCTAGTCTTGATCTTGTCTTCAGAGAGGCCTAACTGAATCCATATCCATGGCTTTCCTATCACATTTGACCATGTCCTCCCAAGACAACTTGGGTCTGCCAGTAGTGATCTTCTCTGCTAGCACATTCAACTGTCGGACCTTAGCAATCCAGCCATTGCTGCGCTCAACGTGTCCCAACCAACGCAGTCTTCTCCTCTGCATGATGTCTGCTAGGCTTTTCAAGTTGACTTGTGTGAGCAGAGACCCAAAAGGTATGCTTTGTTCAGGCCTCACCAAACAGATCCATCTGACCATTGCCTTGTTTCGGAGCCATACATTAGCACACTTCTGAAACATGAGGAGTATACACCTCTCGTAGCTGTTGGCAGGTGTTTGTTAGGATTGGCAGCGGCTCTCTAAATTGTCTCCAAGGTAACAAAACACACTACGAAGAACTCAAAAACTTACTTCATCTTGACAGAATTTACGAAGAATCTGAACAGCGTTATCGGTGATGACAGGGGCTTCCAAAAACAAGCGGGTAAAGAGCCTAGAAGACAAAAAATAAAACAAAAAAGTCTTTAATTTCTACCTCTTCTTTTCATCTTTAAAGAGTGAATTTATTTTTAAATAATTTATTGCCAAATGTTTATCTTTTACAAACAGGAATTTTTTAAATGTGCATTTTAGTACTTGATGTCAGTATTAGTAAAGGACAAATAATGATGTGTAATTAATGTGGAAACTTGCAGAAGTCAAGGGTAATAGCTTATGACATGCTTACTCCCCTTTAATGTATTAGAATAATTAGTGGCCTTTTTTTAATATATATATATATATATATATTAATGGGTCACTGACTATCAAGGCCCGGGGGCCACTCAAGAATAAGGGTTAAAGAGATCGTCGGTTGGACGATGAACGCCACCACGAGAGAGTTGCAAACAGTGGGTGAAATGGGCAGAAGATTACTTAAGAGGAATTAATTATCCAAAGGGACGGCTCAACAAGTATTTGTTTACATTAGACTTGAAAACGACCATGTTGTAGTCAGTTGGGAAACACCCTCGGGTCTTGTTCCACAGACGAGATGTTCTAGGAAAAAAACTTTGTAGAATTTCCATTTGGTTTTTGGGAGAGAGAGAGATAGAGAGATAGAGAGATAGAGATAGAGAGAGAGAGAGAGAGAGAGAGAAGTTCTTTGCTGTGGTTGCAGCTAGATGGGTTCTTGCTGTGAATGTTTTAGGAGTGAGCTACTTTCTGAAGCGGTAGAATGATCCCACCATTTTTCCAGTGAGTGACCTTAGTAACAGATTTGATGTAAGTTTTTCATTTCAGGTTTAGAGTACGGGAAAAAGTATCCACTCTAAAAGTTTTCCTTTCCGGAATAAATATCTTCAGAAAGAAACTGGTGCAAAATAAAATATATTTGTGCCAATAACATAGTGGAAGGGAAAAACGAAAAATAAGCTATTTCAAATCAAGTATTGATATGTCAGACAGATCGCTATTTCGTACTGACTTTATATTTAAAGATTGAATTTATTTTAAGATAATTTATAACTAAATGTTTTTCTTTTCCTATTCATTTAACGTCACTTTGTGTTCAGGAGTCAGAGATAATTCACAGAATGAAATTATTTCGTATTGTTTCACTCTGATCTTCACCATTAAAAAGACATTTTTAGTGAAAAAGATTTGTCCTTTAATGAACCATAATACTAGATGTTTGCTTTTAAATTTTAATTCAACGCAAAAATTACTTTTTTTATCGACAGTTTTCAGGCTTCAAAATTACTTTCAAATTTTATTTTATTTACCTTATTGATTTTTTTTAATAAAGAGATGCTGTATGCTGATGCCTGTGAAACAATGGATGACCTACTTGTTCAGTTTAAGACTTGGAGGAATGCTATGAAATTGATTTTTTTTGTGGTACTTGTAAGCGTTGGGTACATAAGTGCAGTGGAATTACTGGTAAGTTGAGAGAGGATAACGAATTTGTATGCAAGAAGTGTAAGACAATGGAGATGGATTAGATACAAAGAAAGTATATCTGGATGACAAAGCTATTGAGGTTGTCAAGAAGTTTTTTTACCTTTGTGATACCATTGGAGAACAGGGTGGAGTAAGTGCTAGTGTAATTGCAAGAATTAGGAGTGAATTGAGTAAGTTCAGGTAATTTCTGCCCTTACTAACCAGCAGAGCATTACCACTGTCAACAAAAGGAAGAGTCCATCAGGCATGTGCATGCAGTGTGAAAATGTATGGAAGTGAAACCAGGCGAGTGAAGCTTTAGGACATGCGTTGCATGGAGAGAAATATGATGGATGTGTAATGCGCATCTTAAAGACAGGCTTGGCTCTGATGAGCTCAGCAGAAGATTAAATCTGGACAGTACAGGGACATGTGTACAGAAGAGTAGACTTTGATGGTATGGCCAAGTTGAAAGAATGGATGAGAGTTCCTGGATTAGTAGATGTAGAACAGTTGAGGTAGCATGTTCAGTTCACAGAGGAAGGCCAACAAAAACATGGGAGGAAGTAATAAAAATGGACCCAAGGGATAAAGACCTGACCAGAGATAGGTTACTTTAGAATTTCTCAAAACTGTCCAACGCATGCCAGCATGTAAAACGGACGTTAAACTGAATATGATGATGATGGTGGTCCAGAACTTCTTTTGTTGCACAAGGATGAGCGCCCTTTTTGTTTGAGTTGGAATTATTCACATTGAAAGTCTTGTACCTGACTTTTTTTGCCCTCATGGGGAGGCAATTAGATTGTTGCATTGAAACATTGCGCCAGCTAACTCCAACTCGGAATTGTTATAATGTTGTAGGTCGCCGGGCGCTATCGGAACGACATCCTAAATATCAACAACTGAGGTCTTGGGTTAGTAGATAAAAAAACATGGAAACATGAAAGGAAGTGATAAAAATAGACCCGAGGGGAAGAGGGATAAATAAAGATCTGGCCAGAGATAGGTTACTTTGGAAGTCAATTTCTTAAAGCCATCTAACACATGCCAGCATGTAAATTGACATTAAACTAAATATGATGATGATGATGATGAAAGCAGCTTCATAATTTTAAAATGTTTTGAATAAAAACCTTTTTATATGACATTTTTTGTTAATGCAAACTATATTTTTATTTCTAAAAAAGAAATATTTAAATTGAATGTGTCTTGTTAATAAGCATTGCTGAATTTTGAATTGACGGTTTAGAAACGTCGAGGATATCCGAAAGCGCTACGGTATTGCACCGATTGAGGGCAAGATGAGGGAATAACGGTTTAGATGGTTTGGACATCTGCTGAGGGCCAACAACGACACCGTTGTGAAATTTAATTTTGAACTGAAAGTTGTCGGAAAACGACAGAGGGGTAGTCTGATGATGAGATGGGCAGACACTTTGCACAAAGATCTCTGTGAAACCAGCCTTCACCAGCACCAAGCCTGTGATCGGGTCAAGTGAATACAAAAGTCCATCATTGCGGACCCTGCCGTAGCTCGGGATTAGCACATAAGAAAAAGAAAAAAGGTTTACAAAGCCAAACAATGCAATTTTTTTAAAAAAAAATTTTTTTTCTTTGAACTATTTTGAAATTTAAAATTTTTGGCCAATATAATGCCGTCTTCAGAAGTTAAAAGACATTCATACATTTTTTTTTTTTAAGTAACATTTGTTTTATAGTCACTTTTGGTTAATTCAAAATTCAGCAATGCTTATTAACAAGGTACATTCAATTTTTATTTACCAACCAAAAGGTGACTATAAAAAAAAAAGTTACTTAAAAAAAAAAAAATTTAGGAATGCCTTAACTTCTGAAGGTGTTATATCGCTGAAACATTTAAAGTTTCAAAATAATAAAAAAAGTGTGGTACTTGTAGATGTAAGGTGAAATATTCAGGTGAAATATGGCAGTTCAAAATAAATTAACAGGAAAACTTTTTGATATACTAACATATCAGGCAAAAGTAGGTATCTACATCAAAAATTACAGAAAATTATCAAGTAGAATTTTAATTAAAAATATAAATTAGCTTTATTATATATATTCAATTCACCCTTGGTACAAATGCATTTAATGACTTATCTCCCCTGTTCTCCTTTTTAAAGACGTAAATGCATTCTACCAATGGAGAATCGGAAATATACAATAAAACGGATTTATATTTTGAATTAAAATTCTACTCAATTTTCTGTAATTTTTGGTGTAGATACCTACTTTTGCGTGAAACGTAAGCATATCAAAAAGTTTTACTGTTAATTTATTTGGAACTGCCATATTTCACCTGTGCATGTTTACCTACAAGCACCAAATTTTTTATTAAATAAAATAAAATATTGCACTGTTTGTTTTCCTAAAACGTCATTTCAATAATTAAAAATATTGAAGTTGAAAAATATGCTGAAGAGAAGAACTCACCCATCTCTGTGGTCAGATCGCTCCAACAATCCATTAAGTAATCCATTAAGTAGTCTAGTTAGACATTCATCATAGCTCGCAAGAACAAGTTTGTGCTCTCCCACATGCGATCGATTAAAACCATGACAGACCACATATTCCTGATACAGCCATGAGAAGGCAATATCTGCTCGGTTGCGCAAGTCCTCAAAGATATATTCTTGTAGCACTGAAATCAAAGAAAAATAAATTAAAAATAACTAGCTGTACCTACCCAGAGGTGGTTTGATTTGTGATGGCATTTTTTTTTTATCTAATATATAAAGTAGAGACGTTTTTTCCCCTGTACCTTCTCGGAGAATAGGAAAATAACCACATGCATCACGGGCTACTGAACTCACAATTACATTGCACTTATTCACTCGAGCGTGTTTTAGTATATCTGTTATTCTTCTTTCCAAACTAACACTGAATATTACATTCGGCCCGGCCGCCACGACTCTCCGAAATACCAACTCCATATAGGTGGTAGTAAAAACTTTTCTCCCTAACAATTCTGTACTGTGACTACACTCATCGACACCGGGAACTAATAAACACAGTATAATTTTCATAAAGCACCAATTGTTATTTCGTATTTTTCTGGCATTATTTTACTACATAATATTAAGCAATACGCAAAAACTTAACAACCGCTCCCTTACACCCCGATGATTATTCGCGAATATCAGATTACGTTCTACCTACTTCTACCTTCTACATTTAAATTCATTCCGGAATTAAGCGAATGAAATTAACGAACACAGTTCCTGCAACATTTAATGATTCAACATGGCGGATAACATTTCTTGATCGAATCGACTTCCTATTTAATTCATTAAGCACTAAGATACTGGTAGACGCGGATACATTTACATTTTCAAAAAGATACACCTTAAACACGCATATTATAGAAAAATTGCCCAAATGAATTTACTTCATCAAAAAATGACCTACACCGCGTCATTGTTGAAGTTTCCATTTGGTCGACAGAATGTAAATGTTAACAAAACACGCATGTCAATAAACAACCATAGCGTTATTAACCTATTTACACATTCATTTTCTAATCGTAAGCGTGGCGCCGTGGGTAAAATGGAGGTTCACTGATCGACAGTTTCGGCGTTCGATCCCATTCGACTCTGCCACCTTTCTTTTTTTTTAAATTTACAGCATTCGCCAACACAGTATAGGGGGTGAGGGTGGAGAAAGAACTATAGGCCGTTTTTTTTTATTCGACATCATGCAATAGGTACTAATTTCTCCCGTGCAACGCCGGGCGACGGGTTCCGCTAGTATATTATATTTTGTTTGAAACAAAGCGAAGTAACTGTATTTTAGAACACAGCTGCTAGGTAGGTGGATAATGTGGGCTATATTTAGTTTAATTTAGTTATATGTATAGGAGACAAAGAAAGCCCTTCATGAAAATTCAGATAACTCCAATTTTTGTGAAATTTTAACAATAGGTATTATGTAAATTAATAAATATTTCTCAAATATCAGTTTCATTGGAGTATTTTAAAGGGGTTTTAGAGGCATAATATTAGCACAAAATCCCCTTTGGAAATTTAAATATTTCAGATTTGCATTAAATTTGATCCATAATCATTAGGCAAGATTCTCTGAATTTCAATTTCTTCTTGCCAACACCAAACTTGGTTACTTATCAGTTTGGTCATTAAACTTAAGTCATAAATTTTAAACATTTTCTAGAATCAAAATCATGTAATGGATTTTGACAAAAATTGGAATAAGAATTCTAGACATAAAGTTAAGTAGCATTATATATTAATTTTAATCTTCATAACAGGACATAAAAGTGGTTCAAAACTGTTGTTTGGGGAGTTTAATTTAAAAATACGATGTAATATATTTTCGAGCATTGAATAAAAAGACATCCATAAAAACTTACAGTTTTTCAGTTCACCACCAAATTGAGCTACAAGGGATGCCAAAATCTTTGTCCGCTCGGACAAAGCATTGCCAATTAGAGCACTTTCTGAAAAGAAAAGAAAAGCATTAAATTAGGTATCACTCATCAGCCTAGTCAAACATAAAAAAATGGGTAAATATAGTGAAATTCTCTTCATTTTCAACTTGCTATATCTTGTTTATTTTTGATAAAATTTACAAGTGAACAAAATTTTCTATTTTCTTTATAAATTTACAATTCTTTCTCTTGGGTCATCAATAATGTTGTTTTTTTTCAGGCAACTTCAGTGACGGGCAATATATTTTATTGATGTGTGTAATATTGCCTGTCCCTATGCATATGAAGATAGTCCCATCCTAAAGAAAAAGAGACACTTGTCAATATGGTATTGACCATTGGTACCATTGTTTATGTTTTGCAAAGATCTATGTGTCCACATTAAAAGTTTTTAAATATAATGAAAATAAAATGTTGGTTTGGGATACCTAATTAAATAAAAATAGAAAAAAGACCCAGCATTACTCATGTCATTGGAATAATATTGCATGTAACACCATTCTAAGAAATCTATTCTTTTCTCAGTAGCCCCTTACGTCTACAGTGGCAGCCTGCCTTGTTTGGGGTGAACTATGTTAAAAAAAAAAAAATAATAAAATAAATTTATCCATTTACTTAGTAGCTGAAATACCCGTCTCAAGATGGATCATTATACGGCTCCAGAAATATCAGACTCCCGACGCAAGATAAAAGTCAGACATGTCCTAAGATGGAGTACTGCTGCCGTGGGGAGGTGTTGTTCAAAATATTTATTATTGCCTTGACAAAGTACAAAATCGACTTTGCAATCTAGTGGCGGATGATCTCTTCCGTTTTCTACCACCATTTTCTCACAGAAGAGACATTGCTGGTCTTTCTCTATCGTTATCTCCATGAAAGTTGCTCGACTGAGCTCCAATCTCTGGTTCCTCCTTGTAAAACGTTCACATCAATGACTCGTCTTCTACTACTACCACCACTACTCATCATCATCATATTCAATTTAACATCTGTTTTACATGCTGGCATGCATTGGACGGCTTTCAGAAATTGAGTTTAAAAGTAACCTTTCTCTGGCCAGGTCTTTATTTATCCCCCTTTTCTCTCAGGACCATTTTTATCACTTACTCCATGTTTTCCATTAACATTCCCCTGTGAACTGAACTTGCTACATCTACTAAACCTGTAAAGAAAATTGCACAAAAACTTTATGTACTTACTTGTTAGGTTAAAAAAAAAAGACAGTACACCAAAATTTATACAAATTTATCCAGTATTTATGTTTTTAAAAAATAAATTCAAGTTTTATCGGTAAACGCTTTCTAGCCGGGATTACTATAATGATTATGTGAGATTTAAACTCTATTTAGGAAGAGCTAATTAAAGGGGAGTTAATCAGTGAAAATGTTAAAATTTCTCAATAAAATTGATTATTCTCGGCCAGCAGCTTCCACTGATAAGATTTGATTTTATTTTTTAAAAACAAAAATGCTGGATGAATTTGCATAAATTTTGGTGTATCGTCTTTTTTTTTTAACCTAATAGGTAAGTACATAATAAAGTTTTTGTACAATTTTCTTTTTAAGATATAGGGGTTAATGTGGAAGAAACGCCAAAGCTTAATAGACAGTTAAAAACTAAAATGACAATTGTGCAGTAAAATATAAGTAAATACTTACTTTCAGCATTTAATATCCGTTTCACAGAACTAACTGTCATCTGGTCAAGCAAATCCCTGTCCATATTCTTTGTTACACTTGCCAATTTGAATTGTTTCATGCCTTTTTTGGGACCCTGTTAGAAAGAAAGCAATTTTACTTATTTATTTTTATTGAACTTCAAATGGCAAAATAAAAATACAATCTTAATTATCTTATATGATATCTAATACCAAACTTGATCTAATTTTATACTAAAATATATATCTTCTTCTATCTTATTAAAGTTTGATATGTTTATATATTTGTATGAATGCTTGTATGGTTGTTGTTTCCTAGATGTTAATCAAATGAAACTACAGTGTTTATAAGATAGTGCTCAATAGCTGAATTATAATATTATTATTTTTATTTATACAAACATTATTGGCTACATATGTGGATACATGTTTCAGTTGTGACTTTATTCAAAGTCCAGTGTTCTCAAGCTGTATACACTAAACTGAAAATAAATAAATGCCTTCATTTCTTTTCAGTCTAATTAATACAGCCTAAGGATGCTGGACTTGGAATAAAGTCACAGCTGAAACATAGCCAATAACGTTTGTATGAATAAAAGAATTTATACTATATATTTGTAGGTAAAGGATTCACTCTTAAACTAATTAACTGCTCATTATGATTTTTTTAACACAGCTCCTAGGTGTAAGGGGTCCAAATTGGGCTATATTTAGTTTCATTTAGTTTTATACAAAAAGGGTAAAAAAAGAGGTGGAAGCCCTTCATGAAATTTTAACAATAAGTATTATACATCAATTAATAAATATTCCCCAAATTTTAGTTTCTTTGGAGTATTTTAAAAGGTTTTGCAGTCATAATATAGGCACAACCTCCCACTTGAAAATTCAAATATTTCAGATTTACATTGAATTTGATTAAGTAAGATTCTCTGAATTTCAATTTCTTCTTATGACTCCTTAAGTTTAAGCCTTAAATTTTAGGCATTTTCTACTATCAAAATCATATAATGGACTTTGATTAAAATTGGAATAAAGATTCTAGACATAAGGTTTAGTATAATTATATCTTGATTTTAATTTTTGTAAGGGGACATAAAAGTGGTGGCAAACTATTGTTTAGGTTATTAATTTTACTCGTCCTAGGACGTGTATTCTTCTAGTATTATATATATATATATATATATATATTTTTCAAAGTAAATATTAATTATTTTTACCTACAGATATCGATGTTTCATGCTTACGCAATCTTCAGTGTAGGGATGTTAATTCATGTCAGTCGGAGGGCTGATTTGCAGTCAGGTGTCGTTCCCCTCGGCCGGCGAGAATTCGCATGACAATTACGAAAGATTTAAATCTATAAAAGCCAAATCGGTGAGCGCTTATAGTGAGCAGTTGAAAGTGATTCACCAACAACAACAGATGGGGTCGGAATCTCGCTTTTAAGCCATAGCATTACTGCTCATTTATAAATTCTCTCAGAGTGCACCAATCCTAGTAAAGGGGACTATAATTATATTTTTTTAAGTAAATATTAATTATATTTACCTACAGACATCGATCTTTCATGCTTACGCAATCTTCAGTGTAGGGATGTTAATTCATGTCGGTCGGAGGGCTTGAACCCGGTTTTTACAAATCGACACGGATTTGTAGTCGGATATATATATATATATATATATATATATATATATATAAACCCAAAGATAAGGTTCAGTTTTTGCGTTTGACTACAATCATTTTTGGTTCATACAAAAGGGTAGTACCTTTCCAAGATAGTTTTCCATGGAATCCCCGACTGATCCCCATGCACCCAGTACTATGTGACATTCTCAAAGAACTTTTGTGCAGCTATAATCTGTCGTAAGCCTCTCTATAGTGAATGACCATTCGTGCATGACAAAGAATCACACATTTCATGAGGTAACTCTGTTTATGTGTATGGGCATAGTCAGAACACAGCAGATCTAGAGGAGCCTAACTTTGATAAAAAAAATTCCTCTATCTTTTACATGTGGCAATCAACAAACAGATGCTTCAGCAGAAAGAACGTGGCAGCTTCCGGGAAAGATCATTCTACATGACAATCAGAAGGTGCATCACTCTTGTTAGCAGAAAAACATAATATATCTATAGTAGTGGCGCATATAAATGTCATCAGCCATCAAAGGTTCCTGGAAGGAATGAGTCAGGAGAATCAACGAAAAATTCTCAACTAGATAGATTGTTCTTGAAGTCGTTAAGCTATGATCACTGAGGAATCCAAAAAAAAAAAAAAAAAAAAAAACGTGCTGGAACAACCTCCCTATTCAGCTGTTTTTGATCCATGTGACTTTTTTCACCCCTAAGCTCAAGGTATCCATTTTGAAGACATGGATATCATCAAGATACATGTAATGACAGAGCTGAGAGACTATTTTATGCATCTGTGGGAAGGAGAAATGCTGGGTTCATACCTTTCCGAACAGTACCGATAGGATTTGAACTCTGCATAACTAATTCCATGACACTATCATGGTCAATCATGCACCACTTGGAAGATAATATCTTTGTATATGTATAGGGAGATTTTCGAAAAACAAAAAAAATAAAATATGCTAAAGAATTATTCATTGGAAAATTTATTTTATTTTCATTTTTCGTCTTGTCTCATGCTTGAGGTTAGACGCTTTGTGAATGACTTCCAACTTTTCCTGTCTGTTGCCATTTCGCTTGTGCTGCCCACCAGGATCAGGTTGTCATCAACTGATCCTCTCCATGTCTTAAGTGGGTTACCATGTGGCTTTGGGCCAACAATGTCAATGTGAAACACACTTTGGAGCGTTTCGGATGACTGACGGCAGGGAAACGTAGCCATACCAGTTAAGACATCGTTATGATAATAAAAAAAAATTATAAAAATAATAAATTAACAAATAAGCCTTTTAAATGCCATTGCAATTGGTTGATTGCCTACTTTCTGTTTTTTATTTTGTAAAAATCTGATCATTTTTTTTTATTTCAAATTACCTATTGGTTCTCCTCCTGGGCGGGTTTAGTCTGCTTCCTCCAAAGGAGGAAGTTTCTAGGGAATATTAAATTCACAAGCAGTCCCCAGTTGCATATATATTCTGTTCAGGTGAAATGATTTTAACAATATTATTTCCACATACAGCACCTGGTATTCCCAAATGGTCACCCATCTGGTACTGATCAAACACAAAGTTACTTCAGTAATCTAATGAGAACCGGCGTGTCAATGTGTAGAAAGGTCACTAACAAATAATGAGATCACCATTTTTTACTAGCAATTAGTATTTTTATTTAATTTGAATGCAGTAATAAATTAATATTTTCAGAAAAAAAATTTATAAAAAATAAAATAAATCAAAATAAAATAAATAAAAAATAAGCAATTAAATTTTTTTAAATAAATGAATAAAAATAGATAAAAAAGATTTTTTTCAAATTTAAATAAATAAAAAATTAATTTTAAAAATTAAAATAGATAAAATACATAAATAAAATAAATAGATAAAATAAATAAATTGAAAATATTTCAAAAGGACCACAAACCAAAAGAGGCTGTCCCAGAAGAGTAGTTTCAGGTTTTTTGCTCAATTCTTCAGTTCCAATAGAAGTCATTCCTCCTATAGGGAAAAAAAATATTTTAAGTCATTGTTATAATCAAACACAGGATTTTCCAGCACACTTGGTTCCAGAGCCTTGTCAGATTAACAATTTTGCTGGACCATTTGATTTCATCTTAATAATAACTAGCATGGCTACCCGGCGTTACCCGGGGCATAGACAACAAAATAGAAAAGTAAAAACATGTGTGTAGTATCTTTCTTTTAAAACTTATCTCTATCTATTCCCCGCTTACTCCCTCCAGAAGGATTTCCACAGAATTTTAACAGAACAGATTAGTGTTGGGATGATTAATCAGAATCGGAAAATTTTTTGTATTTTCTGATGCCAAAAACGATTCTTTTAATTGTATTTCTTTGTTTATAACTTAATTTTGCACTGCTGGTACTACTGAAATGGTAAATATTTATTAAATTTAGACTACCAGTAAAACTAAAATCTATAGATCAACGGCCAACCACCCACCCATACACAAGTGTATTTTTACGTTTACGAAAATATATGCACATATTACATGTTTTTTTTTTTTTTTACAGTAATCCGAAAAAAAAACCCAACTCTATAGCTAAATACTTAGAGATTTGAAAAGAATCAGAATCGGTAATTGTATCAAAATCAGGAATTTAAAACAGAATCAGTAATTGTATTGGAATTGGGGAAAAATATTGGAATCGATCCATCAGTAGAACAGATACTACACTTTGATCCTAGTCTGAAAGCCAAAGAAAGTGTATTTTAGAATTTCAGACCAAAAATCAACGAAAAAAAATCCCCCCCCCTCGTACCCATATTCTGTTTGAAGCAATGCTGAAAAAGAATACATCAGCTTTGTGAGTGTGTTTTGTGTAGTTTCTGACTTTTTAGGGGGACACACAGACAAAAGCTCATCATATAATAGACAATTCATCAACACTAATTATACACCTACCCTGTCTCGGAACCATCAGGGATTTTGAGAAACTAAAACAAGCATTAAATGCAAATGAATACATTAAATGGTCGGTGTTGACGTTTAACACCACAGCTACGACTTAAATTTGTTTGGGAAGTCATTTGACATAAATATAGGATATAGAATTAGTGCTGCTTATTTTTATTTTTATTATTATTTATAGTGAAATATGGCAGTTCAAAATAAAATAAAGGATAACTTATGAATATACTTATCAGTGAAAAATATTAGTGTACACCAAAAATTACGGAAAATTATTGAATAGAATTTTAATAAAAAATAAAATTAATTTACTATTCGGAGTTCACAAACTCCAAAAATTCTACTCGCTTACATTTCGTAATTTTTGGTGTACGCTAATATTTTTCACTGACAAGTAAGTATATTCACAAGTTTTCCTGGTATTTTATTTTTAACTGCCATATTTCTCTAGAGCGTTTATATAAATAAGCACCGAATTAGTAGTAAGAAATAAATAGTTTATGCTTCGTTATAAACATATGTAAATATATATACTAAAGCTGTGAAAGTTAGAGAAATATAGATTCAAAAATGTAAGCAGACAAAGATGTGAAGGTTATTATCGAAAAACGTCTCCATGTTAAAAACGTTCTGAATCGAACAAAATGTTACTTAAAAGAAACTGGAGGAAAATACATTTTTGTATAAAACGATATGGTCGAAAGAATAGATCGAAAAAATTGTCTAGTCAGAATCAATTAATGATTACGTGCCTGGAAAATCCGATAACGGAAAATTCAGTAAGGTCAGAAAATTTGGTAACTATGAAATTAATGTCGATCAGCATTATATTTTAAGATTGTTCTGGAAGGGGATTTTAGGGATAAGCTACCTCTCTTATAGTTTTAAATAGAGACTAAACAATCCCCCCACCCCAATGTTTTAAATAAATATTTACTTTAGTGTTTTCAAGCAAATAAAATCGATTTTTCAAAGTTTTTTTTTTATTTGCTTAAAGACAACAGTAAATACTTATTTAATTTTTTATTTTAAAATGCTTGTTTACTTTTTGGTATGCCAATTTAACTTTTTAAATAGTAAATGACAATATCAACTGAGAGTTAATTTAAGTAAGATATATAATCTTAAAAAAAAGAAAGAAAAAAAAGGGAGACTACCATCAGCAGGTGAAGTGTAAACAAACAAATTAATGATGTGCCACACACCGAGCCATTGGTGGGCCGCCCAGTAAATTAGTCTGGTCGCAGCGAAATAATAATGTTCCTCCTTCATGATTTTGTCCGGATTAAAGGAAGTGTCAGACTCAGTTGCTGGAAAATCAGTGTTGAACCTGTACTTTTATTAGTAGTTGTAAAATATTGTTAACTTGTTTATTTATTCTGTTGATTAATATTTAAATGAAATAATTTCAGACTAACAGAGCTACCCAGCGTTGCTCGGGAGGAGGGATAAATATTAGACTACCAAAACCAGTCGAAATTACAGTTAAGCAAATGTTATCATTTCTGTATTAATAAAACTATCAAACAACATCTTGTGCGTTCTCGACTATACATCATCATATTCGGTTTAACGTCTGTTTTACATGCTGGCATGTGTTGAATGGCTTTTAGAAATTGACTTCCAAACTAACCTATCTCTGACCAGGTTTTTATTTACCTCTTTCTCTCAAATACATCCTTATTACTTCTTTCCACGTTTTTCTGGCCTTCCCCTGTTAACTCACTCTGCTACCTTAACTGACCTACATCTACTAAACCAAACCTCTCATCCATTCTTTCATCATCATATTCCGTTTAAGGTCAATTTTACATGCGGCCATGTGTTAGATGGATTTTAGAAATTGATTTCCAAACTAACCTATCTTTAAAACGCAAGACTATCAATATGACCAAACCAACAAAGTCTCCTGTTCTGCACACAATCTCCCTATACTGTCTAAATTTAATCTTATTCTGAGATCATCAGATCTAAGACTCACATTACACATCCATCATATTCTAATATAAGTTCTCTCCATAAAACGCATGTTCTAAATAAACCCTTAATGACCAGTTCTCACTTCCATACATCATCACACTTCATACAAATGCTTGATAGACTCTTCCCTTGTCAACAGATGTAATGCTCTGATAATTAGTAATGGCAGAAGTTCTCTGTACTTACTCCATCCACTCCTAACTCTTGCAATCACACTAGCACCAGCTCCTCCCTATGCTCGAATAGTATCATCAAGTTAACAAAACTTCTGGACAACCTCAATAGTGTATCCATTACTTTCTCCATATCCGAGTTGTTATCGATCTCAATTGTCTTACACTTCTTGCACACAAACTTGTTATCATCTTTCAACCTAGCTGTAATTCCATTGCACTTCTTGTGTACCCAATGCTTATAAGTACTACAAAAAATTGAGTTGTTCCCAACTCCCTTTCAACTAACTGAGCAGGCAAATTTCCTCCATCTGAGCGGTTTCCCACACAACCACTGATTATCACTTTTGTCTTGGTAACTGTTAAATGGAACAGACTCCATCGATGAAAAAAAATAGTGTGTAAAGGGGAGTAACTATTTGCTCTTCGTTATTTCTCTTAATCAGAACAGCATTTTGGAAAGCAGAGTTATCTGCCTTACATTCACCAGCCGAGAATGGGAAAAACATTTTCAATGGATGTTTGCTCATTGGACTACAATTAAATACGTCTTCATGTCATAGTAATTTCTTTTCAGTTGTATTTATATAATAAATAATTATTATTGTTGATATACATAGCATCGTTTTCATCCAAATTATTTCTTTATACTGGTGTCTTACGATTCACAAACGACCACTTCATTTCAGTAACATTAGGCAGGACGTTGCTAAAAATGTGTCACATAGCCAATATCTTTGTTGAGGATGTCACATTACATAAGACTCAGAAGAAAGTCTTTCTTGAGTGTCTTTCTTCCATTGAAAGAATTTCATTGCTTACTTATATTGATGGTATAATGTTGACATTATTATTTTTTTCCTCACACTTTTCTAGTTTATGTACGTTTTGTGCCCCACGGGCCTCACCCATGAAAACAAACGCTCAGGATATTCTTACGACCCTGTCACAATCTCAACTGACATTTTCCATTCCACTGATAGCATCTATTCAAATTGTTTGTTTTCATGCATTCCTTAGCTAAATCACAAATGACCTGTTTACTTTTCGAATTAACCAACAACTAACAATATGTTAAAATACATTTGAATTTCAAAAACAGATTCCTAACTAAATTCCAAACTTAACCTAAATTCTGTCAGAGCACTTTTCGTAACCCCAGCTCTCTCCACCACAACAGCCATCAATACTAATTATTATAATAATAGTAATTCTACTATTATTATAATAATAAGTATTGCTATCACCACCACCCCAAGGGGCAATCTCATTAGAAACTGATATTCTCATTTTTATCATGTAATAAAATTTAATAGAATTCTCACTTACCAACCAATGTCTGTATTTGTTTGCTGGGAGCTGCACCTTCTTCAAATGTAGGAACTGGTTCTTCTTCATTTTCACCAGCCTTAAAAATTTATATCACAAAAAGATAAATATATATAAAGAAATAAAAATAGGAGGATTATGTAGTTTACTTGAAGCATTGTGTGCACTGTATATATTGATAATTTATAGAAGGCTAATAATGATGCGGAAATAAACTGGGTTGATAGAAGGAAAACTGAATAGTGAATAACGAGGTGAATTTTATTTTCAATAATTAAATCTTACTTGTTTTCAGATTTCCATCGGTTACTAGAGTCATGTGTGAAGCCTGAATATCATACTATTTCGGGGATATCACCCCTTTCTCAAGTGGTTCTATTGCCGAAATATTGTGATATTCTGGCTTCACACATATGATTCTAGTGATCAAAGGAAATCTGGAAGCAATTAATTTTCCTTCTTACAACCCGGCTTATTTACACATTGTGATTAGCCTTATATAAATTATCTACATAAATAAGTATGTATTAGTTGAATGTTATCAGTAAAATATGCAAATTTTTAATGATAAAGCAAAATATTTTTAATGCCAATATTCAACTGAAAACATGCAAGATTAAAAATAAAAATCTTTTTACATTAATTTAAAAATAAATACTTTTTTTAAATTAATTGTTTTTTAATTAAAAAAAAATATTTGTAATAATTTTTAACAAAAAATTTTTAAATAAATTTTTTTTTTACATTTGTTATTAATTTTAAAAACAAAAACCCAGTATTGGCCGTGTCGAGGAATAACAAAAGTTTTCAAAACATTCTCCTTTTGGGAGTAAACATGCTAAAATAAAACATTATTAAGTGAATAGATTCTTTTTGAACAAGAGTACAAATCACATTGAAATTTAAAAACAAATAAAAAGGTAGATTTAACCTCTTCCCAGATTATGCCAATTATTCACAGAATATCAAGGGCATCTCTATAAGAGAACGAGAGATCTAACATTTGCGGTTTTTTAGTTGAGGCAAGATTTCCAGTCAGTCAGCAGATATTATACAGAACCTCAGCTGAAATAAATTTGATAGGATAAAATTCTCTTTAAGAATGAAATTATCTTGGATTGGTTGGTTGGTTGGTTTGTTTTACAGCATATAAACCCTTTTCAGGTTATTTAATGCCAAATCAGGTCATTTTAGTAAAAGTTTTTATGCTTCAAGTTCTTTTATATCTTCAAATATTTATTCATGGTGTTTGGTCGTTTTGTAAAGGAAAAATGTTTTTGTTTTTAGCTTTGCAGAACATGATTTAGTTTTGTAAAGGAAAAAAAAACAATAACATCAATGTTTGGTGAATTTTAAGTCAGGAAGCAGGTATCTTCAGACAGCCTGATCTGGTAGCACCCGGAAATTATCTTGGAACAATGATAGTAAAGTGTTAACAGTTAAAAAGATATCTGCAGAATGACTAAAAATCTTGCCTCCAAAGGGATGACTTTGCAAGATGAGCACTCTGAACGTTTTCTTTATATTCTATCAGAGATTAAATTTACAAGTCCAAGACACTTCGTTCGCCAATAATTTCCCGTTTTGTATGGGTCTCCAGTACTTTTAGTTCTTTGTGCAGTGTGATAGGTCTCACTTTTTTTAATGTTTATTTCTAAATACAAGTCACTATTTTTTTAGCAATTGTGTTTTTGTTACTATCTTCAAAATATAAAAGAATACTTTTTCACTAGTTTATTGTGTTAAAATTTCCAAAGTGAAACGGATGCTGAGAAAAAAAAACAAAAAAACTTTTGGGGCATAATCAAAAATAAAATCAATAAACTTAGATTTTTATTTTATTTTTTTCCTTCAATTTTGTATAAATATTTTTTTTAATTTTCTTATCTTTTTGTTGAGGATGAGGCATCCTACCAGATGCCAGACAGTCACCGGCTATTTCAGACACTCCAGCCAAGAGATCTTTTTACAATTCTAACTGTCCCTTTAAGTGCAATTGTTTGTATCTCTCTTGCACTCGGTTCACCCGGTATATTCGACAGATAGTTTTTGGAATTCTTTTTCATTAGTCTGGTTGCTCCTATAATTACTGGGATGATGGAGATCTTCAGATTCCAGTTTCTTTTCATCTCATACATAAGACCTTGGTATTTCGTAATCTTTTTCCTTTCAGATATGTTTAAGCCAGCATCATTAGAGACACTGACTTCAACTAGGGTTGCTACTTTCTCCCTTTTGTCCCATATTACTATGATTACTTTAACAGTTCCGTTTTCTAGATATGTAGCTGTAGGATTGCATAGTCGTAGTGGATGGTGTATAACTTATTTCCAACTGTTCTTTCTGGTATATGCTCCCAGGACTTGCTGCTACACTGGATATTCAACTTTTTACAAAAAGTCCAGTGAAGATATTTATACACTCCGTTGTGTTGCATTGTATAATAGCCATTCCCTGGGAGAACCTTACAACTGGATGTCAGGTGGCTCACACTCTCTACTTCTGTGTGGCAGAACCTGCACTTGTTATTGTTGCTGGGACCACTCATCTTTTTAAAGGCATTGGTCATCAAGCCTTGATCTTGGGCAGTAATCATTCTCTCCTGATCATAAGTAGAGCGATCCTCTTTTCAGCCAGTCTACAAAGCCTTCCTTATCTATATATTCCTGGGATAGTTCATTTAGGAAATACTTAGCACGTTGTTGGTTGGCCCATTCTTCCAGTTTTCTGTAATGGAAGGTCTTGGTGTATTTCTGGTGGCTCTTGCGGACTATTTCCATGGCAGAATTGTTGTCCATTTCGGCCTCATTTGTAAGACAGTCCTGTCCAAAATGTTTGGCCAGTTTTGTGATAGAGGTTGTTCTGCTTGCTCTGGTTTCTTGATGTTGGCATACCATCATAAGGTTTGGGTTCTGGGAGCTCATCAGATATTGGCCGGAGCTCACAATAGTGGCTCGATGTTGATCGTCAATTTCTGAGAGACCCATTCCTTTTGTCTTGGTAGACACTGGTTTCTGTACATTACTCTGTACAGTGTCAACATTTTTCTCACTTTAGTGTTTTCTCTATTAATGTCCATTTGTGGCAAATCAATAATTCCAAAGCTGTATGTTATAACTGGCATAGCTAATTGGTTAATGGCAGTTACTTTGTTTTTGTTTGTAAGCAGTGTTTTGCAAATTTTTCTAACACAGCATATATATTCTCTGCCAATTTTTTCTCTCATCTTGGCATGTTGAACTGAATCGTTTTATTCTATGCCAAGATATTTGTATTGTTCCTGTTCTTCAAGGTCTTTGATGTAAGTATCTTCATCAAGCTGTATGTTTTCCGTTTTGATCTTTTTCCCAGCTCTGAGGGAGCACTTGGTACATTTGTCCAGGCCGAACTTCATTCCAATATCTTTGGAGAAGATATGGACAACCTGCAAGAGTTGACTTAAGTCAGCATCTGAACTGGCAAACAGCTTGAGGTCATCCATGAAGAGCAGATGGTTGACTCTTTTGTTTGGGTCTTGTTGGCGACCCTGGCTTAGATTGTAGACACTTCGGCTTTTATTTAGTAATTAACTTAGCGGATCAATCGCCAGGCAAAAGAGTAAAGGGGATAAACTATCTCCTTGGAAGATTCCTCTTCGGATCTTGACGTCAGAGATTTTTATCGTTCCATTAGTGTGGCTTAATGCCATTGTTGGTTGCCACATATTTATATATACTGCCATGGTTTTCTTGATGACCGGATGGATCTTATATAGTTCAAGACAGCGCAGAAGCCATGTGTGGGGCACATTATCGTATGTTTTTTGATAATCGATTCATGCCATGCATAGGTTTCTCTGCCTCTTCCTAGAGTCCTCAAAGATGGTCTTATTGGTCAACAACTGGTCCTTGGTGTCTACACACTTCCTTCTGCACTTTGCTTGTGTTTTTTCCAGGTACGTTCCAGAAGAGAGATGTTTGTAGATACTGTCTGCAACCAGTGAAGAGTTTGTAGGTTGTAGTGAGGCAGCAGATCGTGTGTGTGTGTGTGTAATGTGTACATACACACACACAAACACACCCCCAAGACCAAGAATACTCGGGATAATAATAACAGTATAAATTTCAAACCCATATAATTTCCAAAATATTGATTATTTTTTTCAAATGACACTATACTTTGAAAATAATGTTCTGACATCTTGTTGAAGAGAACAAATTGTGCCATCATTAAGGACAGATAAAGAGAAATTTCATTAGTATAATAGATTGAAAATTATAAGTGGTATGGAATTTCAATTTTCAAACAAATAAAATAATTTTTTTTCGCCTTGCTTTGGAAGATAATGCAGTAAAAGAACAACTTTCCAAGATAATTTATTCAAAATTTTAAACTTTTTGTATAGCCTCTTTCTTTTTTTTCTAAAAACCAAAAAAATCATACTTACTAAACGTTGGACTTCATTGATTCCTTTTCCCATGCCCGCCATAGTAAGTTGAGTTGCAAGAAGACGTGCAAGATGTTTAATTTGTCCTGGAGTCCCAGCTGCAGCAATGGGGGTATACGTTGCCTGGAAATGTGCTGGTAGAGAATCCGGCAGCATCACCTGGTGTAACATATTGGATGTCAGATGGGTTAATTAGTTTTGAATGATGGTAGTTTTCCATTTAGTCATGCTTTTGTCAAAAGAGAAACTGTCTGGCAGGATTAAAGGTCAGATCAGCCAAATATGGGAACAGAGAAAGCAGACGAAAACAGGATGAGGAATGACATCAGCGAAGGAAGAAAGGATTGTTGAATCAGAGATTTGTTCATGATAGGGAGCAAAAGTGAACAAATTGATATGGGCTCATAAAACAGAACAAGTAAGCAACGATTTGAGTAGCAAATGGCAAAATAAGCTGAAATTGATATGCATTTTTCAATTTTGATTAAGAAAGTCAAAATTAAGAGAAAGACACTGAGTGTGCACATGGGTGAGAACAAGACAGAAAGTCATTCTTGGATGAAACAGAAATCATCTAACTCCCCTACTCCCATCATGAGTAGTTTCA
The DNA here is from genome assembly GCA_963556195.1 of Sepiola atlantica. Lineage (NCBI taxonomy): Eukaryota > Metazoa > Mollusca > Cephalopoda > Sepiida > Sepiolidae > Sepiola > Sepiola atlantica. Next base: position 69,191,352 of record OY744516.1, on the reverse strand, counting down.
AGACACAAAAGGAGAAAGATATAAAATCCAGCCAAATAGCAACGAAAAAATAAGGAGATAAGGCTCTAGCGATTTGGCAGAAATAAGGGTTTTCTTATTTAAGATAAAAAAGCAGATTTCACCAAAAAATAAGAGAACTCACATCTATGGGAGGCTCTAGTGATTTAAGCAGAAATACGTTTTTTCCTGCGGAATTCCGCTAAAAAGTGGAGAACTCACATCCCTGAGTAAGTGTCTCTCCGGCTCTTTGCCGCATATAAAATCCCAAATACAGGATAAACTGTCCAGCTATAAATAATATTAGAGTTGTTTTTTCTTGTTTTTTTTCATTTCAAAGTACAGTCAAGTTTTACTAAGCCTCCCAAAAATCAGATAATTTAACTTAATATTGTTTGAAATCCGACTGATTGTATGTGCCATCTGTATTAAAAAAGATACAACTACTAGTGATACTACTATGATTACTACTACTACCATAATAAAATGGTTAAAAAATAGTAGTAAGGTTTGGTTGGTTTGGTTGTTTTGTTTTACAGCATATCAACCCTTTTCAGGTTATTTAATGCCGAATGCAGTCATTTTGGTGAAAGTTTTTATGCTTCAAGTTGTTTATATCTTCAAATATTTATTCATGGTGCCTAGTTTGGTTGTCCCGCTTTACGGCACATCAACCCCTTTCAGGCCACTCAATGCCGAATGCAGTCATCCTGGTGAAAGTTTTTATGCTTCAAGTTCCTCACACGTTCAAATATTTATTGATGGTGTTTGGTTTGGTTGTTAAAGTATATTTGTTTTCTTCTCTTTTTTGTTTCTTTCCCCTTTTAATATCTGTTTCTATTTAACCCATAGTTGGGACCCTAACAGGTACTACCACTCCGGGTCAGGGTGGACCTGGGAGCAATGGTAATTAAGAGGAGGCTCCACATTCCCCAAAGTCCGTAAGCCGGATCTCACCATCGGATGTAGTTTATGGTCATATCCAGGACCGGGAGTAGGGTAGGAAAAATAAAATAAAAAAAGGGGAGGGAGAAAGGGAGAGGGGCTGTTGTTTTGGTTTTTGGTTTTGTAGAACATAATTAAGTTTTACAAAAAAAAAAAAAAAAAAAAAAAAAACGTCAATGTAGGTGAATTTCGTCTCAGGGAGCTACAGGGCAGCCTGATCTGGTATCACCAGAATAGTAGTAAGATACATGAATTTAAGCATATAAGATGAAAAACAAGCAACATCCAATTTTACTGGAGATGAATAGTAAAATCTAACAAAGTTCATAAAATATATCTGTATTTTAAGTGTAACATTTTCATGAAGAATAACTATCAAATATCAAATCTGCATTATGCTTTCAGTATGATTAATAAGGTTTTTAAGAATATATTAATCAAATTCCTTACTTGAGCAGTGGAGAATGTGTGATAGTCCCGGAAAATGTTAAGTTAGGAAATAATTGATAAGACAAAAATGATGAGGAAGTAATATAAGTGAACGAAAATAAAAAGACCGGATATCCATTTGAACTCCCCAGACAAATGATGCCATGACAATTAGTTGTTAGCTTCTCGGTGGTCAGCTGAGAGTAGCTTAAAAACAGGTGGATGTAGCCAGTTATTTTCTTTCTTTTAAAAATACACAAAAAACAGTATTTTATCTTATTACAAATTTTTTTAGCTCCAAAAGAAACAATATTTAATTTTTTTTCTTTACAAAAATCAGATAATTTAATATTGTTTGAAAGTCAACTGATTGTTTATAAACTGTATATATCATGTGTATTGTAAAAGTGCTACTATGATTATTACAGCTGCTACTACTACTACTACTAATTATAATCAAATACTTAGAAAATAGTAATGGTAATTGTGTTGAATAGCAAAAAGTTCCAGATACCAACGTCTTCTCAGAGACGTGATTGGAGTAGTCTTTCGTTTGTTCGCTCAATTCCTCCTACTCTTTGTATCAGTAATAAAAAAATGGATGTGATTTGCAAGAAGCAAACGAAATAATCTCAATAGTATGGCAAGTCTCAATAATAAAACAGAAATTTTATTGAGCCTCGTGTCAATAACAGATCTATAGATCCAGTGACAACTGACTTTACTTCATATATTAGACTAACATGGTTATCTGGCATTACCCGGGGGGCATGGACAGCAAAATAAGAAGTTAAAGTGTGTGTAACATCTTTCTTTCAAAACATCTCTCTCTCTCTCCCCTCTCTATTCTCCTCCTCACAAATCAAGAAGGATTTCCCCTTCTGATAGTCCAATAGAGGTCAGAACAGATAGGACGGTCAAGAAAGTATATTTTAGTTTGAGTTTCAGAACAAAGTTTGATGTAAATAAAAAGAAAAATTTTTTTTTAAAAATTGCTCTAAATATCGACCCTCCACGCTAGCTAATTGCGTTCCTGGTGACTCCCAAAAGAACGGATATTACAAAAAAAAAAATTAAAGTGTCCATACTATATCCAAGGCAATGCTGAAAAAGAATATAGCTTTGTAGGTGTATCTTGTGTAGCTTCTGACTTTCAGCTGGGCACACACACACACACACAACTGCCCTTTATACAGGGTGTTCCAGAAGTCTTGGACACACTTCAAATCCTTACATCTGCTGAATTATAAATGGCAGTAAGATGAAACTGGTATCATTTTAAAACTAAATTCATTACGTCTTTTTTTGTAATGCTAATGATTTTTTCAGATCCAGTAATGGCGTTCACTCAACCAGAAAAGACTTGAATTTAGAAAAGCTTGTTCAACGTGTATTTCGCACAAAATTCCGAAAAGAGGCACCAGAAAGGATGTCCATATTTAGATGGCATGATAAATACATGAAGGATGGGTGTTTGTGCCCAGCTAAGAGAACGGGATGCCCAGATAATACGGTTGAGTGAGTTTGAACTGCCTTCAAGCGGAATCCCCGTAAATCGATCAGAAGAGCCAGCAGGGAGCTTCAGTTTCCTACAGCAACTGTTTGGCCTGTCTTTAAAACTTAAAATGACAACTGCACATGACACCTTACAAGCTACAGTTCGCCGAACAGTTGCAGGACAACGATAAACCAAGACCTTTAGAACACCCGCTATAATAGATTTTTAGGTAAAAGAGAAAGTCTACTTGGTGGCAGCTTCCGGCTTTGAAATTGGTAATAGACAATCAGTGTTTATCAGAAAACTGTTACCCATTATATCTTAGGTCGGAAGTGGGGGGTTTTTTTCGGGGGGGATTAATAATTTGTTTCACCATTTATTTCTTTTTAATATTAACAAATAAGAAAATCAAACTGGTTTTTATAAATGGAAACTTTTATAATTGGAATGTTTTTTTTGTTTGAAAATATTTTTTAAATAGTTTATATAGGAAATATTTTTTAAATACTTTATTTTATTTTTTAAATAGTCTAATAGTTTTTTTTATAAATAGAAATGTAACAAAATTAAAATATATTAAGCATCATAGTAATAACGTATCCAATACAGAATATATTGGAAATATATTATCCGTTGGAATTCTTGGGCATTTTTGTTGATTGGCAATTAATACTATGCCAACCATTTTATTGTTTGCATATTTTTTTCTGCCGTTTTGAGGGATAACTCTTTTAAAAAATGTTTAAAAAAAACAAAAAAAAAACGAAGGTCTAAGGCTGGAACTACTTCGCAAATTTTCTCCATGACTAATTTCCACATGTTCAAACTAGTGAAATCAAAAATTCCGCCAAACTCTAAACAGACGAAAATGATGCAATACAATTGTCTGATAAACAGCGCTTGTCAATTTCCGATTTCAAAACCAGAAGCCGTCACCAAGTTTTGTCTTTAATCGATTTTTATAATTATTTACAAGTTTAGAAGCTGGGCTACTTCAGCCTACAACCCGTATAATCAAGAGTTCAGAATAATAACAAATCTGAACAAGATGAAATCTGCATCGTTAGGAGTCGATGACGCCTTATCATGCATCATTAGAAGACGTCTTACCATGCTAATTAAAACTAAATCTGCTACATTGTGAGCATTCAATCTGTTCACCAAATCTTCTGCCGTGATGTCAATGGCCGTCTGTTTTTGGGTTTGATTGGGTTGTTTCTCTTTGTTGCTCCAAGGGGTCGTTCCAATATCGTCATCATCAACATCAACATCAATCTACAAAGAAACAAAAGCAACAATAAGCCTTGTTTGACGAGGACAAAATTCCCAACTTTGCGAAAAACAAATTATTTGATATATACATAGTGCGTAACATAGTTGAGGAATTTGATTGTTGTGTTTTACGGCATATCGATGGATCAGTTTATGCCAAATCTGTGTATAAAGTCTATACCGTTCGAGAGAAAAAAAATATGTTGAAAAATTCTTTTTAGCAAAACAGCTTGTAGAATAATCTATTTAATTCATTTTTTGTTCTTTTTCTTTTATTTTAAAATAAAATGAAAAGGAAAAAAAAAATAAAAGTAAAGAATAAATAAATAATTAAAATTTTATTTAAAATTTAACGATAGTAATATTTTTAGGCGATTTGAATTTTTTTTATAAGCTGATCAAGTGTTCAGTTTCAGAAAATAATTTTGTCTCATTCTACGGAATGCAGCCGTAAAGAAAATGTGTTAGTCCAAAGAGGTTTGGTTATTAAATGCTCTGACTGAAACATGTCTGCAAATGTGTAACCATATAATGTTTGTATAAATTAAAAAATGTTATACCTGATAAACAGCTCTATTTATCATTGAGCACTTTTATATAAACATAGTAAGGATTCTCTAATTTTTTATCTAGTGGATGTCAACTTAGCTGGATTACTAATATATATATATATATATATATATATATAATATTTATAAATAAACATTAATTATTTATTACCTACAGACATCGATGTTTCATGCTAATGCAATCTTCAGTGCAGGAAGTTAATTCCCGGTGGTCAGCAGGCATGAACTCCGATCACAAATCGCGTCAAGAGCGTTCCCCCGTTGGCCACCGCAAATTAGCTAATAATTAAGGAGGAATTTAACTTTGTAAATACCGAGTCGGCGGGGTGTTTTTTACCCTGCCGAATAAACCGGTATCGTCCGGGCCTTCGGGTCTGGATTTACGCCGGTCTATTGGTTGTCGGTCCTGTGCAGTTCTAGGAGGTGCACCCTCCCAGGCTTTGCCTCCCCTCTTTGGGGAGGAGTAAGTTTATTGCTTATTGCCTGAGGCGCCCCTACCGGAAAATGCCGACGGGGCTGCCCAGGCAATTTTTAAAAAGCCTGAGTGCTCAAATTCTCGAGCGCTGGTTCTTTCCCACTTTCCCGACCTCGTGTCACATCTTACCATGTGGGAGGAAGATAAATAAAACCGAGTCGGCGGGTATTTTACGAGCAGTGAAAGTGATCTTACAACAACAAACTGTATATATATATATATATATATATATTATATATTGTGTGTATTTAGGCAGCATATTTTCATTTAGGCAAATTATTAAATAACACAGTGTTTTTGCTAAGACTTTTTTTTATTTCAATTTTCCAAATGATCTATTTAATGTTTCGATCAAATTGCTGTTCTACGGGTTACTTGTTTCATTTTCTTTCCTTTTTTGCGAGTACTTTCGATTTGATTTGTCGAATCATCTTCAGGCGGTGTTAATTTTGGTTTCTTAAAAAAAATATGTCTTTACTGTAGAGTTCTTTTTATTATTATAACAGCCAGTAATTTATAACTTAAAATGAGCATCTACAATGTTGAGATGTTACATTAGAGCGTGATTACGTTCTAAGAGCGTGCAAGATTAAAATGTTTGATTGCTTCACCGTTAAGAATTTGATTACGTTCTGAGCGCGTTCAAGATTCAAACGTATAATTGCTTAATGGCTAAGAATTTGGTAACGTTTATTACTATGCTAGACACTTTAAAATGTTGTGACTAGTTTCGTAATTCACATATTGAAAAGGGGGGCAGTCATGTTTTTTGGGTGTTAGCAAATGGAGCTAGTATCAGAGAGATGTACGGTTAAGATATGTAAGATATTATAGACGCTCCTTTTAAGTTGTAAACTACTGACCGTTATAATAATAAAAAAAACGTACAAACGCAGAGCATGGCCATTTACATGTACAGACATCCCTACAAGACCCACGGCGATGAAGACCTGTAAAAATAAACTGGGCCTGCTGAACAATGTGCACAACCACAATTGGACATTGCAATCTTTGTAGAGATGGTAATCATCATGTATGTTTGAAAAATACGCAACAAATACCCATAAAGTTGATATTTTCTAAATCGACCATCTTTCGGACATAAATTGAAAAATTGAAGAAAAAAAAAACCATTAATTCCTTGATGTAATGAGGGTGGTCAAATTTCTTCGTTTTTAGCACACACTGCATGCATAGACATCACACCGGAAGTTAACAAGCAAAATTCATAGTGACATTTTTTCATTGCATACTTCACTCGCCAAAAAAATCTTGCAATTAAAAATAATTTTGCTGCATTTTTACGTGACGAATCAAGGTCAGTAAATGAGAAATCTTTCTAGACCGAGGCAACCATTGCGTCTTCTTTTACATTAACTATTGTTTACAACTTTGTTTGTGGAAAACTCAACGGTTCTTTTTTTTAATTTTTCATTTTATTTTTTTTTTAACAGAGGGAATACTACACATCTTTCCAGCAAATATTGCTTCTTTTTTTTTACATGTATATTTAAGATGTATTAATTTAAAAACATAAGTTTGTTCTTTGTGAAAGAAAATACACGCTAAACTTTTACACATGTTTCTACAAACTTTGAACCACATCAAATTACTTGCCTCTTTCGCAAAGAAAATAAACACTTGATTCGTCAGTTTTAAAAAAAAAAAAAAAAAAAAAAAAAAAAAAAAATCGCTGGTATAAAGTAATCATTTTGTTAATCAAAGTAGTTTTATTTTTCTTGATTGTTGGTAAAACACATTCATTTAGAAACAGAAGTTTGTTCTTAGTAAAAAAAATTTAACTTCGAGGGGTAGAATGTTTCTTATATGTTTAGTTACGTAAGAAAGGGTAAAAAAAATTTTAAAAAGTACAAAATCAAAGTTTTTTTTTTTTTGTTTTTTTTTTACTCGCAGCAAAAGATGCATTTTTTTTTCACTTTGCTGTTGATAAAATAAAAGTAAAAACAAGACTATTTTTAGATAACAATTCTAATTAATTCATTATTAAATAAATTTTTTTAAAGTCTGCTTCAAACAGACGGCTATTTTGGATTTTACAGTCATAAAGCGGCATGTTCCTTCTGGTAGAAGCATCGGTTTATGGCATACACATGTGCAATGTTTATACTTGGCCTTTTTTTTATACAGACTTATTTTTAGGTAATTACTATTGGTTACAGTAAAAATCTATTACCACGGACCAGAAATTCTGTAAGAGTCAATAGGAGTATATTTGTAATAGTTGCTCAGAAAAGGGTAAAATTCTACCTTTACATCGTATGCTAATCCCCCAACCCTAAAAAAAATGAAACTTTTTAGGCAATTACATGTAAACAGCTTGAAAAACTTGGCGCTAAAAAAATAAAAATAAAAAAAAACAATTATTTTAGAATATAGAGTGGGGGGATCAGTTTCACATATAAATTTAACAAAATAATCACCTACTAGAAGGGAAGTGGAAAAACGGGGAAGAGAGAAAGATAGCGAGAAGTTTTAATGTAAAGATGTTACACACTTTTTAACCTCTTTGTTTTGTTTGTTTACGGCCCCGGGCAACGCCGGATACCCCTGCTAAAGGGGAAGTGGAAAAACGGGAAGAGAGAAAGATAGAAAGGGATAGCAAGAAGTTTTATTATAAAGATGTCACACACACTTTTTAACCTCTTCTATTTTGTTTTTTTATGACCCCAGGCAACGCCGGGTACCCCTTTCAATGCTCTTATGTACTAATTGGGAAATAAAATGCCGACTTATTCCTCAAGGAGAGTTGTCTGCGTGTATGTCCAGAGAGATGAAATGGGCTAGGTTGCAGAGAAGGAGAGGGAAAACGGGGAGGGGCAGGGCGGGCAACTCCGTGTAGCTCTGCTAACAGACACATGTAAACTAGATGACAATGCTAAAAAAGACATTCTTTCTCTAAATGCTCAGAGACATTAAATATTAGAGAATGGTTGAATCAACAGAGTGAAAGGGGCAAGAGAAACACATAGACAACTAAGAGAGAGAGATGATTGACTTGTTCAGTTAATTACAAATTACAACTAATTAGAACAATTATAACTGAATTTTGTTGGGGTTTTTTTTCAAACATAACTCAATCCCAGAACCAATGTATATTTTAGCATCTATTTTGTATTATTAAAATACATAGAAAAAAATCCTTAGAGAAACAAACAACATTTATATTTAATATGAGAAAATATATATTTTACAGATGAAAAAAAAAAAAAAACAGAAAAAAAGACTCACTTCTACTTTGGTTTTCTTAGAAGATGATGACGTACTTGGAGGTTCCTCAGCTTTCCTCTTTCGCATGTCTTCCGCTTTGGGCATACATTTCATTACCTGAGACAGTAGTAAATATATATTAATTAGACAAATGGAAATATATTATTTGAATCTTTATAGCGATACTAATTTTTCTTAATGCGTAAAACACTAAAAATAAAGCAACATTTTATTTTGTTACTTTCATTATTCTTACTTTTCTAATCAGGGGTGTGGAGTCGGAGGTAGTCAGGTTTTAGAAGGAGTCAGAATCGGACTCGTAAGAATGCTAGGATTCGGAGTCGGATGTTTTTGATCTCCAAAGAATCAACAGATTCTGAATATTCTAAGACTTTAAAATCAGAAGTTGGATATTTTGGAATTCTAGGAGTCGGACCTTATACTTTAGCTTTTTGATTAAGAGCAAAGTGTAGTTACACTTCAGCTTTTCTGTCGATAAAGGAGCAATCCTTCTATACTGAAGCAATTTTTATTTTTGTACCAGTCCAGAGTGTCTCTTTTTGGGGAGCTGCATTTTCCCCAAATAAAAACCGACTTTGTGTCTAATACTAACCTCGTGTGGAGGCAAATAAATAGAGACTCCGCAACCCTGTTCCTAATAGAATAATACTGTGGTCTTAACACATCTTGTGCATGTGTTTCGGTAAATATTATGCTTGCTTGGTACTCTTTCAATAAAATTAATCACTTAATTAGAGAAACCAACGGTACCATGTTGTTCTGAACTTCTGTCATATAATATATAAATAAATATATAGATATATATATATATATATATTAGTGTGTCGCATCCGCGAAAGATAGAGAAATTTCTGTAGGAAATTTTGAGTCTGAGAGCTCAATGTAAAAACAGAGCAATAATAGAAGTTAAAAAGAAATAACTCCGGCCAACATTCCAGTCATTTAACGTTATAATATATAAGAAACCACCAGCCATAGCAACACGTCTGATAACTCTCATTCTAATGAGAAGAAATAAATTATAACGTGAAATGACTGGAATGTTGGCCTGAGTTATTTATTTTAAACTTAAATACTATATATATATATATATGTATATATATAAGGAATAACAAAGTAGATTGAAGTTAATCTCAGACTGAAACATTTCTACTGACATTGATATTGTTCATGTACCTATTTTTCAGACAAAATTATACTCAAAATTAAAATCATACTTAGAGGAAATAAACACATATAATTATTATATATATATATATATATATATATATATATATAGACAGACAAATACGTATGAGCAACCTCAGAGCCTGGAACACTTGCAGCACCCTAAATACCGAATATCAGATGAAGTTAAAAAATTAAATTGTTCCAATTTCCTGTGAAAAGTGTTAACAAAATATAACTGAAGGTGTTAATTGTTATGGTGTAAGCTGATCTAATTTTTGGTGTAGAAAAGCTTTATTGAAAAGAAAAGGAGTCTTATATACAGAAAAACGTCAGTGATCCAGGAAGGAAGGGGGTGTAGTATCAAGTCAATAGAAACAGATAGATAAGAGTGAAAAAGAGAGATTGTGAGGCAACCTACTTCCTTCCTCTTCCCCCCCCCCCCCACTCTTTCCTTTTACTCTCCCCATCTACCAGTTCCTCTCGATTTGATACTACACCTCCCAGGATCACCTATGTTTCGCTGTATATAAGGCTCCTTTTCTTTTCAATAAAGCTTTTCTACAAAGATTAAAGTTGTCAGTATGACATTAATGCCCTTAAGAAAGGAAGAATTAAAAAAAACAAAGTTGCCCTTTTTTAAGTTGATTAGAGCAAAGCACTTTACATAAAGAGGAAGTGAGATGAAATTCTACCGATTTTTGTTTCTGTGATTTGATGAAAGTAATAAGAAAAGCTATTTACTTCTGATTGCATTGCCCCCAGATCCGTGAGAAGAGTTGTGATTTGTGGCATGAAGTCAAAAGAACACGGATGTTTTAATAAGGCTAACATCTGCATCTTCAAGTTTTTTCGAACACTGCTCACTTGAGATTTTGCTAAGGTAGGAGGCAGATTTACTGAAATAAACAAAATTACAATAAAAACATATATATATTTTTTTATATTAATTTTTATAAACAATAAAGGTTCACATTATAGCTCAATAGTGCAATACTAGAGCTCTTAATTTTAATATTATGTAAACCATTAGCAAATTTTCATAAGTTCATCAAAAAAACAACTTTTATTGGCATATAATTGTTTCTGTTCCTCGCAAACACATATGTATGCTTTATATATCTAAGATTTTTTTTAAATTATTAATTCTTTAAGAGTCAACTGGGCCAGGTTTCGTCAGGGAAGGTCGGTTTTTATGCCATTTTCAATATTCTTATGTACTAATTTTGGAAAGAAAATGCAGACTCATTTTTCAAGAAATCTATATAAAGGTGAATTGCTTGAGTGCATGCGTGGGCGGAGGAAAGAGAGGGGGGAGAGGGAAGAGAAAGATAGAAAGATGGGGTAAAGAGATAGAATTTTTAATAGAAATGTGTTATACTTTTGCCCCGGGCAATGCCGGGTAGCCCTGTTAGTTTAAAACAAATAAATAATGACATTGCAAAATATACAATAATTTAAAAATAAGTAAATTAATCAAAATAACGAGTCAATAATTCAATAACAGAAATTATATATACACACACACACACACACATCTTGCTTAATTGGTATCTAATAACTATGGATGAAATTTAAGGCAAATCTAACATTTTTGAATCTTCAAATGGAATATTGTGTTCATAATATGCCCCCCTAAAACCCCTTTAAAATAGTCCAAAGAAACTGAAATCTGAGGAATATTTTACATTGATGTCTTATACTTATTGCTAAAATTTCACAAAAAATAGGAAGTATCAGAATTTCCCCATTTGCATAAAACTAAATTATACTAAATATAGTCCACATTACCAACCCTTGGGGCAAGCAGCTGTATTCCAAAATTCAAAATGATCAGGTAATTAGTTTAAGAGTGAATCCTGTACATACAAATATATAAACATATACACATATCTACATTTACATAGAGATATATATATATAAAACATCTAGAAAGAATGTAAAACCTATTTTTTAAAGCATACAGAAGGAATATACAGTAGATAAGGCATTAACAATCCTAAACATACATAGAAAAAATGTACAACAAAATATACACAGAAATAATATATAACACATAATAGACAATGAGGAATTTTTTTTTTGGGGGGGGGGGTAAATTCAACACCTTATTTATCAGGGTAGATAAAAGGAAGAGAATTTAGCACAACACCATACCTGACATCACTCACATATGCCAATACCTTCTTAAAATTAAAGAAACAAACACATATTGACTTCATCTAAAAAAAAAATGAAATCGTCATAATTTTTCTAACTTGAATGCTGCTTCAATTTATACTCTCTTCTTTTTTTGCACATGTAATCATTTGACCTTTTAAATCCCTTCGATACCCGTTTACGTACTTTGTGACCTGCATGTCCGCATCCTGTTTTAAAGGTCAATCACATATAGTTTTATTTTTTATTTTTTGTATGAAGTGTAATGTGTGTAAGTAAAACCTGGCCAGTGAGGGTGGAGGACATACATTGTATGGAGAGAAATGATATGAGAATGATTCGATGGATGTGCAATGCAAGTCTTAAAGACAGGCTTTGATCTGATGACCTTCAAGATTAAATCTGTACAGTATTAAGAGGACTTAAAATGATTTGGTCACATTGAAAGAATGGATGAAAGTTTTTGGGTTAGTAGATGTAGAACAGTTGAGGTAGCAGGTGCAGACTGATAAAATTGATGTGTAATGTAAGCCTTAAAACAGGCTTAGATCTTATGACTTCAGATGAAAAGTAAATTTGGAAAGTATAGAGAGATGTACACAGAGCAAGAGACTATTTTGTTTGGTTTCATTGACAAAAAAAAAAAATATCAATGAAAGTGCTTGCATTAGTAGATGTAGAACAGTTGAGGTAGCACGTTTAGTTCACAGGGGAAGGCCATCGAAAATATGGGAGGAAGTGATAAAGATGGATTTGAGAGAAAGAGGGATAATAAAGACCTGGCTAAAAATAGGTGAGTTTGGAAGTCAACTTTTAAAAGCATGTAAAAGGGACATTAAAATTGAATATGTTGATGACAATGCACCAGTTTAGCACAAGGCTCCGCGCGCTCTCCTCTGCACATGATTTACATAACAAAAAGAAAAAAAATGTTATTCTGAGACTAAGTCAATGAAATAATGTGGTCTCTGTGATTAATAAAACACAAATATGAAGAATAAATTGGATGAAAATGCTTCTGTATAGATCAACAAATATGATTATTTATTATAAAATTACAACTGAAAAATAATTACTTTATAATGAGGAAATAATTAATTGTAGTCGCTGTGCGACACATCTATTGAATGTTGTTACCCCAATGTTGGTTGGCTGGCTGAATGCAAGGGGTATAACTATACAAAACGTTTAATCATCATTCTTAAGTGGAAAACTGCTTCCATCTAACAGTCAATTTGAAAATATGTGTTCTTTTGTTTTGTTTCTTTTTGAGAAGGCAAGACACATTGAAGTGTGGTCAAGTAAAGTGACATGCTAAACATGTTCTTTTCACCTTCCCTGATAAATGGGGTGCCAACTTTACATATGATCCCATTTTTCTAAATTGAGATTTTTGTTATAAATATACATTTTTTTTTTTTTTTAATACTCACCGTGTAAGGATTCAAATGCTTGGACTACCTGATCAAAATATACTGGTCTTTGTTTGGCAATATTAGTCAAGCCTCCCATAACAGTCATAAGATTAATACTGAAAAATAAGCAAGTTAAAACAGTCAATTAAACCATCCCTAACTGAAGGATATAGTACAAAAATGAAAATTTACACAAATCTCATTTGTTAAGAAAATTTGTATTATTTACATAAAAGAATATAAATTAATAATTACTAGCAATATATGCTCATTCCGGTCGCATGTTTCTGCAAGCCTGGGAAGATGGTATCATGACATATGAACATATACTTCACTCCCAAAGGTAGAGGTAATGGTCTTGTAACAGAACAGATACTACACTACCCCCCCCCCAAAAAAAAAGAGACGGTAATGCCTGGGAGGATGGTATCATGGCAACAGAACATATACAACACTACCCCCCCCCCAAATTGAGCATTAACAGATAGTACAATAGTACAATTTGTATAGTTTAGGCATCAGACAGATACAAAATCTCCATTAGTAATAGATAAGATTGTGTTTCTGAATTTTTTAGATGAGGACCGATAATTTGTATTATTCAGACTACTGTTCTCATACTGAGTGTTATTCTCACAACGTTTCATCAGAGGTAACCTCCGACCTTTTTCAGGTGTGTCTTGTTGAACCTCAGAAATCTGTAGGGAAATTCGAACAGAACCCTTTATTTAATTCACAGGGGTAGCATGCTCTCGTTCTGTCAGCCATGACCGGGTACAAGTCTTAAGTAATCTGCAAGGACCTGTGACATAACGGATAAAGTACTAAGTAAAATTCAGTTCTAAGTGACACTTTTCTACAATTCTGAATTACTTAGGACTTCTGCTTGGTTATGGCTGACGGGACGAGGGCATGCTACCCCCGTGGATTAAATAAGGAGGCTACATCGGCTGGAAAGGCTCCCAAAATTCATACTTGAATTGTCCGCAAGGACCTGTGGCAAAACGGATAAAGTACTAAGTAAAATTCAGTTCTAAGTGACACTCTTCTGGAGGTTGAAGGTTCAATCCTCAGTGCAGGCGATACAAGTGTGAATTACTTAAGACTTCTACCAATTTATGGCTGATGGAACGAGAACATGCTTAAATAAAGGATTCCGTTGAAAATTTCGTACAGGTTCCCAAGTTCGACAAGATACACCTCAAGAAGGTCAGAGGTTACATCGGCCGAAACGTTGTGAGAATAACACTCAAGATGAGAACAGTAGTCCGACTGATACAAATAATACAAACATAAGAAGATTGGTAATAGAAGTAGAGTTTCAGCTTTGGACAGACAGATACTAAATCTCCATTATTATTAATTATAAAATATTAAAACTGATACAAATAATAAAGATTTCTATAATGTAATATTGTTATGGTAAAGTGTAGTTTTTTGTAGGCTTATTTAGGTTTTGCAAACATTAAAAGTTTTTAGACATAATGAAAATAAAATTTTGGTTTGGGGATACCTATTGAGACGACGTGTAGTTGTTTTCAAAATGTCTTTCATACACAAAATATACCGTTCAAAATAGAAAAGACCAATAAGAGACTGACCTTGAAATGTGTGGAGACGCCTGAAACTTAAGCAGAGTATTAAACAAGGTGCCGCCTTCTTCTTCCAACTTTTTCACTTTGAGATATTTGTGATTTTCTGGAACCTTCTCGATATTCATATCATTTTCTTGTTTCTTTGGAATTTCTGATTCCTTCAGAATTTAAAAAAGAAAAGGAAAAAAAAAAAAAAAGAACCCAATAAAAATAAATAGGAAATAAATGGTATTATAAAAGTAGAATATCAAATATTCTATTTTAGCATTTCTGTAACGACGCATATTGAATAACCATCTTCTCCAACACACAACCACCATATTGAATAACCATCATCATCATATTCGGTTTAATGTTCGTTTTACATGCTGCCATGCATTCGACGGCTTTAAAATATATACTTCCAAACTAACCTATCTCTGCAAGGTTTTTATTTATCCCCCTTTTCCCTCAGGTCCATTTTTATCACTTCCTCCCATGTTTTCCTTGGCCTTCCTGTGAACTGAACTTGTTACCTCAACTGTTCTCCATCTACTAACCGAAGAACTCTCCTCCATTCTTTCAACATGGCCATACAACTGAAGTCTACTCTTCTACCATATCTCCCTATATTGTCCAGATTTAATCTTCCTCTGAGGTCATCAGAACTAAGCCTGTTTTTAAAACTAACATTACACATCCATCGTATCATTCTCATATCATTTCTCTCCATGTAATGCATGCCCCTCAACCCTCACTGGCCAGGTTTCAATCCATACATCACACTTCATACACATGCTGGATAGACTCTTCTCTTAGTCGATAGTGGTAACGCTCTGCTAGTTAGTTATGGCAGAAGTTCTCTGAACTTACTCCATCCATTCATAATTTTTGCAATCACACTAGCACCTGCTCCACCCTGTGCTCCAATGGTATATGTTGTGTTATTGTTGATAACACGAGGTTAGAATAGAAAGGGAAAAAGATAAGGATGAAGAAACTAATAGTAAAGTGACGGTTAAATTTACATAAACATACATTTATTTTTCATAGCGAAGGTTTGTCGAAGACAACTCGTCTTCTACCACAAAGGAAAAAGATTTACTTTCTCCCTCCATGTGTCTTCAGCTCTCCCAGGGAAGATTTGTCATAAACGAACGTAACATTGACAGAATAAAGCACGATATATAAAAAGACAATGAAAATAACAGAAGTAGTTACTAATGAAAGAGTTCACATTAATAATTCCTAAACATAATCGAAATATACATGAATTGCCAGGGCAAACATTTTATAGAAATATCTATGGGCGTTGTAAAAGTAGATACAACTTACTTTGATATTATCTAGTAACTATTCCGAGAACAAATTATGCAACCAGTAGAAAATGGCTATGGTTGAAATGTCTAGTTGTCTGGGAGTTTTGTCTGAACTGCGACCATAAGCAAGATCTGACAAAACAACATAAGAGGGGTGAAACGATGTAAAAGTGTAGAACTAGACCAGACACATCCAGCTCACATCAAGCCCAACAAAGGAATATTTATACAATATTTATATATGTAAACTTTTCAGAGAAAAACACTCCATATTTCCTTCATAAACATTTTTATTTACAAACAATTGTTTCTGCCCACTTCAAGAACATATAGTTTCATGATATACAAAATATCACTGATGTTCATGAGGAAGCTTCATCAGTGTATACACAGAATATGGACACATTTTTTTTTTGCAATATTCATTGGGTTTTTTTTTTTAATATATATATATATATATATATATATATATATATATATATATATATATATTGAAACAGAGATACAAAGAATAATATTATGGTTGATTAGCAAATTAGCTTAATAAAAACTAAAGTACATTAATATTCAACTTAAAAATAAAATATTTTACTTACAGTTGACTTTTTAGTCAAAGTTAAAACAACACTTTCCAGAAACTTCACAACATGAGTACGAATTCTGTATAGAAAGAAAAAAAATGAAATAAAGAATTCTTAGAAAGAAGCTAAACTTGTTCATACTGATGATATGACAATTTCATACATGCATTTGATTTATCTATTATATAAAGGGCAGTTGTCTGTGTGTGTCCATCTAAAAGTCAGAAACTGATATATTCTTTTTCAGCATTGCCTGGGAGAGAATCTGAACACACTTTTTTGGTGCTATTCATTTTTTTTTTCCGGGGAGGGGTAGACATTTTGAGAATTTTTTCCACCCACCTTTGAGGTGAAATGATACTTGTGATAGAGAAAGAGGGGGGGGGGGGGGTGATAGTGAGAAGGGAGTGGAGGGGAGAGAGAGATAGAGATAGAGAAAAGTAGATTAAGGAAGAGAGATAGGGATATTACCCACTTTTTTTATTCTTCTATTTTGTTGGATCTATGCTCCCGGGCAACACTGGGGTAACCATGCTAATAATAAATAATGGATTAGACGCAAGGCTACAAAGACGCCGGGGGGGGGGGGGGGACGGCCTTTCATTGAGTATCTTATTCTTAACTAGACATTCAACCCATAAATATTCATAATCGTATTAACACTATTCAATCACCACAATACCGAATTCACTTTATGGGTTATCATAGTTAAAACAAGACCCGCGCAGCTCTCTCTTTCATACATGCATGACTGGATATTGATGACTCCTTCAGATTAAAGAAATAGGAACAATTGTATTAGTGATGAATCTGCATTGGAAAGACTGAGAATAAGGACCCTAAAACAGCGGGGCTAACAACCAAGATTAGGAGACTCATTTATAAAGTAAAAGTAAAATGGCCGACCTTAGTCGAAGGCAACCCAAAGGCTTCCTTTTCATTATCTACTATTTATTAGGAATGGGACGATCAAAAGTTGCTATGAGTAGATGGGGGCTACAAAACTGGCCCAACCATCTGTGAATGTGGAGAGGAGAATCATACGATGCAATACTGCCTTGTCTGCCCTCTACAGCTCTACTGGTGCAGTTTGAAAAACCTTGCTAAGTACAACAATAATGCAAAGGACTGCGTAAAAAAATGGGAAACCGTTGTATGACAACATGCTTCAAAGACACGCAAAGAAAAAGAATTAGCTACTACACTGAGATGAAGGGGAGGGCACCACTCTTTTCCCAGGAGTATTCCATTTATCTTTGATTTTCTTCTTATAATGTTGAGTATTTAGCAAGGGGTATAAAGTACTATTTTTTAAGTCTTTCGTATGACTGTACCGAGGATTGAGCCTTGGTCTCTCGACCCATTAGTAAACACTAACCATTATGCCAAATGGATCCGTCTAGTGGGGAATGATCTCCTTCTGCAACTCCTTTCTCATAGAAGAGATGTTATTCTTTATCTACTCTTTCATTATTTCCATCGAAAGTGGTGCTCAACTGAGCTTTAATCTCCGGTTCCTCCCTCTAAGACCATCACAGCAAGAACTCTTTTTCTACCACAACTGCAAAGATCTTTCCTTTTTTCTTCTATGTATCTAACATCAAACAGAATTTCCACACGGACAGAGTTTCTTTCCAAGAACTTCCGATCTGTGGAACACATACCACAAATCTGCTTCCCTACATGCTACAACAGGTTCATTTTCAAATCTAACTTAAACAAATATTTGTCATAAACCGTCACAAAACGATAACATTACCCAGTGTGCATGGGGACAAACAAACAAGATCAACAGAGTTTTAGTAGTATAAAAGGGGATTTCGGAGTTAGAGGTTTTAGAGGGATTAGGACTCATACGAGTTGAATTTTTTAATCTCTGAAGAATCAACAGTCTGATATTGGAAAAGTTTTAAAATAAAGAGTCAGATATTTTGGAATCCTAGAAGTGGGACCTTATAACTTTCAATAAAGATAGATAGAAATTAACAGACATATAGATAGATAGAAATTAACAGACATATAGATAGATAGAAATTAACAGATATATAGATAGATAGAAATTAACAGACATATAGATAGATAGAAATTAACAGACATATAGATAGATAGAAATTAACAGACATATAGATAGATAGAAATTAACAGACATATAGATAGATAGAAATTAACAGACATATAGATAGATAGAAATTAACAGACATATAGATAGATAGAAATTAACAGACAGACAGACAGACAGAAATTAACAGACAGACAGACAGACAGATAGAAATTAACAGACAGACAGACAGATAGAAATTAACAGACAGACAGACAGACAGATAGAAATTAACAGACAGACAGACAGATAGAAATTAACAGACAGACAGACAGAAATTAACAGACAGACAGAAATTAACAGACAGACAGATAGAAAGAAATTAATAGACAGACAGAAAGAAAGAAATTAATAGACAGACAGAAAGAAAGAAATTAATAGACAGACAGAAAGAAAGAAATTAATAGACAGACAGATAGAAAGAAATTAATAGACAGACAGATAGATTGATAGAAACAGACTTGGATAGATAGATAGAAATAGACTTGGATAGATAGATAGAAATAGACTTGGATAGATAGATAGAAATAGACTTGGATAGAGAGATAGAAATAGACTTGGATAGATAGATAGAAATAGACTTGGATAGATAGATAGAAATAGACTTGGATAGATAGATAGAAATAGACTTGGATAGATAGATAGATAGATAGAACAGACCTCGATATATAGATAGAAATTACTTTTGCAATGTGGAGTCATGCAAACAATGAAATAAAAATATAAAAAATTACAGCAAAAGAAAGAAATATTCTAACTTACCCATCATTCTCAGAATCAACTAAATCAATGATCAGAGATTTCAAACTTAGGAATTGTTCCCACGACTGATACATCTCGGCTGTTGGAGATTTCGATTGGCTTAGCCACTGGAACAAAAAGGTTTTGAGAGTTTTATTAGTTTTTTGTTTTCTTAAGCACTTCATGTTTTTAACTGTAATTATAATCACTTATAGGAAAAAAGAATATAAGTTATACAGTTTATACATATATATATATATATATATATATATATATATATATATATATATGTGTCATCCACAGGCAGAATTTTTCCACCTACGAGCACATTGTGCAAGGTCTGAAGAAAGTTCCCAAACCGTACACAAGAATTTGTTCTTAAAAAAAAGAAAAAATATATAAAAATAAACGTTTAAAATTTGCATAGTTTGATATAAAAAGAAAAGTTTTTTTTTTTTTAAATCTCAACAATCTCGTATTATTTGGATTACTGTTCTCATATCGGATGTTATTCTTGCAACATTTCAGCCAATGTAATCTCCGACCTTCTTCAGGTGTATCTTGTTGAACTCTGGAATCTATACGTCAGCCATGAGCAGGTAGAATTTTTAAGTAATTTTATTTTATTCCTAGTTATTTTATTCTTAGTATTGTTAGATAGTGGCGCAACAGATAAGGTTGTTAAGTAACAGTTCTAAGTGACAGTCTTCTGGAGGTTGAAAGTTCAATCCTGACTATAGGCAGTAATAACTAAAAATAAAATTAAAATTACTTAAAAATTTAACTAGGTTATAGCTGACGGAACAAAAACAATCTACCTCCATGGATTAAATCAAAATTCAGTTCAAAATTCCGTATGGATTCCAGAGTTTGACAAGATGTACCTGAAGAAGGTCAGAGGTTACATTGTCCGAAACGTTATGAGATTAACATCCAAGATCATCTCAACAATTCCATTAAGCAAAGTAAATAAGAACTGAATATTTTACTGATAATTACTAAGTAAATACTAATTTATTGAGTGCAGAAGATAATTATTACCTGCAGAGCAAGTTTGTAAAGACCAACCATAACCAGAATTACTTTTTTCTGTACGTTGACATTTTCATCGTGAAAAAGTGCTGTCAAGTTGGGCAAAATCTTTAGAAGCAAATCGGGCTCTTTTTTACTAGAAAAAAAATAATAACACGATTATTATGGACATAGAAAATAACACGATTATTATGGACATAGAAAATAACACGATTATTATGGACATAGAAAATAACACGATTATTATGGACATAGAAAATAACACGATTATTATGGACATAGAAAATAACACGATTATTATGGACATAGAAAATAACACGATTATTATGGACATAGAAAATAACACGATTATTATGGACATAGAAAATAACACGATTATTATGGACATAGAAAATAACACGATTATTATGGACATAGAAAATAACACGATTATTATGGACATAGAAAATAACCCCCCCACACACACACTGGTCTGTATATGTTAAACTAAAAGAATACACGTCCTAGGACGGGTAAAATTAATTACCCGAACAGAACAGTTTTGTGACACAAAAATTAAAATAAAGATATCATGATACTAATCCTTATCCAACTTTAAATCAAAAGCCATTACATGATTTTGATTCTAGAAAATGTCTAAAATGTAAGGTTTAAGCTTAAGGGGCCTTCATCAGACATTGAAATTTAGGGAATCTTGCTTCATTGGTGTTTAATGACAACGGATCAAATACAGTGCAAATTTCATATATTTGAATACTCAAATGGGAGGTTGTGCCCACATCATGCCCTTTTAAAAACCCTTTAAAATACCCCAAAGAAACTTAAAATTGGGGAATATTTATTAATTGATGTGTAATAACTATTGTTAAAATTTCACAAAAGTCAGTAGTATCATAATTTTCATGAAAGGCTTTGCATAAAACTAAATTAAACTAAATATAGCACACATTTGGACCTCTTACGCCTAACAGCTGTGTTCTAAAATTCATACCAATTGGTTGGCGATTTAATCGTTTCGCAGCCAATGAACAGTCTGCTAATTTCCAAATTCACAAATGAGTAAGTAAACCCAAATAAATTGTTTTGGATCAATTTCAAATTTACCTTAAATTATTTTAAAGGAAATACAGTTGAGAAATTAGTCCAAAACAATTTATTTGGGTTTACTTACACATTTTGGCTGCGAAACGACTAAATCGCCATCGGTTAATTAGATTAGAAATGAATCTTGTATATGCAAATATATAAACATATACACATACGTAACTTTAGAAAGATAGAGATATTGGACAGGTAGATCAACTAAAGCATGTTTTAGTTAGTTGAGAATAACCGGAAATTTGGCGGGCGAAAGATCGACTCGCTGACCTGTGGTGAAAATTAGCTAGGCGATGGGAATATATTAAAAACAGATTACACGTCACATGCCTCAAAGAGAGAGGATGAGAGCAAGCAGGCAGTCCATTTGGATACACGCAAAGGCGTCTGATGCATAACGAGATGGGCTGACAAGATATAATTAATTAGTGATTTCGATCTGTCTCTCTCACCATACACGCTGGCGTGTGGTTTGGAATGAAGATCCCAAGCAATTTGGTTGCTGCGTGTATGGCATAAGGTTGAGTATGCAACATTTGTCCCTCCCTTAGATAGCACGACTCTAACGCTGCCAATATTCAAGATTGAGTATGAAACATATGTACACAAGAGTCTACTTACCAAGCTTCTTCAATGAAAGTGATCATAAACTTGCGGACTTCGACAGAACGATCACTTTGAAATGCAATCATTTCCTAAAGAATAAAAGCAGATTTAAGTATAAAAGATATGAAGTTCGAGGAAAAGAGAGAAAAATAGGAAAAAAAAAGGAAAGAAAGAGGAAAAAATGAAAGAAAAAAGAGAAAGTGAAAATAGAGAAAGAAGAACAAAGAGAGAAAAAATATATATAATGCAATGTAACATTATTTGAAAATCAATTTAATTTTCATAAAATACTTACCTCCAAAAAATTATCTAATAAATTAGGTTCCTTGTATAAAATGAGTTCTTGAACCTGGAAAGAAAACAAAAAAGTAAATTTCATTTCCACTCATCTTCAAATAAATATTTAATTTTTTTTAATTATTGAAAAATAGTAAAACCTTTAGAAAGTTAGAATGCAATTTTTGTTTATTTAGAAAAAAAAATGCATTGTATGGCTTTCTAACGTTTTTATTATTTTTCAATAATTTAAATTTCTATATATCAACAATGTTTTATAAACAAGAACATTCCCCAATTTCTATTTTATTTGGCATTGCGATGCGCAACTGTTCTTGACTGAGACTCATTCCAATAGTTTTAATATCACACGGATCAACTTTAAACCAAAGAAAAGTGACTAAAAGAAAGGTGTGAAACAATGTTTTAACTCTGATGAGGTGTATATCACAAAAGAAAAAAGTTAAGATAAAAATAAAAAACTTTATTTTTTTCAATAAAAATTGCATTGTATGGTTTTCTAAAGGCTTTATTATTTTTCAATAATTCAAATTTCTATTTAAATGCTTTAAAAACGAGAACATTTCTCAATTTCTCTTTTTTTTTTTGGTTCCTGAATTCAACATGTAAACACAAAATACTCAAAATGTAAAAGAAAATCTAACATATAAAGTTATGATGTTGGATTTTCAAAATCACACCCAAATAGCATTTAAGCTGACCAATTAAATTTTGCTTTTGACTAGTTAATTTTCATTTGTTATTGTTCCTATAATAACGTACTTAGCTACAATTTATATTACAAATTACTTAGTCTAGGACAGACGCTGCTAATATGAAACCTTTTCAAATAATCACCCAAAAATAAAGATCCGCAAAAGGGGGGTAACTAGTTTTAAATTGAAAAATATAATACTTGTCTACTTTAAGTTTAAAAAGGTGCAAAGAAATAAAAATTCAAAACTAAAATGACTTCACTGCATCTCGGGTAACACCGGGTAGATACAGCTAGTATAAAATAAATTTGTATTATAAATTAGCAAAATATTTTTGAAAATATATGGTTAAATTGAATTACAATAAAAAATAAAATGTTAATAAAGTTGGCCTAATTTACAGGTTAGCTATATATATATATATATATATATATATATATATGTGTGTGTGTGTGTGTGTGTGTCTATTTAGGCAGCATATTTTGATTTAGGCAAACATTATTAAACAACAGAGTGTTTTTGTTTGATACGACTTTTTTTCTTCAATTTTCTGAATAGTCCATTTAGCATTTCCGTCAAATTGGTGTATGTAAGTTCTGCGAGTTCTTGTTTTCTTTCCTTTTTTGCGAATATTTTCGATTTGATTTGTCAAATCATCACCAGGCGGTGTTAGTCTTGGTGTCTTTACAACTATGTCTCTACTGTTGAGTTTTTTTAAATGGCTAGTAATATATGACTTTGAAATGAGCGTCTATATAATATATATATATATATATATATATATATATATATATATAAAATAAAAATCATAATAAAACATTACCCTTAAGAACTATCTTGTGATATGGTAGTTAAAAAATCAAATTATATAGGAACGAAGGTGGATTAAACAAAATTTATAAATTTCTACGGTCAGTTTTTGATGTAGGGAAAATCCAGTTTATTGGAACAAAACTTTAAATTGCCTCGGTTTGGAAACTTATTTTTGAAGTCTAACTCTGACCTCATGGGGAGGCAAAACAGAAGATTGCTTAAGTTCGCTGATTTTTAAAAAAATATCTTAAAATACACAACACGAAAAATAGAATCGTATGTTTATTAAAACGTATTGTAAAAAAAAAAAAAGATGCACGCTATAGGATTTTATTTTTTTATGCATTCTGCCCTCGTGGGGAGGCAAGTAAATAGTGACAAAAACATTTTAGAACGTGTATTCTGCAATGTTTCGTTTAAGATTACTCATTTTCAAGACATTTATTTATTAGCAAAATGTTTCGTAAATAAAAGAAAAAACATATTCTACATAAAAAAACTAAATATATAATATATATTAAAAATATAAATATTTTTATTAACAAGAAAAATAAAAAATCTATATATATATTTCGGACACTTCAATGTTTCGTTTGTTTATTAAAAAGTTTTGTAAAAGGTCAACCGGAATACACCAATGAAGAAGGAAAGGGGTTCCTTTCGCTGTATGATTGATGTGGGGTCTTTATTCCCTGTATGGTCAAAAAAATTTTTACAAAAAAAGCTTAAGTACCTTTGGTATCAGATAGCCAAATTGATAAGAGGAAGGAAACCTAGCCATACAGATCTAAATACCCAATATATAGTATAAATAAGCTTTATATATATATATATATATATATATGTTTCAAGATTAGATATAAGTTTTTAACTGATTTCATGCCATTAGTTTGATTTTTTGTGTGCAGGTTGTGTAAAGAACTTACCTGTCGGAGGTATGTAGCTTTTGCACTGTCTCTTTGCATTAAAGAAGCTTGATTTAATAACTCGACCACCTAATAAGAAAGAAAAAAGTAAATTATTAAAAATATTCTGCAATCAAGCAATGATTTTTGTTTTCAAGTTTATAAATCAATTAAGAAGTTTTAATTTTTGTATTTTGGTCTGACAGTTAACAGCAACGGATACACTCAAAATACAAGGTTAGTAAAGGTTGAGGACATGTGTTGCATGAAGAGAAAAACAGACTTATTTTTTATGACCTCAGAGAAAGATTAAATCTGGACAGTATAGGGAGATTGTGTAGAAGAGGAGACTTCGATGGTATGGCAACGTTGAAAAAAATGGATGAGAGTTCTTGGGTTAGTAGATGTAGAACAGTTAAGATAGTTGGAAAAGTCTCTGCATATGAGCATGAGATAGTTAATCCCTTACTTATTGTTAAGGACCATGAGCTTATTAGTCTCATTGTATTGGACTGCCACCACCAGTGCAAACATCTGGGAGTTTCCACTACCTTAAATAAAGTAAGACTATCTGGGTATCGGATACCTCAGGGTAGGCAGGCTGTTAAGAAGGTTTTATCAGGATGCTCCTTGTGCCTGAAATTCAACTCAGTCCCATTTACGTACCCAAAAATGACCACTTTACAAAACATCGGGTCAATATAACGAGACCCTTTTTACACACAGGGGTAGACTATACGGGTCATCTGTGGGTTTTGAGAGGTGAAGAAAGGGTTAAGATGTACATTCTGGTCTTCACTTGTTTGGAGTCATTGAATTGCAGATATAAGGCTTTAAAAAGAGTTAGGAAATCATGGTACCATGCAATAACCAAACAAAGAAGGACTGCTCTTGTTATTTGAGTGGGAGAAGTAGTGACGATCAAGCTCCCCTACAAAACGCGACCATTTTGGGGATTGATTAAAGTCACAAGTCTGTTCTCAGGAGAAAACGACTTGTTAAGATCTGCTCAGATAAACCAAGGGGATGACTCCTTGCAGGTTCATTCCTTGAAGCACCTCTATCCACTAGAGTTGTCCGTTCAGAAACCCTCTGATGGCGTTGATTCACCGACGCGGACTACTGATGACAACTTTAGCAGCTGCACATGGTGATGATACCACTAGCGGAGAGGATAGAGAGCTTGTTTGGATTTGTTTTGGTTGTGGCGAACCAGATGATAGCAGTGCCATGATATGTGACAGCTGTGATGACTCGTACCATTTCTCCTATGTCAGCCTCCCCCAGCTGAGGAAAGTTGGTGCTGTCAGAATAGCCTCAACACCAGAACTCTAGAAGTGAAAGTTGGGGGGGAAAAAAAAAAAAAAAAAAAACCTCTCCTGAATTATAATTTACAATTCTCCAAAACACGACTCCTGTCAATCGAGTAACCGGACATAAAACGCCAATTCAATTTCTTTCTCCTTTTCTCGCTTAACTCTCGACGTATCGTAATTTTATCGTCATAGAGAAGAAAGTTTCAACTTTTTTATTTCAATGAGAATTCGCCCATACAAAACAATCGTCATTTGAATAAGTGGACTCTTGTCCTTGCACAGAAATAACAAGATTCTATCTTGTAATCGGAACGCTCTGGGTTCAATCCCCAATGAACGACACACAGTGCAACCCTCACTCTTTTACCTCGTGAACCTGCATGATGACTGATATCTTTGAAAATGATTCATTAAATGAGGATGCTGATCATATTTGGTTTGGTTGTTTTACGGCATATCAACCCTTTTCGGGTTATTTTATGCCGAATCAGGTCATTTTGGTAAAAGTTTTTACGCTTCAAGTTCTTTATATCTTCAAATATTTATTCATGGTGTTTGGTTTGGTTGTTTTGTAAAGGAAAAATGTTTTTAGCTTTGAAGAACATGATTTGCAAAGAGAAAGGAAAAAAACAATAACATCAATGTTTGGTGCATTTTAAGTCAGGAAGCCAGTGTCTTCAGACCGCCTGATCTGGTAGCACCAGTGGATCATATTTGTGTTCGACCAGATGATGATAGTGAGATGATATGCTGTGATGGATGCAATAACTGGTACCATTTCAATTGTGTAGGCATACACCAGCCTCCCTCAGGTGACAGTTGGTACAGTTAGAATTGCACGAGTTTGAGGAACTAATAGTCAACTCTCAGAAAAAATAAAATTAATTTATTAGTTACTCCACCCTTTTCTTGTTTTTATCTGAGATGCAAGTCTGCCTGGAGACAGTTTAGAGAGCTGCTGCCAATCCTAACAAACAAACACCTGCAAACAGCTACGAGAGGTCGTGTATACTCCTTGTGTCAGAAGTGTTCTAATGTATGGCTCTGAAACTTGGGCTGTCTCTGCCGGCACACTAAAGAAACTGCACCGTAATGACAAGACAATGGTTAGATGGATCTGTTTGGTGAAACGTGAACAAAGCACACCTTTTGGGTTTCTGCTCGCACAGGTCAACTTAAAAAGCTTTGCGAACATCATGTAGAGGAGCAGACTGTATTGGTTGGCACACGTTGAGCGCAGCAATGGCTGGATTGCTAAAGTTCGACAGTTGAATGTGCCAACAGAGAAAACCACCACTGGCAGACCCAAGTTGTCTTGGGAGGACGTGGTCAAACGTAATAGGAAAGCCTAATTCTTAAATATGTTTTCTTTCTTTCCATTTTCCAGTGTTCACACGTAATCGCCTAAAAAGCAGAATATATATTTGGGGGGGGGGGGGGTAGCAGAGTGTGTTAATCTGCAAATTTACCCATATTTTATTTTTTAAATCTTATATTTTTAAGTGTACTTACATTTTTTTAATTTTAAGCAATTTAGTTTAATGGTGTTATTTTTTTGCGTGAAAATTAAATAAAAATAGCTTTTTAAAAATTATCTAAGTATTTAATTATAAATATTTATTTTTCATGTATAAATAAAAAATATTAAAAGTTTTGGTATTATTGAAGATTAACACCCTTAGCTACCCCTTCACCCAATACGATTCTACTTTTTTAGGCGATAATGTGTGTATACCCAGAAAATCCTGGTGGAAATAGAAAACAACAACAAAATTATTTTAGAATTTAGAGTTGGGCATCAGTGTCGCATATAAATTTAATTTAAAATGATTCTCCCTATCCGGGCCATTCTGGGGTTTTATAGCATGTTAACCATTTTTTTTTTTGCTATTTGAGATAAATTCTGTGCGTTATTTGGGGGAGCAGGGCGGCAGGAGATCTACTCTTTTAAGCGATTACATGTAGTGTTACGACCCTGCCAGTCAGACTTAGGGTTAGTGTTAAAAATATATTAGTTAACTGTCCTAATAAGTTAGAATGACGCTAAAAAGTAGGATCACATTGTTTTAACTTAGCTGAGGGTGTCAAAGTTTGTTACTAAAAATTATGAAAGTCTCTGAGTAAAAACATTGTTTCAACTATACCCATCCCCAATTAATTGGTGTTTTGATATAAATATAGTTTGGATAAATGGAAAAAAAACACTCACATTTATTCATTTAGAAAACAGATTTAAAAAGCTGAGACGGGTGAGGAACTTTTCTTTTTTCTATATCATAGCAAATATAATCATATTCAAGTCGTTATCGTCGAAAACAACAACAAATTTAGTTTTAGCGATAAAGTACATATATAAAGAAAAACTTTGTTAGTTATTGCGTTCAATGCGGAGTGTAAGATTTTAAAATAAATTATTCCAGGTAATCTAAATTGTTGGTTTGTGTAAACATACGCATGCATTTAAGCATGACCGGAAGTTATTTGAATTTCAAAATAATCATTTTCAACATTTAACGTTTTTCATAAAATCGTTGAAATTTTTTTTATTTTTATTTTTTTAAATATTTCACCCCAAAAAAGGCAGGCCGCCACTGTAGATGTAAGGGGTTACTGAGAATTAGGGTGTAGGTTTTGGGTGTCATCCTAAGTTGGGAGCTGTGTAGCGAGATGTCTGTTTACATTAGTTTTAAATCTCTGCATGTCGGTACTGTCGAGGAAACAGAGAGCAGAGAGGGAGTTCCAGAAGCCGGCAGCACGAGGAAAGAAGCTATTGAAGTAGAAGGTTCTCCGGCATCTGGGGACCTCCACAGTGAATGGATGGGATTTAGCTGATTGTCGAGTTGGTCGAGTGTATTTACGTCGAGGGGGCACCAGAGTAGCTAGTTCATCGGAGCACAATCCACTGAAGTATTTGTAAAACAAGCACAAGGATGCAACATTGCGGCGATGGGACAGGGGCTGGAACTTGGTTTATAGTGAGGGACCTATTAAGTTGGCGACTCGTTTTTGGACCTTGTCTAAAAGGGAGAGACTAGTGGATGATGCACCAGCCCAGATGTGGCAACAATACTCCATGCATGGGCAGATGGTGGCTTTGTAGAGATACAGGATAATGTCAGGTGTGAGGAGTTTACTAGCACGGTAGAGGGAGTCTACCTTCTTTGCTGCAGCCTTGGCAATGTCTTCAATGTATTTGTTCCAATTCATGTTACCTGTGAAGGTTAGGCCGAGGAGTTTGAATGGTAGAGTGTTATTTGCCATGACAATCAGTGGAGAGGTTTCTTGTAGTTATTGAAGGAAAGGAGCTTTGTCTTTGCGGCATTAAAAAGTTACCAACCATTTATGACCCCAATCCACTACAGCCTCGAGGTCATTTTCTAAAGATTCAGCCATTGCCTCAGATATGATCGCGTCCGTTTTGCCCACATGACGAGAGTAAAGCGTGGTGTCGTCAGCAAATATACCAATCTCAGACTCAATGTCATCAGGGAGATCATTTATGAAGATCAGAAACAATAAAGGTCCAAGGATAGATCCCTGGGGTACACCAGCATTTATGTCATGTTGCTTAGATTAACGGCCATTAAGGACAACCTGGATTTTTCTTTTGGTTAGGAAGGATCTAATTATATTAAATATTTGCCCAGTAATACCATATGAGCATATTTTTAGGAGAAGCCCTTTATGCCATACCTTGTCATAGGCCTTGGATATATCAAGCGCTACTGCCCTAGCTTCACCTGCCTTGTCCAGTGTATGATATATGCATTCAGAGATGACCGTTAGGATGTCCGCGGTAGATCGAGCTTGTCTAAATCCATACTGGCGGTCAGAAAGAAGTTTAGCATTAACTCAGTGCCGGATTATCGCTAGCTTGATTAAGGACTCAAAGATTTTAGCAAAGATCGGGAATAGACTGATTAGGCAGTAATTCTGAGGATCAGTTCTATCCCCAGAATTTTTGAAGACTGGTACCACAGAGGCAATTTTCCAGTTATCGGGGAAGCAAGATTCAGCAAGGCATTTGTTGTAGAGTTTGGAGAGGATAGGGGCCAGTTCAGCAGAGCATTTCTTTATTACTATTACAGGTATAAGATCAGGCCCACAAGCTTTGGAGGTGTCAAGGTTTTTTATTATGTCTCTGACCTGGGTTGAGGTGATGACCAGGTTTTCAAGTGTGGCTTCAGTCCACAATGAGAATTTAGGGAGGGGGTGGTTTTCTGAGCCCAAAGTGGAGTTTGAGGCGAAACGCTGGCCAAGTAGTTCAGCCTTATCAGTTGCCGTGCAAACGACATCATTATGGTTTGATAGTGGGGAAATAGTTGATTGACCATTGTTCACCACACTATTGTAGACTTTCCAGAAATCACGAGTACCTAGTTTCTGTGACTGAATGCGATTTTTGGTATTCTCTGTATACCTTCTCTTTGCTTCACCTATCACTACTTCACAATTATTTGCTGACTCTATAAATTTCTGTCTATTAGTAGCTGACTTATGGAGGTCGAATTTACGGAATGCTTGCTGCCTCTCAGCAATGGCAGCTGCACATTTCAAGGTGAACCATTGAGGAGAGTGAGGCTTGCTAAAGAATATTCGCATGGGGACGTAGGCTTCAATGCCTGCTTGACCCATTCAGTTAATTCGTTTGCACACTGGTCGGCAGGGAGTGAGAAGGTTTCCCTCCATGGGGCATCGCTGATGGGCTCAAAATCAGCCTGCTCGTAGTATCTCATTAATATTACTACTAATAATAATAATAACATTAATATTAACAAAACTTTTTAATATATATAAGAAAACTTTAAAACGAAAATAGAAATGAATTGTTCAGAATATTAATTTATTAAGTGTTTATAAAATTATTATACTAATGAAGTATTGGGATGAATGTGTTTACGCAGTGTTCTGTTGGCTATATATAATGTATTTGAAAATACTTGTGTTTTAATAAAAACAGTTAGGATAAATGGAAAAATATTTCGCATTTATTTATTTTGAAGACGGATTATTTTGGCGAGTCTTTTGCGTTTTTATTTTTTACACTAGACCCCTACCGTCACGGTATTTACCAAACATCAATTTACTAGACCTCAGTGCAGGGGACTCCTACCCTAGGTTGCAACTAAACAGCAATCTGTTACAATAGAAATCACAGTCCAATAAAGGTAATGTGTTTATTCTTTCTCTCACTGCCAGTTGCCATTGATTGGTCTGGAGTAATTTCAGTATTTCCTTCTTAGGCCCTTGTACTGTATCTACGTAATCAGGTCCTTTCCTTGTACGCTTTCGTAGCGTCCCCCATCAAGAATACGCTACATAAAAAAAAAAACGGAATGAGAATTATGTTCGCTGAAAAGAACTAAACTTTTATATAAAAAGTAATTAAAATTAAAATATTTATAAGAAATATGTTGGGAAACAAATATTTTCACAAAAACTTTTATTTTTTAAATAAATTATTTTTATAACTCAAAAAGACTTTACTTCTTTTCATTACACCCCGTTGCCATTCCAACTTTTTGTATTGATCATGCCGACAGTATGATTAAAGTGTGTGTTTTTTTTCCTATTAATACATATACCTAATACTCTATTGATTTTAACTCCAACATGTTTAAATCTTTAAAAACATATATACAGTTTTGAGCTATTGTATATCGTCTTTTTGAAAAATCTTACCCCGCCGATAAACTTAACGTTTTTTATATAGTGTGTGTGTGGGGGGGGGGGCAATAACTTATAATAATTATATATAATATTTAATCTACTCGTATTTAGGGTTAGTGGTGAGGTTAAGGGACAGTGGTTTGGTTTTGTTTTCTCAAAGAAAAAATAAACGCCGCACAGAATTTATCTCCCTTAACAAAAAATAAATAATAATACTGGTTAAATGTCCTACAACAGTATCAGGTTAGACAATAATGTCCCGGAAAAAAGGGGATGATTTTATGTTAAATTTATTTGAGAAACCGATCCCCCACTTTAAATTCTAAAATAATTGTTTTGCCATTTTTATTTTGTTTTCCACTAATTTTTTTCAGGGTGTTCACACGTAATCGCCTAAAAAAAGTAGAATCTTCTTTTGGGAGTGGGAGTGGGGGTAATAGGGGGAAGGATTTAGCGGAAGGTGTTAATCTACAAATCCCCCTCCCCCCAAAAAAAACAATGAAACTATGTAAATAAATGAGTACGTGTTTGTTTGTTGTTTTCGTTTCAGGAATCCAAGTTTAATTATATGTGATCGCCTTTCGACAGTCAGTTATCGTATCTCGATACCGGATTTAACCGAGCCAATATAGATAGCCATGGGGGTTGATCTATAATCACCTTAATTTGTTAACTACGTTAAACCTATTTTTCCTCCGTAATTAACATTTGCAAGATCCCCAAACTTTCTAAATGTGAAAAACAAACAGCAAAGAAAGAATCATTTATAATAATGGGTATCTTTTAGAATGATCAGTACGCTGAAAACGCTAAAAAAAACAAATATACAACAAATAAAAGTAACTGTCGTCGATAAAAGTTAATTTAAAACTGACCAGTGATATTTGTTTGTATTTTTAAACCGTTCCAACTGCTATATAATAATTATAACGATCTTTTTAAAAGAATCCATTCAACGACATTTAATCATATTCAGGTTCTTCAGAAAAACATATCATGCTGGAAAACTGATTATTTCACTCACCCGGTCGTAAGTAGACATCTGCTCGCCACCTATTTCGTCCTCGTCCATGAAAAACTGGGCAGCAGTTGATCTTCTGTTGTCTCCAGCCATGGTAATGCTTCGGGTGTGCAAGCAAAAATACCCTTTTAAACTTAAAAAATTAAAGTATAAACTAAAAAATAAACAGAATCTTAGATGAGAACATTAGTCAGCCGCCATTACACCGGCTTGTGTATCGCAGCGCCACCTATGATAATTGTCTCCCTTGAACACATGCAATTTTTCCTTCTTTTCCTATTTCTTAAATACAATTTTAATCTATCTACGGTGCGTTTCGATTGATCGGTGTTCTACTCCCTATTTACTTTTCCCCCCACGAAAGCAGAGTTAGACACAAGTTCGGTTGTTGCAGAAAGTGTAAAAAATACAGGCACTTGTACAGATGCGGTTTACGAGCCGAAATTTATTTTAGAAGAGTTCCAATGGTGTAAGGGCAGACAACTCTCTTTTTTAGTACGCAATTTCTCCGAAAATGGAAAATATGCATTTTTTAAATAAGAAGTCATGCAAATTCAATTAATAGAACATTTTTCGAAGAAATAACAATTTGTGAAAATTAACAGTAAATTGATAGAACATTTATTGAAGAAAATAGAATTTGGGAAAATCAACAGTATATTTTTTCATTTCAAAACCAACAAAAGAAAGAATTATTTTCCAAGACAACACACACACACACATATATATATATATATATATATATATATATATATATATATATATATATATATATATATATATATATATTATAAATGTGAAAGAACCTCTTTAATAAGAAAGGTTATAAAAAACACAGGAGAAACGGACGTAATATCATTCGTCTATGCATGGAGTATTTTTGCCGCATCTGAGCTGGTTCTCTAACTACTAGTCGCTCCCTCTTGGACAGGGTGCAAAAAAAGAGTCTCTACTCTAATAGGTACGGCACTGTCTACCAAGCTCCAACCCCTGTCTCATCACCACAATGTTGTATCCCTGTGCTTGTTTTACAAGTATTTCCACAGAATATACTCCAACGAACTTTGTATGGTATTTTTATTATTAGAATCTAAATTTATTTTAATAAGAAGTGTTAAATATCCAGGCCAGATGTACCTAAAAGGGTCATTTGACAGAAGTAGGTGCACTTGGCAGGGACGCGCACCTGACAAGAATAAAACAACATAACATCTTTGATTGTTAAAAATTAAAATAATCGTTCGTTGAAGTCGAGCATCTGGTTGAGAAAAACAAATATGGTGAATTGTCAAAAATAAAAAAAATTGTTGATTGGAACCATCTGCAAAAAGTTAGCGGCAGAAGGAAACACCCCATTGCTAAATAAAACGCCCTGGGGGCATGGCTGCATTAACAGTGAAGTTTGCAGGGGGTCACGAATTGTTATACAGGGTGGGCAAAAATAAGGGTCCTATTTTTAAAAATTCATAACTTTTTTATTTATTGATTTTTTCTTTTTTTTTTTTTTAGAATAAGTAAAGGACCCCTTCCGAAGCAAGCATGAGCCGTATTAGCCCTAAGGAACGTACCCTCATTTAGAAAACATTATTTTTGCTTAAAAAACTCAAAACAGTGTAAAAAACAATACTTTAGTTTTTGTAAGTTTTAAGAAGTGTTTTTCGGCTAAAATTTGTTTTGTTTATTTCAAAAAATCTCGGAAGGGTCAGTCTACACACACATAAAGTTTGGTGAGTTTAACTTTTATTTTGTGGAAGTTATTCAAATTCAAGTTATTCAAATTTAAAGATAGGACCCTTATTTTGGCCCACCCTGTATAATAGCAACTCAAAATTGATATCATCAGTTGGTTGGCGATTTGGGCTCCAAGAAGAACCATCCGTTGAATTCCTGTGTGTGTCTTCTTTCCTCACTAACCCACACTCCTTCACCGCCACCGGCAATAAAGATATATCATTATATTTTCGTATATCAGTGTGCTGTCATTCTTTTAAGCACAGCAGAAATATAACAGAAGTACATAGATTTTATTTTAATTTAAATTTTGATTTTAAAAAAACATAACATTACAGGGGTTGTTTGTGTCTGTAATAGATTGCTGCAGCACAAAAATAGTTATTAATTTATTAAATAAAGCTTCTTTAAGCCCATAGTTTGTCATGTAAGTTCTGTTTTCACACAGTTTTCACTATACTCTGATAGTTTCAGTTTCCTAAATAGGAAGAAATAATTGGATGAAAACGATTTTATGGAGATCCACAATAATAATGATTCATTTAACAATTTTACAACTGGTGGAATTACTATGAAATGAGGAGGATTTAATTATCGGTAAGCGTCATCTATTTTGAATGTTCCTGTTCTGTTGACATCTGGTCAAAATCAGGGGCAGATAACTTTTGGATACAAAGTTATTTCCTTTTAAATATAAAAATATTTAATTTCCCTTTAAATATAAAATATTTTAAAGTATTATTAGGTGTATGTAGCCACCTAACAGTGTAACAGTCGCAGTGTACAGTGTCTGCGTCATTAGCATGCTACTGTACAGCAGCGATACATGGATTTCCTATGCCAGGCAGGAGCGGCGATTCAACATCTTCCACCGACGAAGCCTCCGCCACATCCTTGACATATCTTGGCAGGATAGAGTGTTCAACACAGAAGTCCTACCCGCGCAAGCCTTCTCAGCATGTACACCCTCCTCAGGCAACGCAGACTGTGCTGGTTGGGTCATGTCTACTGCTTGAAGGATGGACGCATTCCAAAGGACATCCTGTATGGAGAGCTGGCATCTAGAAAGAAGTCCACTGGCCGCTTCCAACAAGGATATTGTGAGGCACGACATGAAGGCAATCGACATTGGGTCCTGGGAGAGCGTTGCAGATGACCGCTCAAAATGGACAAGAACCCTGAACCAATATATGAAAGCAGGGGAGGATGGGCTGTTGAACACTGCTGCGGAGAAACGTGCATGCAGAAAGAAGAGAAACTTTGTGACCTTTGCGACAGAGACTGCCACTCCCATATTGATCTCTTCAGCCACAAGTGGTGCTGCTCCAGCCAAGTAGACAGCTATGACAACTAGGCTAAGGATGCATCACCCATGTTCGACCTTAACCGATGGAGGCCTGCTTGCCACCTAGCAGTTTAAAAACTCAATAATTTTTCTTAATATTTCAATTGTTTTCAATAGTGTCATGCTTTGTATGGTGCCAATCCTTCCTTTGATTCGATTTTCTTTGAGTCTTTATTCCAGTATTTTTCAGAAATATTCCAAGTGCTTCTCTGATTATTCTTATTATAGTGGTCTTCTTCATGCCTTTTATATTTCTTTGAGTTGTTTAGCTTCATGTATTTGCTTATTTTTCTGACTCTTTGATATGCTTGACCGGCTGTTTTTTTCTTTCTTGCTGGCTATTATCACATCCGATCTTCTTACTTTAATGTATATTTGTATGTATGCTGCCATATTGCAGTGGGGTCTCCTTCTGACTCGGCTCTTACTCTCGGCAGTGACATGGCTCCATTCAAAGAGGCGAACAAAACAAAAGATCTTGGCCTGCTGGTCGACTCGTCCTTCAAACCACCTAAACATTGCATTCAGGCTGCAAACAAAGCAAGGCGCAGGCGCACCCTATTTCTCATTCGACGTTCTTTTTGCAAACTCATTCCTGAAATATTTCTCCCACATTATGTCTCCTTGTCAGACCACTGTTAGAGTATGGTTTCCAGGCCTCTGCTCCATATCTAATACGCGATATCCAGCATCTGGAGAGAGTTCAAAGACTGGCTATTCTAATGGTACAATGTCTATGGGATCTGCCCTATGAAAGTCGACTCAAGAAACTTAACCTTTTCTACCTTGAGCGCCGACGATTACGCGGTAATCTCATTTTGGCCTACAATCTCCTCAATGGTTATTACGATATACCTCAGGACCTATTATTCACTTCTGTACCAGAAAGAGGTCTATGCGGACACCACATAATGGGACGCATGTGATGATGGACGTACAGAGAGATCGCTTAACTTGCACGATTTGTAACGGAGTCATCTCGTGCAATTTTGGTGCGATGTTTCTTCATGATTCGTGGTGACAGTTGATGAGACCTTGGATCGAGGGTTGGGTCGCACCTGTGCGTGGATCACAAGATTTCGTGACGTCACAGTTTTCCCGGTGAGAAAACTGCAGTGGGTTTTTCAGTTCTTGACAGGAAGCCGACTAATCAAGTCGCCTTAGCCATGTAGCGATTAAATAAGAGAGGGGAATTCAGATCCCCAAAAATGAGAGCCAGACGATGTCCCCCTCCTCCTTCCCTTGCAAGTGATTAAGTAATTAGTTAATTAACTAGCGTAAGCTTCTCTCTCTCTGTTTCAACGAACTTGTTTCGGTGTCGATAAGATAATAAATGAAAATAAATGGCTCGGAACTAAAAGAGAAGGCTTGTTATATTTTGTTATGTGTAGATTGATTTCAGTTACAGAAAGAAACCGCCGGCACGAAATTGTGACAACGACAAAACGTCTGCAGAGAGTGGTGGCGGCGACGGGTCAGCTGCTAATAATAGCAGCTAGGGTGCAGACATTGAAAGCAGAAAGAGAAGAGACAGCAAGAAGAAAGGGAAATATAATTCCCGAATTGGGTTTACTGCTGTGTCAGCCGAAAGAGAGAGATTGAAGCCGGGACCGACTGGCAAGACCACTCGACGTCGCCCTGATCGAGAAACGACATATCGTCCCGTTAGCAAGCGATGCCGTTCGCTGGATCAACAAAGGAGCTGTTGTACTACGCCAGATTCCGACATGCAAACGTATTATAAACCAAATATTCAACACAGGAAACTATTTCACTGCCGATTTTGATTGAACCTGGACTTCCAAGAGAGGTAATAAATGCGGCAACGATGAAGCAATTCAAAGTGAATTTGGACAGGTGCTGGGCTACTGTATCCTCTTCTGTGTAAATGTCTACCACCCTTTCCCTACACGGCAACTGAAGCATGCTTGTTTTATTTGCTGCATGAAATGATATATTTTGGCGAGATTTGTATTATTTTGTTTAACTTTTATTTTGAATAAATAATTAATTTATAAATTAGTAAACAGATGGAAAAAAGTAATTAAAATCATTTTCTATGCATTATTTATGAGCTGAAATTATTATTCGACATAAATGAATTTTATAAATGTTTTGAAGAATAACATTTTTTATTCACTTATTTTTCATGATTCTTCCAGATATATTTGATGGCCTTTTTGATTTTCTTGTCTATGTCCACCAATGCAAAGATCTTAGGAAGATAAATGAATAATAAAGGGAGACTTGTGTGACTGCAATCAGCAAGCGCCGGATAGAATACGGTAGCAAGCTTTGTCAAAGGCACGTCAAGGTGGCAGCCGGTTGGAGGACAGCCAATCTCTAGGGCGTCCCAGCCGGAAAGAGAATAATATCTGGTTTCCACATTCCTCTCATAGAGTGGAATTAGATAAATTTTTGACTTCCGGCACAGGCAAGTGCATTCTCTGTTGGCTTGTATGTTTTATGAGAGATATGAGAGGCTCTGATTGGTCGAGCCAGATAGTGCTCTCTCTCCTCGGTCTTCCTATCCTCCTTGACCCTTCACGACTATTTTGTGTGGTATCAGCTGAGGCTTGTGCCATCACTTTTTTGAAGGGAGGGGGGCAATTTATGAGATTTCTTACAGTTTCTGTTCTTTGGTTCATGTCGTGGTGTTCTTCCTGTGGTTTTGTTTTCTTCCTATTGTAACTTCCATGTCACTGGTTATCATTCGTAGCTTATGCGGGTTAGTTTTCACGTTCGAGGATTTTCCTTAAGATTGCAGCTTTTTTGATCATTGCTGTCCTTTGTATAGTCTCAGTCTTCCCTTTGATTCCAATTTCTCCCAGTTTTTTTTCCAGGATTTTGGGGACTGTTCCTAGTGCTCCTACGATTATTGGTATTATATTGACTCTTCATGCTCCATATTATTATTATTATCATTATTATTATTAGTAGTAGTAGTAGTAGTAGTAGTAGTAATAGTAGTAGTAGTAGTAGTAGTAGTAGTAGTAGTAGTAGTATCTACTAACTATGAGTTTTCATACAGGTCATCATCAGCGATTTCTCACTGACAATAACCGGAGCTGTTCCCTGAAGTTTGAGTAACAACAAGTCTCCTCATATTTCCAGTACTCTCCACCTCTTTTCGATAACCATTGCCAAAGATTTTGCGTTATCGCAATTTCCGCTTACCATCGATTTCTTTCTGGCAATGACCATTTGTCTTCTATGGGATTTGAGTAGCAATAAGCCTCCCCAAGGTCTCAGTACTCTCTGCACCCTTCCAGTGGAGGGCTGGTTAGTGCTCTCCTTCCTCGGTCTTTCAATCCTCCTCGACCCTTCATGACTGGTGCCATCACATTATGTGTGCATTTTTTTAGGGGGGAGGGGGCAGTGTATGAAATTTCTTGCAGTTTCAGTTTCCTTCGGTTCATGTGGTGGTGTTCTTTCTATGTGTTTTGTTTTATTTCTATTGTATCATCGATGTGGCTGGTTAGAGTTCATAGTTTATATGGGTATTCTTCTTCTTTTTATTCTTATTATTATTATTGTTGTTGTTGTTGTTGTTCTCGTCGTCGATGTCTCATTATTATCGTCTTATGTAACACGTAATTGGATGCTATGACATGTATTTGTTGTAGCCTTGCAGGGCCGGTAATAATCAAAACAAACACAGTGGTATAATTAATAAAAGTGTATGAACAAAAGTATGTTACAGAAAATATGCATCTGATTCTGGGGCCATAACTGCCACTAATAATGGGATTTACTTCCTTCCCACCACAGGAAGATGTGACACAAGGTCGGAAAGTGGAGAGCATCAAGCCAGTGCCCCTAAAGAAGGGGCACTCTGGTCTAGTAAAAATTGCTTGGGCAGCCCCATCAGCATTCCCGGGTGCTTCAGGCAGTTAGCAATAAACTAACTCTACCCCAAAGAGGGGGAGACAAGACCTGGGATCTCCTAGGACTACCCAGGATGAATACCTCAGCCCGACAGATAAAAAACCACCGAAATTGCCCAGTTTCTGTCGGACTGATTGTCAAGATCAGATCCTCAACTTGTATGTGCCTATTAATGTCACCAGATGGTAAATGAATGCCACCAATAACTGACACGATGGTTAGTCATATATATTTATTGCGTCTGGGTAGGTCCATTTCTTCCCGTAATAGCATTTAATGCAGTTGCCTGTTTTGTTCCTTTCCGATTGCTTTGAAGTGTTGTATATTGATGTAGGTAAGGGTAGATTTTGCTTAACTGTGACATCATGGATGAAAAGTGAAACAAATTCGCACTCACTTTTCAATCTTGACTTAAGACCGAGCAGACATGCGAAATCACAATCTTCCTCTTGACAAGGTCCGTGTAATATTTGTTCTGAATTCAGAAAAACAATTTTTTTTAAAAGATTCGGAAGCATATAACTCATTATTTATGGTTTTTACAACTCAAATAGACACGTCCGAAAGAAGTTGTTGTGAATGGGGTGTTTGTGTGGTGAGACAAAAATATAGCAATAAGCAGATGAAACGATTCTTGGGATGTCAACATTTAAAAATGAATGATTTAACTATGATGATGATACATTAATATGCTTGTGGCTAGACTATGATCGATAAGCACACATCTTGAATTTTCCCATCATGTAATATGATCAAGGACAGATTACCCTGCATCAATCCTGCTTCAAAATGTCTTCAAAAATGTCTCTTGACAAGGGAGATAATTTTAAGGTACAAAAAGAGTTATCTTTCTTTTTAATACAGAAATACATTTTTAGATGAAGTAGTTTCCATCTAACAGATGGCAAGCCTTGGTTTTAATATCACACCTGCATATGCAAGCCTTTTTTCTATTTTGAATTGAAGAGTTAATTCTCGGTTGTACAGTCTAATTCATTGGGAGGTAACTTGAATATGGTTCAAGGGAAGCAATTGCGAATATACTGAACCAACAGAGCAAGCAGTCCATGTAAAAGACAAAATAAAGATGGATACTCTTTTTGTAAGCAGAGATTCCTGGCTTTCGAGCTGGGATCAAGGTGTAGTATCTGCTCTGTTCTCGATCAGAGGATGAGAAATCCTTCTTGACTAGGGCAGTTTTTATTTTTAGCCCATTTAGAATGTCTGTTTTGGGGGGAATGGATATGCTCCCAGATAAAAATTCAATCTTGTGTCTAACTTTGCCTTCGTAAGAACAATACAATAGAAGTATGTTGAGGTTATTAGCTGTAGTAAAGTTGACAAACAAAATGAATTGCTTACTGCCTCCAGTGGTGATGGTTGTTCTTGTCAGGCAATACACCACCGCCTAGGGTACGTTAGCTTTCTAAAAACAAGCAAGATCACCACAAACCCAGAAACGCTTGCTTATAAACAAATAATCAAGGCAGTCAACTAATCCGTGTCACCAGCTATGCAGACGTCATTTCACCAACCAACCACTCATAATATCTATTACTAATGGAGATTTGGTATCCGTTTGAATCCAAACTATACTATTACTTTTATTACTAATGGAGATTTGGTATCTGTCTGTCTGAAGTCGAAACAATACTATTTCTATCTTTTAATGCTCAATTCAGTTTACTATACCATTTCAGACTAATGTACTATCTTTCAATGCTCAATTCAGAGGAGGAGGGTAGTGTAGTATCTGTTCTATTGTCATGAAACCATCCTCCCAGGCATTATCTCCTCCTTGGGGTGTAGTATCTGTCCTGTTGTCATGATATCATTCTCCAAGGCATTATCCCCTCCTTTTGGGGGAGGTAGTTTAGTATATGTTAGTTCATCATGATACAATCCTCCCAGGCATTACCTACTGCTTTGTGGGAAGCAGTGTAGTATATGTTCGTTTGTCATAATACCATCTTCCCAAGCTAGCAAAAAAATATGTGACTGGAGAGAGTATATGTTTGCTAGTAAGCGTATATATATGTGAAATTTGGCTCATTGACCAGCTGTTGTTGGCCATTTCTTGTTGTTTGTGTCTTTCACATTATTTTTACCTGTTGTACCTCTTTATCGGTCCTGTCCCTTTTTATATTGTCATGCGTACGATGGTATGAACATGTTGAACAAAGCTCTGATTGGATAAACAGATGTACACACATCTCAATTGAGGGCAATCAAGAAAAAAGCAGGCCTAGAAAGAATTGGAATGACTCAGTCAAAGATGACCTCAAGCAATGGCAATGCTAGCAACGACTGTTGGTCTTTTCTGGAATTTGAGTGGCACTAAAACTCCCCAAGGTTCCAATACCCACTGCACCCTCCTCGAAAACAACTTAAATGATAGAATTATATGAAGAAGGTCACTTTGTACCACCATGGCTAATGTGCAACCGATATCTGATGTTTTCCTTGGCCTTCCCCTGCCAACTAACCCTGCTACCTCAACTGTTCTACATCTACTAACCCAAGAACTCTCATCCATTCTTTCAACGGGAAACCAGCTATTCATCTCTCTTGTTGACACTTAAGTAGTTGCTCAGTGGAAAATGATGTCAGTCGTAGGGATGTTGTGCTTTCCTTTTTTTCTCCTTGTGGCTGGAATAATAGAAGCAGTTAAAAAGAACAGCAAATAACTCCATTATTTGCTCTGGGATTTAATTCACTTCATACAGTAATTGAAAACCACGTCTGATAACTTTGATGCCTAACTCCCAAGAAGCAGGAACTCTTTAGCTTCTCTGTCATGTACTTTCTCTCATGACACAAGTTGCTGTATCTCTCTAACTCTAACTTCACTTCTAATGGAAAATTCCATCTTCTTGCTTAAACTAACCTTATTTAGAATATTCCATTTTTAACCTTATCTTTACACATAGTCCTAACCTCTAACTTAACTTCTAATCGAAAATTCCATTTTTTTGCTTAAACTAATCTGACATGGAAAAATCCATTTTTAACCTTGTTTTTACATGTAGTCCTAACCTCTAACTTAACTTCTAATGGAAAATTCCATTTTTTTGCTTAAACTAACCTGACGTGGAATTTTCCATGTTTAACCTTATTTCTACACATAGTCCTAAACTCTAACTTAACTTCTGATGGAAAATTCCATCTTTTTGCTTAAACTAACCTTATGTGGCATTTTCAATTATTAACCTTATTTTTGCACAACTAACATCTAATCTTACTACAACTTCATGAATTCTTACATTCCAGCAGAGTGTATATTCTATGGGTTTCAGCTCTCTTTAGAATTGTATTTGTTAAGGCTTTGTCTTGACAAGTTATGTTGAGGATGTGGAAAGTGTTCATCTGTAGTAGTAGTAGTAGTAGTAGTAGTCCTTACAACAACAATAACAACACAGAAAGCGATCTCTAAATCATTTGCTTGACTTAAATGCTTGGTACTGATTAGATCAAATACTTAATTTTGATTGGTTCCCTATATCGGACTTTAGCCAATCAAAAACAATTTCCCCTGGAGCCGGGCACCTGTTCATGAATCTTATTTAAGGAAATGCATCTGCACTTTCCAATCAGTTAACCAAGTCTTTAAGTCAAGCAAATATCGAATGATTTAGAGATCGCTTTCTATGTTGTTGTTGTAGTAGTAGTAGTAGTAGTAGTAGTAGTAGTAGTAGTAGTAGTAGTAGTAGTAGTGGGGATTACATCTACTATTACAATACATTCTTCTTCCTCAACTCAAATGTATGAGTCAATAACTTGCTGCCATACAGATGTGTGCTTTGGGTCCTACCAGACAGTTGATTATAATTTGAGACTATTATTGCTATGAAACTTTCTGAAGAAAGCTGGTGAGTACAACGGCTGAAATGTAAAAGTATCAACCAAGATGAGGATATCTTATTTTCAAATAATTGCCAAATACTCATTCCTTAATCTTTCCAAGTGGGCAATTTATGTCACTCAACTTTATTAATCACGAGCTGTACCTATTTACTTGCAATTTGTTTTCTTTTTCTTTTTTTAAACGTTGCCGTGACGGGGGGGGGGGATATTTTTTGTTGCAATCAAAGGGAAGTAACTCTGTATGGACTAATCTCTGAGGTGTGCTCTAAGTGCTACTAAGCAGCTAATT
The DNA here is from genome assembly GCA_963556195.1 of Sepiola atlantica. Lineage (NCBI taxonomy): Eukaryota > Metazoa > Mollusca > Cephalopoda > Sepiida > Sepiolidae > Sepiola > Sepiola atlantica. The sequence continues at coordinate 69,147,293 of OY744516.1, read as the reverse complement.
ATAATTAGAGATTATTATTGTTATAAAAGTTTCTCAAGAAGGCTGGAGAGTACAACGGCTGTAATGATCTAATATCCTGTTTATTTCACTCCCAGTGCGATCAGCAACGTTGTTTTGCCAACAGATATCCAGCATAAACTATGCCAGTGCCTCTGATCGACTGCTTTACGCCATATTCATCTTCTTATATGCTGTATCGGGATTCTAGCATAATCAATCGCCAAAAGCGCAAAGCCACAGTCTACGATCTACAAACACAATACACAGATATAGACGTTGTATACACAAGGACGTGGGTGGGCATTTGTGTGTCATTTGGGGTCCCGTCATTAGTGTCTCTACATCTGAGTTAAATTCCCATCTTTCAACCTCCAAATCTCAGCTAAGACTTACTGGCATTCGACTATTCTTGATTCTTCTGACCTGTCTCAATCGAGCTCTGTCACCATTCTCTCTGTTGTAATCATTCACTGTCGAGCTCTGTCGCCAATCTGCCCCTCAACAGTCAGTGTCCTGCAAATATATTTACTTTCACCCAGAAACCCAATGCATCCGGTTTCCCTCCTCCTACCACTGGAAACTGGTGGCATCCATCAGCTTCCTCAGCTTATCTGGCCACCCAGAAAGTTAACAAATAATTGTCATGGCGTCACTGGTATGTGGAGTTCAATGGACAAGCCGTTTTTGTTATTGTCATTTATTTTCCTAGCTAATCTCTCTTGGTGGACAGTCTATAGTATCACACACAAACACGCACAAACAAAAGAGTAAGAAAGCAAAATAAAAGAAAATAAAGAAAATGGAATATCAACATTTTTTTTTCATGATGATGAAGATGCTTTATTAAGTCAGAAAGACAGAATTATCAATATTTACTCATGACTGTCACAACAAGACATATTTTTTCATTTCAACAGTAAGTCTTCTATTTGCTCACCATCATCTTTACAAACTCTGAAAAAGAAAAAAAAAGAAAATTTATTTATTTCATTATTTATTCAAAAAATTATATATATTCTAGCTGTCCCGACCTGGCATTGCCTGGGAGTTATGGATGTGCATGTAAGATAGACAGAGTTAAGAAAATTAGCTACAGAGAAGAAATATGGCATCCAGTTGAATATGGATTTGCTGCAGATAAAAGTGATGGCAACAATCAGAAAAATGATCCTAGCCAGATAAAATATTTTCTGAAAGAAATTAATGTGAAATAAATTTTATCTATTTAAAACTCTTAAAAAGAAAAAAAAAGTAATTTATTTATTTATTTAAAAAACGTATATATATATATATATATTATATATATATATATATATATATATATATATATATATATATATATATATATATATATATATACTATCTGTCCCGACCCGCCGTTGCCCAGAAATAATACTAATTATGGATATATCTGTATTGCAGACAAACAGAGTTAAGCTGACAACCATTGAAAATGATCCTAGTTGGAACAATAATCCTAAGTCTAACTTCAAAAACCTGACCTACTTAATTTTATATATTGGAAAAATAGAAAATTATATATATATATACTAGCTGTCCTCACTTGGAGTAATACTAATTATGGATATATCTGTAAAGTAGACAGAGAAATATGGCATCCAGTTGAATATGAATTTGCTGTGGATAAAAAGATGGCAACCATCAAATCGGATAAAATATTTTATGAAAGGAATTAATGAAAATAAATTTAACAGCAGATCAGATAAATAAAAGGAAATGGCAAGTTAGAATCAAATAACGATTTGTCAGATGCATTGCTATTTCGCTTAACACAGAATTAACCTCCTCCCCCTCTCTCTGTCCTTTTAACTTTTCAGCCATGAGGCGATCATTTGGTTGAATTTTTCATTTTCTAAGAATGTGTTGTTTAAATTAATTGCATGATAATTAATGCAAGCAGTATGCGATTAGCCTTTTATTTCAGCTAATGGGAAACATCCTCCGTCCTGGGAGGAAGGCAACACACGCATGCATGGCACCAGCAGCCAGCAATGAAGTTAGGTATTTAATTTGATAAATAATTAATATCAAATGACTATGTATCACTTCTCCGCGTATCCTAACATTGCTTCTAGTCCCCTTGGATTTCTCCCTGTTACTGGACTTAAGCAATGCCAGATCATGGGAAGCATGTCTATGGCAGCACTTCGAAGAGCAATTGTGATCAAGATCTTGCTGATTCTCTCTCTTTCTTCCGACCTGGATCATGTGGTGAATGGGAAAAAGTGACTCGTTACTTTTAACACCTCTAAAACCAAGCTTCTCTCCTTTCTCCACCAATGCTCGGATTGTTGTTTGGCCTCTTGTTTTGATAAACTCCTCGGACTGACTTTCATTCAAGACCTAAAATAGGAGTCATACATCAAATCTGTTGCTACGGTTACTAGAAAAATAGTTGAATCATTCTACCACTCCAGAAAGTTCCTGGCTCCTGATGAAATCCTCTACCTATATACGAGTCAGATACGTCCAAAGATAGAGGACTGCTGCCACTTCTGGAGAGGTGGCGCTCAGAACACTCTTTCTTGCCTTGACAGAGTTCAAAATATGTTGCTAAGAACACAATACTACGTTACTGCTTCCCTGATGACTACAAAATGGTCGTCTTCAAGTCCAATGTCAACAAATACTTGTTGAGCCATCCTCTAAAATAATCAAATTGCCCAGTTTCAACCATGATCACCAATCCTCAAGGTACTTGTCTCAGTGTCCACCTAACAAACTCATTAACTCTTATCCTCAAGTGGCCTTAGGGCCTTGATAAGTGGTGACTCAATAGTACACAAAAAAGTCCAATGTCAACAAATACTTGCCGAGCCGTAACAAAATTCAGCCCATTTCACCCATCGTTTACAATCCTCTCATCATCCAACTGACAATCTCATTAACCCTTATCCTCGAGTGACTTTTGGCCTTGTAAGTGGTAGCCCATTAGTAGTAAAAATATAAGTTGCACAGACATTGCTTCATTAAAAACTCCTCATTATGCAGGCATTCTTTCAGTGGATGTCCACCGTTTCCATTCTCTGAAAATGGTGCATTAGATAGGATATCGCTGATTACGTTAGGGCGAATTCCTCATTCCATACTTGGTCATATTATTGCGATTCTTAGAAATACATTGGGAGTTTCAGACAACTGAAATGGAGAATTATGGTTTGCAAAAAAAAAATACTCTGTTGCAGCTTGTTTGACGAGTAGAAGTGAAAATCGCCTTTCTCCCTCTTTTGGCGCTTTTTCACAATGAGGAGAGTGCTTCTAGGAAACCATGTGACTACAAAAGACACTTGGTATTTCTTTTCTTCTTCTTTCCTTCCCTAGATCGTTGCCTAAAAATATTTAATTTTTATAATATATGATTGAATACATTTGTAAGGACACATTATCATAGGACTGCCTTCCTGCAGACTACAGTTTTCACTATACTCTGATAGTTTTAGTTTCCTAAATAGGAAGAAATAATAGGATGAAAACGATTTTCTTCTTCTTCAAGTCCAATGTCAACAAATGCTTGCTGAAACTTCCTCTTAAGTAAGCAAATTTTGGACATTCCATTCACCATTTTCAATCCTTTCATAGTATTGTTCATCATCCAACTGACAAGTTCATTAACCTTCATCCTCGAGTGGCTTTTGGCCTTGGTAAGTGGTGACCCATTAGTATTAAAAAATATAGTGTAGTTGAAGGTTGTACAAACATTGCTTCACAATAAACGTCTCATTATGCAGCCACTCTTTTAGTGGATGTCCACCGTTTCTTGAAACAGACAGTAGGATGCCAGCCCCATGGACAATCGTATTAATATATAGAATTCCTCAAGTGACCCATTACTATTTGTTTTAAAGTGCAGTTGAGGGTTGCATAATCATTGCTTCACTATACACTCCTCCTCCACCGTCTCTTTCTAGAGACGGTGGAGGAGTCAGCAGGGAGTCAGCCATAAGAACAATCGTATCAATATATAGAATCTCCACTTACCCTGATAGTTGACAAGTCCATCTCCATCCACGTCAGCCTCACGTATCATCATCTCGACCTCTCCCTCTGTCATTTTCTCACCGAGCGTCATCATCACTTGACGTAACTCACTTGCATTGATATAACCACTGTTGTCTTTGTCAAACATTTTGAATGCTTGACAGATTTCTTCTTCGCTGTCTTTCTCACTCATCTTTCGTGACATCATGGTAAGAAATTCAGTAAAATCAATTGTGCCATTACCTAAAAACAAAACAAATATAAATTAATGCAAAAGAAAAAATGGATGCATGTAAATCTCCTGTAGCTGTAATGAGGTTACAATGACGGTCCAAACTTCAGAAGGAACTCCTCTTCAAATAACACAGTAATAAACACTGATAAATTTCCAACACTAACACTTTCTCTAAGTTGCTTCTCACCCATCTAGCCTGGATCAGTTGAAATATGCAGCTGATCTAGAAGTTGATCTGGGTTCAGTTGTGGATTGGGGTACGAAATGGCTTATTTCGTTTAATCCTGTTAAGACTCAGCTGGTGTCACTCAATCGTAGGTGTGTCCCTTTTCTTCCTGAGATTCTATTGGATGGCTCTGCTCTTGAAATCGACTCTGAAACTTCTTGGTCTTTCTCTCTCATCAAATCTTTCTTGGGGTTCATATATTAGATCTATTTCTCTTTCTGCTTCTTGTAAAGTCGGTTTTCTCTATCACTCCAAATACTTTCTTACACCTGAGGCTATTCTCTATACAAATCTACTATCAGACCAAGTATGGAGTACTGTTGTCATATTTGGGTTTGTGAATCTCTGTCCCATTTCAGGGTTCTTTATAAGGTGCAGAAACGTATCTGTAATTTGATTAGCCCCCACCCTTTCTTCTTCTCTGCACCCTCTCTCTCACAGACGTGATGTTGCTAGTCTCAGTCTTTTCTTTAAATAATATTATGGCATGTGTTTTTCAGAATTGTGTCATCTATTCCTTGTTTCCTTTGTTCCAGCTCGTTTGACTCGTTGGACTAATGGTCTTCATAAATTCGCTGTTTTGATACCTCGTTATAATACAACTACCTATTTCCAGTAGCTTCTTCCCAAGAACCGCAGGCTTGTGGAACTCTCTTCCTGCTGACTGTTTTCATCCTACCTATAGCCTTGGTCTTTTCAAGACTACGGTCAATAGGCATCTCCGGTCTTTGTGATAATCATCTTTCCTTCTTGTTAGCTCCTTACATCAAGTGGCTTCATGGTGTTTGGAGCAATTTCCATTAAAAAAAATTTTTTTAAGTTGTCCAAAATTCAACTGGTTTTAATCAGTCTGTTTTAAAAGTCATTTGGTCTTTTACCTATGCAAATTATGTTATTATTTGATTTTTTGTTGATGCTATTATTTGCGTGTATAATATTACTAAACAAGCGATTATTTAGTCTGTAGGGCTGGAAATAAGCAAAGAATACCACAAAGTGAAAAATGAGACACGTACAAAAGCATCAACAAAAACGGAGCTATTATTACTGTTGGAAATAAATAAAGATTACAATGAAGGTCCAAACTTTAGAAGGAACTCCTTTCGAACAACATCGTAATAATCACTGACAAATTTCTAACACCAACGCGCCCTCTCAGCTGTCCAAAATTCCACTCTACATCTGCTTTTAATCCGTCTTTTTTTAAGGTCAGTTGTTCTCTACACATGCAAATTAGTTGCTCACGCATGCAAATTAGTTCCAACTAAAAATGTGTAGTATGGAAAAATCCTTCTAAACTGAGGTAAGAACAGAGTGCCCCTTTTTGGGAAGCTTGATTTTTCCCTACAAAACGAAAGATTACTTAAGTACGGTGATAAATATTTCAGACCCCCCCCCCCCATTTCTGCCCTCGTGGGGAGGCAAGTAAATAGTGACACAAAAACATGTTTTAAAAGAAAACATGTTAATATTTTATTTGTTTTATTTATGGACTCTCTGCCTTAAAATAAATATTAACATGTTAAAAGAAAAAAAAATTCCGAAATATACTGCATTTAGTAAAAGAAATAAAAGATTTATTTACAAGTGTTTTGTAAATAGAGACCACGTGTATTGCGAGGTCAACCGGTGACTTCCAAAATATGTCCCGCGTCTTGTGTTAATAATCTGGGGTCCCTATTGTTGTCTTGCTCCTTATATTTTGACATCCATTTCCATTTCAAAATTGTATGGTTTGCAGAAGTTGGAGGTTGTGGACTTATTCTGAATCAGCATGGGAGGGTAACTCATATTTTAGATTGAAGAATATAATAGAAGTTGTCTACCTTATGTAAAAACAACTAAAAATTAAAAACTAAAATGACTTCAGTGAATCCTGGCCAACGCCGGGTAGGTACATCTAGTTATTGTTGTAATACTATATGTTTTCAAAGCCCGAGTAAAATAAATTCCCAATCCAGGATTATAAATTAAAAATAATGATAGAACAGAACCAAAACTACATATACCAATAAACGTAGGGATAATTCAGTAACAGAAAGTTAACTAAGTCAAATTTTAATTAAATATGCTGTGACACGATGAGGTATTTTGCAGGTGCTACCCCAAAATATTAGAAAATCCAAAGGCACAGATGAAATCAATTTAGTTAAATAAAAGGTGGACAATTTCTGAAGAACTGTATGTGACCAACCATATTTTGCAGAAATGTAACAAATAGCTGTTCCAAATTTAATAGTATATCAAGTTTATTATATTAAACTAGCTTAGCCTACCTGGTGTTGTCCAGGAGTCTTTTTACTTCCAATTTTGTTTCATATTTTTTTAAAGTTAATCATTTTTAAAATTAGGCCTCTGAAAGTTAATCTCTTCCTTTTCACTTTTTTATTACCTGTTCAAAATAAGGCAGGTTTTTTATTTGCTGAATTGTCTGTTTTATATTTGATTAAGTGAATTTTAGAATATTTTTTTATAAAATTATCAATATTTTGGAAGTTATATAGGTTTAAAATTTATCCTGTTGTTATTATCCCGAGTATTATCATTATAAGCATCACACACACACACACACACACACACACACACACACACACACACACATATATAATTTGTGGTGGCCAATGGGTAAATCTCTTGACTGCGAATCAGTGGCGATTTGTGATCGGAGTTCACGCCCGCCGACCGTCAGGAATTAGCTTCCTGTACTGAAGATTGCGTAAGCATGAAACATCGATGTTTGTAGGTAATAAATTATTAATATTTATTTATAAAATATTATTATATATATATATATATATATATATATATATACAGAATTGAAGGAAAAATAAATAAAAATTTAACTTTATTTGTTTTATTTGTTATTGTATCAAGAACTGTTTCATTTACATTTCTCATTTAGTTTATCAAGTGAAATTTTACTTTCAACTGAACTTATTTACATTCATTAGAAAAAATTATTTGTTTCTCAGTATTTGTTTCAATTTGGAATTTTGAACACAATACAGAAATAAACTAGTGAAAATGTATTCTTTTATATTTTGAAAATAGTAACTAAAGCACACCACAATCGCTAAAAACAATTAATGAATTCTATTTAGAAATGAACATACGAAAAAAACCACGATCGATACTTATCACATTGCACAAAGAAGTAAAAGTATGCGAGATTCATAGAAAACAAGAAATTATTGTCAAACGAAGTGTCTCAGGCTAGTAAATTTAGTTTCAGTGATAGAATGTAAATACTCGGGATTGTAGAAAAATGTTGAGAATTTCTATCCTGTTAATACGTGGGTAATCAGGGAAAAGGTTTGATTTAATTATTACAATTAAAATCTGAAAATAAAAAGTAAAGTTATTACAGAAAAAACATAAATCAGAGATGCTACACATCAGCAGAGTTTTATTAATAATCTTACTGCGACTCCAGCTGTGTTTTCAATTAATCAATCTCACTGTCTTCACGGCAGACAAGATCAATACAGAAATCAATGCTAGTGTTGAGTTAGCGGCTAAAAACAACATTATTCTTGTAACATTGTAAGTTATCCCACTTTCATTAATCATTTATTAGTTACCTCTCTTATAATAGTCACTTATTATATCATTATAAGTTATCTCTCTTTATTAGAACACTTCAATAAAATCACACCAGAGATAAGAAAGAGCCTTCTTGCTCTTTTTCACAATAGAAAGTGTAGTGTTCAGATGTGTATAACACAGTTAATAAAAGCATGATTTTTATTTTCAGGTGATTATTTAAAAGTGTTTCATAGGCTGAATAAGTAACTTTTAGAAATAAATTGTAGCAAAGTACGTTATTATATTGCCAGTAACATCGTACAACAATAACAAATGAAGATTGTCTAGTTTCAAGCAGAGTTAAAAAAAGATAGAAATTGACATACCCAGGTACTGTACCAACATCATTCACGGAGCGGGTATAAACTAGTAATATAATATTAACAATAATATAATATATACAATACAAGCAGGGAGACCCGACGTTGCTCAGAATTTATTGAGGATCACTATGTCCCTTTTCACTATGCTCATAACACCATATTCTTTTCTTTTTTTTTTTACTGCTCCTTGTTTTGCGCCCAATATAGTCGGAAGAAACTGAAATTTTGGAAAACTCTTTGAATTAGTGTCTTGTACACATGGTTTAAATTTCATTAAAATCGGATATACGTATTTGAAGTTTTAAGGGGTTTCTGTCCTTGTAGCTCCTTTGGAGAGAACACATAGAGATTCAACACATCGAGGAAAATGCAGAGATTCGGAACCACTTCTATAGTCTTCCCTAAAAAAATTTATACATATGATTAAAATTTCATCAAAATAGGATATATTTGAAGTTTTAAGAGAGGTTCTGACCACATAGCTTTATTGAGGGGGGGGGGGGCATTTAGAGATTCAGGACAAATTTGTCTTCCCGGGAAAATTTGTTAGTTTTTATTTAGATTCTCTGACCCTTTCTTTCTATAGCGAACGTGCACACACATTGACATTTATGTACATAGACTAGCTGGCTTTGCCAGTTCACTATCACTTCACAGACTTTGCTAATTAAAATACTTAAAACATTAATTTAAAATAATAAACATTTTATTCATAACTTTGTTGTAAACGCGAAACAAAATCTTTCTCATTTATTTATATAGATAGATATTGGTCATTTCGGTACAAATTTATTTGTCTTTTAAATGTGACGTACAGAAAGAGAAATCAAGTTGGGCTCATTTCTCACATTAATAGTAAAATCAAAACGCTCTATTTCAAGTTTATATATATATATATATATATATATATATATATATATATATATATATATATATATATATATATATATATATATATATATACTTTAACGGAGGGTATATGACCTAGGGCATCAAGTATAAACACCCAAGAACGGACATTACCACAACCGAGCACTGTAGATATAGGTATCAGCTCAATGGATGATAGATAAGTCAACCAGAGCTATAATAAAAACATGGAATGAATTAAAACATTACAATTGTTCCAAGAATTAGAACATCAAGTCCAGTATGGCGTTTCCAAAACAGTTTGGAAATACTTTATTTGATTTGATTTTATAAATTAATAAAGCTAATCCAAAACGTACTTCATCAGCGCCTTTAGCAACACGTCTTACAGAAAGTCATAGAAAAAAATCAAAAAGCTTGTTGTAGAGAAGCATCCACTGACAGAAAGAGTCACCGGTTGATATGTTAATAGTATAACGAGGGCGGGGGAACACAATGGTACCTATAAACCAAAACACTGGTACATACAGAAGAAATAATCCAATATTTCCATAGATTTACGCTTTCAAATTATGCAATAAATTAATTAAAGTTACAAATTCTTTTGTCAGAGGGGTAGTGAAAACAATAGAATGGAAATAATAATAGAAATAAAATAATAGAAAAAGAATAAGATAAAAAATATAAAATTAAAAAATAATAAAAAATAAAAATAAAAAATAAAAAATATAAAAAAACAAAAATATGAAAAATAAATAAAAAATAAAATAATGAAATAATAAAATACAAAATAAAAATAAAAATAAAAAATGAAAATAAAAATCAAAAAATAAGGATTAAAAATAAAGAGATGAAATAATTGAAATTAAAATAAAAATAAAAATTAAAAACAACATATAAATAAAAATAGAAATTAAAAGTAAATTAGAAAATAGAGGTTGAATAATATCAAGAGTTTTTTATGAAGGTTTTTTAGGAAAACATCTTGCAAGAGGATGTGTAGGGTAAGAGGGTAGGAGGAAGAGTATAGGGGAAGATATGGACAAGGATAATTTTTGTGTGGAGAAAAAATCCTTATAAAAAACTATTATGGGGAAAGAGACAGGAATGATAAGGAAATAGGGGGTGTAATTTATTACACCCCCTATTTAGAAGGAGTTTAGTTGGGACTATACCAACAGTACTGGACATATAAGTGTATAAATATATATGGGATATCGGGGGGGGGTCTTATTAATTTCACTGGTGTAAGGAAGAGAGAACCAGCTTTACAGGAAATAAATATTATCTATTTCCAATTGTGCGCTTATACCAATTCCGCATTCAAATAAAAAAAACTCAAACTGGAATGACATTCGATGTTGGAGGGTGGAGTATTTCAGGAAATATTGTAATTAGAGTCCGGCCGTTAAGGACGTGTTTTGAGAAAATCAAAGAAAACAGAATCTGTGTTTCGATAAGCGAGAATATTTCCTGGATGAATCGGAGGAGATCTGTTAGGGTCCGAGGAGATAAAAATATTATTTATAACCTACATTTCATTGGGAAGAGTTTGGAGAGAGAGAGAGAGAGAGAGAGGGAGAGAGAGACTGTTATATGCATTTTGTTTATATATCTGCCTTATCTCCCTTTCTCTCTATATATCTTTATTACTCTCTCTCTCTCTCTCTCTCTCTCTCTCTCTCTCTCTCTCTCTCTCTCTCTCTCTCTTTGAAGTTAAAGATAAAAACAAATGGTACTTCTGTATGTAAACACACACGTGAAATATGGCAGTTATAAATAAAATAACAGGAAAACTTTAGGAAATACTTATTATTGAAAAATACTAGCATACAGCGAAATTCTTGTTTTAATGTATTGGAAATAATAATGATAATGTAAGTCATTTATCAGAGCTGTCAATTTTAAAGTTATTGCTCTCGGGCAACACTGAGTTTTTGCCCCCCCTCCCTTAAAAACATAATGATTTCTCTCTCTCTCTCTCTCTTGTTTTCTCTCTTTCAAATATTTGTGGTTACTTTTTTTTCGCAATCGTTTACAACAGATATTACAAGGTATTTCGGCATCAAAGTAACTCTCCAAATGGTTATACTGTTAACACTGTCAATATACAAATTAATTAACCTTGCGGCTGATATGATATATACATAAGCAGTATATAAAAAAATCGCATGTCTATTCTGTAAATTTAAGGGGTTTTGTACCTTACCGTTTCTGCGAGAAATAGCCCCAACTTTCACATTTATTCATTCAGATTAGATTATGACTAGAAAATAAATAGATGATAAAATAGATTTCAAAATGGCGTACCATCAGCGTCCACTTCGTTGATCATATCCTTTAACTCGGCTTCGCTTGGGTTTTCTCCCAGTGATCGCATGACAGTTCCTAACTCTTTTGTAGAAATGGTTCCATCGCCGTCTTTGTCAAAAAGACTGAAAGCTTCTTGGTATTCTGTAAAAAAGGAAAAGAAATCTATTATATAGATGGCAGTTGTAAAAAAGACTACAAAACAAACACCCACAAAGTTGGTATATTCTTGCTCAGAATAAATAATATTTAAAATTTAGAAAAAAATGATTCATTCTTTGACCCTAAACTGGCGCAGATTTCGTCAGGGAAGGTCGGTTTGTTAGCCATTTTCATGTACTAACTAAAGGGAAGTAAATCTGTGTGTTTGTGTATGACCAGACAATTACTGTTAATAATGCACACATATTAAAGCCGTTGAATGGATGCGTCTGCAGGTAATTCATTTCATTGTTTTTTTTCGGTTGGGTGTGGAAAGATGTTTTTAATTGAATAAAAAAAGCAAAACAAACTAAATTAATTCGTCTTGCAGATGCATCCTTTCAACGGCTTTAATATGTGTGCATTATTAACAGTAATTCATTTCGTTGGATTTTTCGATTGGGTGTGGAAAGATGTTTTTAAAAAAAGATCTTTTTATTTACAATCTCAGCAGAGATACTCCTTCAGACAATGACACTTCTAAATGAAGAAGTGGCACTCGTCTGACAAGACATTGCAGTCATCATGACCAGACAGAGGAATGGGCTGGGTGGAGGAGAAAGAGGGGGTGGGAGAGGGAGGGTGAAAGACAGAAAGATAGATAGACGGATAGAGAGAGGTAAAGAGACAAAAGTTTTAACAGAAATTACACTTCATGTTTGCATCTATGTTATCACCTTTCACACACATTTAAAAAAATGAGATCGTCTGATCAGCAAAGATGGTCGTTGGTGATTAATCTGTTGTCGCTAATGTAAAAAAATTCAACTTTACTTATTTTAAAATGAATTATTCTAAAATCAAATTATGTCGTTCCGTCGATTAAAACAGTACAATTTTAAATAAATACATTTTGAATTTTTTTTATTGATTTGAAGAATATTTAGCTGACAATTATCTTTACAGTAAGAAGACAGACTATTTATTGTTAAGAACACATAGATAGATCTATATAATAATAAGACATTTCATATGTTATCACTTCACTGCATCTGCAAAGGGCGTACTCACAAGTGTCGGGTATAGAAGAAAAATACCGGAACAAAGAGAAAGAAAGTTGTGTGTTTGGGTTTTTATAGTGCGTGCTGGATACATATTTGAAGATATCAAGAACTTGAAGCATAGTAACTTATCAAAGTAACTGAATTCTGCATTAAATAAATCAAAAAGGAGTGATATGCCACAAAACAAACATTAAAATATTATTTCACTGAATCGTTTTGAAAGATAATTTATATTTAGCAGGCAGTCCCATATATAATCAGATATGTACCATCATTAAAGTAAATATAGCCCACAATATGCACTTTACCGCCTAGCAGCTCATCATCATCATCATCATCATCATCATCATCATCATCATATTCGGTTTAACGTCTGTTTTACATGCTTGCATACATTAGACGGCTATAAGAAATTGACTTCCAAAATAACCTATCTCTGCCAGGTCTTTATTTATCCCTCTTTCCCTCGGGTTATTTTTATCACTTCCTCTCATCTTTTTCTTGGTCTTCCCCTGTGAACTGAACTTGCTACCTCAACTGTTCTACATCTACTAACCCAAAAACTCTCATCCATTCTTTCAATGTGGCGATACCATCAAAGTCTACTCTTCTGCACACATCTTCCTATATTGTCCAGATTTGTGAAAATCTAGAGTGGAAGGATACAATCAGTTTAATTTATTATCCAATCAAATTTTTTTAGTTAGTAAGTAGTCTGTACAACCAACCCACATTTTTATATATTGTATAAATGAATGCTTTAACTATCCTATAAAGTAAAATACATTTTTGAAAGTAATTTTGCTCAAATATAGTCTGCTCTAAAAGTTTGGTCCTAAAATAAGGACCATGGAATTTTTTTTTTAGAATATTGTAATAAATATTTTTTTACATATCTGGTATCAAATAATATTGTAATTACAAAATATTTTTAGTAATAAATTAACAAAACAAAAATTGGGCCCTAATGGGTTAATCTAATGCCGCTAAGATAAAAAAAAATCCAACTTTACTCATTTTAAAATGAATTGTTCTCAAATCAAATTATGTTGTTCCATCGACTAAAACAGTACAATTTTAAATAAATACATTTCAAAAAGTGACATTCGTTTTATTGATTTTAAGAATATTTAGTTGACAATTATTTTATGGCAAAAGAATTAAATTGCTACAGTTTTAAATAAGTAAATATAGAAGAGATATGTTCATTCTATTTATTTAAAGAATATTTAACTGGCAATGCCAATTATTTTTATGTGGGAAGAAAGAGTCATATTTTTTTTTAATAGTATTGACCCTGACAGAAATTTATTATTTCAAAAGGAATATTATTATTAAGAATAAATTATACAGATTGATGTAGAAAGTACCGTGGAATTTCCACAGGGTCTCACTGGTTATCTAATAATGCTTAAATAAGCATATGTAAACACAACTAGAAGTATACATAGAGCATGCTAAAACGAACCCAAGGGGCGTTCAAATAGGTTTAAAGTAAAGTCAGCCTTTTTATCATTTCTTTATCATCAATAGCTTTCTTCCTACAAAATTAATATTTGATTCTGGTTCGTCAGTTTTTCTTGTGGATCGTTGCAGCATGTTGTTAAGAAGAATAAAATGTAATTTGATTTAATTCCTTCTCAGAAAATACTTTGTCTCGGTAAGAATTATTTTCAAATGGTCGCCATCTTTAGTAACAGAAGTACAATAGTACAATTAAAATTAATAGAAGTAATAGTATAGTCTGCCTTAAGACAGACAGATACGAAATCTCCATTAGTAATAGAAGTTATGGAGAGTAGAAAGTTGACCTTGGGTTTACTTTCGGTAGCCTCGTAACTCTCGCTTTTTGTCCTTTAGTCCTCACGTTTCATGAGCGATGTTTCTGTCAAAGGGGGGAGAATTTCTGTTTTCTGGGTTGGAATCTATCTATATAACACTTATCGTTTGCTAGCTTTTTTACCTTGAAGTGGTATTTTACTTTTAGCTCCTTACATCAAGTGGCTTTATGCCTTGTCTGGAGCGATTTCCATTAAAAAATATTTTTTTAAATAGTACAATTAATATAAGTAATTCCAACGGTTTCAGCTGTCTGAAATATAGTACCAAATCTCCATTAGTAATAGTATAGTTGCGGATTCAGACAAACAGATACTAATACTACATTAGTAACAGAAGTACAATAGTGCAATTAACAGAAGTAATAGTATAGTTTCTACGTAAGACAGACAGATACCGAATCTCCATTACTAACAGAAGTACAATAGTACAATTAATAGAAGTAATAGTATAGTTTCTACGTAAGACAGACAGATACCGAATCTCCATTAGTAATAGAAGTACAATAGTACAATTAATAGAAGTAATAGTATAGTTGCGACTTCAGACAGACAGATACTAAATCTACATTAGTAACAGAAGTACAATAGTGCAATTAACAGAAGTAATAGTATAGTTTCTACGTAAGACAGACAGATACCGAATCTCCATTAGTAACAGAAGTACAATATTACAATTAATAGCAATAACAGTATAGTATTTTATGAGGGGAAGGAGGATAGTGAGAAAGAGAGAGAAAAAAAAGAGAGAGAGAAAAAAAAGAGAGAGAGAAGTTTTAAAAGAAAGGTGTACACACTTTTTTTTACTCTTCTATTTTGTTGTCCATTCCCCTGGGCAACACCTGGTACCCTGCTAATAGATAATGGACCCTAAATTTTTTAGATATTATTTGAGAAAAAAATGTGTTTACCTCTTCCTCCTCCTTTCTTTGTTCTCATTTTTCTCGCCATTTCGTTGAATTTTTATTTAGTCCGTTTTCAAGAATTGCAGTCTAACTTTTTTAGACGCAGTAAATAAACTTTGTCACAAAATGCGAGTTCTAATGTCCAACAGAAAGAAAAATAAAGAAACTTATGATTTGTACAAGTCCAGCAATAAATCTCGTATGTTTAAAAATAAAACAATAACGAAAAAGAAGTTTTGTATTTTAAACCAAACTGAGCTCTTCCATGTGAACCAGAAGTTTTTGGTTCACATACAAAGCTCAGTTGTTTGTCCTGTTTGTCCAGCAAGATTCCTTCGCTATCGTCTAGCTTCCCTGGGCTTGGATTCATTGAAGTTTTGACGTCTAGCAATTCACTGTATAAGAGTTAAATACGTCCTACTATGGCATACTGTTGCCATATCTGGGAAGGTGCCGCTCGGAGCACCCTTTCCTGCCTTGACAGAATACAGAACCGACTTCGAAATCTAGTGGGGGATGTCCTCTTCTCTTCCCTGCAGCCTCTTTCTCACAGAAGAGACGTTGCTAGTCTTTCTCTACTCTATCGTTTATTTTCATGGTAGATGCTCGACTGAGCTCAAATCTATGCCCCCCCCCTGAAAAACATTCACAACAAAAACTCGTCTAGCTACAACCATTGTAAATAATTTTCCTTTCTCCCTCTGTGTACCTAAAGCTAAACAGAACTTCCATGAGCAAAGTTTCTTTCCTAGAACTACCCGTCCGTTGACACAATATCCAACTGACTGCAACATGTTCGTTTTCAAATCCAATGTTAACAAATTCTTAAATAATCAAATTCCGTCCATTTACAACATTGTTACCGATCTTCACGGTGTTGTCTCACTGTCAGCCTGACAAACTCATTAACCCTTATCCTCGGGTGGCCTTTGGGACTTGATAAGCGGTGACTCGTTAGTAAAAAAAAAAATGAAAAAACAAACACCTGCAAAATTATTAGCCATCTCGGCATTTTTATTTTTGTTTCAATCCAGAGTTCCCCTTTTGGGGGGAACTGGATTTTCTCCACATTAAAAAATCGAACTCATGTCTAACTCTGACCTCATGGGCAGGCAAGTAAATAGGAACAACCCTAAGAACTTTTTTGATGTCCATGTGTCTAACACACATCGACATGTCTACAAAGTCAGAAAACAGCACAGCTCCCATTACTTCCGGAAACATTTTTTCATACTCAGAACTGTTGAAGCAGAGGAACAAATTGCTTGCATCAGTTATTGGCTGCTGAGACACTGCATCCTTTAAAACCCTCATGCTTTCTGAAATCTGCCAAAACTATGCCCCCCCTCTTCAGACATACACTGCTCATTTCCCTGACAATTGTACATTATCCTATGCACTATACATGCATTTTTGATGAGTTGTAGTGCACCTGCCGAGAACTGCACACAATAATTTTATCATCAACAGTAGCAGCAGCATCAACAACAACAATAGATTCCCACACTACTGCTCGTTTTGATTTCATTATAATAAATCTGCATTCAAATGAACTGATGACAATGAATAATGTACGATATTTGGAATATTTATTTATTAATCCAACAAACATCAACCACTACTTGGTTGCTTCATACATTCCTAGGATATTGCCCTGTTCATTTCTTGCTTCTTGAAATTTGGCAAAACTACACCTGATGTCCCCTCTCCATACATATGCACACATGTATATAATGGCTCTTGCACTGGATGACGTCATAAAGAGATGACGTCATCAATTAAAACATCAGGGAGATTTTTTATGACGTCACAAAGAGACGTCATTCGATACAAAGCAAAGATGTCTAGAAAACTGTATGATGTTACAAATGGATGATGTCATCCACAAAAAGGTGGAATACATTGGGAAGATCTTTCATGACCTCACAAATAGGTGGAAGACCCTTAATAACATCACAAAGGGATGACGTCATCCACCAAAAACAAAAACAAAAACATATCTGGAAGACCCTTTATGAAGTCACAAAACGATGACATCATCCATTAAAACAGGTTAATGCTGAAGTAACAAAAGGATTAAAACAGAGAAAATGTCTATGTGATATATACATATGTGTATATACAGGGGCTACGATCAAAGTGTAGTATCTGTTCCGATGGATACTACACCTCGGGGTTTGATGATGCCGGTCTGTGGGTTTGTCCTGTGCAGTTCTAGGAGGTTCACCCTCTCAGGCTTTGCCTTCTCGCCCTTTGAGAAGGGGGTTAGTTTATTGTTAATCGCCTGAGGTGCCCCTACCGGGGAATGCCGACGGGGCTACCCAGGCATTTTTTGACGGTCACAAGTGCTCTTCCTCTAGAGTGCTGACTTATCAAATCCCACTTTCCGACCTTGTGTCACATTTTACTGCTGTGGGAGGTAGATAAACATCGACTGTATATACAGGGTGTCCCAAAATAATATATACATATTTTCAATCGTTACCAATCATCATCATCATCATCATCATATTCGGTTTAACGTCCGTTTTACATGCTGGTATATGTTGGACTGCTTTTAGGAGTTTACTTCCAAACTAACTTATCTCTGGCCAGCTCATTATTCAAACTACATAATCTGAAATGCAACAGATTTTCTTTGGAAGTAATTTCCTTAGTTAGGCAAGATTTTTTATTAGCCAGATTGTCTTTCTTGATGCCAACTCAGTGGGTAATGGGGACCCGTGCTTTTATCACAACACCATCTCTAGGTGATTGCCTAAAGAGCGCTTCACCTGCCTTATAACTCATTCAATTTACTGAGTTAATTTTCTATATTTTTGTTAATTTTACTGTCAGTATTTTTAAATGTGTATTCTTACTCTTCTTCTCTTCTATCAATTTTGTTCGCGAGTCAAAATCAGTAAATTGAACGAGTTATAACGATTCAAAGGGTGTATACATTATTTGGGTACCCTGTATATATACTAGCTGAACTGTTTAGATCTGAAGGGTCCAATTAACTTTAAGGTTTGGTTTGGTAGTTTTGTTTTACGGCATATCAACCCTTTTTGGGTTATTTAATGCCGAATCTGGTCTTGTTTTCTTCTCTTTTTTGTTTCTTTCCCCTTTTAATATCTGTTTCTATTTAACCCATAGTTGGGACCCTAACAGGTACTACCACTCCGGGTCAGGGTGGACCTGGGAGCAATGGTAATTAAGAGGAGGCTCCACATTCCCCAAAGTCCGTAAGCCGGATCTCACCATCGGATGTAGTTTAAGGTCATATCCAGGACCGGGAGTAGGGTAGGAAAAATAAAAATAAAAAAAGGGAGGGAGAAAGGGAGAGGGGCTGTTGTTTTTGTTTTTGGTTTTGTAGAACATAATTAAGTTTTACAAAAAAAAAAAAAAAAAAAAAACGTCAATGTAGGTGAATTTCGTCTCAGGGAGCCACAGGGCAGCCTGATCTGGTATCACCAGAATTAACTTTAAAAGTATATGACTACAAGTAATATTTGACATATGCTTCCCTCCTTTTTTATTGTTTGATTTTTTGTTTCTCATAATTGCTTTGAATATCGATTAGTCATGCTCTATCTCTCTTTTTATTTAATTAATTTGTAAATTTTCAGGTCATTATATCGATTATATCATTATGCACCAAATGGCATGTGAAGGTTCCTCGCTCCTACACACATACATCTTGTTCTTAAAATTCTTGCTATTGAATTCCTTTTATTCGAATTACTATCAATTAAGCATCACATTTTCAAATTATAAAAATCTAGCGGTACCCGTCCACAAGCATTGCCCGGGAAGAACAAAGAACCCAAAAAACTCCCGCTCCCACCTCTAAACACCATATAAGTATTTTTACTCGATTTTGTTTAGCTAACTATATGTATTAATTGTACTGTGCTAGAAGTATTAAAATCTCTATTGTTATAAAGTTAGGTATGTATATATGCTTATATATTTATACGTACAAGATTCACTCTTAAACTAACTAACCAATCATTATGAATTTTGGAACACGGCTGCCAAGCAGAAGGGGTCAAAATGTGGGATCTATTTATTTTAATTTAGTTTTATGCAAAGAGGGTAAAAAAGGGATGAAAGCCTTATGTGAAAATTCAGACAGCTCCGATTTTTGTGAAATTTCAACAATAGTTTTAAAAAATTTTTTATTAGACATCAATTAATAAATATTCCTAATAATCAATTCAGTTTCTTTGGGGCATTTTAAAAGGTTTTTAGAGGGGACAACTTAACATTTGAAAATTCAAGTATATCAGATTTGCATTGAATTTGATCCATAGCCATTAAATATTGATGAAGCAAGATTTCCTGAATTTTAATTTCTTCTTAAGACCCCTTAAATTTTTAGACATTTTCTAAAATCAAAATCATGTCATGGATTTTGAACAAAATTAAAATAAGGATTCTAGACATAAGATTTAGTATCATTATATCTTGATTTTAATCTTCGTAAGGAGACATAAAAGTGGTGCAAAACTGTTCTGTTTATAGAATTAATTTGACCCGTTTTCTAGTTCTATATGAATAATGAACATGTAAACGTTCATAAGAAAGAAATCGATTTTATTGTCTCAATTCCTTTGCTCGGGGGTCTGACGTTTTCTGACAGCCTGCAATCTTAGTCTCCAAGCTTGGCAGTCTCGAGGATTGATTCCATTCAAATTTCAATATCTAAGATCCTTGTTGATGGTTTGCATTCAAGTTTTCTTTGGCCTTCCAAGTCTCTGCATTGTCTTATCCAAGAATCGCTCCTCTCAATGTGTCCAAACTAATGTAGCTGATTAACCGTTGGTAGCTCATCAAGCTTTGGTTTATTAAGCCTCGCCAACAGGGTATCAAAGCTGATATGCCGAGTCTGAGCTAGCCAGACATTGCATATCCATCTGATCATTGCTCTATCATTATGCTGATGATGGACGAGTGAGGACTAAGTGGGTGTTCAGCATTACCTCTATACTGCATCATGCTCCTAACACAGCTGCTATATAGTGACAGTGAGAGGAACTACTCGCAATGTCAAGATTAGATACAGAACTTATCCCGATTTTACCCTAATATCTGCAAGATAACAAATTAGAGTAAGAAAAAAAACTTATTCTATATTTGCAAAAACCAAGACTTTTTTCCAATTGTGATTGAGTTTTGTTATCTTGCTGACTAATTGATATATTTTTTTATTTTTTATATTTACTAATAAGTCACGCTTTACCAAGGCTAAAAGCCAATCGAGGATGAGGGTTAATGAGATGAATAGATTGTCAGTTGAAAGATGAAGAATATAATGAGAGGATTGAAAATTGAAAAAAGATGAATGGAATGAATAAAATTTGGTGACTTATGAGGACAGTTTATAACAAGTATTTGTTGACATTGGATTTGAAAACGACCATGTCGTAGCCCATGGAGAAGCAATTCAGTGGTAACGTCTTTCACAGATGGAAAGGAAAGAAAAGAACCGGCAATACCAGGTGTGGTATTAGCCCTGGGTGGGCTATGCTAGCTTCCTCCAAAGGAGGAAGTTTACAGAAAATATCAAATTCACAAACGGCTCCCAGTCGCATGTATATCCCGGTCATGGGAAGATGATATACAACGCCTAGCATTCTCAAATGGGCACCCATCTGGTATTGGCCAGGCTCCACGTTGCTTAACTTTGGTGATCTAACAAGAACCAGTGTGTCAACTCGATTATGCCATATTGATGGGAAGGTTTTAGAAAAAAACTCTGTTTAGGGAAATATCTCCAAGATAACAACATTAGCTTAATCAATAAATGTGTTAATGAAAGTGGTCATTGTTTTCTGAACAACCTTACAGTATGAACTTTCACTTCATGATTTTTAACTTTAATTACAAAATTCAAAGTGAAATGAGTTTTAAACTGTTACTTTTTTTATGGTAGTCACTCTAGACAAGGCATTAAGCCACTTGATGTAAGGAACTAAAAAGAATGAAAGATGATTAATGCAAAGACAGGAGATTCTGGATCAAATAGAGTTGAGGCACCTGGAGATGGTTTTTGATTGAAAAATATAATTGCTTTTTTTAGAGTGTTTTAGGGGCGTGGTTTGTGTGTTTTCGCTCACACCGTTGGTCAATAAATATATAGTATTGGTATACATGTCAATCTTACATGTCAATCCTATAAGCTTATGAGAAAATTAGTGCTGAAAAATAACATCGTTTCCACCTAGTCCCATTAATCGTTATAAGTTTCGAAATTACAAATGGGAAAAAAAAAAAAAGTTTTCAACAAATTCCAAATATCTAAAAGCTGATCTCACGAAACCTGTTTTTGTTAGTTAAAGAATTAAAAGAATTATCAGGTTCTTTGATACAACATTGACGCGTGAGAAAAGTAATGTTTTCCTTTGGGAGGTGGCTGTGATGACATGGATGACTGAAAAGTCGGTGTGCCACGATCGAGTCTTGTCGGATCCATAGCACCACCACTTTCATTAGGGATGTCGGCAAACCTTCACGTGGTCACTTCTGTGAGTATCTGATTCTAACAAAGAATCTGTAAAACCAATACCAACAAAACAGAATTCAGCAAGTCAATAAACCTAGACTTACTGACTTGTACGACTCCTTTTGATTTTTATGGGGGTGGATACCTTTCCCAATAGAATAAGTGCATATGAGAGAATAATAAAGATGGAGTTTAGGGTTAGGGTTAGGGTTAGTTTGCGCTCGACTTTCAGATTCCTTAAACCAGCATTTCTCAACCTAATTCTGGTCATGATTCCCTTCAATCCAATGTGAGTTCTTCATGACCTCTTCATGTCAACTTGACTTCTTATACCCCTTACATGTCTCTCACGCACGTATTAAAATAAGGTCATCTGTTAACTCGACACATTCACAAAAGGGGTGCGCCATACCATACAAAACAAAAAACAACAACAAAAAAAAAAGACGTTAAGTAAAAGATTAACCCGTGGAATGGAATAACAACGAATCTAGCTAGACTAAACACCACGTGGATATATAAAAACAATCAGTAAAACAAATTCCATGCATTTAGCCTGCCGATTCCATCAGGGGACAAAACACGGACGCCTCTGTGTAGCTTAATTGCCATACATATATTTTCATACTTTACTATATATATAGCTAACAGACATACCGGATTGTTCTTTCTTGCCCATAAGTCCACATAACATCGAACGATGAAAATGAAAAAAAAGAAGAAAAAAAAGAAAAAACGGTTTGCTTCGGCCGATGTAACTTCCGACCTTCTTCAGGTGTATCTTGTCCTCAAGGACCAGTGGCGTAATGGATAACGTACTAAGTAATAATCAGTTCTAAATGACAGTCTTCTGGAGATTGAAGGTTCAATCTTCAGTGCAGGTGTTACTAAGAATACAATTACGAATTACTTACACTTCTACCCGGTCATGGCTGACGGAACGAGAGGAAGCTACCCTCGTGGATTAAATACAGGGTTCCATTCGAAATTCCGTACAGATTACAGAGTTCGACAGAAAGATTCCTGAGTTCAACAAGATACACCTGAAGAAGGTCGGAGGTTTCATCGGCTGAAACGTTTTGAGACTAACATCCAACATAAGAACAGTAGTCCGAATAATCTAAATAATACAAACAAAATAAAAACTTGTGCAAGTGAAGAAAATAAAAATGATTGGGATATGAAAACTCACCATCGGCATACGAGGTCATCTTTTTTTTCCTTTTTATGTTTTAAAAAAATATTTGCTCTTGAAAAGTATAGAATGTATGAGTATGTGTAAAAACCGTCTTTTTTTTTATTTTCCTTCCTTTTTTTTTCAAATATTCAAAAATGTATATTAAAAAAAAAGTCCGTATAATGGACTAAGCAATTGGATAGAGTTCTCCAAGCTATGTATTCACTCTGCTCTCAACGAAAATTTTTTCCCCTGTAATTTAAAAAAAAATAAAACACAAAATTTCTGCCAAATGGGGAAAAGAGACGGCAATTCACAAAAAAAGATCCATGCGCCTCGCTATCAAGGACAAGTATTATCGCACATCTATTTATTTCATAAAAAAGAGAGGTTTTTACTCCAAACTTGCGAGTATTATCTAGAAAGGCGGGGTTGCCCTTAGCCATGGAGGTGTTTTTATTTTATTTTTGTTTTATTTTATTTTTGTTTTAAGTTTAAGATGCTTTAAAAGAAATAATTGCATCTATTAAAGAAAAACAAAAAAACGGATTAACCACGTGACTTATTATCTGAAATCGGACATTCCAAAACGGTTTAACAAAAGTTCTAGTTTTGTTTGCGTCTGCGCATTTATAATTTAGCGTCCATGAATCTTAATACCCACTCGAGGGGCTCGTGGAAACTGCAGAGCAAATTTAAGTTACTTATATATTATTAGTTTTATTTAATCTCTAAATACGAGTACTTATTTATGAAAAGCAGAAATCTAGTCTCTTTCTATATAAAGTTAGGTATATATATATATATATATATATATATATATATATATATATACATATATATATATAGGGTGGGCAAAAATAAGGGTCCTATTTTTAAAAATTCATAACTTTTTTATTTATTGATTTTTTTAAATTTTTTTTTTTAGAATAAGTAAAGGACCCCTTCCGAAGCAAGCATGAGCCGTATTAGCCCTAAGGAACGTACCCTCATTTAGAAAACATTATTTTTGCTTAAAAAACTCAAAACGGTGTAAAAAACAATACTTTAGTTTTTGTAAGTTTTAAGAAGTGTTTTTCGGCTAAAATTTGTTTTGTTTATTTCAAAAAATCTCGGAAGGGTCAGTCTACACACACATAAAGTTTGGTGAGTTTAACTTTTATTTTGTGGAAGTTATTCAAATTCAAGTTATTCAAATTTAAAGATAGGACCCTTATTTTGGCCCACCCTGTATATATATATATATATATATATATATATATATATATATATATATATATATATATATATATATATATATCAGTTACATGAGGAAGGAACTTATTTTGTTTAAATGTACGCACAATATCATGCGTTAGATTGAGTCGTGGTTTGGCTTTAGCTCGTGCGCTCGAGCCTGGACTGTTAACTACGTGAGTGTTATGATCTTATTTATCTACCTCCCACAGAGTAAAATGTTACACAAGGTCGGAAAGTGGGATTAGATAAGTCAGCACCCTAGAGGAAGAGCACTTATGACCTTTAAAAATGCCTGGGCAGCCCCGTCAGCATTTCCCGGTAGGGGCGTCTCAAGTGATTAGCAATAAACTAACCCCTTCTCAAAGGGTGAGAAGGCAAAGCCTTGGAGGGTGGACCTCCTAGAACTGTACAGGACAGACCCACAGACCGGCGTCATCAAGCCCCGAAGACCAAGACGATACCGGTCTATAGGGTGTAGTATCCATTGGAACAGATACTACACCGTGATCCCAGCCAAAAGACCAAGAAAGAAAGGTCAAAGTAAGACGTGAGTGTTATAATACAGAAGCAAGATTAATACTTGTAGACGTATCTTGGCGCCAAAAAAAGACGATTAAAATCAGTTCTCGTTTTGATCGCTTCTTGATATGATGTTATCCTGTGCTCGCCGTTTCACTACAAGTGATCGGCTAGAATAGAACTCTCAGGATTCAGCATTTGTTTATCGACAAAAGCCAGCTTACTGAACAATTCTCGTTGTGTTCTAGTTTTCCCTTAAATAAAAGTTGATAGCTATTTAGTTGTGAAGATGTGGTCTTATTTATGGAAGATGGTGACTCTTTTTCTTGTTCAATATTCTATTTCGGTCAAATGCGGCCAGATACAACTAACTATACCAAATTACGTTTTTCATCCTGACTTTCTTCCTAACCAACCAACCAACCACATAACCTCTCCATCAAAAACCTAAGTATGTATAGTGTATGAAAATATATATTTGTATAGATATCTTTTAATAAATTTTCCAAAGACTATTCAAGGTAAAAGCTCGATGAATGTTAACATTTAACAACAGAGCATATATAAATAAACAATAGTACACTAAATTTAAGATGGCCACCTGACAACGAGGAAAAAAATCCTAGCTTTTTTTAAAATTAAAGTTATGTAATAGATTTTAATCAAAATTGGAATAAGGATTCTAGACATAAGGTTTAGTATCATTATATCTTCATTTTATTCTTTGTAAGGGGACATAAAAGTGGTGGCAAACTGTTCTGTTCAGGGAATTAATTTTATGCATCTTGGGACGGGTACTCTTCTCGTTTTTTTTATAAAATTATGAATATTATGAATATTTTAGAAGTTATATGGGTTTGAAATTTATCATGGTATTATTGTCTCGAGTATTCTCGGTACAGGTATTAAACACCTGCCCAGACACCCACCCACCCACACACACACACATGTATACAGAATTGAAAGAAAAAAGAAAAATTTAAGTTTATATATTTTATTTGTAATTATGCAAAAAAACAGTTTCATTGACATTTCTCACCGAATTAGTTTTGTGAAGTGAAATTTTACTTTCAAATGAAATCATTTACATTCATTAGAAAAAGTTATCTTTTTCTCAGTATCCGTTTCAATTTGGAATTTTGAACATAACACAGAAATAAACTAGTGAAAAACTTATTCTTTTATATTTTGAAAATAGTAACTAAAGTACACCACAATTGCTGAAAAAAATTGGTGACTTGTATTTAGAAATAAATATGAGAAAAAAACAGAGTGAGACTTATCACACGGCAAAAAGAACTGAAAGTACTCGAGACTCATAGAAAACAAGAAATTATTGGTGAACAAAACGTTTCGGGCTAGTAAATTTAGTTTCCGTGATAGAACGCAAATACTTGAGATTGGAAAAAAATGCTCAGAATGCTTATCCCGTGAATAATCGGGATAATCAGGGAAGAGTTAACTCCCAAAATGAAAACTTTCTAAGTTCATAACTTCAGTTGTGTAATCTCTGTTTCTATACACTTGTTATGGGATAATCAGGAGAAAGATTAAACTTGAAAACAAATACACAACTTACCGGCTCTTTGTGCAGGTGGAATTTTATCAGCCTAGTCATAAATAAATAAAAACAAATAAAATTAATATTATATAAAAAAAAAAAGTCACATATATCGTAAACAGAAATGATTGCAAAACTTTTGAAAATAAATTGAAAAAATAAGGATTGGTATATAATTCTTCTTTGCATGTCATACGACAGTTTCACACTTTTTTTACGCTGTTCTTTGCATTATTGTTGTACTCTGCAAGATATTTTAAGCTGCACCGGTTGGACAGTAGAGGGCAGACAATGTAGCGTTGAACATCACAGATGGTTGGGGCAGTTTTGTAGCCCCATCTGTCCATAGCAACTTTTGATCGCCCTATTCCCGTTCCTAGGTGGGTGAGTGTTTTCCACTGGAGCCAGGATGCCTCAGAAGAGGCGATTCCCATGTCAGTAGGAGGGGGGAGCCATTCTCTAGCCGTCTGGTCCACAGCTATAATCTGGTCTCTTCTTGAGATGTTGTTAGGCCTTCGACATAGCTGAGGAAGCTTCTCTTTGACTTCAGGCGTGGGTGTATAATGTTTTCCTAAGATCATAAGAAATCTCGAATCTCATCAACATTTTACTTCTTCTACCATGGTATCCAATCAGGATAAGTAGTTCTTGGCCTGCTATCCTGCATCTTTTTAAGTCTAGCAGCCGGTATAAACATGAAAAACATATAAACTATATAAACTACATAAACTATAAACATAGGCACTTTATTTGGCAAGAATCAAATACCGATTTGTCAGCTTAAATGCTATTTAGGTTCTCCTCTAAAATCCGACTGACTTGATTTTATATAATAGATGACCAAGAAATATTTTTTTCTTATTTATAGGATGTCTACTAAAAAATACAAAAAACAAGTCTTCCAGATGAGTATTCATTGATGGATAAAAAATGAAACTAAATAAATAGAAACAAAATTAGTTTTTTTGTAAAAAACGTGCATTGTTTTAATAAAAAGACAACAATAGAAGTTTCATTGTACACAAAAAACGCTGAAATGAATACTCGCCTGAAAGACTCCTGTTTTTTTTTTTTTTTTTTTTTTTTAGTAAACAGCCTATAAATAAGAAAAAAGATTTCTTGGTCATCTATTATATAAAATCAAGTCAGCCGGATTTTAGACAAGTGACCTAAATAGTATTTAAGCTAACAAATCGATATTTGCTTCCTGCCACAGGGCCGGCGGGACAGTTATTAAAGTGTGTGTGTGTGGGGGGGGGGCACATTGCGCCCAGAATGCCAAATATGGGAATAAGTTACATGTCTTGACTAAAAATGATCGTCCGATAGTGGTTGAGAGCTCGTTAGAAGCGGAATGGAATTCTCTTGTTGATAGAAAAAGAAAAATTCAAAATATTTCAATTTTTTCGCGTCTGGGCTCAAATTACTTTATTTGGGCAAATTGGGGAAAATCACTGTTTGGGGCATATTTTGGTTTTAAATGATCATCTGGTAGTGGTTGATGGCTTGTTAGAAGCAGAATGGAATTCTCTTGGTGATAGATGAAGAAACATTAAAAAAAATTCAATTTTTTGGTGTCTGGGCCCAAACTACCATATTAGGGCATTTTGGACCAAAAATACCTTTTTTGACATAATTTAGACATGAAATGATCTTCTGATAGTGGTTGAGGTCTTGTTGGAAGCATATTAGCAAGTCGCTTCTGGTGAAAAAAGAACAAACAGAAATTTCAATTTTGGGGGCCTGGGCCCAAATTACCATATTTGGTCATTTTGAGCCAAATACACCTTTTTGGATTTAATCTAGACATAAAATGATTTTCTGACACTGCTTGATGGCTTATTTGAAACATATCATCAAGTCGCTTCTAGTAAAAATGACAAAATTCCAGAATCAATTGGTTTATCAAATATAGAGAATACATAAAGTTAAAAGTATTAACTGACAAGGTGCATATGCAAGTACAAAAGTAAAAAGTATAAAAGTTTAAATGTATTAAGTATAAAAGTATAAATGTATGTATTGGAATTGGAATAGCTCGTTGGAAGCTTATTAACAAGGCAGACTTGCATTGTTTCTCTGTTCTTCACTTCAAATTGCGTTCATTGGACTTTGCTCAAAAGATACTGTATCGGTTGTTCTGTGGACAGAAGGACTGGGGGGAGGATGGAATGAATAACTTTGGATATTATGCGGATCCTCAACAATGCGAAAAAAGAATGTATTGATGCAATCCGAAAAATCACCGGTATGTTAATGGATGCACCATGTACGAGTGGAGGAAATACAAATAATGGTCCGCTTTGCAACAGATTTTTCAGCCCTCAAAATCGCTTTTACGTATGTTTTCTCATTCGTAACAGCGTCGATCGCGAAAATTTTGAAATGTTCATGAGTAACACCAACATTATCCTGACTATCACCCAGTCTGTCACAAACAAATGTGTGCGATAGGATGTAGTATTTGTTCTGTTGGGCATCAGAATTGCCTTCGTCAATGAGAAGGCTAAACCATGGATTACGATAATCCCGAGCTACCATCAGATGTGTGCCCATAGTTCAAGTGGAATAATGGTAACTCGATAGCAAAATGGAGTGAGCATCCAGTAGAGTCTTGGAACAAGCACGTTCAGTCTTTCCTAAGTGGTCCAGCTGCATTGTCTCGGCAACTGTCCATCAAGGACAATATTCATGATATACTTTGACGAATGTTAATCATGTTTCACCCTGAAATCGCTTCACGACGCCCCCGACCTTACTGTAATATTTGTGATGAAACTGGACACACAGCAAGGTCAATCAGACATACCAAGTCGACTGATTCAACTATGAAACAAGCTCAAATAGATTCATTGTATTATTGACAAGTTTACTTTTGTTTGTTCGTTCATTGAACATTTTCTGCAAAATTTTACTTAAATACCGGAAAATTTAAATTTTCCTTGAAAATAAAGAATTTTCAAGAAAATACTGTGTTTGACTCCTTAATACCTTTTGATTGGTCTCTTTTTAATGATAATGTGTATAAAATCTATTTTGTAGTACACCAGGTCCCCACAGTGAGAAATTATGAGAACGTTTTAAAAATTATGATTTTTCTGAAAAATTTGGGGAAAATTGACGGGAATTATGTGTTCTGAATAATTCACCCCTACCCGACTTCAAGTTAAATTTTTTTAAATTGAATGCAATCAAAGGCTTTTTCTTTCTACATATTCAGAAAAGGGATTAAAAAAATGCTTTCAGATAGATGGAAACAGAATTTTTCCATCTTGTTTCTGTTGATGACTGTAAATTGGGGGGGCTCAAGTCAAAAAGTGAGGGGGCTTGAGCCCCCCCCCTCGGTGCCGCCGTCCATGTGCCAAATAGACTGCCTAGTGATTGGTCAATATGCGAATTGCCTGAACGTATCAAATGGTCTCATTTTAGAAAACAAGAGAGGTAATTTATTAACACAATATACAAGGGGAGGTAATCTGTTTTAGGAGACAAGAGAGGTAACCTATTATTATACTCCATGTATATACCGGCTGTTAGACTTAAAAAGGCTAGAGATAGAAGCATGAAGGACAGAATAATGGTTAAAATAAAGGCTAACATTTATTTTAGCCTTATTTTAATCATTTTAAGAAATTTATAAACGATAAAAATTAAAGGTAAAATAAAAATTAAATTAAAGATTAAATAAAAAATTATGAAAATTTAAAAATAAAAATTTCTTAAGATAAGTAAAATATAAAAAAATTATTAAATTCTGCTACTGTATATTTAAGTTTATGTGTAATTAATAAAAGATTAATAAGAGTCCCAAATTTACTTGCCTTCCCCACGAGGGTAGAGTTAGACACAAGATCAGTTTTTAATAGTAGAAAAATCCAGTTCCCCCAAAAAGGGCAGTCTTGATTGGAACAAAAATGAAAATAGCTTTAGTCTAGAAGGACTTCAATAACATAGGACAGAAAAGATTAAGTGCAGCATCAAAACCGATACTACACTTTGCTCCTAACCAAAAGGCCTAAGATTAATAAGAGTTAATCACAAGAGAATCGACTCATTAATTATCACTTGAGTTAAATTTACTACATTAGTTTTAAAGATAACATTTTGGTGGGAAATAAGAAGTTAATTAAAATTTTTAATTAAATGCAAAATTTAAAAATATATATATACAGGGTGGGCAAAAATAAGGGTCCTATTTTTAAAAATTCATAACTTTTTTATTTATTGATTTTTTTTTTTTTTCTTTAGAATAAGTAAAGGACCCCTTCCGAAGCAAGCATGAGCCGTATTAGCCCTAAGGAACGTACCCTCATTTAGAAAACATTATTTTTGCTTAAAAAACTCAAAACAGTGTAAAAAACAATACTTTAGTTTTTGTAAGTTTTAAGAAGTGTTTTTCGGCTAAAATTTGTTTTGTTTATTTCAAAAAATCTCGGAAGGGTCAGTCTACACACACATAAAGTTTGGTGAGTTTAACTTTTATTTTGTGGAAGTTATTCAAATTCAAGTTATTCAAATTTAAAGATAGGACCCTTATTTTGGCCCACCCTGTATATACACTAGAATAATACCCATCCAAGGACGGGTAAAATGAATTCCTCGAACAGAAGAATTTTGTACCGCTTTTATGTCTTCTTACGAAGATTAAAATCAAGATATAATGCTAATTAATCTTCTGTCTTGAATCCTTATTCGAATTTTGATCAAAAACCATTACATGATTTTAATTTTTTTTTTAAAGTCTAAAATATAAGGCTTAAGTTTAAGGCATCTTAAGCAAACATTAAAATTCAGGGAATCTAGCTTAATTTATGTTTAATGACTATGGATGAAATTTAATGCAAATTCGATATATTTCAATTTTCAAATGGGGAGTTGTACCCATATTATTACTCTTAAAACCTTTTAAAATACCCCAAAGAAATTGAAATGTGGGGAATATTTATTAATTTATGTCTTATATCTAGTGTTAAAATTTCACAAAAATCGGAGGTATTTGAATTTTCACAGAAAACTTCCACCTCCTCATACACATTTGGACCCCTAACACCTTGTAGCTGTGTTCCAAAATTCATAATGATCGGTTAATTAGTTTAGCAGTGAATCTGTACATACAAATATATAAACATATAAACATACATAACTTTATAAGGATAGAGCGATATACATATATATAGTCTCGGAAGTTTCGCAACCATTAAAACTATATAAAAAAAAGTCGTTCAGTGGAAAATCACTCATGTAAGTTAATTTAATTTTTACAGTTTTTATATTAGTTTGCTTCTAACATTATTTAAGGGATCATCAGTTGTTTACCATGAAAAACTGTTTATTAATTTTAAATAAATAATATTAAATTATTTTTACCTACATACACTAGCGTTTCGAGCTTTCACTCTCATCAGTGCAGGGATGATAATCTCGGATGGTCACACGGTTCGAACCTCTGCCACAGAATCAACCTAGACTCCGTAAGCAAGCGCTGTAACCATTAGGTCCATTACCACATTCAAGAAGGGAATTTAAGTTCTATTTATGTGAAAGGCTGCATATAAAAAAAGACTGACTAAATATTCTACGAACGTTGTCGGAATATGCCTTATAGATAAGTGTCAGTCTATTTTTAACTTCCCCGAACAGGGGTCAACTTTAATCTTATTAAAGGTGCTTATAACAATATTAATTTTAAATTAATAATATTAAATTATTTTTACCTACATACGCTAGTGTTTCGAGTTTTCGCGGTCATCAGTGCAGGGATGATAATCTCGGACGGTCGCACGGTTCGAACCCCTGCCACAGAATCAACCTATGCACATATATAAACACAGATTGGAGTTAAAGGTGACTATCGTTCCGGTGTTCAAATTGTGAAATCGTGCGACTGGTTTGAACCGTTATCTCTAAACTGATGATTCTGGAAGGATGAAACGTATATGTATGTAGATAGTAATTAAATATTTATTATTAAATAATTGTTTGTAGCCCCCCCCCCTTTCAACCAAGTTCTTTAATAAGAAATAATACAAGCTGTCTAATCTAAGCTATAAATGCAAGTTCTTTTCTGTTGAACACTGTTATGACGGCTGACTATGGTTGTCAACATGCTTGGCATAAATAGGGTTTATATCTCATCACGTCGTGTAATGGTTGAAGTTAGCCTCATTGGTTGGAGCGTTCGGAATTAGAGTTAAAGGTGACTCTCGTTCCGGGGTTCGAATCGTGTGACTTGTTTGAACAGTTATCTCTACACTGATGATTCCGCAAGGATGAAACATGCATGTATGTAGATAATAATTAAATATATAAGTAATAATTTGTAGAGTTTGGTATATTCGGACTACTGTTCTCATCCTGGGTGTTTTTATCACAACGTAATCTCCGATCTTCTTCAGGTGTACTGTGGTCGAACTCGAGAAAGTTCGACAAAGTACACCTGAAGAAAGTCGGAGGTTACATCGGCCGAAACGTTGTGATAAAAACACCCAAGATGAGAACAGTAGTCAGAATATACCAAATTCTACGAATTATCAACCCTCATCTAAAAAATTCCGAAGCATAATAAGTAATAATATTATGCATCAAGACAAGATAAAGTTTAAGGTCCAAAAATTCATACTAGAATTGTCCACATGGATATATGGCATAACATTTAAAGTCATTGAAAATGCTCAGTTCTAAGTGACATTTCTGGGGGTTGAAGGTTCAATCCTTACTACAAGCGATAATAACTAAGAATACAAAATTAACACTTTTCTCCCCACCCCC
Organism: Sepiola atlantica; assembly: GCA_963556195.1. Classification (NCBI taxonomy): domain Eukaryota; kingdom Metazoa; phylum Mollusca; class Cephalopoda; order Sepiida; family Sepiolidae; genus Sepiola; species Sepiola atlantica. The sequence goes on along the minus strand of OY744516.1, from coordinate 69,114,043 downwards.
GTCATGGCTGACAGAATGAGAACAATCTACCTCTGTGTATTAAATAAATGGTTCAGTCCGAAATTCCGTATAAGTTCCTGAGTTCGACTATTAAGTTCTCAAGTTTAAAAAGATGGAAACTGAAAAAGGTTGGAGGTTACATCAGTCGAAAAGTAATGATTAACAAATTGAAGTTAAAATAAAACTTACCATTGTTTTTGTTTAATTCTGATGTTAAGCAACTTTGTTGAAGAAAATGTTGTGGGCACAGAGAGAAGAGTCGTTATGAATAATAATTCGGCTGTTGTTGTTGTTGTTGTTGGTGGTGGTGGTGGTAGTGGTGGTGGTGGCGGTACTACATTTATCGAATGTGTCCCTTTGTGTATTGTCTATGTATCACAGGTGATTGGTATATTTTTTGTTTCTAGTAAATACACTTGTTTTCGTTTTCTTTTTTAATATCTCCCCCTCCCCTCGCATTCTCTTGGATGAAAAAGGAATTGAAAACCACAGAAAAGAGATATTTTTTAAATATTGTCATGCATGAGAAATACTTTAGTTCTGGTTTAGTGATCTTGAAAAAAGGTTATTATTGAATTGGGTGAGCTGAGCTGAGAGAGAGAGAGGGGGGGGGGGGATATACAGAAAGAAATGAAAAAGAGAATGTCAAGAGAGAGAGAGAGAGAGAGAGAGAGAGATAGAGAGAGAGACAAACATATATATATATATATTATTTATTTATTTATAGACAAGCTTGTTTCGTCCTTTGAAGACTCATCAGTATAGATTCAAACACCTTGCCTATCTACCAACGGGTTTGAACTTACAACCCTGAGTCTTGTAACCAAACGTCGTTAACCCCTTGATTAGCAGGTCAGCTGCGCGATTGCGACGTGTAAATACGGTTTTAACAACCCTGGGTCTTGTAACACAATGTCGTCAAAGAAACAAAAAAAGAGAATGGAAAGAGAGTAAGAGAGAGAGAGAGAGAGAGAGAGAGAGGGAGAGAGAGAGAAAGAGAGAGACGTAAACAAACAAAGAAAGAAAGAAAGAAAGAGAAAAAGTATGTGTGTATGAGAGAGAAGGGGAATGTCTCAAGAGAACACTAATAAATATTCAAAGAGAAGATGTGCGATGTCCATCATTCAATAATATAATATGATATCATATATAAAGTACAGTCAGATTGTCCCCGATTTCATTGGCCGAATAGCTTCATAAACAAAAGATACATATAAAAATCTGCTTTATATGCGATTTAGACCAATTATTGGTATGTGGTTTTTTTTTAAAATATACCTTTATTTGAATCCATCGGTTTTTATATTTTATCTGATCAACCATTTTATCTTTGATTACTAATTTCTGCGCAGGAGTAGGAGTGACCAAACTCCCACACATTCACACATTACTAAGTACTAATTAGGGTAACTTTTTCGCATTCCACTATCTGCCCACTTACTTGATATTGATCACTATGCTTATTAGCAATGATGCGGCTAATAAGAAAGAATGTACAAAGTTACGTTTTCAGATTACAAATAATATACAAACATCCACAATCTTCTTTCCCATGATGTGTTTAGAACATACATAACAAATCGTCCCCTACACTTCTTTATTTTAAACTTAAACTTGTATTATTTGGATTATTCAGACTACTGTTCTCATGTTGGATGTTATTCTCACAACGTTTTGGCCGATGTAACCTCCGACCTTCTTCAGTGTATCTTGTTGAACTTAGGAATCTTTCTGTCGAACTCTGGAATCTGTACAGAATTTTGAATGGAACCCTTTATTTAATCCACGGAGTTAACTTGCTCTCATTCCATCAGCCATGACCGGGTAGAAGTCTTAAGTAATTCGTAATTGCACTGAAGATTGAACCTTCAACCTCCAGAAAACTGTCAATTAGAACTGATTATCACTTAGCATTTTTATCCGTTGCGCCACTGTTCTTTGCATAAGAACATCCAAGATAAGAACAGTAGTCCGAAGAATCCAAATAATACAAATTATCAATCCTCATCTTGAAAGTTCCGAAACTCAAACTTAATAAACATTATGCACCATTTCTCACTTTCATTTGTAACACACAAATGTTTCAGTTTTTAAATATACTAGAGGAATACCCATTCTCGACAGAACAGTTTTGTACCACTTTTATGTCCCCTTACGTAGATTAAAATAAAGGCATAATGCTACTAAACCTTATGCTAGAATCCTTATTCCAATTTTGATCAAAATCCATTACATGATTTTGATTCCATAAAATGGCTAAAATTTAAGGTCTTAAATTTAGGAAATATTGTTTAATTGATATCTAATGACTATGGTTTAAATTCAAAGTAAATCTGAAATATTTACTTGAATTTTCAAATGGGTGATTGTGCCCATATTATAATCCCTAAACTTCTCTAAAATACACCAAAGAAACTGAAATTTGAGGAATATTTATTAATAAAACTTGTAAAGGGTGCACTTTAATCAACTAAATTACAACTGCTAACAGAACAAATATATATACAGTTTTTTGACAACAAGTTAGCAACTTTTACATATTCCCATAACAATGTTCAGTGGTGGAGAAAAGAGGACATGTGCATATTCATCGGTTACCTCCCTTGGACGCATGTGTTCCTCAACCACCAATATCAGTTAGAACCTGTCAGTTTGCATAGAAACTGGGTCTAGCATAGTCGCCATGTAGCGTAAGTTAGAAATATTACTTTCTTTACAAATGCATTTAATCCTATAAAATAGTAGATTCCTTCCAGTGTTTGTGTATAGACACTATAGAAACGTATCTGTAATTTGATTGGCCCCACCCTTTCTTCTCTGAACCCTCTCTCTCTCTCACAGACGTGATGCTGCTAGTCTCAGCCTTTTCTATAAATACTATTATGATATGTGTTCTTCAGAATTGTCTGATCTATACCATGCTTCCTTTGATCCAGCTCGTTTGACTTGTTTTTCTAGTAGTCTCCATCAATTCGCTGTTTTGATACCTCATTGTAATACAGCTTCTTATTCCAGTAGCTTCTTTCCAAGAACTTGTGGAACCCTCATCTTGCTGACTGTTTTTCTCCTACCTATAGCCTTGGTCTTTTCAAGACTAAGGCCAATGGGCATCTCCTGTCTTTGCGATAATCATCTTTCGTTCCCCAATTAAATTTTTTTTTTTTTTGCAATCGTTCAAAAGTTTTGCACGGAGCAATAGTGGTCTGTGAACCACAGGTTGGCAACCATTGGGCTAGAACACCTATTTTAATGCTTACCTCAACTTTCTTTTGTAAACCAGTCTAATAATTAAATGACTCATAATTTATCGACATAAAGTATTGTCTTTCTGCACTTTTAGAAATTAAAAAAATTTTGGTTTCTCAGTACAATTTTTAAACTGCATGTTTCCTTTTCTTGTTTTACTCTGATAATGTTTATAATAGGTTTTGTTTATACGAGTATAATATAAATTGAAACAAAAATAATATTTAATTGTTCCCTTGTGCTTCTAGAGAGTGTTCACTCGTGCGATAAATTTTTGTATAACTGAATGTCTATTGTGTTTTGAATGAACGATGACAGATAACATATACTTTATGGGTTCGATTATCATAATATTATAACTGAAAACGGTAACAGTTGTTGATGCTTTCTGTTAAAGGTCAACTCAGAGATAATTGAGCATGCTGTTGAAATCATTAAAACGACAAGCAAAGAAGGTGGTAATGCCTGGGAAGATGGCATCATGAACGAACAAACATGCTATTGAAATAATTAAAAGCATGAAATGTCGGCAAACCAGAAGAGTACCCGACTCAACGTCAGCAGCAAACAGTGTTCTATCAGATTTAGTTCCTGATATTAAACTTCATCCGTAAGATAACTACCGGCAAGAGTTTCAGTTTCACAAATTTATTAATTTATTTATTAGGAGAAAATACAGAATAGTTAACAAAGCCAAAATGTTAAGAATGGCTTTCTAAATAATAACGTTTTCATTTCAGCACGGTCTGTAAACTGCAGAAGATTATTTAGAAAGCCCTTCTTAACATGAGCTTTGTTAACTATTCTGTACTTTCACCTAACAAAATAATGAATAAATTAATAAATAAAAATTAGTACAAAACTTGGCAAACCAGACTAATAAGCGACTCAAAATAAGAAGTCTTTAATATCAGGAACTAAATCTGACCGAACACCGTTTGCTGCTGACTTTGAGTCGGGTACTCTTCTGGTTTGCCGAAATGTCTGTGTCATCAGTATCAACAGAACTTAAGTTTTTTCTCTCCCTTTCTTCATTTTTTAAAACTTCTCTCAGGTACATGCAATAAAAAACAAAATAAAAAGGTTATTGTATTATTTGGATTATTCGGACCAATATTTTTTTACTTTCCACAGCTTTCTGCTAAGTCTTTAGCTTAGCATTGTTTCACAGGTAAGCACTAAATCACCAAAATAAAAATATGCGACCAGAGGGAGCCTATTTTTGCTCGTATATGTGACGAACAAACATATACTATACTGCCCCACTCTCAAAAGGGGAGGTAATGCCTGGGAGGTTGGTATCATGACGAACGAACATCTACCACAGTCCACCTCCAAAGGAGGAAGTAATTCCTTGGAGGATAGTCTCATCACAACAGAACAATATGACAACAGAACCCGCAAAAAAAGGAAGAGGTAAGGCCCGGGAGAATGATCTCATGACAACAGAACATGTACTACTCTATCGTCCCCTCCCCAAAAAAGGAGGAGATAATGCCTGAGAGGATGGTATTATGACCAGAGAACAGATACTACACTATTCCTACCCCTCTAAAAAATTAAAAAATAAAGAATCTCTTCTGGACAACCCATACAAAACTCCCTGGACAATGTTTCTAAGATACAAATGAAAAGCAACGAACTCAATACAGATTCCTGATGTACATCAAAGCTGTCACTACATGTGCTGTTAATTCTCACACGACTCTGCTGTACATTGTTTGAACAACCTTCACCAGCTATTTGCATACCACGAATTTATGCAAAGTCCACCAGACAACATTTCTTTGCACTCTGTAAAAAGCTTTCTCTAAATCCACAAATGCAAAATACAGGTTCTTTTTCTTACCAAGATACTTCTATTGCATAAATATGGTATTAGTAGTACCCCACTTCTTTCAACTAACAAAAGATTTAAAATGGCTAACTTGTTTATAAAGAAACGAAAATGCATTCTGGCGGATTTTATTTCGTAATTAAATTATTTTTTAAATAGTTTTTTTTTTAATTTGTTTTATTTTTTATTTCGATAAATAATGAAGTAATAGTAAATTTTTAAAAAAGTTGTAAGTGATGTAAGGCATGGAGCCACTTGATGTAAGGAACTAAAGAGAACAAAAGATGATTATCGCAAAGACAGGATATGCCTATTGACCTTAGTCTTGAAAAGAACAAGGCTATAGGTAGGAGGAAAACAATCAGCAAGAAGAGGGTTCCACAAGCCTGCAGTTCTTGAAAAAAAAACTACTGGAATAGGAAGCTGTATTATAACGAGGTATCAAAACATCGAATTGTTGAAGACCACGAGACTAACGAGTCAAACGAGCTGGAATAATATAAGCAGGGAATAAATCAGACAATTCTGAAGAACACGTGCCATAATAGTATTTATAGAAGAGACTGAGAGTAGCAACATCACGTCTGTGAGAGAAAGATAGAGAAGAAAGGGTGGGGCAACCAAATTACAGATACGCTTCTGAACCTTATCAAGAATCCTCAAATCGGACAGAGATTCACCAGCTCAAATATGACAACAGTACTTCATACATGGTCTGATAGTAGATTTGTAGAGATTAGTGATGGGACGATTTCAATATTTTTCTCCATTCCAATACAATTACTGATTCTGTTCTAAATTTCCGATTCCAAAATTGCCTCATCGTCTAAAAAAGTAGAGGTAGATGGGGGGGGGGGGGTAGCGAAGAGTCCTCATCTACTTGTAAATGTAGAAAATAATTTCCTTTTTAATTTGACAAACTTCTTAATGTTTTCCCTTTATGTATTGTATCCAAGATTTTGATAAACTCATTGTAAGATGTTCATCTATATTTTTTACTTGTGCCATTTTTACTTAAATTCGTTATGATGATCTATAAATTTCAGTTTTACTGATAGTTTAAAAACAATAAATATTTATCATTTATCATTAGTACTAGAAATAGAAAACTAAATTTTAAACATCAACAAAAGCCGATTAAAAGAATCGTTTTTGGAATCGGAAATTAGGCTAAAATTTCCCCGATTCCGATACCGATTCTGATACTCCAAAAGTTCCAATTTTTTTTTATTCTCGATTCCGATTAATCGTCCCCACACTAGTAGAGATAGAGAATAGCCTCAGGTGTGACAAAGTGTTTGGAGCGATAAAGAGAACCGACTTTACAAGAAGCAGAAAGAGCAATGGATATAATGCATAGACTCCAAGAAAGATGTAAGCTGTAAGATATTGGAGTAGCAGCAGCTGTGTAAGCTGTAAGATATATATTGATATGTGTGTTTATTTCATGTATGTATGTGTGTGTGTGTGTGTGTGTAAGCTTTGTGATCACTGTTTGAATATTAGTAGTAGCTGCTCTTTTAGTGTGAGTATCTTTAACGCTAGGCCCAGTAAGACTACAAGACAGTTAACAAGTTATTGGGCCAGCACTTTAACATCTTTTTATATTTTTGATTATTATTGTGGAATATACTTTTTATTTTTATTTTAATTCAGTTAGCTCTTAGAAATACACGAGCCCCTTTTTGGAGTTAACACTTGATTTCTTTATGAGACACATAATGCTTCCATTCTCAATAAATACTGGAAGCATTATTCTACTCAGTGTTGCGGCAACTCCAGCCCATTCAGTCTCTCAGCAACTTCTGCGGATTTCGGATTTCGGGATGAGGTAATACCAGTTGAGGATTCGTTCTCGACAATCAATCCAGCAGGAACTGGGCAAATTTGGTTGCCTTTTATCTGAGGTATTAGATCCTGGGTTGTCCTAGGAGGTGCATCCTCCCAGGCCTTGCCTCCCCTCTTTGGGGTGGAATAAGTTTATTGCTTACTGCCTGAGGCGCCCTGACTGGGGAATGCCGACGGGGCTGCCCAGGCCATTTTTGCTAGGGCAGAGTGCTCCTTCTTTAGAGGCGCTGGCTTGACTCTCCCCACCTTCCGACCTTGTGTCACATATTCCTGTGGTGGGAAGGAATTAGATAGCTGTGGCAACCCCAGCCGTTCAGTCTCTCAGCAACTTCGGTTGATTGAGAACCTCGGGATGGGGTAATACTAGTCGAGGATTCGTTCTCGACAATCAGTCTGGCAGGAACTGGGTCATTTCGGTGGCCTTTTATCTGTTGGGCTGAGGTATTAGGTCCTGGGTTATCCTAAGAGGTGCACCCTCCCAGACCTTGCCTCCCCTCGTTGGGGGGGAGTAAGGTGTTTTGTTTACTGCCTGAGGCGCCTGGACCGGGGAATACCGACGGGGCTGCCCAGGCTATTTTTGCTAGGCCAGAGTGCTCCTTCTTTAGGGGCGCTGCCTTGAGTCTCCCCCACCTTCCGACCTTGTGTCACATATTCCTGCGGTGGGAAGGAATTACATAGCTGCACACCTCCAGTCTACACTGCCAGTCAGGACTAACAGTCCATTTCTCTTGTTTCTCTGTTGTATGTACTTTTCTCCAATATACTTGTTATACCTAAGCCCTGTGTCCATGTTTTTCATTCCGGCCTCTAAACAAGGTTATAACAATTAAGGAGACTAGCCAAAAGTAGTCCCCTACAGAAATTAACAACAGAAAAAAGGAACCAAGAGCAGATAACTCTAATTTCTAGCTATATAGAACAAGAGAGATCTGATCCCTATACAGATATTGAACAGGAAGAGGGTGCATCATTACTCGTATGTATTGAAAATTATTATGACGCAGCAGTTTTTTATGTGCCCTGTGATTAGATGAAAAACAACCAATCACAAGCCACCTTTCCCCACCACTGTTGAACCCACATGAGTGGGTTATTCAAAGCATCGGTCTCACTGCTGTGTCTAAACAACGAATTTGTGTCTAAAACAGCAGGCATGTATTTCTGTGCGTATCTTACGCACATGGGCGACGCCGAATCCCCATAATCAAAAGTACTTTGAATACACTTTTTTCCACTAAGACCACACGGACCAAGAGACAAGTTAACAGACGAAACACCAGTTAAGTCTGCAAAAATACCACCCTTTTTTACAAGCAACACTTTTCTCCTCTTTCTTCCTGTTTCTTTAGTTATATAAAATCTCTATATTAACTAAACCGTTGTTTGTTCTCTTTCTTGTCAAGTTACGTTTTAAGCTTTCTTTTTCCTATACAGCAGAACTGAAATTTCGTCCTTTATTTGAACAGGAAAAATCCCAACATATGAGTCAATGTGTAACCATGTCGAGATCTTACTTGGCTACTCAATACTATATTATTTTGAATATTTAGTCGTGTTTACTTATAGGGCGTATTATCCTCATGTCAGGTTGTCCTGACAAACCTCAGAGAGACAGAAAACACTTGAGGATAGTGTCTAGTAGGCAATCAAACTCTCTCCTTAATAATGGGGGAGAATGTGATGAAATAGGACTAACCCAATACCTCTAAATTGACATCAGGCAGCGCTTTATCATTAGTTGAATAAAACTAACATTTCCAACCACCGATTATCATGGCCGATAGCACCTTTCTCGAGACTCCAACGTTTAAACTCCTCGGACTGACATTCTCAAACAGTATGAAATGGAATAAGTACAAAGATGTTGCCAAGTCTGTTGCAAATAAGGTGGGCTCCCTCTATCGGGCGAGAAAACTTCTCACACCTGCCAGTATCCTATATCTTTATAAAGTCACCATTCGTCTGAGCATGGAGTATTGTTGCCACATCTGGGCTGGTGCACCAACCACTAGCTTCTCCCTCTTGGACAGGGTGCAAAAAAGAACCTCTAACCAAATAGGTTGTGTCAATCTTTTTTCTTTCGTTTTTCTCGTTATACCTTTCTTTCTTTTCTTTTTTCTTTCTTTCTTTCTTTATTGTCATGTCAATCTTCTTTCATCCGTTTTTCTCTTTATTCCTTTCCTTTTTTCTTTCCTTCTTTGCTTTCTTTCCTTCTTTCTTTCTTTCTTTCTTTTATTCCATTCTTTCTTTCTTTCTTTTTTTCTTTCTTTTTTTCTTTCTTTCCTTCTTTCTTTCTTTCTTTCTTTTATTTCATTCATTCTTTCTTTCCTTATTTCTTTCTTTCTTTCTTTTTTCCCATTCTTTCCTTCTATTAAAATCCTTAATTTAGACGACAGCTCCCTTTTTCTTTCATTCGTTTGTATTAATGTCTTTTCTATTTGGGAAAAAATCTAGAATTATTCCGTGTTAATAAATTTTAATTAAATTTCATGTATCTTAGTGTTTAGGTCGAATGAACATTACTAGAGTTATATCAAGCGTAAAGTTTCATGTGAAAAACGCAAGCATCGAATCAAATTAAACAAATTGTATATATTAAATATGGGAAAGATAAAAATAAAATGTTTACTGAGTTTGAGGAAGATATAACTGTGTTTGTGGCTTTTTTATCGTTTTGTTTGTTTGTTAGAGATCAGGATTGTCTGGTCTGCACAAAGTTCTACTCGTTGGTCGCAGCTATTTGTTAAACTGCAATATTGCAGGGTTTTATTCCCGACATACAGAGAGCAGCAAGACATTTGAAGTCGTGGAAGATTTGGCCTAGTACACACCACGGAATGGTGCAGAAGCAATGTTGTCACTTTCACCCCATTGCTTTGCGGTTTCATGCCTGGGAGGACAGGTTATGACAACAGAACCGATAATACACTCCCACCCTCATTAAAAGATAATACAATGTTTTTCATTCGTTTCAAAATACCTATCCATACAAACATAATTTTTTTATGGTTCCTTGACCTTTTGGCTAAGATCAAAGTGTAATTATTTTAGACCAAGGATGACTAACGACACCAATTTCCCACACATTTTGATGGCCTTGTGCTTAATTTGTTTTGAATGTAAAATTTTTATATTTTCTGCAAATAAATAATTCAAAGTGTAGTATCTGTTCTCAGCATCCCAGCGACATCAGACGTTTTATACTGATGCCGTTTTTTTTCCATGTAAATTACTTTTCTTAAAACCTTATGAAAATGAAATTCTAAACAAGGTTCTGAAAAGTTTTCTTTTTTTATTAAACTGTTTTAATTAATATTATTAATAATTATAATAATATTACTATCAGCAAAACTATTGCGCATATATAAGAAATATGACAATGCAAATTACAAATGTATATTACAGAATATTAATTTATTAAAAACTGTTTATGAAATAAGTATGCAAATTAAGAATAAGTAAGCTGTTCACCCTGTCGGCAGGACCACGGATTCAGTGATAGCAACCCAATGCAGAGAGGTAATCCCTCACCAACTCCCGAAAATGGGGCCACCTGTAGGCAGCGACCCGTGATGCCTTAGGACAGCATCCTGGTGGGTGAGCCGTCCATGACCTGGTGACTTGCAACAATCTACTTCGGCCTTTACTTCGACTAGACGGGAGGTCGGAGAGGGCTGATCCGATCTATCGGCTGGTAATGTCATGCCCTGGTATCTATAAGTTCATCCAAAACCGTATTATTTAATCTGATTCTTCTAAAAATCAAAACCCTATGTCTCCTTTTTTATTTTCCTCCGAAGTAGATACTAGAAGGCGGTGTTGAGAACAAAGAAGATTACCACTGCCGAAGAGTAATGTTTTCTCGGAGTAATGTTTTCTAAGAATATAAAAAATTTATCCTACCTATAGGATTCTATTTGACAACTTTATTCGGCATTAAATTACACATAGATGGTTGATATGCTGTAAACCAAATCAAACCTATAACTGTTTGTGGGTGTTTGCATTTGCTATCTATACAGTATTTTAAAATCTTATACGGTATCATAGAATTAAGTGAGAAACCCTCCTTCTCTGGCGGGTCAAATCTTCTGAAGACCCAGAGTTGTTTTCTTTTCTTGCCTTCTGATTGACTAAGCGCTTCAGCATCTCATGGCTGTTTACATAAACGACAGGAAGATGCCGAAAAAAAAGTCGGTTTTGTCTGGTTCAACAACTGTACCAGTAGCCATTTTGTTTTTACCATTTTTTATTTAGGAATAATTTTATGTATCTGCTTGTATGGAAACAATGTGTTTAATTATGTGTGTGATCTACATATACATGACTCATTGATTGTTGTTGGAGACAAACTGTTAATAAATGTCATGTCTTTTTTGTTACCGTTTTTTATTTCTGACACATGCGTTACTGCCAAAGTAATACACGGAATACTTAGCAGCACTTAACATACTTAATTTAAATTCTCTACCCACGCGTTGCTAATCTTGATAGAATAGAATATGAAATATCACTAGTCTTAAACATATCTCTCTTTCTCTGGTTCGGTGGATAACTTTCTCATTTTGTGACGTCATTCACTGTACAGGATTATTCCTCATTCTGCTGTTTTAATAGATGCTGTCACATACAAAGTCTGGTTACGTTTTATCCCTTTAGACTAACGTAGGCATAATTGTTCACCGTGCATATATACTCAGAGACACATATGCTCTGTGCCGGCGCTAGGAGCCCATGCCCAACACCGTCTGAAACTACTCTTACTCTTTGTAAACAAACATGTGATTTTTCTGAATCACCAAAAATCAAAAAATTATTTAATTTAATGAAACTTTCAACATTTATTAAATCTCTTTCACAAAACGATGACGTCATCCAGTGTGCACGGGGACAAGCAAACAAAGAAAGGAACAAATCAGCAAGACCCACAAAGTTTTAGCAGTATATAGAAAGTAGAATGCGCAAGTTTATTCCTAATAAAAATAAAAAGTATGTGCTAAGCACTAAGGAATTTTACTTACATTTTTCCATAGTATCTTTTCTATTAGGTGACATGTCCAAAGGCCGGTCCTCTTTGTAGGATAGTCGACAGCAACTGAGGACGAAGTATGGTCTTTATTCTCGACCACATATTAGCAAAGGGCTCTAAATCCGTCTTTACTAAGGGGCATAACTCTAGCCTAAAATAGTTTTTTCCAAAGGAAGATAACTCAGGTCCACCCTACACAGATTTTACATAACTAACACGTGATATGTGTGATTGCCTGTAATTATATTGTATTAAAAGGACACAATTGACAACAAACAAGCAACAAATAACTTCTTTACATATAGTATATTTTATATATATTCTAGTAAAAACTCCCCTCCCCCCCATCCCTGGCAATTAATCAAGCTGTAGCCTTTTTTTACAGAAAACAAAGAAACAATTTTCATTTTATATTTTGGCAATTTAGAGAAAAACAACAAAGAGATTATTGTAATTGTGTTATTTCATATATTCCAATGTCGAGGAAATTTAATGTGTATGAACATAGTAAGATTCTATTAACTAGGAAAAAAACACAACAAAAAGGTTATTTTATATGTTCTTTTCGATATCCAAAGTCGAGGAATTTGATTCTGTATAAGCATAACAATAAAAATGAATTCCCCATTAAAAACTGGTTGTATAATGAAATGAATAAATGAAAAAGCAGAACGCTGATTAGTCAAATAAAGCAATTATATGTTACTGAGTAATTTGAAATGGTTACTTTATGCTTTTAGCTTTTATTATTAAAGACAGAAACATCTTAATGAAGTTTTTTTTTAAATATATGAATCGATTATATCTTTTTTTAATTTAGAAAGATGAGAGGAGGAGGGGCTTTCTTTTTTTTCTTTTTCATGGCAAATGTAATGGTGGTTATTATCATCATCACCACCAACAACTAATTTAGTTTTAAAAATAAACGTATACATTTAATTATTAAAAGAAAAACTGTGTTAGTCCTTGCATTAAATGCAGAGTTTTTTTTAAAGAAATTATTATGAAGTAATCTAAGTTTTTAGCATGTGCAATATGTACTCATGCGTAAACTTAACCGGAAGTCGTTATTTTGAATTTCGAAATAATCAAACGTAAGTTATCATTTTGAATTTTAAACTTTTTACATTAAATCGTTTTAAATAACATTTATACTGATAATAATAATAATAATAATAATAATAATAATAATAATAATAATAATATCGATAAAACTATTGTATATATATAAGAAAATAGGAGAATAAGATTACACATGAATCGTACAGAATATTAATTTATTAGAAACTGTTTGTAAAATAAGTATGCAAATAAAGTGTAGCTTTGGCTGTGTTTTGTAAGTTTTCCGATCAGTATATTTCATGCATATGTGAAAATATTTTGCTGTATCAATGAATTAAATAAGCCTAAGGTGTTTTGATATAAGTATAGTTCGGATAAATGCAAACCACTTTTGCATACATTCATTTAGATAGAGAGTAAAATGCACAGGTATTCCTAATAAAGGTAAGTCTGTGCTAAGCTCAAGGGCATTTATTTACATTTTCCTTATGACGATTTTTCTGTTAGGCGACGTATCCAAAAGCTATCCTATCTGTAGAATGGCTAGCCAACAACTGAGGGTGAACTATGGTCGTGTTCATATTAGAGTTACTACCAGATCTCCTATTGGTAATGAGATTTGAGGATTCCCTTTATTACCAAGGGGCCCAAAAAAACTATTTATCAAAAGAAATATAATAATTTCTCCCAAATGGAGGTTAACTCAGGACCTTCCTACACAGGTTTTACATAACTAACACGTGATATGTGACATGTGGTGGCCTGTAATTAGATTGTATTAAAAGGACATGATTGATGATCAAAAAGCGACAAATAACTTCCTTACAAAAAAAAAAAAGATAAAATTTCATACCCCCCCCTTACAATTCCCCAAGTTTAATGTTTATCTACTTTTCATAATTACCTCTCTTCTTATAACTCTCTAAACCAAGATGTCGACCAACCACCTCTTCATAGATGTTTAGCTTGTGAAGATATATTATCTGTTTTAGTTCAATAACCTTACTATTAGTACTACTTGCATTATTCGAACTTCTGTAATCATCGTGGATGTTATTCTCACAAAGTTTGCGGCCTATGTAACCTCTAACCTTTTTCAGGTGCATCTTGTCAAATTCGGGAATCTTTGTGTCAGAATAAAATGTAAATACCTATAAATATATATGTATTTATATATATAAATATATATATATATATATATAGTAAGCTATGGAAATATGTTTATGGCAATTAAGCTACACAGAGGCTCCCGCGTTTCATCCTCGGGGGGGGGGGGGATCTTCAGGCTAAAATGCATTTTAGCCTGAAGATTCCCTCCGGGGATGAAACGCGGGAGCCTCTGTGTAGCTTAATTGCCATAAATATATTTTCATAGCTTACTACCTAGCTCTACTTACATATCGAGCACTGTTGAAGTAAATACTGAAAATTGATACATAAAAAAATTATATCTCCTTATAAAATTTTATGTGGATACATGAAATACTAATATATATATATATATATATATATATATATATATATATATATATATATATATAATCCAGGTAGAGTAAACATCCACAGCATAAAAATCCAAAGAATTTCAACCAGGCTTATAAAGAGTGCTCAATATCAAATAGAGCTTTATATATATATATATATATATATATATATATATATATATATATATATATATATAATTATTTTTATTTATACAGTCATGTACATAATCTGCGACACTGGCATGTCGATGTTATCGATCAACAGCTGTTAGAAACTGAGATCTCATCAGGGAGAATTAAAATCTTATCCTTCCCTTAGTTCATATTTGGAAAGAATGAAGCTGGAAAGAAGAAAAAAAAAGAGAACGAAATTCAACATTTAAGATTGGAAGGTCACGTGGTCAGATTTGAAACCATCGAAAATCAAATATAATATAAACTCATGTTGTGGATGGAGAGAAGAAAAGGGGGTCACATTTCCATGACACATTTTAACGGCAGATTAATGCCTGAATATATGTTAAGAGTTACTTTAGCATGTCAATATCATGCAAGATATGGGAGTGGGAAGGAAAACGCAGTCTTCAGTCTGGCCTTGATACTAGGTGGAGTATGGGGGGTGTTAAGTCATTTAGATCTAATCGTGTTGATTTATCATTTTTATCTTTTTATTTATACTTAAGACTTCTACCCGGTCATGGCTGACGGGACGAGAACAATCTACCCCCATGGATTAAATAAAGAGTTCAGATTTCCGAGTTTGATACAAAGATTTATGAGTACGACAGGTGCACCTGAAGAAGGTCGAAAGTTATATCGGCGTAAACATTTTGAGAATAGCATCCAAGATGAGAACAATAATCCAAATAATAGTAATTATCAATCCTCATCTAAAAAATTCCGAAACACAACGTTACTATTGTGTGGGGTGTTCTTTTGTTATTTGCTGTTTATTCATAACAACCTGTTGTTCGTGATTCATAGCTTGGTTGACATGCATCACCTCTTTCCAAATAGCAATAATCGTTGACTATTCAGTGGTTATAACAACAGGGTTGATATTTTGTTTATCATTATTGTATTAAAATAGCAAAACAAACTTCATAGTTTTTCACTGTTTTTTTTAATGTAAAATTGAAGTTTATTGGCCTAATGGTTATTGCCACGGACTATGGATTGGTGTTATATATTGACGGCGGCGGCAGCGGCAGCGACAGCGGCGTTATCGTTGTCGTCATCATTATCATCATGTTACCGTCCGTTTTACATGCTGGCATGTGTTGAAATTGACTTCCAAACTAACCTATCTCTGACAGATCTTTATTTATTCCTCTTTCTCTGAAGTCCATCCTTATCACTTCCTCCCATGTTTTCCTTGGCCTTCCCAGGTGAACTGAACCTGCTACCTTAACTGTTCTACTATCTATTAATGCAAGAACTCTCATCCATTCTTTCAATGTGGCCATATCATCAAAGTCTCCTGTTCTGCACATAGCTCCCTGTACTGTTCACATTTAATCTTCCTCTGAGGTAATGTTCATTTAATTCAACAGTTCTAAATCATACTTAACAATCATACCTTCTTGTTTGCTGGTGTTCTCGTGTGCATGTATGTTGCTATCATCCAAGGACTGAGGTCACTTTGATAGCTGTAATCTTTCCGATCTTGTGCTACATCTGGAGTCAGGTATTTTCTGAAGTGGTACAATGATCCTACTATTTTTCTAGCAACCTTACAAACAGACTGGATATACATCCTCCATCGAAAGGTATGGAGTGAAAGTCAGTCCAAAAAGCTTATCAAAACAAAGGACTTCTTCAAGGAGAGAGCCATTCATTTCGACTTGGGCGAAACAAGGATCCGAGTTTCGGTGGTGAAAGGAGAGAAGCTTGGTTTTAGAGGTGTTAAAAGTAACAAGCTACTTTTTCCCAAATGCAACGCATGCTCCAGGTTCGAACAGAGAGAATGAGCAAGATATTGATCACCAGTGCTCTTCGGGGTGCTACCTTAGACAGTTGTGTCATCTGTGTAAATGTCAACAAACGATCTCAGGATATGATTTGGCAGATCATTAACGAATACCAAAAAGAGTGTTGGCCCCAGAATAGAGCTGTGAGGCATGCCGCTGTTGATTCTATGTGCTTATATGTCATAATTAGCAAGTTTGTGAAGCAATCTTTTGTGTCAGACGCTATCGAAGACCTTTGATATGTCAAGGACTATTGCTCTAGAAACAAAGCCCCTGTCAAGAGATTGAATGATCCTATGCTATATTACAGTTAGCACGTCAGCAGTTGACCTCACAAGACGAGATCCGTATTGCTTGCTACTAAGTAGATTGTTTTGCTGAGGTGGTTGACAATTTCTTGGTTTATCACAGATTCAAACTACTTACTCATGATGCTTAGGAGATTAATCGGACTGTACTGGGATGCAGAGGACTGATCACAGTATTTTTAAATGCTGCGCAGACCAACAAGGTTTTTCAAATAGATGAAAAGCATGTTTCTGCTCTAAGGTAGTGACGATACCTATCGTGTACAGTATTAAAGTCGCCTGGGACAAACATTCAGACCGTATATAGATGTACACATCTTCTAACTGTCCTTTTACATGGCTTGTTGCGCAAATAATTATTGATTAAAAGTGTTAAATATTAATAGGTAGGTTGCTAGTGTATATCTGGTGATTTAGGTTCCCAGGGCTGTGTTGACACATACACAGGATCATGGGGTCAGCGAGTATGTACTCGAATGTCACCTCAACCTGGTAGCCAGAAGCAGACATGACGTAACATGGTTCAAAGAGGGGGGAGTGAGAGAAGTAGGCGGTCGGTTGGAAGTCTAAGAGCGAACCGAACGGATAGAGATGACTTAAGACCGACAATAAACTAAGGGGTCCCGAATATCCATAACTCGGAATACTCCTCTCCACTGCTGGCAGAAGAGAAGGCAATGCCAACATGTCAATAAAGGGTCCTTTCTTCAAATTCGATAATTTTTCATTTCTTCGTGCTCTTGTAAAACATTAATAATGGGAGGAATAGACAACATGAGGTAGGATTTAATTGTGCTGTTACGCTTTGTGATTGCATTGATAACAACACATGTATTTTATTTGATTGTGACTTGGAAGGCAGGTAATATAACAGTTACACTTTGCCATTTTTTGCCAATAAATTTGATTTGATTTGAAGATGGAAAGTATTTCTCCTTTAAGCAACAATTGTATAATTTTGTTAGAATGACTGACAGAACAAGAATAATCTACAATGACTTGGTTACTGTGCGCTCGGCAAGCCAGGTTCGATTCTTCAAGTGGCTTTTAGCCTTGATAAGTAGTGGCTCATTAGTAAAAAAATAGATTTCCTTAGCTTTTACTTTACTTGAGAATATAGCGATCCTATGATCAATCAACTAATTTGCCACATCAAAAGTGTTACTGCTAGCATCTGCAACTGCATAGCATTTATCTGCCCATTTAAGACTTGTCAGACCTACCCTTAGCCTTTCTGAAGTGTCCAGTATTATTAAAACCTACACACTGCTTACTTTCAGCCAAACATGATCCTTTATGGTGGGCATTACCAAGGTACTGCTTCCCTGGAGACTACAACATGGTCTTCTTCAAATCCAATGTCAAAAAATACTTGTCATAAACCGTCTTCATAATATTTTTCATCATTCAATTGGCAATCTATCCATCTCTTTAACCCTTATCGTTGAGTAGCTTTTAGCCTTGATAAATAATGACTCACAAGTAAATAAAAAAAAATGAGAAGGAGGACTGAACTCTTGCAGTTATAAAGGGATACCTGAGAGAGTATGAAACCCCACTGAAAATGTTTAAGCTCTGATTTAAATCATGGTTACGGAGTCGGAAGGTATATGGTTCGACTCTGACTCCGATGATTCCAAAAAATTTCGACTCCGACTCCTTATTTTAAAGTCTTCCAATATTCAGACTGTCTGTTGATTCTTTGGAGATTAAAAACTCCGACTTAGACGCCTATCATTCTTACGAGCCCGACTCCGACGCCTTCCAAAACCTCCATCTCCGGCTTCACAACCCTGATTTAAACCATAAGCAAAACACACACGATTATATAGATTCAACAAAACTGAAGAAGTTTCCATCGTTGTAGAACCTTACTTTCATACACTTTTTACCCCATCAACATGTTTCTGATTGCTTTGAAATTAAGTTTCAGGATTGAGATGAGGATCGATGATTTGGATTATTTGAATAATTCAATCCTCAGACGATACTAAGAATACAATTAAAAATGACTTAAGACTTCTACCCTGTCATAGCTGACAGAACGAGAACAATCTACCCCCGTGGATTAAATAAAGGGTTCAGTTCTAAATTTCATACAGATTCTAGAGTTCGACAAGATGCACCTGAAGAAGGTCAGAGGTTACATCAGCCGAAACGTTGTGAGAATAACATTCAAAATAAGAATAGTAGTTGAAAACAATAGTCCGAATTTAGATTATTTGGACTACTGTTCTCAACTTGGATGTTATTCTCACAACGTTTCAGCCGATGTAACGCCCAACCATTCTTCGGGTGCATTTTGTCGAACTCAGGAATCTGTATGAATTACGAACGGAACTCTGTATTTAATCCACAAGGGTAGATTGTTTTCGTTCTGTTAATCATGACCATATTGGTCATAAGTATATTTTTCCTTCCACTATGGATGTTTAAGCTTTTATTACAGTTGAAAATTCAGTGATCTATTTAACTTCTTGCTTTGTACATACATGAAAGGTCAGATCAGACACGCCATATCAGCCCTGATAACCTTTTAGCAAGGCTGAATTTACCAAAGCTTAATGATCCGTCGGCTGCATTGGTTTGGCCACGTTGAGAGGAGCGACTCTTGGATAAGAAAATGTAGAGACCTTGAGGTGAAAGACCTAAAGAAAGTTGGATGACTCGAGAAACCTTAGATGCAAAACATCAAGAAGGATCTTTGAATTATTTATTTGCAGAAAATATGTTTAAAATTACATTTTAAACAAATTAGGCACAAGGCCATCAAAAGTGTGGGAAAAAGGGGGGAAGGGTCGTTGGTCATCCTTAGGCTAAAGTGATAAAAATGTTTATCCTACTTTTAACTAGAATCATCTCAGTCACCACAATACCACATTTACTCTAGGGGCCGTCCTACTTAAGATATCCCCAAATTCATTGGAAATTTTATTTTTCAAAATTGTTGACAGTGAAATTTGAACAGAATCAATCCTCAATACTGCCAAGCGTGGAGACTGAGATTTCTGCCAGAAAACGTCAGACCTCTGACCAAGGGAAATAAGATGATAAAATGGATGATGATATAAGAAAATGCATTTTCTTTATATTAAATCACGATAATTCAAATGCATGAAATTCTTGAAAACAGGAACATCTCTAAATAAATAAAATAAAATGTTAATTTTATTATTTACGCTTCAATGTATTCAGTTTGTTTATTATTATTACTGGCAAAAATACGCTTCTTCTGGTCGCATATTATTTTTAGTATATGTGACAAACGAACATATACTACACTGGCCTCTTTGAGATTTTTTTTTCTTGAAGTTTTTTTTTTACTTTACAACAGAACATATACTACACGACACACTTCCCAAAATAGGATGTAATGCCTGGGAGGATGGTATCATGACGAACAAACGTATACTACACTACCCCCCCCCCCCCAAAAAAAATAAAGAGGTAATGCCTTAGAGGATGGCCTCATGGCAACAGAACAGATACTACACTACCTATCCAGAAGGTAATGCCTGAGAGGATGCTATCATATACAAACAAACATATACTACACTGCATGCTCCCCAAAAGTAGAAGGTAATGTCTGGGAAGATGGTATCATGATGAAAGAACATATACTACACTACCCCCTCCCCCCCCCCCAAAGAAGGAGGTAATGCCTGGAAGGATGGTATCATGATCACAGAATAGATACTACACTACACCTCTCCCTCAAAAAGGAGGTGTAAACAGGTACCCCACCTGCTTCTCTCTGTGGGTATCGTTGTCGGCCACTCAACACGCACAGGTGTTTGATCTCCTGGTCGCGGCGCCAAGTATAACAGATACTCCACTCTGTTCCACGTCACGGAGCCTGTCATAAACATGTACCCCGCTCGTCGTCTGTCTATCTGTGTTCACGCCTCTCTTAATATACTCAGAGATCTTGCCAGACCGTGAACACTCTTTTGGCCGATAATCGTCGTAGTGGCAATAAAAGAAAAGATGTGTCGAATTTCCTCCAAGGTCGGGATGATGATAGCTTCGTTGATTCTGTGAAGGCAAGGTTATTCAAGCAGAACAAATCAATAGTAGAAATAATGGCAAACAACTCGATTTCTTTTTGTATGAAATAATTATTAACAAGATAACACAATTGTTTTTAAACTTGAATTGAAAATCTATCTTTTGATAAAATGTCTTTTGTGTTAAACTATTTCGTCGTCTCTCTCTCTCTCTCTCTGCGTGTTTGCGGATCCCTTTACAATTGCAAGTTCTTAATTAAGTCATAAGTTGAACTACTGAAAACGATGGGGAGAATACTTCGTCAGTCACACATGCTTGGCATGCGAGCGTCCGGGCACGTCCAGACGGGCCGAGCGCCCAGCTCCCACTGTCCGTCTGTCTTCTTGTTCCAAAACCCCAAAATCCTTTCTCTTCCCAAAAAGGCATATTGTCAAAACTTTTCTTTTTCCAACCTACTTCTCTAATCCTTCTTCCTCTCTCGGGAGTGGGTGGTGTTGGGTATACTGACTTACTCTCTTTCTCTCTCCCATCCCTTTTTCTGTGTCCCTCTTCCTCTCTCGGAGTTGGGTTGGGGTTGGGGAGGTGCGCGTGATACGGCAATTGAAATTCCTCTCTTTTAGACATCATCTACATAGAAAACAATTATCCCTTTCCTCGCCGGGAGAAAGAGATCTCTGCCCTAATTAATAGTGACAGCTTCTAGATGGCAATCTATGACTTCGGCTCAACTTCGCCCACCCAACTAACATAGTACTGACACGCTTGATCGTATATTTTTCTTGTTGGCGATAAAAAGATTTTGCCCAAACCATGTCCATCTGTTTAAACTTGGCCTGTGTAAGATTTAAATACTATCGACAATTTTACTTTACTTTTCTTAGAAAACCTAGACGACGTGTCGCCATTTTCTCCCCTTGTTTTTATAGCCGATCCGTGTGAGTATACGTACTAGCCTCGTATCTCTACTTGTTTCTACGTAGGGTCCAGCATCATCACCAAGATGCATACTAGTGCGCCCTAAGGTGCCTGATCTCCGTCGGTCATAATTGTTCTGTCATAGAGGTAATAACTGGGAGAATGGTATTATGAAAACGAACGTATACTACACTGCCCTCCCAAGGAGGAGATAATGCCTGGGAGAATCGTCTCATGGCAACAGAATACATACTGCACTACCCCACCACCACAAAAAAGGAGGAGGTAATGCCTAGAAGTTACTACACTACCCCCACCCCAAGAAAAAGGAGATGGTAATGCGCCTAGGAGAATGGTATCACGACAACAGAACAGATACTACCCCCCCCCCCACATACACACACCTGAATTAAGCATTGAAAAATAGTACATTAGTCTGAAATAGTATAGTAAACTGAACTGAGTATTGATAGAAGTAATAGTATAATTCCGGTTTCAGACAGATACCAAATCTCTATTAGTAATAGATGATCGATTTATAATATTAATACATTATTATTGCACTGAAATCACAACCTTTGAAATGTCATACTAGAAACATTAAAAACTCACCTAAGATTTTCGTACATGACACAAAGCCATAACGACAGAATTTGGCGCTAATGTGACGTCAGCACTTTTAGGTCGTTGTTAATCTGAAAAATGTACCCTAGTTTACTAAAGCCGGCGAATAGTAATTTGTTTTTTGATTTTTGCAGTAAAAAATAATATATTACCAAATCCTTCTTTTTTCATTTTTATTGTGAAAATAAGATATAAAAATGAGTAAGATCATTTTAAAGTTTAAATAATTTTTTTAACTAAAAGAAACATGTTTTTTTTTTACAGTCGTTAGTAGGCACATTGTTTTTTAAATGTTAGATACAATTAAAATAAAGCAAGCATGACATAAATAAATGAATGTGACAGGATTCCAGGTAGATGCTAGCACAGCGCCAGGTTCTCTGGATATATATACTTGTGTTCATAATACAAGCATGTACTAATGAAAGCAAAGTAACAAGTCAAAGAAAATATAATTCAATAAAACATTTATTGTATGCGGAACCGACTATGAAATAGTGTTCATTATAACATATACAAAGTGTAGGTGGAATGATGCATGTGTTTGTGCGTGTGCATACATATGTGTGTACATAGAGAGTAAAAGTTTGTGTACTGAATCGTATATATGTGTGTGCACACGTTGAGACAAAGTGTCCATTGAGGATATCTATAGTAGAAAGTCTAGGTATTGTGCATGCAAGCGGAGAAAAGTTCATACATACCAGGATGGTGTCCTCATGCGCGTCTGAGCACATGGTGATAGCAGCCGTCATCTTGAATAGCGAGAAAGAGACAGTCTGGCTGATGTTATCTGTAGCAGGTCGTGAGAGAGAAAGAGGGAGAGTGAGTCTGTGTATCCCTTTTTGTAAGGTTGGTCAGGATGCCTCCTGGCGTCACGACAAGAGGAGATAAATTGAGTGTGCCGCCACCTCGTAGTACGTGTGTGTAATTGTGTTTTGAGAAGGGAGTTAATGCTACAAATGGTTAATAATTTATTTAAGATGAAAAGTAAATAATATTAATCGGGAATTGAAATTTAAGGTTAATTAATGTCAAAAATCGATTGGAGAGTCCAAACAAATTTTATGTTGTACGTTTTCAACGTCCCAAATTCCGTTAAAAAAAAGCCTATTCTTAAACGATCATTCGATTTGCTGTTTTAAAATTACATCACAAATTAAATATGTAGTAACAGAGAAAATACTCATAAAGATTTAATTTAATATCGATTATTTTTTCAAAGAGAACTTAGTATTTCGTTTTGCTAACTTCAATATTTGAAAAGAAAAAAAAATTACTATTCGACGGCCTTAGTAAGCTAGGGTACTATTTTCAGAAAAACACTGACCAAAAAGTGCTGATGGCGATTAAGCCTTGCCGTAACAACCATCTAATGGTGCTAATAATAAGTTTGATACGGCTAAATCAAAGAAAACAAAGTTCTAGGGTTGGTACGGCTTGTTCAGAAATATAATGCATGATTAATTACCATGTAAAACTAATAAATCCACCATCCAAAAAAAAAACAAACAAACATATCAAAGAAATGCTTGGCGATTGTGCAGTATAGTTAACAAGAAAAAATAGGGTGAAAAAACAAGTAACTATTACCAAACGCAAGAAGATTTAATAATAATAATAATAATAAAACTTACCCAAATCCGATTGGCAACTTAAGCTTACTGTTCTATTAACTCTCTTTTAACAAATTTTTTCCTACTATCTTTTAAGCCTGAAATTCACGACCAAGCCCCCCCCCCCCAATTGTCGACCATATTGGAAAGCATGCATGGTTGGCTAAGTAAAAGTGACGATAACAAATGCATAGATAATAAATTTTACAATCAGTAAACACACGTGAAAATTATCTAGATAAGTAGAAAACTAAATTTTCTTGCGTTTGGTAACAGTTATTTCCTGTCTATTTGGGGGTTTTTCACACCTTTTTCCTTGTTAACTATACTACACAATCGCCGGATAAGTTGCACGATGGACTAATCTGCCATAATTAGAAAACAAATTAATATTTGAAAAAAAAAAGAAAAAAAAAAAAGAAATCCACAAAACTTAAACAGAGCAAAATAATATGGTACATTATTTTGCTCCGTCACCGTTTGAGACAAAACTAATCGCAAAAATCTGACAGTCATTTTAAAACTAAAAACTTTAATATAACGGATTATTCTTGCATAACCTATTATCTCAAGCTAAATCTTGTTACGTTCCAAGTTTGAGTGAAAGCAAAGAAAAAGTTTGAATGATCCAGACTGCTATTCTCATCTTCTTATTTGCACAATGTTTCGGCCGATGTAATCTCCGACCTTCTTCACTCAAAGAAGCAGTGCATATGTTGAGCGACAATGACCTACTAAGCAGACCTAGTACAGAATTTAATACAAGATGGGAACCATTAATTATAAGTAATAGATAAGAACACCATAAAGACAAAATTATATATATATATATATATATATATATAATAATGTATTTTTATGTAATTGTTTTTATTGGTGATTGTAGAGTTCGTTGTTATTTTGCTTACTATTATTTCGATTGTCTCACTTTCCTAAGTGATTAAGATGCAGAAAATTGCATTATTAGTCGCCCTTAACTTCATAGGACATATTTTTCCGTTAATATATATTTTTATTTATTTTATACGTACATAAAAGTAAAATTAAAATATATATATATATATATATATATATATATGTAGTAATAAGTAGTGATCTATAGTGGTAAATAGAAAGACTGCACATCTAAAAAATACAATAGATTTTAGGCTTCCAAAATTCATACTAGAATTGTTTGCAATTCTGACGGTTTAATCCTCAGTGCGGGCGATACTAGGAATTGCGAATTACTGAAGACTTCTACCCGGTCATGTCTGACGGAACGAGAGTATGCTACCACTGTGGATTAAATAAAGAGTTCCGTTCGAAATTCTGTGCAGGTTTCCGAGTTCGACAGAAAGATTCCTGAGTTCGACAAGATACACCTGAAGAAGGTCAGAGGTTACATCGGCCGAAACGTTGTGAGAATAACACCCAAGATGAGAACAGTAGTCCAGATAATCCAAATTATACAAATTCAGACTGCTATTCTCATCTTGTCATTTGCACAACGTTTCGGCCAATGTAACCCCCTGCATTCCTCAGGTGCATCTTTTCAAACTTGGGAACCTGTACGAAATTTCAAACTGAATCCTTTAGAGGTAGATTGTTCTCATTCCGTCAGTCTTGACAGGGTAAAAGTGTTAATCTTTTATTTTATTCCAAGTTATTAGTGTCTGTAGTAAAGATTAAACATCCAACCTGGAGAAGACTGTCACTTTTTTTCGTTTTTTTTTTCAATTTTTTTATCTTTCTCTTTTTGCTGGGAATGGGGCATCCTACTGGATGCCAGACATTCACCCGCTATTTCAGAGACTCCAGCCAAGAGATCGTTTTAAGATTCTAACCGTACCTTTAAGTGCAATTGTTTGTATCTCTCTTGCACTTGGTTCACCGGATATGTTTGCAGGGTAGTTTTTAAAATCATTTTTCATGACTCCGGTTGCTCCTATAATTACTGGAACGGCTACTAATACGAATGAGTCACCACTTATCAAGGCTAGAAGCCATTCGAGGATAAGGGTTAACGAAATGAATAGATAGTAAGTTGAATGATGAAGAATTAAAAATAATGAATGGAATGTATAAAATTTTATTACTTATGAGGAAGGTTTATGAAAAGTATTTGAGTACATTGGATGTAAAGACGACCATGTAGTAGTCTGCAACAAAGTAATCCCGTGGTAATGTGTTCCATAGATCGGAATTTCTTGGACAGAAACTGTTTATGGAAATTCCGTTTGACGTAAGTTTCAATGAGGAAGAAAGGAAAGTGTTTTTTGGCCTTGATAAGTGGTGACTCATTAGTAAAAAAAATAATAAATCCAGCATTGTTTCTATTATGCTTTTGAAATAATTGAGTCTTGACTAAAATCCTGGCATTCTCAACCGTCACACCCCGAGCCGGGCTGGGTCGGGTCGGGTCGGGTCGAGGGTTAATATTGGTTAATGAAGGGAACGTTTTCATCCGCATCACGCAATCTAATTGTTTCTTCCGTGTTCAGAAGATGCAATATTTTCATTTTTATTCTTCTCTGGAAAGGCAAATCTCTTTTCAGGCAGCGGGGGGTGGGGGTGGGGGTGGGGGTTAATTTACTATTATAGTATTGGAAAAACCCCAGAAAGAGGAAAGTGCGGCTGCTCAGGTTTGTGGAAAGAGAGTTGGGAGCAACTCGATTTTTTTGTGGTAGTTGTAAGCATTGGATAGTATAGGAAGATGTGTGCAGAACAGGAGACTTCGTTGATTCAGTCACATTGAAAGAATGGATGAGAGTTCTTGGGTTAGTAGATGTAGGACAATTGAGGTAACAGGGTCAGTTGGCAGAGATAGCCAAGGAAAACGCGAGAGGAAGTGATAAGGATGGATTTGAAAGAAAGTGGGTTAAATAAAGACCTGTCCAGAGATAGGTTAGTTTGGAAGTTTATTTTTAAAAGTTGTCCAACACATGCCAGCATTGTCCTTTAGTCCTCACATTCCATAAGCGATGTTTCTGACAAAAGGGGAATGAATTGCTGTTTTCTCGGTCAGAATCTATCCACTTAACACTTGACTAGTTTTTGACCTTGAAGTAGTATTTGTTTTAGCTTCTTACATCAAGTGGCTTCATGCCTTGTCTGGAGCGATTTCCATAAAAGAAAAAAAAATGTAAAGCAGACATTAAACTGGAGATGCTGATGATGTAAATTGATTTCTCATTAGAAAAATTGGTATAATCCTATAAAACGTGAATATTAGGTATTCCACTTGTATATGTTTTTATAGCGGCACATTGTGGACCTTTTTCTCGAGGGTGGAGGGAGGGGGGGGCGCCATACTGGATATGTGTTTTCTTGGATACACACAGGGATCAGATGTAAACAGGAAAAAAAGACAATGAAGAAAGGGTAATAATAAAGAGATGGTTGCATTTACATAAATAAACAGAGAAAAACGTAAGAAGGACATCATTCATGATATACAAAATAGTGGTACAATTTAACAGAAACAATCATCATGGTAAAAGCTACATTAACAATCCCCAGATACAACTGAAACAGGCACGTGTTGTTGGAGTCGACACGGAGAATGCATTGGGCAATGTAAAATAAAATACAACTTACTTTCTATTGTCTGGGGAAATATTCTGTACACGAATCTTACCACCAGTAGAAAAAAAGTGCCATGCTGAAACGGCCAGCTGTCTGAAAGTCCTGTTTCACTGCTCAGAAGCAAAATCTGATGACGCAATGTCAGCAGTGTAAAACTATATAAAGAGCCCAACCAAGAAAGAAACCAAGCCTCAATATATATGCACGTCTTTTAACATTACCAGTATAGTTCAGGGGAGATAACTTAAAAATTGTTCAAAAACATAACTTGTGACTATACTGCCACAATAAATACAACTCACGAACAAGAAAGCCTTCTAAGTCTGAAATGAACAATATAAACTAAGGGTTGAAAGTTGGTGAGAAAAACATATATAGGGATAAAGTTATGTTCGCCCGTTCTGAAAGGAAGGAAAAATAGTCTGAAAAACATTTACAAAGAAAGTAGTCCCACTAAATAGACAAATGTCGGGCCCTTTCGATTCTCGAATTTAACATTTTTAATGTCTTTTGAGTCTTTTTGAAAAGATCAATTTGTAGCTAATTATAAAGTTGTGTTTTTTCTTGGGGGGGGGGGGGGTAAAACTGAACAACGTATCCTCATTTTTGTCTCATTTAGTCAAAATATTGGTCTCTGGTTTGTCTCTTAACAAAAGAAAATTTTGCCAGGAAAGTTCTTCCTCATCAGAGTTTTGAATGTCTTGGAGCATGCTGCAAGAAACTGGCGTCCGGGTGTTATGAAAGAATAGCATCTTTGCGTCAAAGTGACAATTTTTAAAATACGAAAAAAATATTTTGTATTGATATTAAAGTGGTGATTATGTGAAACTTTATGAAGAGTAACCCCCCCGCCACACACACACACACCGGAAAAAATTGATATAAAATAGAAGGCTGTGATGGGTCCTGATTATATCTAATCTTCAAATTTTACATACATTTCAATTGGAAAAACAAAGTTTTTAGTAATAAAACTATATATTTTTTTAAATTAGTACATATATAACAAACTAAAAATGAAGATCATTTGTAATATGATGATCTATGCTGAAACTATAAAATAACTTTAAAAATATTCAAAATAAAATATTAACAAAAAAACTGTTCATTAAATTACATTTTTAGAAAAGATGTAACATTAGTTCACACTACACACATTTGACTTTTTTTAAAACTTCTTCAGCTAGTATACTTTTGATAGTTTTCATTTTTGCTGTTTCATCATTTCTTTTTTCATCTTTTATGCGAGTTGGTGAATTGCTGCTTTCTTAAGCTTCTTCTCTCTTTCAGTTTGAAGCCTTCAATTATATTTTCCATATGCTAAGATCGGAAATCCTGAACAGTTTCATCACTGTTCTTTTTCGCTGCAGTGGAAAATCCCAGAGACCAGGAGAGATTTTTTCTTTTCGCCTGCTTCCAAATGCTGAAGGAGAGATGCACATTGTCACACATAAAAACTCTACTTCTGAAACAAAACATGTTAGCTTTGACGTCATGGGACAATATTGTAGACTTATTTTAGAAACTGACGCTGAAGTGGTAGGTCTTTTTACTGAATAATCTATTATTATTACTATTTCTTTCTTTTATTATCAGGTAAGCAAAAATCATATACTTGTCTACCGCCTGTTCGTTTTTATCAAGATTAAAGAATTCTTTGAATTAGAAAGTTAAGGAATTCTGTGTTTTGGAAAACAAAAACAAACATGACAATGTAGCACCTTTTTTTTTATTTTATTAGTCGTGTACAAGAAAAATATAAAACAAAAAAAATAATACAAAAGAAACTTTTTCATGTTATAAATTAGGTTGTTTTATTCATAAAGCTTTTATAATAAAAAAAAAAGAAACTCGAAATTGAATTAAATTATCCATGTGATTTGCTTACTTTACCCCCCCCCCCCGCCCTTGAATTCCAAGCTCAGGTGGGTAGTGAACTGAAAAAAACAAAAAAACGGAAATCCATATTGGCTTGAATGTTTCTGATTGTGATTTACGGAGCAGACCGAAAATGGACGAGCCATCGTCGAAGAATACCGACATTCAATTAAACAACTTTTTCATTTTTTCCCAGACTTAAGGTTATGGTCAATTACCCCGCCCCCGCCTCCATATAAAGAATGGGTTTAATAATTTTCTTCAAATCATTAAGTGAATTTACTTCATTTCTTTTCTTTTAATTATCTGAGAAAATTCTTTCAACTTTATTTTTTTTGAGGAGCTAAAATTCTTTTTAACCCTAACCAAAACGGTGCGTTTGTTGCAATTTTTTTTCCATGAGGCTTCTTTTTTTCAGGGGTGGAGAGGGCAAAATGCGATTAGTTCTTTGGGAGGCTGAACAGTTGTCATCACAATTAAATTCATTTGGGTTTTGCAGTTGTATGGAGGGGAGGGGTTACTTTCAAATCATTAAAACTGCTACGGCCATATCCGGTTTGTTCCGTAGATCGCAATTAGAAGCATTCAAGCCAATATGTATCTCAGCTATAGGAACACACATATAAATCCTACTCTTGAATCAGTTAAATAAAAAAATTCTGACAAAAATGGCCGACTCAACTTTCTACCACAAGAGTAAGAGGTAAAAATAAGAAAACACACACACGAAGAACCGAACGACAGAAAGAGCTGACTCCCAATTCCTCTACTACAAATATAAATTTAATAAAGCATGTACAATTTTAGATGTTTGGTCTATGAGATTTTAAATCTTGTACAGCACGCATTTCTTTAATCTGAAACATTACACTGACGAAAACGTTTGTGCCATTTTAAAATAATTTATTTTTCAAAGACAACCATTCTTCAAATATCTTTGCTTTTTGGCTAGGAGTATAGCATAGTATATGTTCTGATACTTCATCTGCTCTCTCTCCTTGGTCAGTGAAGGAGAAATCCTTCTAGACTTAAGTAATTTTTATTTTTGTCCCAATCCAGAGTGCCCTTTTTTGGGGAACTGGAGTTTCCTCACATTAAAAACTAATCTTGTGTCTAACTCTGCCCTCGTGGGAAGGCAAGTAATTAGGGACTATAGACTAGATGTAGCGGAACAGTCACACTGTCCGATTAAACGCACAAACTTTCTCCTCAACCTAGTATTTACACGACTTTAGAGATGGCAAAACTTGAGTTTACTTTTCAATCTGTGCCGACCATATTATGAGCATGTACTTTCCCACAAAAAATATCCACCCAGGTACTTGTTTACCATTTTAAAGGCTTAATTCACAGCCAAAAATCAATGCATCTTTATGAGTCCCCCAAGACATATAAGTAATAAATTAAATCAGTTATGTATCTATTAAACACAATATTATTTACAGAAAGCCCCCCCATCCCACCCACTGGTTTGAAGTATGTTTTTACCCACTTTTAGAGATGTGACCTGTTGTGTAACCCATTGAGCTCAGGTGAGATTGTTTGGATCAGGAAAAAGTGAGTTTGCAATGCCAGTTAAATTTTTTAAAAATAATCAAATCCAAAATTAATCTCTTTGTTTATTATATCTCAATCTTTCTCCAGCTATGGTTTAAATAGTATTACTACTTTTGGTGATATTCCCTATTGTTTATAATGGACTATTCCAATCTTCTGTTTAATAGTTAGTCTTTTTTTTATTACCTTTGATTGTAGAGAAAGAGAGGAGGGGGGTAAGACTAATAGAAATTGCATAAAAATCAAAGCATGGGTAAAACAACATATAGTGAGAGAGGGTGAGAGTGACAGACATAAAATTAGAGATGGGTGACTTGGTGAGTAAATTGCAAATTATGGCTAATTAGAACAATTAAAATGGATTTTTTTTTCAAACTTTATTCCTTGGTATTGGGATTGAGTTTAACTTTTTTTTTTGTGATTAAAGTATATATGAAAAAAAAAAAGCCTTAGGGAAACAAACGTTGATTAACTCAGCTTTAATATATAGAAACATACATGAAAAAGTATTTTATTACATATTTTAATCCATATCACAGCATTATAAGACAATATAATTTGTACCATTCGGACTACTGTTCTCATCTTGGATGTTATTCTCACAATGTGTTGACCGATGTAACCTCCGACCACCAAACTCAGGAATCTGTATGGAATTTCGAGGTTCAATTCACGGGGTTAGAAGTCTTAAGTAATTCTTAATTATATTTTTAGTATCTCCTGTACTGAGGATTGAACTCGTGATACAACTGATAAAGTGATAAGTAATAATCATTTCTAAGTGACAACCTTCTGGAGTCGACATACAGGTTCCAGAGTTCGACAAGATGCACCTGAAGGAGGTCGGAGGTTACATCGGCTGAAACGTTGTGAGAATAACATCCAAGATGAGAACAGTAGTCCAGATAATCCAAATTATCAATCCTCATCTCAAAAACTCTGAAACATAAAAGCGATGTCACCATGCAATTATTTAAACCTACCCATCTGCCTCACCCTCATTAACAACTTCTGGTTGAGATTATATTGTGATTAGCCTTTATAGTAAATCCACATATCATTTTATAGAAATTGATATTTACACAAGCGGAAAAATCCACAGTTGTATCTTGAGACTGGTCAGTACTAAACTGGGTGACCATTTGGGAATACCAGATGCTGTATGTGCTCTCCGCTTATCTCGGCAATAATTCCAGTCGTCCTCGACTTTTCCTTGTCACTGAAATCAAGCAGTGCCTATATATATATATATATATAGCATAAAAAGATAAGTTTACTTTTGTTTTTATTCTAATTTCTGGAGTTCGGGTCGAATTTACTATTTGTTATCATTTCGTGGATTTTTGGCTTCCAGTTGTTCTTCAGTACGCCCTTTTTCTGCTGTCTGTTATCTTGTTTTTTCTTTCTGTCTTCTAAAAATCTTAATTTTATTTTATTAGCTTACATGCATGTTACCTATTTCTATTTTTTTTTTTTCATTGTTTATTTTCTATATCACCATCAACTGTATTATTTCCTAATGCAGGGGACGTAACTCTTTCCCCTTTCCATCTTGATTTTTATTCTAAATTTAAGGGAGATTACTTATCTTCTTTTTTTTTATACTTTTGCTTTTGTTGTATATATAATACGTACATGTTAATATTTGCTATTTATTTATTTATTATGTTATTTATTTCACATTACATTATTAAACGATTTTTAAAAATTTTACTTACTTTTTCTTTCTACTCATTTTGTGAGATTTAGGACCCTAGCAGACGGGTAAACGATAATATATCAGAAGTGAAAATCAGGTGTTTTAAGAGTTATTGTGTTTCAAGAATAACAAAAATTAATTAAAAAATATTCCAGGGCAACACCGGGTCGCGATAATAAGAAATAATTTATCATGAAAAAAACGTTAATGAAAAAAATATATATTTAGAAGATATTGTACTTTTAAACAGCAAAGATTATATAAATACAATTTATTTTACAAATTGGTAACTTAATTTGGCACATTTTGCAAGTATTTAAAAAAATCTCCCTTTGTTCATTATGACGTTGATTTAGATCCCTTGCATTTCAAAATAGACCTACCTGATTGGCCAAGACAATTTTCACTGACTAATCAACAAACACTTAATTTTGGTGGATTGGATGCAAACATCCTTTGTGCGTCCTCTTTTGAATGCTATCTTGGCTCCGAGAAGACGTCAAGCAACCTCGCTCTTTTGAATGTGATTGTCGTCAAGACAACACTTAAGAAAATGTCTTGTCTTTTTTGATTGGACTCATTCAGGAAGCCGTCTGTTCCAACGTTAAATAGACATATTTTAGTTGGTCTTTTAATCAAGTCGTAAAATACAATTAGTTTTGCAACAGACATTTCCTGCATTATTGTTATTTAGTGCATATATTATCGTTTATTATTGCACTTTTAAAGATCAAAGATTATATAAATAAAATTTATTTTACACATCGGTAACTTAATTTGGTACCATATTTTGCAAACTTTTGTTACTATTATTTTTACTTATGATATAAATAATTAAGTAGCATAAACCATTGTGATAAAAAAAAAGAGTTAGCCCCCCCTTTTTCTTCTATATAAGTATCTCCCTTTGTCCATTATAAGATGAATTAGCTTCCTTGTATTTCAAAATAAACCCATCTGATTGGTTAAGGAGAATTGTTTTGGCCAATCAACAGACAATTTTGGCGGGCTGGATGCAAAAATCCTTTGTCCATTCTCTTTTTGAATGCTGTCTTGGCCTCACCTAATACAGAAAGCCGTTTGTTTCAACGCTAAATGAGCATATTTCATAGTTGGTCTTTAATCAAGCTGCAAAAATACAATTATTTTTGCAACAGACATTCCCTGTATTATTTAATACATATATCATCTTTATACCTGTTTTGTGCCGCCTTCTTCTTAAGTGTAATTTCAGCATCTTACCAACGTTTGGCAAGCAACAACAAATCATTCTTTCGCCAGAATCACATCAATTTCAATAATAATCTATTCTTTATTTATTCTCGTATAAAAGTTATAACTTTCAGTTTTTAATCACAATTTTTTTTAATACACAAATGTAAAAGGGAAGCTTTTGATGTGCAAGTATCAGCAACAAATTTCTTTGGCAGTTTTAAAACGTGAACACTACATATTAAGATTAACAAATCCAGCCGGCTGGTATCCGGGTTCGTTTTTTTTCTGCATAAATGATAAAAACTTGTATCGTTGTCCCATCTGAGTTGAATCGGTCAACATT
Source organism: Sepiola atlantica (assembly GCA_963556195.1). Lineage (NCBI taxonomy): Eukaryota > Metazoa > Mollusca > Cephalopoda > Sepiida > Sepiolidae > Sepiola > Sepiola atlantica. The sequence continues at coordinate 69,079,837 of OY744516.1, read as the reverse complement.
TTGTACCCAGATATCAGGTCTTTGCGTTGCTCCATCTGTACTTTCTGAAGAAGAACCTGCACAAAGGAAAAAATAAATAAACAAATCATCAGTTATCAACAAGAAACCTAAACAACAAAATTATTATTAACAAAATAGAACTTTACTAACAGAATTATTAAATACTAGTTGGGCTACCCAGCAGAGTAAATAATTTATTTTTATAAATAATTATTTCCTACTGTTGTCACACACGAGGTAAATCTTACTGTAAAAAACGAAACAACTAATCAAGTAAAACTTACCACAAAAAAACCTAAAATATGTGAATTAAATTTACTTAAAGAACAAATACGCAAGTAAAATTTTACAAAAAATAGACAAGAAAAAGAAAGGTAAGTTTTACTTAAAAAATAAACTAATCCGCTCTCTCTCTTTCCACACGTACACACTTATATATAGATGTATAAATAAAAACATGTTTGTGAGTATATAAGTTGTATGTGTGTATGTGTGAGTGTGTCTTGGTGTGTGTGCATGGAGTTAAGGAAGGGAAGAGTCTAGCCAGTCCTGCATATAGTTTGAGCTGACCGACTTTCTTATGCGTCGATAGGTAGGTGTCAAAGTGTCATCCTAGGGTTTCTCGTCTGAAAATTTTGAAATGTAATTTGTCTGTTTTTTGTCTTTTGTTTTTTTATGCATTGGCGGATCAAATCTATGCTCATCAGTATATCCCTGAGGAGGAGCCAAGGAGGTTCTGAAACAATTGTCGGATACTCAAACTATGTTGATTTTAATATATATATATATATATATTATATATATATATGATCTTACCTGTAATCTGATTGCAATTCCCATGTTATTAAGAAAATCAGATTGGCTAATTGGTCCAAATACATTCACTGTAAACAAAAAATAAAGGAATAAATAACTTACAGCTGAAATAACTTGTAGGGGCATAACTCATTACAGACTGAACAGAAAAATTAGTGAGTAAATAAAAAACAACTTTGTGACAATAAACTTTACATACAGAAATTGCATTTTTTTGAAAAAAAAAAGACAAAATAAAAACAGCAAAGAAAGAACAGCTAATTGATCAGTCCAGAAATAGCTGCAGACCAGATCCAGTTGGAAATCATGTTTCGTCTAGGATGCGATAATCTTATTCAAAATTTCGTATTTTTCATTTTAAAATATCCAGGTAAAATTTATACGGTGACAAAAATGCCACCCACTCATGGAGTCATAAATAAAATTCACAATCCTTTCTGAAATCGAACCATATTTGGTGGTATTTACCTCCCTCCAACCGTGGGAAAATTTGACACAAGATCAAAAGGTGGGGATTGAAATGCCAGCGCACAAGAGGTGTGTGCACTTTGGCCCACAAAAAATGCCTGAGCAGTCCCATTGGCATTCCTCTTATAGGGGCGCCTCAGTCAATTAGCAATAAACTACTCCCTTCTCAAAGAGAGAAGGTAATGCCTGGGAAGGTGGACCTCTTAGAACTGCACAGAACCAAACCTCATTCAAACACAAGGCTCCAGTACCTGAGTAAGCCATCACCGAGTGTAAGAATGTGCCAAGGTTTTACCCCTCTGCCAGGTATTTGATACAAATAAACTTCAATCTCTGTCTGACTTGTCCACCAAGTTTCAGTCATGAATGTCCAACAATCTTTGGTTTATCGTTGTTCAATGATAAGCACACCTGAATACAACATGCAAGGTTATCGACACAAACCTTTTTTGGCACTGCTCAGATTTTGGATGTGATGGCCCGCTTCAGATTAGGAATAGTCATGGGATTGTTTTGATAGACATCATCTTTACGATAACCCTCCCAGAGATAAAAGTCTGGTCGAATTATGGTCCGGTGAGTGTGAAGCTCATTCAAGATCACACATCCTACTGATGAGACGATCACCAAAGTGTCCCCGCAGCCATTCTAACAGGTCATTTGAAGTGTGGGGAGTTGCCCATCCTGTTGTAACCACTATTCATCCCTCACAACACCTGCCCCAATTTTTTGTTTAATAACCACTAGGTAACAATCGGTAGTGATTAACGCAGAGATGTACATTTGGAGCATATCATTAAACGGCTATAAAGCAAAGACTGTTGGACATTCATGACTATAATTTGGTGGACAAGTCAGGCATTGACTGAAGTTTATTTGTACCAAATATGGTTGGATTGCAGAAAGGGTTGTGGATTTTATTGTGGCAGTTTCTAAAATAAAATTAAACACAAATAGATGCATTAAACTAATTAAAAAAAAAAAACACAAACAAGCAGTAGTCGATAATGAATTACGTGTGTTCCTATTTACTTACCTCCCCACGAGGGCAGAGTAAGACACTAGGAGAAAATCCAGCTCCCAAAAAGGGATACTCTGGATTTGGACAAAAATAAAAATTGAGTTAGTTTATAAGAATTTCTCCTTCACTCACCGAGGACAGAAAAGATGAAATGTAGTATCAGAACAGATACTACACTTTTTTTTCTTTAAAAAAAATTAATATTGAATAAAGTTCAGTCTTAATATGAATCGGATAGTGTTCCTTTCTTTAAAAAAATGCAATTTTTTAAGTTTCTAGAACTTATTTTTAAGTTCGCATTCATTTTCGACTACTGCATGTGTTGTTTTGCTTTTTTCCCCGCATTTAATACTTCGATGATATTATCATTTACTATTTAAAAAATTAAACTGGCATACCAAAAAGTAAAACTTTTTTCTTCAAACTTAAGGGGACAGTATCTTTTTTTTTTTTTTAATTTTGACTGGTATTTTTGTTTTTTTATTACTATTGCACTCTTACGCCTGAAAAAATGTTTGTTTACTTTTTACGAAAATTTTCTAATTATGTAGATTTGTTATTGTGTTAAAAATATCAAATTTTAAATAAAATTGTCATTTGTTTTTATTTAAAATTTAGTTCGAACATTTTTCTAAGAAGTAAATAAACAATTTTGTTCCAGCTTAAGAGGGAATTCTAAAAATAAACTTTCGATTTCATATAATCGTTATCGCTGATAAATAATACCGCAAGACGATATTTCAGTTAAATTCGATCTGACGGGCAGAGATTGCCTTAAATATGACAAAAAGGTTGCTCCGCTGACGTTCCTATATTTCTAGAAAAGCAACAGCAGCCCTAGAAGTCGTGCCTTATTTAGTTGTACACAAATAGTAAAACCCTGTTTTATATTGGAAATAAAAATATATGCTTTTTTCTTAATTAAAATTGAAAAAAATCTAAAGGGGGGGGGTCATTATTGTTGGATTAAGCTAGATTTATCTCCCTTTAACTACTTACAGAAAATAATTAGCTAATTTTTTGGTGCTTATCATTTCAAGGGCAGATAACTGAAATCTTCTTAAGAAAGAAGATGGAGGCTTAGTGAACGAATCGCTGTTATGATACGCAGAATGGAAAATACTTGTAATTAAAGTTCTAGTGGATAATTTTTTCTACTTTTTTGTACAGTGAGTAAGAATATAACGCTGAATAAGTATATAAAAAAGAATTTTTTTATACGGCCGCTGAACATCATAAGCACCAATTTTTTTTTTAAATACGAGGTTAATTTTAAGGGGAAATAACTCACAGGGACCTTTTAACTTTTGTTTTGAGATGACTAGAAGAATTTACCGATGGCATTTTAAAAGATATTTGAATTGATTGATGAAGTGGGAGAGAAGTGGAATCAAGTACGAAAAAGATTGCAGTATTGTTGACCTTATATTGAATTCCTGATGAACACCAGAGATGATCATTGATTTCTGAATTAAGATTATGTATATGTCTTTAAAGGCTGAAACAACTGTAGAATTAATAAAAATGCTCAGTGTGTAACTAAAGGATTTACCTTGTTGATTATATATATATATATATATATATATATATATATATACATTTTAGTTTATAGAAAAATATATATTTTTCAGGTATATATATCCCTTATTATATGAAACAAATTGTTTCAAAAAACAAGCTCAATGAAGTTTCCGGCTTATATACTGGTTGGTTGCATTCCAATGCTCCAAAAAAATCAGTCCACAATCATTTTTAATTTATTTTTATTTCGGCAAATGCTTATATTTTTTTCATTTCGTTTATGTGCGTTTTGCCAAGTAATGCTCCGCTAGAACAAGCTGTTTATACTTTTAATGTAATCCTAATACTGAACAATAGAATGTTTTCACTAAACAGGTATAAGACAAATGCATTGTTTAAATACTTACCTCTGTTTCCAGCCATCTTGGATAAATATTTGAAATCAACATCTGCAGTTAAGTCTGAACTTCCAGGTTCACTGAGAACATTATCAAGCACTGTATGTTTATGGAAACCCTATGGGAACAAAAAAAGAGAAGACTTCTCAAGAATAAATAGATTGGATGATTGAATCATTTTATGCCAGGTATTTGTCATTTCATTGAAATTTAAAAGATGTACCATCAGTTAGACTCTTTCCTATTAGTAATATTTAGATGCGGGTTTGTGAAAAAAATTTAACAGATTTTCCATAAAAATAGATTTAGTAAATGAATGGAAAATGACATCACAGACAGGAAGTTGTTCATGAGACATAAGCTGATCAGATCTTTCTCTTCCGGGGCTGCAAGAAATAGTGGTCACTTTTATGACAGCGGTCTCATTTCTGAGAGGAATGATCTATACTGTATACTTGGGAAGAACAATAAAACCCCCGAATAAATGGATTAGATTATTGGTTTCAACCGTATGTCAAAGCTTATTAGATTATTTTATGCCAAATATTTGTCATTTCATAGAAATTTAGTACGATTTTAACAGTTAAGAGTTTCCTCTGTCTAGTAATATTTAGATACGGGTTTGTGAAAATAATGTTAAGAACAGTATTTTTTAGTGAGTGAATGGAAAATTCCATTTAGAAGTCAAGTTAGAGGTCAGAAACTACATGTACAGGCTGTTATGTCACAGACAGGAAATCGCTAGTGAGACATAAGCTGATCAAATCTTTCTCTTTCTGGACTGCAGGAGATAGTGATCAGTTTTGTGACAGTGCTCCCATTCATCTTTGGGAGATGGTTGGGGAATACTGTATACTTAAGTGTATGGAAGTGAAACATAACCAATGAGGGTTGATGACATGTGTTGCATCGATAGAAATATGAGAATGATATGATGGGTGTGTAATGTGAGAATAGACTTAGATCTGATGACCTCAGAGGAAGATTAAATCTGGACAGTATAGGAAGATGTGTGCAGAACAAGAGCCTTTGATGGTATGGCCACATTGAAAGAATGGGTGAGAGTTCTTGGGTTAGTAGATGTAGAAGGTTCAGTTTACAGGGTAAAGCCAAAGAAAACATGGGAGGAAGTGACAAAAATGGACCTGAGAGAAAGAGGGATAAATAAAGACCCGGTCAACGATAAGTTAGTTTGGATTTAGGTACACAGAGGAAGAAAGTTCTTTGCAGTGGTGGTAGGAAGATGAATTCTTGTTTGACTGTTTTACAAGGGTGAAAATTGAGAGAAATTTATTCTGGCATCTTATTAAAATGGGAAATTATATTAATCAGACCAAACCCAACACATCAGGTCAGAGGATTTGCTGAAAGCACAACACTTGCTTAGCATGGAGGTTATCCTAATGATGAATCGATTATGCTGGTATGGTCATGTGGAACGTTCATGCTCCTGGATAAACTGTTGTATAACCATGAATGTCCTAAATCGCAGGAAAGTTGGCCAGCCAAGGAAAACTTGGAAGCAAGTGATTGGATAAGACTGCAAAGAGTGGAATTTGGAGACTGCTGACCCGTTGAACCATAAGAAGTGGAGAGTGAGCTTGCATAATATAAAAAAAAACGTTTGACCTCTGAACCAGGGAAAAGTGACATTAAATGAATAGAAAAAAATAAAGAAACCTAGCTGCCCTAAACAGGATAAAAATGGGTTGCTATATGGATTGAACCCACATCCAGTCATCATCATCATAATCAGGCTAACTTCCGTTTTACATGCTTTTACGTTGGATGGCTTAAAAATTTGACTTTCCAAATAATCTGTCTCTGACCAGGTCTTTATTGATCCTCAACCCTCACTGATCAGGTTTCACTTCCATACATCATACCGCGTACACATGCCTGATAAACTCTTCCCTTGGTCGACAGTGGTAATGCTCTGCTGGTTAGTAATGAGAGAAGTTCACTGAACTTACTCACTCCCCTCTTAATTCACACTAGCACCTCGATAGATTTGCCATCAAGATATAATTTCTCCACATTTGTGTTCTCATCAATCGCAATTGTCTTACACACAAACTAGTTATCTTCTCTCAACCTACCAGTAATTCCACTACACTTCTTGTGTGCCCAGTGATTTATATGTATTCAGCATTGTAATAAAAAATGAGTATATATTATAACCATAAATGCAACATATATATATATATATATATATATATATATATATATATATATATATATATATGGGTAATCTCCTAAACTAATGAAAGGATCATTATGAACTTAGGAATATATATTCTAAAAAATACAGTCCACAATATTTTTTTGTAAATTTTAACTCTTAGGGGGTGCAGATATATAATTCTTTTTTTATGAAGGGATCATTATGAATTTTGGAATATATATTCTTGGTAATCCGGTGAGTAACATGGGCGGTGAGTAACATGGGCACATTATTTTTGTTGTAAATTTTACCATTTAGAAGGTGCGCCCAAACTCACACCCACCCTAAAAAAATAATTAAAATAAGTAAGATACCTATCTTCAACTTTCTGTTCCCTCTGCAGTGTTCAGTAAACTTATTATATATATGGAAGTTATCTTTTTTTTTTTTTAAAACATGCGGGGGCTCATGAATACCCGCATTGAAATCGTCACCAGAAAAAAAAACGGATGTTAAGAAAAGGAGAAAAAAAAAACATCTATTTTTTTTCTGATGACGATTTCAATGCGGGTTTTTTTACTTTTTATTTAGTCTGTGAAGAGATGTTAGAACATTGAAATGCTGGTTGATTAGCGTAGACTATAATAGCGTTTATGTAGTTATATATATATATATATATATATATATATATATATATATATATATATAATTACCTACAAGCTTACAGAATATATAATAGGAATAGAGTAAATTGTCTTAAATATTTCATCAGATAGAAACCAAAAAATGTCCTTTTAAATTTATGCTAGTGCTATTTTTAATTTTATTACATAATTTTTTCCCCCAAAATATATTGCTCTATTAGAAAAAAAAATCTAATTATATTGCTGTGGATTTTGTTTGTGAAATCTTTCTAATAATAAACATCCAGTGCATGGAGAAACATTAAGAAACTCTGTACCATATTTTAAAATCCCATAAATATTTCAAAGATAATAAAGAGTTCTTATACAGCTGAAAGCCCATATGAAAACGTATTTCCAAATAAAAACTCTTATATATACTTACATATCAGGCAAAAATAGGTATCGCCCACCAAAAATTAGGAAAAATTATAAAGTAGAATTTTAATTAAACCTAAAAATTAATGTTATTGTATTTTGCATTGGACAGAGCACACTTGGGAAGATTTCTGTAAAACAGGAGAGGTAACTCTCCTAAGAGGTCATAATTCCAGGAAGTAGTACACTTTTGTACGCTAGGGCACATGGATTCCGAAAAATACAATAAAACTGATTCTTACTTGTAATTAAAATCTACTTGATAATTTTTCCTAATTTTTGGTGAGGATAATTATTTTTACTTGATACGTAAGTATATTATAGAGTTTTTATTTGGAAAAGCGATTTTCATATGTGTTTTAGATGTATAAGCACCCAATAAAGTTGTGCATGCCTCCGACTGACCACCTTACCCTAAACGCACGTGCCGTGGCTCTTCTTCATCTTCTTATGGGCTGTGTCTAGATTTCTGGTATTGGTGGTCACCGAGCGCGAAGCCGTAGTCTACAGTTTACATACATGATAAAAACAACACACACATACAGATATTGTATACATGTGACTTGTTGAACACGTGTGTGTGTGTGTGTGAGTGCTGTTAGAGTGTTGTAGCTAGTGTCTCTACATCTCTCGCCTTCAAATTCTCGGCTAAAACTAACTGTCATTCGTGACCCTTCTTCATCCATCGCCGTAATCATTCTCCTCTCCTGAATATATCTACTTTTCCTTGGAAACTAGAGATGTCCGCTTTTTCTCAGCTTACTTTCACCGGAAACTAGAGACGTCCATTTTCTTTATCGTCTTTCTGAATTTTCTATCTTAACAATCTGGCTGTTAACGGCTGATTATCATGGCATCGCTTTGTCTGTGTAGTACAATGGACGTGTTGCTTTTAATGACTTTCTTTGTTTTGTTTACTCTCATTCATTTTCTAGCTAATCTCTCCCAGTGGTCCTAGTTCTGGGGGGTAGGGGTATTCTATAGTATCATAAACTAATCAAAGAATGATACATCCAAAATATGCACGATAATCTACAAGTGGAGCAAATTCAAAATGGCAACCACTTTACGGAACAAAATTTCAAATAAATATTGTTTCCTTTTACTTACCCGGAACGTATCAGTTTTCTCTCCCTCATGTCCATAGTCAGTGATTAAGGCAAAGCCTCCATTTTCTGAAATCCTCTGCGACATTCGTTCAATTATGGCACCAGATTCAAGGCTGACTTCTACATGATCTCTTGGGTCTTCCTTGTCAATCTAAATACAAATTTGAGAACAAAATATCAAAAGGCTTATGTTTTGGTTTGAGATGAGGATTGATAATTTGTATTATTCAGACTACTATTTTCATCTTGTTTATTATATTCACAATGCTAATATCAGATGCTCTTTTGTACTTAATCTTGAAATGGTATTTACATCACTAAATCATCATCATATTTGGTTTAACATCCGTCTTACGTGCTGGCGTGTGTTGGACAGTTTCTAGAAATTGACTTCCAAGCTAACCTATCTCTGGCCAGGTCTTTAATTATATCTCTTTCTCTCAAATCCATCCTCCTATGTTTTCATGGCCTTATCCTGTGAACTGACCATTACCTCAATTGTTCTACATCTAACACAAAAACTCTTATTCATTCTTTCACCATGGCCATACCATCGAAGTCTCCTGTTCTGCACACATCTCCCTATACTGTCCACATTTAATCTTTTTCTGAGGTCATCAGAACTAAACCCATCTTTAAGACTCACATTACACATCCATCGTATCATTCTCATATCATTTCTATCCATGCAACGCATGTCTTCAACGTTCACTGATCAGGTTTCACTTCCATACATCATCACACTGCGTACACATGCTTGATAGACTCTTCCCTTGGTCAACAGTGGTATCACTCTGCTGGTTAGTAATTGCAGAAGTTCTAATCACACTAGCTCCTGCTTCTTCTTGTGCTCCAATGGTATCACCCAGATAGCAAAACTTCTGAACAACCTCAATAGCTACACGATCCAAATATACTTTCTCCACATTTGAATTCTCATCCATCTGAGCACAGAATAAATGGACTCGTCTTTAGAAAGTGTTTTTGTTTTATTTAATTTAAATGCTCCTTGTTGTTAGAGTTAACTTACATCAGTGCAAACCAGAGCTGGAGTCAGAGCCTTGGACATTGTAAACTTGAAATCATTGGCCGACGCTGGATTATCATCGATATCTACAAATACTTCACACCAACCTTGTTCTGTTTTCTGAAAAAAAAAGAAAAGAAAAAAAGATGCATAAAATAAAAAATTACCAATGTGTACATTAAAAAACATTCTGAAAACTTACAGTAAATACTCTTTTAGTATTTACTGACTCAACAAAATGATCCTGAATAGATACATATTTATTTTTAGGGGGTTTGTTCACTCCAAAACAGGTCACAATGCCACTGACATGTAAGGCACTACTGTGAGAGGAGTCAGATTTATAGGGGAGGAAGAGCAACCTAAGTGGGGAGTTGGGCAGCAAAATGTGTGTTCATATTACATTTATAATTCTACATGTTGGTATGGTCAGGAAATAGAGAGCAGGAAGGGAATTCCAAAGGATAGCAGTCTGAGAAAAGAAGTTATTGGAGGAGAAGATTTCTTTCCAGCATCTAGTTACCTCTATAGTGAAGGGATGGGATTTTGCTGCTAGTTGAGTGGGGCGGAGGTATTTTGTTGAGCGAGTACAAATGCAGTAAATTCATCAGAGCACATTCTGTTGAAGTACTTCTAAAACAAGCACAGGGATGCAACACTGTGGTGATGTGATAGAGGCTGGAGCTTGGCAGATAGTGCGCGAACGATTAGGTTAGAGACCCTTTTGTGCACTCTGTCCAAGAGGGAGAGGCTAGTGGTGGATATACAAGACAATATGTGGCAACAATACTCCATGCATGGGCGAATGGTGGCTTTAGAGAGTTGGGTGGAAGAGAACCTTACAGCTAAGTCCCAATTCCCGCTAATATTTGTATATTTTTGTATTTGAAAATTGGATGCTTGTTGACAATTCCTCCGCTATGAAAAATAAAGAAACATTTGTATGATGTACGTACCCGTGACGGAAAGAAAATATCGTACACAAAAATTCTCGTAAATTGATCAAGTAGTTCTTTTTTTACAAAAGAAAGGTATTAATGGGAAATCGTACGCATTACCATTATGTACAAGGTTGGAGTTTGCAAAACATTGAATTTTGGGAGTTATCTCCCTTAGTTTTCCAACATGGCGTCCATAGATCAATGCTCGTCATTTTCCCATAAAATTTTAATTTCATTTGTAAAAAAAAAAAAAACTACTTGATCAATTTACAAGATTTTTGGTGTACAATATTTTCTTTCCGTCACGGGAACATACATCATACAAATGTTTCTTAAATTTTTATAGTGAAGGAATTTTAAATGTATTTTATTTGTTCATTTTTAAGAAGAGATATCACATAATGTCCCATAAGTTTTGTAAAATCCTGTACATTTATCAAATAAGTTGTTTGGCACAATATTTGCAGGCTTTTCATAGCATTCAACATTGGAATAATATTTTTAACTATAAATCTTTAGAAACATACTTTACTTTCACACTACATTTTACCCTTTGTGGGTTACATAAAAATTACTACTTCTTTGTGCGTCTTTGAAGCATGTGCTCATACCATAGTTTCCCCACTTTTTTATACAGTCCTTTGCATTATTGCTGTACTCTGTAAGATCTTTCAAGCTGCACTGGTTGGGCAGTAGGGGCAGACAAGGCAGTGTCGCATAGTATGGTCCTCGTTTCCACATTTACAAATGGTTGGCTCATAGCAACTTTTGATTGCCCCATTCCCATTCTCAGGCGGTTAAGTGTTTTCCACTGGAGTCAGGGAGAACCTCAGAAGGGGAGATTCCTATGTCAGTAGGAAGAGAGCCATTGTCTAGCTGTCTGGTCCACAGCTGTAGTTTGTTCTCTTCCTGAGATGTTATTAGGGGCTGGACATGGCTGAGAAAATTTCTCCTTAACTTCAGTCATTGAATCATTAATACTTAAGTTTTATGTATAACTCCCAGGTAAAAAGCAGAAATTGACAATATTTGGCCTTTTGGCTAAGAAAACGCTGAACAAATAGCAAAAAAAAAAAAAAAAGGAACCGTGCTTAAACGAATCGGTCAGAATGGATCTAGTCAAGAATAAGATGGACATAAGATGACCACACACACGCACACGCTTTTGATGGCCTTGTGCCTAATTTGTTAAAATGTATTTTTATATTTTTGCAAATAAATAATTCAAAATGTAGTATCTGTTCTGATACAACACTTAATCTGTTCTGTCTTCGGTTAGTGAAGGAGAGATCCTTCTAGACTGATGCAATTTAAATTTTTGTCACAATCCAGAGTGCTTCTTTTTGGGCAACTGAATTTTCTCTACTTTAAAAACTCACCTTGTGCCCAACTCTGCCTTCATAGTGACGCAAGTAAATAGGGACAATATTTATTCCAATTGTCGGTGAGCCTCTAATCAAGGCAATGCACCATCTCTTCAACGCAATTCTACAAACTGAATGCATTCCTAAGTTTAAAGAGGCGATACACACAATTTAGAAATTACAGTATTTTGAAGGTCTATATGCATTTGGTCTTCTTGTCTAGAAGGAATAGTGGAAGGGTGCAGAAAAACAGGTATACCACTGAACATATGGCGTGATAACGTATATTCCTAAACTTCCACTTCAATCATTCAGCTAAACAAAGTAGTGAAGGACGAAAGGTTTTGGAGACAGTTAAGACATGATAGATTGTATTCTGTGATATGTCTAGAAGGAATGGTGGAAAGGTGCAGAAAAAGAGGTAAACCACCGAGAAGATGGCGTGTTAATGTATTTCGGAGACAGTTAATATATGACAGATAATATTTGGCAGTATGCGGAAAACACGTTTAATGATAACCTAGTGGTGTTATATAGACAAAGTATTATATATATAGCAAAATATTTTTTTCAGTAAAAACAGTTAAAAAGTAAAATTTGAAATATGTTTTAAAAATTCTTTTATATAAAGCTTATTTTGTATAATATTAAATTTGGGGGTTGTTATTTCATACCAGTCGACAGTCTGCCAGAGTCTGGGCCATTGCTGGATGGCCTTGTTCTATATCGGGCTGAGGTATAGTCCTGTGCAGTTCTAGGAAGTCCACCCTCCCAGGCTTTACCTTCTCGCCCTTTGAGAAAGGGATTAGTTTATTGCTAATGAGGACCAGAAAAAAGATGGCTCTGGAGCGATCGGTTTGGCATAAGTGTATCTATGACTGTTGCGAAAGATCTAAGGCAAATCGTATACAGTACTCCCATCTTGAAATGTGCTTTGCAGAAATGGTCAGTGCTGAACAGCTCAGACACACTTCAGCCCATCCATGTATGTTACTCATGTGACAGGACATGTCTGTCAAGGGCTGGTCTACTGAGCCATATGAGATCTCATGGTAGGAATCAACTATGCCTGTGTCAAAAAAAGACTAGAATACAGCTATGTACAAACGGAAATCAGTGGCCTCATATGTCATATCTGCAGCAAGACTTGTAGAAATAAGTTGGAGCTGCTGAGCCATCTCGTGTCTACAGTCTATCAGGGAATGCCCAGACAGATTTTGTATGCCAGAGTGCTCTTCCTCTAGGGCACTAGCTTTTCAATCCCACTTTCTGACCATGTGTCACATCTTCCCGCAGTAGGAAGGAGATAAATAAACCAAATTTCATTAAAATATATATATATATATATATATATATATATATATATACTGAAAACCAATAAAGGTTATTCAACTTTAATGTGAAAATGTCCCTTAAAAGAACATGTGTTGTCACCACAAAAAAAAATCCAGGATATTTACAGAACTATGGCATCTCTGCTTCTCAGTCGACGTATCTGTGAATGTGCATCTGTGTGCGTTCACTGTGAACACTGTGATCATCCACTCATTGTGCTGGTCTGAATTTAATGTTCGATTCAGACACCGGTCGCAGTGTAAATTGTGTGATCTCAGTCAGTGCTGCAACAGAAGTATTCTCCCTTCAAATAAAATCACAACTCCAGTTTAAGACAAGTAACAGAGGTTTATTTTTTGGAGGTTACAATGACACTTATTTACTTCTACTGAATAACAGACTTGTAAATGAAAACTCTTAGCCGTCAGACCCCAGAAAACCAAACTGTGAGATGCCCAAAAAACCAACTAACTGCTCCTCTGCTGGAATACATATAGATACCACTCAGATGCCACCAGAAAGACTACTTGGAATAATCAGCTGCCAATCTATGGACATAAAAAACTTACTGACCAGAGATGCCACCATCTGGGATGATTGTAACTTTTGGAAAGTCTCAAGTGGGTCATAATCACAGTAATGAACTTTGTATCTGAAGTAATAATACTTATCTACATCGTAATTAAGGTGTGCCATCTAAATGTTTCTAATTAATCATCACCAATCGAGGAGGACAAAGAAATCTTTCAATCTATCATGACGCTTTAAGTGCTTTATTATGGCTATGAACATGCATCTGTGTGCGTTCACTACACAGGCTGAGTCAATGCTGCAACAGAAGGACTCTCCCTCCAAGCAAAATTACAACATCAGTTTAAAACAAGTAATAATGCTTTATTATTAGAGCTTACAAAACATCAAACTTGCAATCAGAACTCTTAGCCCGACCAAATCAAAACAAGTCCAACCGAACATAAACAGACCATCTGTCTCTGAGAACCACCAAAAACCAACAGACCTCCTCTGTCCATCTACTGAAATGTATATAGATATTGGTGTTCTTTGTTGTAGACCACCTAGCCATCCACTTGCCGTTCGTAACATGGATCTATGTACCCCATTAAACATGCCGCAGTGTGCATGTTTACACATTTGTAAAAATGGAAAAAAAATCAGACGGCTGCAGCCGCACTTTCTCATTTTGTTTAACGATGCACAAACAATTTTATTTATATCTATCGCGTATGCTTTTTACTTTTCTCGCTGTGTTGTATCAAAAGTAACAGAAACAGGTCACCTCTGCCAGACAAACTATCATCGACTGCGCATGAAAGCAAACGATAAATGATAGCTTTTAGAAATTGACTTCCAAACTAACCTATCTGCATACCAGGTTTTATTTATCTCCCTTTCTCTCAAATCCATCTTTATCACTGCCTCTCAGATTTTTCTTGGCACCCCCCTGCCAACTGACCCTACTACCTTAAATGTTCTACATTTACTAACCACAGCACTTTCATTTATCCGTTCAATGTGACCAAACCAACAAAGTCTGCATACATTCCCTGAGAACTGACCATTACCTCAATTGTTCTACATCTACTAACACAAAAACTCTCATTCATTCTTTCAACGTGGCCATACCATCAAAGTCTCCTGTTCTGCATATATCTCCCTATACTGTCCAGATTTAATCTTCTTTTGGGGAGTCATCAGATTTAAGCCTGTCTTTAAGTTTCACATTACACATTTAATGTATCATTCTCCCCATGCAGCACATAGCCTCAACCGTCATGGTCAGGTTTCACTGAACGACCTAAATAGCTTCGGCATCTAGATATACTTTCTCATCCATCTCCTTTGTTTTACACTTTTTGCACACAAACTGATTATTCTTTATCAACCTACCAGGAATTCCACTGCACTGCTTGTGTACCCAATGTTTACAAGTACCACAAAAAATTGAGTTGCACCCAACTCCCTTTCCACAAACTGAGCAGAGGAACTTTCCTCTTTCTAGGGGATTTCCAACACTTCAACCACTGATCATCACTTTAATCTTGGTAACATTCACTCTCAGACCTTTATTTTCCATGGAATTTCTCCAAGTCTTTAATAAATAATAGAATACAAAAACAGACACAACTGCGTAGAGAAGGCAGTGCAAATAATTGCATTTTGAACATGCAATCAAATGGTAAAGACACAAACCGGAGACAGTAGTGGAAAACGAAAATTACAAAATGGGCATGGTTACAAAAAGGACACTGAAATAGAGAAACAGAATCGCTACTGACAGCTGTACAGAACAATGCAATTAGAACTAACTATATCATAGCTAAAATAGATAAAACCCAGGAAAACAGTAAATGCAGATTCTGTGGACAAAGAGACGAAACAGTAAATCACATAAGTGAATGCAGCAAACTAGCCCCAAAAGAATACAAGAACAGACATGATTGTGTGGGAACACTGTAAACGTCTGCACTTTGAACATGCAGACAAATGGTACAGACACAAACCGGAGACAGTACTGAAAACGAAAATCACAAAATCCTGTGACATGAAGGTACAAACAGATAAAATCATCCAAGCAAGGAAACTGGATATCATAATAATTAACAAGAAAGAAAAAAACTGCCAAAATATAGATTTTGCCATCTCAGGAGTTCACAGGGTGAAAATCAAGGAGACATAAAAATGAAGCAAATACACAAGACTTGCAAGAGAACTGAAAGGAATATGGAACATGAAGAAGTCAATATAATACCAATAATCTTAGTAGCACTAGGAACAATCCCGAAAACCTGGAAAAAAGACTAGGAGAAATTGGAATTAAAAAGAAGACTGAGACTATACAATGAACGGCAATAATGAAAACAACTGAAATCTTAAGGAAAATCCTTGAATGCGGAAACGACCCCACATAAACTACGAATGCTAACCAACCAGCCACATGGAAGTTGCAATAGAAATAAAACAAAAACATAGAAAGAACACCACGTGAACCCAATGGAACTGAAACTGCAAAAAATCTCATAAACTGATCCCCCCCCACACACACACACACCTACTAAAAAACAGAATGTGATGGAACCATACAAAATAGTTGTGAAAGGTCAAGAAAGATGGAAAGACCGAGGTGGGAGAGCACTAAGTAAACGTCCACTGGAAGGATACAGAAAATACTGGGACCTTGGAGCGGCTTAGTGCCACTCAAATCCCAGAGAAAACCAATGGGAAATCAATACTATGCGACTGTTGCGATAATGCAAAATCATTTGGAATGGTTATCAAAAGAGGTGGAGAGTACTGGAAATCTGAAGAGACTTGCTGTCACTCAGACTCCAGGGAACACTACCGGTTTCTGTCAGTGAGCAATCACTGATGATCACTTGTGTGAAAACTCCAAGTGAGTAAATAAATAATAATAATAATGATAATAATAATTTGGTACTAGATCAGAAAAATATCCAAGATTGTTATTGTGTGTGTTACTTTTACTGTTATCTGATTTATATAATTCCTCTCATTTTGCTATTATTGAATGCTAAAAAGGTCACCAAAATGAATGATATCAATTGCATGCATTCCTGAATGAATTATAGACTAAGTTGAGAATATTAAGTAGGAGAAAACTGAATGTTATCTCGTTAAATGAATATGGCACACAACAAGAGGAATTTGATAAAAACATTCAAAGAATATAAAATATGAGATGGTTGCCTATACCATGGAGTAAAGTAAAAAACGTAAAGTGGTCGACCATAGTTAAGGATGACCCAAAGTCTCCCTTTTTATTGGCTACTACACTGAGATGTAGGGGAGGGTGCCACTCCATTCCCAGGATTACTCCACTTATCCTTGATCCTCATCTTATAATGCTGAGTGTTTAGCAAGGGGACATTAAGTACCATTTTCTTTAAGTATGACTCGACCGAGGATTGAACCCTGGTTTCCCGGCTCATTAGCAAACACTTCATGGAGTAAATATTTTTAATAAACATTTTCTCGGCTTGACTAACTGTATGGGAGTGTTGGATTGTCACATGTGTATATCTTTATACACAACCGTTGTCAGGACCCCATGTGTCATTGTACTGACTAACTGTATGGGAGCGCATCAAATAAAAATTTTTAAAAAAGAAAACGTAAATAAATGGTGAAGCAAAATAAAAATTAATCATTAAAAAGAAATTATTTGAAATTATCGAGAGATTTCTTAAAAAAATAAAAAAATAAATTAAATTAAAATTAAAAATAAAATTTAGAAAAAAAAAATAGTAGAAGATAGACTGAATGAATCGGAACTCGACCCGGTATGCAAAGACACTTTAGTGATTATTTCGTCAGGAGGTATGCTCCTGAATGGGCTTCACACTCACCGGACCATAACACCCAGATTTTTATCTTTAGGTTTATCTACAATGGAATTGTCTATCTAAACAATCTTCAGACTCAGAGAGGGGGGAGGTGTCATAGTTATTGACAATTTTGCACATCTTAACAAGGAGTTTTTTGTTTTCTAATTACTGATGAATCACTGCTTATCAAGGCCTGATGGCCACTCGAGGATAAGGGTTAAAATAATTGCTGGTTGGACGTTGATCACTGTCACGAGAGAATTGGAAACAGTGGGTGGAGATGGGCAGAAGATTACTTAAAAAGACTTGATTTTCCAAGAGGACGGCTCGATAAGTATTTGTTTACATTAGACTTGAAGGCGACCATGCGTGCAATGGAGAGGTGCAGATAACTCAAATCTGTTGCTTTCTGGACAATATGTTGTTTTTTACTAGAAGGGTCACACTACTGATCAAGGCCAAAAGCCACTCGAGAATAAGGGTTAATGTTTATTTACATAATAAGATTAAATGGTTGACTTGTATTAATATACGGCATAATCACATTGACACAGCAGTTCTCGTTAGATCACTGAAGTTAAACAATGTTGAACCTAGCCAGTACAAGATGGGTGACCATTTTGAAATACTAGGCACTGTAGGTCATTTCTTCTAACCGGGATATACATGCTGACTGGAGACTGCATATGAATTTGTATTCCCCATAAACTGGCACAGATTTGTAAGGAGGGGTCTGTTTTCCAGCCACTAATTAAAGGGAAGTAACTGATTTTTTTCAAGGAGTTAATTTTCCTATGCCTCGAGAAATCTATATGTGGGAGTGTGTGTGTATGTCCAGAGAGAGGAATGGGCTGGGCAGAGGAGAAAGAGGTGAAGAGAGGAGGGAGAAATGAGAGGGGAAAGAGAGAAAGATATCAAATGGATAAAAGTATTAATAGAAATATGTTACATTTTTGCCTCGAGCAATGCCGGGTAGACTTGCTCGTCTATTATATAAAAGGAAGTTGTCTGGATGTGTGTGTGTGTGTATCTCCAGCTAAAACTTAAAAACTACAGAACAAACACCATCAAAGTTGATATTTTTTGATCAGCGTTGCCCGAAAAGAATATATCAAATTTAGAAAAAAAAAAGTCCATTCTTTGACCCTAAACTGCCGTAGATTTCGTCAGGAGGGTGTTGGTTTTCCAGTCATTTTATCGTACTAACTAAAGAAAAGTAACTCTGATTTTTTTCAAGAGGTTATTTCTTTTACGCCGACTCAAGTAATCTATAAAAAAGTGTATGTACATAGAGAGGAATGGGCTGAGCGAAGAAGAAGAAGGGGGTGGAGAGAGGAAGGGGGAAAACAGGGAAGAGAGAGAAAGAAGTTTTAATAGAAATAGGTTACACTTTTGTCCCGGGCAACGGCGGGTAACCCTGCTAGTATAATATAAATCATATAAATAAATATATATAAACTAGCTGGATCTACCTATTGTATTTTATTTATTGAATCTTTTACTCTTTTTTTTACCTAATTATTATTTTTTAATTGGATTTTAAAAGTTAAATCTAATTATTATGGTATCGTTTGGTCATTAAATTATTAATTATAATAGAATAAATATATTCTAAGCAAAACTATGAGTAACATGAGTACATTATTTTTATGTAAACTTTACCATTTAGGGAGTGCGTCCTCCCAAACTCGCACACACCGAAAAAAGAAAAATATTTAAATAAGCAAGATACAAAAAATTTGATAGAAAAAAGAATTGCTTTAATTAAAGTTTGAGATATATTAAGTAATACATTTTTAAAAGGATCAGTGCGCATGCGTGAGCATCAATAATATGTATGTGTTTGGTAAAATCCTAAACTATTGAACTTATCATTATGAATTATGGAATATGTATTCTAGGTGACAGGGTGAGTAACATGGGCACATTATTTATTGTTTTTGTAAACTTTACCATTTAGTGGAGTGCCATCGAAACCGTACCATACCCCTCAAAGAAAGAAAAAACATTAAAATTTAAAACTATATTTATTGCTTATACCCATCCTAGATATACAATATACATAAGAAGGAGGGGGAGATTAAAAAAACGGGATTATTTACTTAAATCAACAGAACAAAAAAGTGGTAAAAAAACAACTATGCAACAAATAAATGTTACCAAAGGCAAGATAAGTTACTCTTCTACCTATCTGGATAAGTGTTTTTTTGTGTTTTAAGTTATTTTAAAGCGTTTTTTACTTCCACAAAAAAAGTAGGTGTGAAGACATCACGTTAAGATGAAAAAAAAAAAATGATGACGGGTGACCACATGATGCCTCGAGAATCGCCCCCAAATCGGAAATAAAAAAAAAATACAGCTAATAAAATATACAGTTCAGTTGATAATAAGTTTTCCGCCCGCTTGGTG
Source organism: Sepiola atlantica (assembly GCA_963556195.1). Lineage (NCBI taxonomy): Eukaryota > Metazoa > Mollusca > Cephalopoda > Sepiida > Sepiolidae > Sepiola > Sepiola atlantica. The sequence continues at coordinate 69,059,839 of OY744516.1, read as the reverse complement.
TATTTTTGTTTAATTTCCGATTCGGGGGCGATTCTCAAGACATCACGTGGTCACCTGCCCACCATTTTTATTTTTTCATTCTAACGCACCTACTTTTTTTCTGAAAGTAGAAAACGCTTTAAAATTAGTTAAAACACAAATAAACTTATCCAGGTAGAAGAGTAACTTATCTTGGCTTTAGTAACATTTATTTGTTGCATAGTTGGTTTTTTTACCCCTTTTTTGTTCTGTTGACTTCAGTAAATAATCCCTCAAAATCCTACCTGGAATTTATGAATAGGAAGAGCATCAAAGAATTCGTGCGCTATGAAACAAGAAAATTCTTGTGGCACATCTTCTATCTTTTGGTACCAATTGACGGGAATATTAAACTTGCTGATGCAGTGGTTGTAGGAGAGTGGTTCTCTAACCACAGTCTTCGCCATGGATCCATTGGTGTTGCATTCCTGGAACAGAGTGTGGCCAATCAGCTTCTGGTACTGCATATCACTCATCTTATTACTGACTTCCACCAAATGCAAGGAAACGGCATCCCTCATGGCAGGAAATTGAGAAAATACCTGAAACAGAGGCAATAATAATAAAATGCAAAATCTAACATTTTATGATTTTTAAAAATTTTTTTACTAATGAGTCAGCACTTATCAAGGCTAAAAGCAACTCAAGGATAAGGGTTAATGAGATGGATAGATTGGCAGTTGAATGATGATGAATATTATAAAAGGATTGAAAATCTTTACATACCACTTACTCAAAACAACAGCCGACCCAGAAAACAGCAATTCATCCTCCTTTGTATGAAACATTGCTTACAGTCTATGGAATCAGCTATGCCAAGTTAAAATCCTATCGTTGGTTCAATTGCAGTTATTATTTATTTATATATATATATATTTTTACTATTGCGTCACCATTTATCACAGCCAAGTGTCATTCGAGGATAAGGGTTAATGAAATGGATAGATTGACAATTAAATGATGATGAATATTATGAGAAGATTGAAAATAATGTAATGAAAAAAATTTGATGACTTATTAGGTTCTTGGCCTTTTCCAAATATCATCATCATCATCATATTCAGTTTAACGTCCATTTTACATACTGGCATGTGGTGGACGGCTTTTAGAAATTGACTTCCAAAGTAACCTATCTCTGTCCAGGTCTTTATTTATCACCCTTTCTCTAAAATACATTCTTATCACTTCCTCCCATGTTTTCCTTGGCCTTCTCCTATGAACTGAATCTGCTACCTCAACTGTTCTACATCTACTAACCCAAGAACTCTCATCCATTATTTCAACGTGGCCATACTATCAAAGTCTCCTGTTCTGCACACATCTCCCAATACTGTCCAGATTTAATCTTCCTCTGATGTTATCAGAACTAAGCCTGTCTTTAAGACTGACATTACACATCCATTGTATCATTCTCGTATCATTTCATTCCATAGAACACATATCTTCAACCCTCACTGGCCAGGTTTCATTTCCATACATCATCACATTGCGTACACAGGCCTGATAGATTTTTCCCTTGGTCGACAGTGTAAGTTCTATTATTTATAACTATCCTACTATTCTAAAAAGATGTATCCATTTAATTATTGCTATCATGAACCCCTTCAGATCTAATGCCAACAAATACTTGTCATAATCGGTCCCCATATGTAATCAAACTTACTCCCATAATATTCTTCATCTTTCAACTGACAATCATTCTATCTCATTAACCCTTATCCTTGAGTAGTTTTTGACCTTGATAAATTGTGACTCATTAGTAAAAAAAAATATATTTAAAAAATAATAAATAGAACCTATCGTTTACAGACTATTTATTTACAAATCTGCAACATAAATTAATCTAAGCTTTGGTTTTTCAGGTGAAATGGAAAAGGCCACAAGACATTCTGTGCAAAAGAGGATTAGAATTGTAGAGGTTTACTTCGCAACAAGATCAGTTGTCCAAACTCAACGACAATTGCAGAGAGACTTTCCAGAGAGAAACACTCTAACTCACAATTAAAGCACCCCCTGGACAAATTCATGGAGACGGGAAATGTACAGGATATCATCGAAGGTCACAGTGGTTGGCCACGGTCAGTCAGGACAGAAAATAACATTGTGACTGCGAGACAACTGTTGAAGAGTTATTACAAATTTCAATATGTGAATAGCCACAGTGATTCAGTGCCAAGAAGCTTGGATTGAGCACATTATAAACTATTGAGCTGTACTCACAAAATGGTGATATACGGGGGTAAAACTTATGCCACAAAAAACTTACATGTCTAAGACAGGTCTATGCAAAAAAAATTTTTTTAAGTTTTCCTTTCAATAAAAAATGCTACTTTATCACAAATGGTTACATCTTTTTGAATCACCCTGTATGTTTCTTCAATGGAGTTGATTTGAAATGTTGGTGCTTTTTAAGAATAGGTATCCAAATATTTGAAGTCATGACATAAGCAGTCTCAACTACGAATGGAGAAAGTCAAATAAAGTTCTGACTTTTACTCAAATATACAAATAAAAAAGGCCTGTTAATTGGCAGATGACTATTTTTCAATCAATTAGAAAGATCAAGCTCTGACTTTTACGTAATTGTTTGGATACCCTTATTATTACTTTTGCGACTTTTCATTTAGAATTTTTTGGATAGCTTTTCAATTAGGTTTACTAAAATGGTTAGTTTAGGGTTAGGGTAAAAAAAAACAGTTTGGTTTGTTTTGTGTAGAAGTACCAAAACAACATTACAGAATACACTTAAATACAACAGTTTGTTTCATTAAATAACTTCTTTGCAAAAAAAAAAAAAGAAGCCTAATAATACATTCGGTTTGTTCAATGAAGTTCATTAACATTCGGAAGTATCCAGTGAATCTTGGAATTGATGATGTAAGTACTAAAATGTTCTTGAATACCTAATCCGAAAAAGTACCGAAATGTTTAATATTAAGAGTTAATAATTTCTATAGCTTCCAGACATTTACTGGTGCCCATCTTTCACACACTAAGCTGTCAGCAAATCTCTTTTAAATTAGTTTCTACTTCCTGTTTCAATTTAAGGGAAGTAACTTATTGGTCATATTAACATTTGTTACTTAGGCAAATATACATTTGCTATAGTTTGAAATCAAAGTATTTTTTTAGATTTAATAAGGAAATTGATAACATCTTTGAAACACACATGAAAATGTATTTGAATGAAATTTTGAAAAACCAACACATGGTGTAATTTTTTTTTTTTTTGCAAGCTTTCAATGAATAAAATCTTTGTCAGGTAAAACTGTTTTTTTCTCTTCCTCATTTCGATGGTATTAACCCCAAGGGGTCTAGTCCACGTTAGAGTCAGAAAAACATGTTGAGTTGTTAAGGACGTTAATTAAAAGTAAACTCTGGTCGATGTTTCGTGCTGGTGGTGTTTTTTGAATAAGGAAATTGATGACATCTTTCAAGCACACATAAAAGTGTTATTCATCGAAAGCTTGCAAAAAAAAATATTTAAATAAATGATTTTATCATTTAAATTTGAACGTGTTGGTTTTTAGATTTGTTTATGGATACAGCTTTCTTGATGACCCGTTTGGTCAGCATTTGTTTCATATATATATATATATAAAGTTAAGATGAGTTTTCCCCTGTACATGTTTGAAGAATAGGAAAATAACCACATGCATCACAGGCTACTAAACTCACCACTATATTACGCTTATTCACTTGAGTGTATTTTAGTAAATTTGTTATTATTTTTTTCCAGCTAAACACTAAATATTACTTTTGGCCCACCATCTTCGACGCTCCTCAAAAAATACTCCATATAGGTGGTAGCAAAAAACGGCTCCCACAGGCATTATTAAGCGAAAAAGCAAAAATTGCTTGTCACATGGTATGATTCCTAGCACATCCGCCACCCCTCCGATATAAAAATCATATTTTTGCACCAAATTTCAAGGTGCGGCCTGGAGCCGATTGAAACCTTTAAATAAGGTGAGGTTTTCTGTCAAGAATCAGGAAGTTTGAAAAATCAGCACATGGAACCAGAAGACAACGTTTCTACTTTCCTTGACCCTTTTGGGGCTTGGGAGACTACTATTCAACTCACAAAGCTGCCACTATTCAACTGACACACACCTGCTTACATACTCTGCTGGCAAAAAGGTGCCACACACACAAATGCCTACACACGCCCTATCAATTCTCAACTTCACGCGTGCCCACACACATTGTCATACACTTACGCACCCTGACAAAAGGCAACACATACATTTATACACGTATGCACTCTAACGCAAAGCATCACGCAAATATCTACACCGTCGCATACATATACACACTTATAAACTTCTAACTGAACACTCCTGGTTCTGCCTTCTGCCAACTATGTACCTTGGAAACATATATGATAGCTACAGCACCCAAGAACTTAAATGTTATTAACTCTAAAAATGAGCTTATTTCAAATTGCAGGCACAAGCGAAAATTTAAATACATTAATTTCATTACTCCCTCCGACACTCCTCCTCCCAGCATATAACTCCCCTTTTTTTAGCATCTGACAAATCCCTAAACTATATATCTCGGTAATTTTGTAACTTCTATTCTTAATGCCCCTAATCTCACCAATTAACCTTCCCAATAAATAATAACTATATCTACCCGTAGCACCTATCGTTGATTGAACTAACATTATTCCTCCTACTACCCACCAATCATTAACATATCTAATATCTAGACATTTATCCCTCCTCTGCAATATAGCTCCTACTATTCTTTTTACTTCAGCTCTTCTCCAAACTTCTTATATTTTTTTTTCTGTCCGTAAACCTGCCTACAAACTTCTCCATGGCTTCTTAATCTCACTTCCTTATTATCTTCCACGTATCCACTATATCGTCCTTATATTAGCCTCCTCCTAATGGCAACATCTTTCCTCGTAGCTTCCTTTTGTCTTCGATTTCCCCTCTAAATGGGTCCATTTATATCCCCCCTGTAATTCCTATTAGATCTCTAACACACTAGCATTAAAATGTAAGTTTACTTAATTTCAATCCAACCCCGGCCCAAAATACTTATATTGAAATCAGTTGTTACTAGCATTTCTACCCTATCCCCTTAATAGTCTCCAACCCCCCCCAAAAATTTTTTTAACTAATGGAGTGATTCAGGCTAGTTGCATAACTACATACTTTGGCCTGCCTTAAATAATCCTAATTCTTCTAACTACTCGCGAGCCGCTTTTCTATCAGTCTTTTACTCTTTTACTCATCTTATCTTATTTTGACCAATTTTACCCTCATCCTCTCTAATCATATTTTTAAACTACTTGGAAGCCTCTTGCAAGCTTCCCTTATAAATCAAATTTAAACTTGTTAATTGCTAATTGTTGCCCTGTTACTGCTCACTCACCATTTAAACTATAGATTTTAAACACTGACACTGCACTTAAGTTTCAATTGAACTAACCCAATTCCACCCCTTATTACTTATAATCGAAACAAATTGTTACAAACAATCTATCCTTATCGCTTAAACTGTTCCCCCTCTCCTAAATTTTAATGTAACTGAGTAGGACAGGCTAGATCTCTAATATTACTAAACTTATTCCTTAATATTTATTCTCCTTTGTCATTCAATTTCTCTTCTAATCATTCATCTGATCCTTAATTTAGTTAAAATAAATTTTAATTTTAATTAACTATTCTCTAGTTCCTTTTAAATTTTAATTTTTAATTTTAATTAATCATCCATTCTCTCACATACCTCTACTTATTTTACCATGCTTTTAACTAATCTGTTTAACTCTTAAATCCCTTGAAACCCTAGTTAGTAACTGCAATTATTCGCCAAATGTTTTACGTTTTACTTGTTGCCTTTGAAATGTTAGAAGTTCACTCATTGGAATCCTATTTTTAGCATCGGCCAACTTTATACTTTAGTTTTTACCCTGCCACTCCCTAAATTCATTTTTATACGACTTCTCTATCCCACTCCTTCCCGCTTCAGATTAATCCTACTCTCAATAATCTATCTTAACCTCGACTATATCGCCTGCCCATACCCTCAATCCCCCTTTCACTTTAACTTCCTCCCCCTATCCAACCCTTTTTCTTTTTCTTTCTTTTTTCTTTCTTCCCAGCTCCTACAGCGGCTATTTAAACCAATCTGAACATTACCACCCCTCGCTCTTTAACTTCCCCTTCCCCCTAACCCCAAATTAAGCTTTTTTGTTTCATTTGGATTTGGATTTGGATTCTCTTTGGACTAGATGTCTTTTTTGCCTTTTTTTATGGCCCAGGAAGTTATCAAGAATGGCCAGCTTTTCTCTTTTCAATTCCTTTTAAGTGCATTTGGATTTACTTATATTTTAACATTTTCTCCACACTGCTCCTACACAAAGGTTTTTCTTCACTTTCTACAATTCATCGGACATCTATTCAACAGAAATTTACCACCCGGACAAACCATATATCTTTTTTTACGGAACTTTTCTTTCACTGCGTTTTTTTAATAATATTTTTCATATTTTTCAAATATTTGAACTTTGGTTTTTTTTCGAAAGCCAACTTATCTATCTGTATTTCTCCTCTGATGATAAGATCTCAATCTTTGAAAAGCCTTGGCTTAAGGAAAGAATAATAAACACTAGTTTATTACTGAATACACCTTGCATTGAACAATTGAAATTTGAAATAAATTTGGACAATCGTCTCATATTTATCACTCTTTTTTCTTCTATCTCTATATATATATATATAAATATTGTGTTCCTTAAATAATGTTTCCTTTTTCCATTCTTCTTTCACGCCTTCAACAAGTCTTCAGTTCTCCCATATGCTTAAATGTGAAATCTCAGAACACTTTCATCACTGTATATATATTATCAAATATTTCTCCTAGGGATCCTAACTAAATCCAAATATTGTAGAATCACTTACTGAAGAAAAGAAATTGTTTCTCTTCTCTCTCTTCCACCCGTCCTATAAGGATACCATGATCATCTTCACAGAAACATTTTTTATTCCAATTGATTTACTAGAATTTGATTAAATTTTTATAACTCTTCTTCAGTCTTTTTATTATCGTGCAAGATTAGAGGCAATGTCCACACCAGTGAACCTCCCTCTAGACAGCTGGCTAGCTGCACGTATGGCAGATCTCTCCACGCCTACCAAAGACTTGTAGGTTTAGTGCACAGTTGATTGCACTGCTGGATCTATCCACGTGGCCATACCAGCGGAGTCTTCTCTCCCTCAAGATAGGATCTGGGTCTTCAAGACAAAGTTTCCCAGCAACTCACTTGTCCGCACGGTGGAAGTATTTTCTGACTTGATGTTACAAATCCGTCTAACCATTGCCCTGACATTGTGCTGCAGACGGAGGTCTGGCCTTGTCAGTGCCCAGGTTTCACTGGCATGGAGCAAAGCACTCTGCACACAAGTGCTATACACTTGACCACGGGTCCTGTAAGACAGATGGCATGATGTGAGAACTGGTAGCAGCTTCTTGAACTTCTTCCAAGCAGTTTTAACACGCGTCGTGGTTGCAGCTGCCACCTGCTGAAAGCACATCTCCCAGGTGACAGAAAGAGTCAACTACCTTGAACGTGTCCTGACCATGCTGAACCTCCCTTAGTGGTCGACCATCAAGTGGGCGAGCAGTTGATGGTAACTGTCTATTGATATATGTCTGCAGAAGTTTGAAAAGCAATCAATAATAATCAAACCTCAAATTTCCATATCTAGCAAAACAAATTATTAGGTTTTTAGACCTATGAACTTGAAATTCGGTAGGAATGATCCTCTACCTATTCATTTCCCTAAAAGGGGGGGGGGGGCATATGTATCTTTTTGATTTACAGAGGTCCCATGAAAACACAACACTTTTAGTTTAATCATATTTTAAAATGCTGATTTTAAATTTAAGCCAGTTTTGATCATTTTTAGTGGTCGACCATCAAGTGGGCGAGCAGTTGATGGTAACTGTCTATTGATATATGTCTGCAGAAGTTTGAAAAGCAATCAATAATTTTCACCTCAAATTTCCATATCTAGCAAAACAAATTATTTTCTGTGTAATAATAAGTTCCTATATTTCATTTCCACTTGCAACAGCTGAAACTACGATTGACTTTAGCAAAGACCAACAGATAAGCTCAAATATCTAAAAGATCATCAGATAAAAGATGAAAATTGTCTGTCAAGTTAACTACTTTTAGGTTTTTAGACCTATGAACTTGAAATTCGGTAGGAATGATCCTCTACCTATTCATTTCCCTAAAAGGAGGGGGGGGGCATATGTATCTTTTTGATTTACAGAGGTCCCATGAAAACACAACACTTTTAGTTTAATCATATTTTAAAATGCTGATTTTAAATTTAAGCCAGTTTTGATAATTTTTAAAGAACCTTTCTTTAGTTTATTTATTTTTTAAGTAGATTTAGTATTAATTTTTTGATGGAAGATGTGAGACGACAAATTGTCAGCCAAGTAGAGATAATAAAGGTTAACAGTAATGAACACCATCTCTTTCAAGGATGTAAACCATCGACCCAACGATTGAAGTCAAGAAGAAGTTTCCTCAGCCATTTCTAGCGCCTAACAACATTTCACGAAGAGAATAGACTGCAGATGTGAACCAGATGGCTAGAGTATGACTCCCCCTCTTATTGACATGGGAATCTTCTCTACTGAAGCCCTCCTTCCTGACTCAGAAACGCTGTGGGTCCTGTGGAGGATGCTTCAAAACTTTTACCAAAATGACCGGATTCGGTATTAAATAACACAAAAAGGGTTGATATGCCGTAAAACAAAACAACCAAACCAAACCAAACACTATGAATAAATACTTAAACATATAAAGAATTTGAAGCATAAAAACTTTTACCAAAAGTGTAACTTACCTTTTTCATGACCAGTTCGAAGTTAGACTATGACCGATATTTTGACCAAGTTTGGTGACTATTAGTCAAGCGATGTGGATTTTAGGCTGTACACAAACAAATATAGTGACAGATTCGACCAAATACATGTCGGAGGTAATAATAATAATTCCGTTTATGTTTCTTTTCTTGAACCTCTTTAAACATTAACAAAATCTTCTAATGTACAAAAAACTCACCCTTAACAAATCATATGCGAGTGTGCCACGGCCAGGGCCAAGTTCAACCACTTGAATTCTCGGTGGTTTCCCACAGTGTATCCATTCATTAACACACCACACGCCAAGAAGCTGAAAATAAAATTTTACTTATTAGCAATATTTTATGTAAACATTCAGATATGTTTTCAAATAGTTGAAAAAGGAATAGTTGTGAGGTAAACGTTTTAATTCTTTAAAATCGTTCGACAATCTAACATATAAAGTTATCTTGTGGGATTTAAAAGTTGTACCTGAGCAACATAAAAACTGATAGATCGATATTTGCTTCCATCTTTTGCTTTTTGTCGTTGTCCCATGTTATTTGGCCTTAATAAGAAAAAAAAAAAAAGAAAGAAAAAAAAGGTACTTTGTGTTTCCTTACAAAACTAATTATTCCGGTCCAAAAAATTTGTCATTGACTCATCTCTGTATTAATAAGACTATGATGTCATGTGGGTGAGTTTCTCGCCTATACTTAACTTTGATAGATATACACAAAATTAATGTTCTCGATTTACTATGAGATAAAGGAAAAACAAAAACGGATTTTTTAAATTCCCATATAAAATACATTGTAAACAGGAATATAATTTGCATTATTCTTCTCTAGGCCCCTCCTCCAAGCAACGCTCGGTAGATACAGCTAATAATAATAAAATCATTGTGTACAGTGGTCAGGCACACTACAACTCATCAAAAGTGCATGTGTATGACACCACAAGAGTTTTATAAATATTGGGTTGGCTAAAAAGTTTGTTAGTTTTTTTTTAAAGTGGATATTAATGCAATGTGAACAAGCATCTAGCTTCACAGCTCCCAATTTAGCATGCTCCCCTTAACTTTCACCCTCATTCTCAGTAGCCCCTTACGTCTACAATGACAACTTGCCTTGTTTAGGGTGAACTATGTTCAAAAGAAATTTTAAAAAAAATAATAATTTTCAACGCTCGATTTTGAAATCTTGAGAATGTTTGCGATTTGTCTGGTTGTCAAATGGCGATCTTGTTCAACTACAGCTTGGTCACTGTCGATCATCTTTGGCCGACCTAAGCGAGGAACATCTCTCACTGAAAAATTTCCTTTTTGGAATCGAGCAAATCATTTCTGGCACACTCGTTCTGTAACAGCATTCTCCGCATACACATCGCATACTTTATGCAGGTTTCTGTAGCTTTTTTTCCTTTCCTGGTAAAAAAGGCATCAGATGTCGGTAGTGCTCTGCTTGATCTTTCATGAAATACAAGCAAAAATGTAAGAATTCCTCTACTCGGACGCTTAGCACACACTGATATCAACATACTCGCTACACCAAATACAAGATTTGAAGAATAGGAATATAAAACGATCTTTAGTAGGCAGAAAAGAAGACATTCAAAACATTAATGAACTTTTTGGCCAACCCAATATTTTGTTTTAAAACAACAGCAGTAACTGCTGCTGATATATTTAATACTAAATGTTTGTTTGAAATCCCAAGATGTTTACATAAACATTTAGAATTTCCAAATATTTAACAATATATAACAAATACTGCATCAACGGGTCACAAGTGGTCTAGTAAATAATAAATACATTTAAATGATGTATATATATATATTGACAATATAAATTTTATTTTATTTAAATCAGAAGCAACATTTCCTTTTGTTATGTGTGAACATATGGTCCCTGGGGTGATGTTGATTGTTGAGTTGAAATGGAGACGCAGAAGTGATGAATGAGAATGAATTATATACTCGTAAATGTAAAGGTGTGAAAACGACGTGTATGTATGTGGGCAAACAACACACGATTTATAGACATAAGCAGAAGAAATAGGCAGAAATGACATACAAGATAGTGAAGAACAGACAATAAGAAATTAAACTCATGTCTGTTTGCAGTTTCAAGCTTACTGTAATAAATTACATATATATATATATATATATATATATATATAGTGAATGCTTTTTATTTAAACATGTACAAAGTCTGCTACACTGGCATGTCGATGTTATCGATCTACAGCTATCAAGAGCTGAGGTCTATATTTTTATTGAGCACTCTTTTATAAGCCCGGTTTGATTCCCTGTGGATTTTTACCCTACCTGGATTAATATATATATATATATATATATATATATGTATGGAAGACAGAAAGGAAAAAACTATTAAACACAGGATTTTGTTTGATTTTTATTTCTTCTTGTGTTTAATAGTTTTTCATTTCTGCCTTTCATACATTGTCTCCACAACATTTCATTTTATTTTATTATATATCGTGTATTTTATCCTCATATATATATATATATATATATATATAATTATTAGACGATATTGACATAAAAATGTTGTTTGGCACAAGACAAATGAAACGGACCGTAAAAAATATATCTCACAGAAATGTTATGTTTTTTGGAAATGTGAAAAAATAAAAATAATAAAATAAAACCATGGTTATTGGAATATAATATGAACTGACTTATATATATATATATATATATATATATATAAATTGAAGTATTTTCCTACAAAAACAAGACCTTATAAAAAGCAAAAACGGTATTATCTAAAAAAAAAAATTTACAGCTGTTTCTCCAGCGTCAACACATTTTTAAAAACAAAGTCCGAATTTTATCAACAAACAGATAATTTACATATATACATATACACTGGGGAAGGGTCAAAGTTCCCCAAATAGATTTAACGATCTGATGAATTTCTTCTGCCGTCATAAAGAAGGTTCACAAATGACGATAGAGACGGACTCCAAAATTTTCAAATGTTTTTTTTTTTAATCCTATCTATGCAAGACCTCAAAACACTCCATCTTATAGTTTTTATTAGTCTTCTCATAACTATCTATATAATAATACGCTAAGAAAAATTCATGTTTGTACGGACGTTATCACCCCCCACTTCTTTTTCAAAAGATGGGATCGCCTGATCGCCAAAGATGCAATGAAAAAAAAAGTATTTTTTAAAAATGTTATCTGATGTCGCTGTTCTGTCGAACGTGAAACTCGATCTAAAATACACTTTTTTAGCCTTAGGGCTAGGATCAAGGTGTAGTATCTGTTCTTTCCAAAGACGGTATTGCAGTGTTTGCATTCATGCCAGACATCCGTAGAATGGAAATATGTCAAAATCTTACAAGGGTTTTGGAGATAACCCCCCCCTCGTCCCCATAACCAGATATATTCTGAAACTACATTAACCAGAGTAGGTTTCAGTTTGAGCAAAGGTGGTAGATAATATTGTGTGGTCTGCGTTTGTGCCGGACGTTCATAGAATGGAAATATTTTTAAGCACGACAGCAATATAAAACAGATGAAGGATACAACTGTGGAATGTCCACGGGTCTCGCTAATTTACATATTACACACAATGCTTCAAGCAAACTTCACCATTCTCTTATTTTTAAACTGTTTCATTATTATCTCTCCTTTTCTTTAACACATCAGTATAACTTCAAGTAAAATCAGATTATTTAAAACATTTTATCTGTAGTCAATCAGTCCGGCAGAGTCTGGGGTCATTTTTGAGTAAGTGATGACCTTGCTTCTGGCGGGTTGAGGTATCGTTCTATGCAGTCCTACGAGGTCTCATGCTTTGAGAAGGTGTTAGTTTATTGTTAATCGCCTGAGGCACACCTACCAGGGAATGCAAATGGGGCTGCAGTTTTTTGTGGGCCAGAGTACACATGCCTCTTGTGTGCTGGCCTTTCAATCCCCACCTTTCCACCTTGTGTCACATCTTCCCACGGTGAAGGTGGGTGGAAGATACCTAATCCATACAATACAGAAGGTTGTTTTTTTGTTGTTTTTTTTCTGAAAGTCGCTCTAGACAAGGCATGAAGCCACTTGATGTAAGGAGCTAAAAAGAACGAAAGATGATTAAGGCAAAGATAGGAGGTGCCTATTGACCTTAGTCTTGAAAAGACTAAGGCTATAGTGTAGGAGGAAAACAGTCAGCAGAAAGAGAGTTCCACGAGTCTGCAGTTCTTGGATAGAAGCTACTGGAATAGGAAGATGTATTATAACAAGGTATCAGAACAGTGAATTGATGAAGACCACTGGACCAACGAGTCAAACAAGCTGGAACAAAGGAAGCAGGGAATAAATTAGACGATTCTGAAGAGCACACGTCATAATAGCTTATCAAGTATGACAGATACAAAATCTGGAATGTAGACTGGTTGAAATATTTTGCTAATAATAACCAAGATGAGAACATCAGTGTGAATTATAAATTACAGTTTATTCTTTCTAAAACAAAAGAAATTCTAGCAAATATACAAGACAACATAAGTAAAATAATACAAACCTCTCCAAATAATTGACTGATTTCAGGAGCCGTGATGAAATCCCCATCGGCGCCAAATACATCTCTATGCATATAGTAACCCTTAAAGAAAGAAGGAAAGTAAAGAATCACGTCAGAATTGTCGGTTAATATTTACTTTAGAGAAATCCCCAAAAAATGCTGCTTGGCACTATTTCAATACAACACAATATTAGTATTATTGTGCACCAGAAAAAAATTAAATACTTTTTATAATCTTGTCTACTGCTTAATCTTTAATAATACACTTTTTTTATAAGGTATGCTAGTTTTTGTTTTTTACATTTCAAAAATCTAGATTTAAGAGTGGGGATACCTTAAATTGTATTTATTGTCTTGAAATAAAATTATATTTTACTTTTTAAATATACAATTTATTATTGCATAAATTTATTTCATTGTTTAAAATAAATAAATAAATAAAGAAGAATAAAACAGTAAGTTATAGCAATTTGAATTGGATATACAACATAATAAAAAAAATTATATTACCATCATATTCGGTTTAATGTCCAGTTTATATACTAGCATGTGTTAGACGGCTTTTAGAAATTGACTTTCAAACTAACCTATCTCGAGTCAGGTCTTTATTTATCCCTCTTTCTCTCAAATCCATCCTTATCACTTACTCCCATGTTTTCATTGGCCTTCCCCTTATCAACCGACCCTGCTACCGCAACTGCTCTACATCTACTAACCCAAGAACTCTCATCCATTTTTTCCAATGTGATCAAACCAACAGTCACCTGTTCTGCATACATCTTCTTATACTGTCCAGATTTAATCTTCTTTTGAGGTCATTAGATCTAAGCCTGTCTTTAAGACTCACATTACATATCGATTGTATCATTCTCATATCACAGGGAGGGAGAGGAAGAGATAGAGAGAGGGAGAGGGGAGGGGAGAGATGGAAGGAGAGAGAAGGGAGGGAGAGATAGAGGGGAAGAGAGATGGGAGAGAGGAAGTGGAGAGGAGAGAAAGAGTGGAAGGAGAGATGGAAGAGAAGGAATGGACGGGAGAGATGAGAGGGGATGGCAGAGAGGGAGAGGATAGAAGGCAGAGAGAGAGAGAGAGAGAGAGAGAGGGTCATCCAGTACGTATATAAAATCACTTGTAACTTTTGCCACATAAACATGTAATCATACTGGTTACATCTATCCACCAACTTAAAGCCCTCTGACAAGTTAAGTAACTCCAAAAGAAAAGCATTTATTCACATGTACTCTTCTAATCACAAATAAGTCTACAAAACGAATACGTTTGATCTGATTATGTAATGTTGGTAAAGTGGGTCAGTGTAAAAGACAGATTAATGAGATTTGACGGAACAGGCAAAATGTCCATTACAACAAACAGATAAAAAGTCCATTGGGATTTCATCATTGTATTTCAATGCCACAGACCTTAACATCTCAAAAAATTATACCTTTCTTTCTTCTTCATTATAAAACACTAGAAGAATACCCATCCCATGGTGGGTAAAATTAATTCCATAAACAGAACAGTTTTGCACCACTTTTATGTCCTCTTAAGAAAATTAAAATCTAGATATAATGCTACTGTGGGGACGACAGAGTTGCCTCATTTGAATAAAATTTAATTTCTCGAGAGATTCAGAGAAAAGGAATCAAGTCTCATTCATGATCCTGAAAAACATGTGACTTGGACTAGTTCTCGCAAGATTTTGAGAACCCTTGTGGTGTCCTTTCCTCTTCCTTGGCGGACTTCGTGGAGTGAAGTCATGCTCTCGTCAGCTCCTCCAAAAGAATTCCAATTGCGTCGAATATAAGTAGACCCTTTTGTGTATTTCACGCAACTTCTTATTTGTATAATAGACTGAGAATGCGACTCACTTGACTTGGCCTTTTGGCTAAGATCAAAGTGTAGTATCTGTTCCGATGGATACTACACCCCATGGACTGGTATTGTCTTGGCCTTCGGGGCTTGATTTACGCCGGTCTATGGGTCTGTCCTGTGCAGTTCTAGGAGGTCCACCCTCCCAGGCTTCGCTTCCCCTCTTTGGGGAGGAGTAAGTTTATTGCTTACTGCCTGAGGCGCCCCTACCGGGGAATGCCGACGGGGCTGCCCAGGCAATTTTTGATGGTCAGAGTGCTCACCTCTCGGGCGCTGGCTTTTCAACCCCCACTTTCCGACCCGACCTTGGGTCACATCTTACTTGTGGGAGTAGGATAAAACTGGCCTTGTGCCTAACTCCTGGAGAGGAGTAAATAATACTTGACCGAATAAGTGGGTCGCATTCTCAATCTATAGAAAACCGGCCGTAAATACCAGGAAAAACATAAATATTCAATAACACACGTGTCGAGAAATAAGGAAACACGAAGAAATGATTTAAACTCATGTGCGTTTATTTAACGTTTGTTTTGACCAACGCTGGCACGGTCAAAGATAAATTAAATAAACATTTACTATAAGTCTCAAAAGAATTGGATGCACATAGTCATTTTTAAATATTAGTTTTAAATATTACTTACAGCATTTGGGTGCGTCAGAACAGTTTTCATGTATTCTGCAACAGTGATAGGACCTGTGGCACGGATTCGGGATTTAAGGTGCTTCGATAATTCATTTTCTCGTGATTTGGATGCATAATGTTGATATCTCGTTGTTGTCAGGTACACTGAAAAAAAAAATGATTAAAATTTGTTTAATGAAGTTTGAATATCTCAAATTTTAGATGCAGACAGGGATGGCGTGCTATGTCCCTATTTACTCCCCCTCCCACGACGGCAGAGTTAGATACAAAATGTTTTTTTTTAATGTCGGGAAAATCCAGCTTCCCAAAAAAGAGGCACCCTTGATTAAGACAAAATTAAAAATTGCCTCAGTCTAGAACAATTTCTCCTCTCCTTCACTGACTGAGGACAGAAAAGATGAAGTGTAGTGTCAGAACCCAAAAATAAATACATAGCTAAATAATAATAAACGTCTATGACACAAAGACGTAGTAATAAAACATTATTAGTGTTATGGCCTTGTTTAATGTTATGTCTACTATCTTAGTAACAAAACGTTATTAATGTTATGGTCTGGTTTCTTTGTATTCTTACCTATTTATGGTCTGTCATTTGATATTCTCTATGAAAGTTTTGCTCCTAGCCAAGATTATGCCTGTTGGTCAGTCCAACTTAACCTTGCCATTAACTTTGCTTTTAATCTTGATCGGTTAAGCTGCTGCTTGCTTTTGTTTTCTTAACCCTTAAATCCTTTTTGTTTCAAATATGACACATTTCAACAAATTCCTATTTAATATAACATTCAACAGAAAATGTGTCAAACTGCAACTTTTTTCACATCTGCAACGAACTCGTTTGCAAGTGTGAGTAGGAATTAGTATGATGTTGCATCAACACACCCACTAAATAAGTAATCAGTATCTCCAATGTCAAACCAATATAAAAAAATTAAGCATTTAATAGTTAAATTACAGATGAGTACGATTGAATTTAGAAAAGTCAGTTGTTTTAGTTTGGGAAAGGAGATTTTATAGTTTGACAAAAAAAATAGAAACTTTTCACCATATAAAAAGAAAAACAATGAAAACAATTACATTATTAAAAAAATTCTTTTTTAATTTACAGACAGCGTTTTCAAAAATTTAGGGCAGACAGACACTTTCTGCTTCATTGTCTTAATAAATGAAATTAATTTTCTCAATAAATATAATTATTACTAAATATCAGGGTTACATTTAATTTTTTAATTAATTTGTTTTTAATTAGATTTTTCATTCAACGTTTTAACTGGACGCGTCTTTATTAGTGTTATGGCCTTGTTTAAAATGTTACGTCTTTGTTGTTTACAAAGTATTCCCCAAACTTTCCTCCGAGAAGCACAAGACAGACAGAGATACGAAGACGAACAATAAAAATAATAAAAATAATAATTATCATAGTACCAAAACGCTATTAGTGATATGGCCGTGTTTTATATTATGTCTATTATCATAGTAACAAAATGTTATTTGTGTTATGGCCCCATCTCTTTATAGTCTTAACTATTTATGTTCTATCGTTCGATATCTATATGAAAGCTTATTTTGTCACTTTTTATCAATTGTTTTATCTTTTCAAACGTTTCAGATAATGTTATAGGAATATTTCTATATCAAAATATATTTGCAGTTATAAAGTGTTTTTTAATATAATTTAAAAAAATAGTGTTGGTCGGTTGGTTATCGAGTGCATCTGATGCCCAGTTGCTCATAAGGATTTCATGTTCATTTTTATAAGGCGGGGCATTTTTTGAAAGGGAATGAAAAAATTTGATACCATACAGTTTTTAATATTCACCGGTAGTAAAACATTTTTCAAGCGTTTTCATTGGCTAACGTTTAACTTTCATTCCGACTTTGTCAACATGTTCACTACAGGACACATGAGATAAGTTTTTCTAATTTATTTATTTTGTAACATTAAAGCTTGTTTCCCAATAACTTGGGCAAAGAGAAATTAATATTATTTTTAACTTGAGCTTTAGTAACAAAATAATTACATAAAAAAAAATCAAATTCAATCCTAAATAAAATAAAAATAATTTTGTAAACATTTGATACAAACACTTTAAAATCTGCAATACACGAAATAAGTCTGCCGTAAAATAATTTTAAAATGTTTTTTTTAACATTAGTACAAACATTTGGGGGCATTTAATATCACATTTCTAAAAAAATGAAAAATAATTCCCACATGCAATTATAAAATTGCATGTGGGAATTATTTTTATTTTTTTAGAAATGTGATATTAAACGCCCCCAAATGTTTGTACTAATGTTAAAAAAAAAACATTAACAATTTTTTATAGAAAATAAACTTTTTTAACTTTTCAATATAGGCTGTAATTGAAATGTTCATTATCTCTCTATATATAAAGTTAGGTATATCATGAATTTTTTTAATATATATTCTCAGCAATGCGCTGAGTAACATGGGCACATTATTTTTTTGTCAAATTTACCATTTAGGGAGTGTGCCCACCCAAACTCGCCCCTGCCCCCAAAACACTTTTAAAATAAGTTAGATACAAAAATTTTAATAGAGAAAACAATTACTCTACATCCAATTTTTAGTTATATTAAGTAATACATTTTTAAAAGGATTGGTGCACGCATGAGCGTCAATATTATGTGCTTGGTAAGTATAATCTTAAACTATTGAACTTATTATGAATTATGGAATATGTATTCTAGACAACAGAGTGAGTAATGTGGGCACAATAATTTTTGTAAACTTTACCATTTAGAGAGGGTACCACCAAAACAATACCATACTAAGAAAGACAAAAACATTAAAATTTAAAAGCTAATGCTATATTTATTGCTTATACCTGTCCTGGGGCGGGTATTCTACTAGTATATGTGTATATATACATTATATATATATATATATCTCTCTCTCTCTCTCTATATATATATATATATATATATATATACAAAAACAAAAAAAACGAACAAATTGATTTTGCTTTTGGACACTCATATGTCGAAATCGACGGGAGAGTCCATCATATATATATATATATGACTTGACTTGACTTGGTCCCTTAACCCCCTCCTGGGTCGTAGGGGTGCTGCACCAATGAATTCCACACCAGCTGTCTCCACTTCTGACGGTCATGGGCAATGGACTGTGTTGTAGCGAAGTTGTAGCCCGTCCACTCTTTGATGTTGTCCGTCCGTCCATCTTTTGTGTTGTCTACCTCTCCTTCTCTTGCCTTGCACTGCTCCCTGCAGGATGGTTTTGGAGAGACCACTGCCCCTTTTCACGTGACCATACCATCCAAGCTTTCTTTTTCTTACAGTTGTCAGCAAATCTTCGTAGTTGTTCAGATTTGCGTTGATGAGCGCGCGAACTTCTTCGTTTGTGACACGGTCTGAGTACGAGATGCCAAGCACTCTTCTGTAGCATCTCATTTCTACCGTTTGGATCTTTCTTTGGAGCTCGGCTGTCAAGGTCCATGACTCGCATGCATACAAAAAGATGGATAATACTAGTGTATGCAGCAGCTTCAGTTTGCAACGGAGACTAATTTTTCCGTCTTTCCAGATTGATTTCAGTTTTGCAAGTGCTGCTGTCGTTTGTGCTGCTCTTGCCAGGATTTCAGTCTTGGATCCTTTGTTGCTGAGTATAGCGCCAAGGTATTTGAACTGGTTTACGGTTTCCAGTTCTTGGCTGTTGGCTGTTATCGTTGTTGATAATGGTTGTCCACTATTCGTCATCAGCTTCGTTTTTTCAGCATTGATCTCCATTCCGTACCTCGTGGATGTTCTGTCGAGGCGGCTCACTAGATTAAAAAGTTCTGTTTGATTTCCGGCAAGTCCATCAATGTCATCGGCGAATCTGAGGTTTGTGACGGTTCGTCCACCAATGCTGACTGTGCCCACGTGATTATCCAGGGCATCTGACATGATTCGTTCAAGGAGGATGTTGAAGAGTGTTGGCGACAACAGACAGCCCTGGCGAACACCAACCGCAGTGTGAAACCAATCCCCCACTGAACCCTGAACGAGAACTGCACTTGTGGCTTTAGTATACAACTCTTGTATTATTTTGATCATTTTTTGACCCATATTGTATTTCTTCATTGTTGACCACAGTGCGTCATGCCAGACCCTGTCGAAGGCTTTCCTGAAATCAACAAATACATGATATAATTCTTGTTGTTCTTGTCTGTACTTCTCGCTCAGAACTCGTAGATTGAAGATTTGTTCTGTGGTGCTGCTACCCCTACGTAATCCAGCTTGTTCTTCAGCGATGATCTCTTCTGCTTGTGGTCTAAGTCTGTTCAAAATGACCCTCAGCATTACCTTGCTGGCATGGCTGATAAGACTAATGGTCCTGTAATTTTGACACAGCTGTAGGTTACCTTTCTTGGGAAGCGTGATGATGAGTGACTGTGTCCAACTTGATGGCCACTCTCCAGTCTGCCAGATTTTGTTGCAGATTTGTGTTAGGATATCGGTTATTGTTGTTCCTCCCTTCTTAATCATTTCGGCTGGGATGTTGTCTACTCCTGCTGCTTTTCCCGTTTTCAACGATTTAATAGCATGTACTACTTCTTCCCGTAGGATTGGGTGGTCATCACTGTTCGTTGACTCCTGACTGGTTAGAACACTGATATCACCGTTGTTCTGGTGGTTGTACAGCTCTGAGCAGTATTCTGTCCACCTGTTCAGGATGCATTGATTTTCTGTTAGGCATCGGCCCTCTTTGTCGTGGATAGTGTTGGCTCTTGATGGTTTCTGCTTCGTCAGGTCTTTCACTATTTGGAAAGCCTTCTTGCTATTGTTGTTGTTTAGGTTCTCTTCGACTGAAATGCATTGTTTGTCTATCCAGTCTTCCTTTGCCTCTCTCATTCCTTTCCGGATTTGCTTGTTGATCTTTCTGTATGCTATCACTCCTTCTTCAGAGTTCTTGGTTTTCTTGAGCTCTCTCCTAGAGTCGCACATATCGAGGATTTCGTCTGTGACCCATGGTTGAGTTTTCCGGCGCTGTTTCCCCAAGACTTTGTTCACTGTTTCGGTCATCACTTTGTTGAATTTGGTGGTCAGTGCTTGCGTATATATATATATAATGACTTAGAATACATTTTTGGTTACTGTTAATTACATGTTTCAGTAAAAGTACAGAATAGTTAACACTCGAAAACTCATAAAACAAAAAAACAAAAACAATACATAATTAATATAAAACTCATTGGAATGAAATTCTCTACCGAACCTGGCTAGTTTTAACATGTCGAAATGATTGGTAAGTTTTTTTTAAAAACAATAAACAATAAATTAAATACTCTAAATAAATTACAAAATACTGCCTGATGACGATTGTGAAGATTGAAAGCGCTAGAGATGAACTATACAACAAGTCTGGATCCTTATCACACCAACTGCTTGCAGAGTCAAGAAAATAATTTTTTTTAAATATGAAAAAAAATATTCAGGGAACTTCTGCCATAACTAACCAGCACAGCGTTACCACTGTCGACCAAGGGAAGACTATCAGGCATGTGTACGCAGTGTGATGATGTATGGAAGTAAAATCTGGCCAGTGAAGGTTGAGGACATGCGTTGCATGAAGAGAAATTAAATGAAAATGATATGATGGATATGTAATATGAGTCTTAAAGATAGGCTTAGTTCTAATGAACTCAGAGGAAGATTAAATCTGGACAGTATAGGGAGATGTCTGCAGAACAGGAGATTTCGATAGCATGGCCACATTGAGAGAATGGATGAGAGTTCTTGGGTCAGTAGATGTAGAAAAGTTAAGGTAGCAGTGTCAGTTGGCAGGGGAAGGCCAAGGAAAACATGGGAGGAAGTGATAAAAATAGACTTGAGAGAAAGAGTGATAAATAAAGACCTGACCAGAGATAGGTTAGTTTAGAAGTCAATTTCTTAGAGCTGTCCAACACATGCCAGCATGTAAAACAGACGTTAAACCGATGATGATGGTGATGTAGTTTTAATGAAACTAGTCTGGATATATATATATATATATAATAAAATAAAATAAAGTAACAGAGAATCACATAATCACCAATGTGATAATTTATTTCGATGCTCCGGCCTTTTCAAGCACCCAAACGAGGAGTTTTCAAACATGTAATCTCCTCGTTTGGGTGCTTGAAAAGGCCGGAAGGTCGAAATAAATTATCGCACTGGTGATTATGTGATTCCGTGTTACTTTATTTTATTCTTGTTATGTTTATTACATTGAGCTCTCATACTCGGATTTTCTTCTGGAATTTATTTCACTCTAACACACTATATATATATATATATATATATATATATATATATATAGTAGTATGAAAATATACTCATGGCAAGTAACACAGAAACATTTGTTTTTCATTCCCAAAGCTAATCATTAGGAATGAAACACAGACGTTTCTGTTTATTTTTCATACTAATATTAAGCTCTACTCATATATTGAACCTTGTTGAAGTAAATACTGAAAAACAAAAATATAATATCACTCAATTGACTCCCAAACTAACCTATTCTTTGGAAGTAATTTCCTTACAACATTTTTATAGGCATATGTAAGTGATGGGTATCAGTATTTTTATCAAAACACTATCTCCAGGTGATTTCTCCCTAAGGCTAAAAGCTTTAGCATTTTAAAACAAAACTAAACTCCAGTTTTCTCTACAAATGTTGGTTCCTAACTTAATACCCTCAATAAGTCCTGGGCCTGACATATACATGGCACAACTAATAAAAATAAATAAATTAAAAAAAAAAATTAATAATTTTTATGAAGTACTAACCTTCAAATGGCACATGTCAAAATTTGAGCCTAATCGAATTATTAGTTTGCAAGTTATTTAAACAACGCTTCCGTTTCAAATTTTCAAAACAATGGAAAAATCTCAATTTCGTGTGTTGATAAAGCATTGCTTTTTGATGAAAAAAAAATACTGTTTGAACAAAGCATATTAAGACTGTTCTGTTGGAAACAACGCTTAAGAAGTGGTATGCTGACTTTAAATGCGGTTGTACAGACACAAATGATGCTGAACGCTCAGGTCCCTGAACTCGGCAGTTGTCTTGGAAAACATAAAAAAAAGTCCACAAACTCATTTTGGCTGATCGTAAATTGAAGTTGTGAGATAGCAGATGAGTTGAACATATCAGATGGCAGTGTATCAATCATTTTGCATGAACATTTGTCCATGAGAAAGCCGTGTTCAAAGTGGGTGCCGCATTTGCTTATAATCGATCAAAAACAATTTGTCAACAATTCAGAGCGTTGTTTGCAACTGTTTCAACGCAACAAAAAAGGAGTTTTTGCGTCAATATGTGATAATGGATCCACCACTTCAGTCTGGACCTAAAACGGCAGTCAGCTGAGTGGACAGCAGCAGGTAAAACCATCCAAAGCGACTAAAGATGCAAACATCAGCAGGCAAGGTTTTGGCCTCCTTATTTTGGAATGTGCAAGGTATTTTGTTCATCAATTACCTTGAGAAAGGAGGAACCATCAATAGTGAATATTATATAGCATTATTGATTATTGGTGCGTTTACAGGAAAAATTGCCACCAACCGACCACAAATAAAAAAAAAAATGCTTTTTTACTAAGATAATGCACTGTGTGACAAGTAGATTGCACAACTACATGAATTGCACTTCAAATTGCTTCTTCACTCATCCTATTCTCCAGATCTGACTCCCAGCAAGTACTGGCTGTTTGCAGACTTCATAAAGATGCTTCAGGGAAAGAGATTTGATATTGGAAACTGAGTCATATTTTGAGGCCAAAGACAAATCGTCCTACAAAAAAAGCATCAAATTGTTAGAGAATCATTGGAATCAGTGTATTACCTAGAAAGAGGATACGTTGATGAATAAAGTCGAATTTTGCCTAAAAGTTGTTGTTTTATTAGTTAGGTCTGGGACTTATTGAGTGATGGTTATACAGGGTGGGCCAAAATAAGGGTCCTATCTTTAAATTTGAATAACTTGAATTTGAATAACTTCCACAAAATAAAAGTTAAACTCACCAAACTTTATGTGTGTGTAGACTGACCCTTCCGAGATTTTTTGAAATAAACAAAACAAATTTTAGCCGAAAAACACTTCTTAAAACTTACAAAAACTAAAGTATTGTTTTTTACACTGTTTTGAGTTTTTTAAGCAAAAATAATGTTTTCTAAATGAGGGTACGTTCCTTAGGGCTAATACGGCTCATGCTTGCTTCGGAAGGGGTCCTTTACTTATTCTAAAAAAAAATTTTTTTTAAATCAATAAATAAAAAAGTTATGAATTTTTAAAAATAGGACCCTTATTTTTGCCCACCCTGTATAAGAAATGTCCAAGGCCAGAGAAAAATGCAATATCTAGTTTATATAAAAAGCAGTTTTTAATAAACAATTGTCGAGTATTTTCATGCACAAAAGCATCAGCTCAGTGTATGAATGTGATGACCAAGCCATTAAAAGGGATGTTCTGTAGTGGGAAGAACAAGGTGACTATAAAGAGAGACTGTTATTGGTTGATAATTATTGCCATAGCTGAGAACTTGTTTGAAAATTGGGAAAGAGTCAGAGTTAAAAAGACAAAAAAAGAGGTCGGCCATGTTTGCCATCTATCACTAACCTCTTGCTTCTCTCCCCTTTCTATACATTTTCTTCCCCCCCCCCCACACCTCTCTATGCTCCTTTTCTCTCGTGTTTCCTTCCTTTGTTAACAAAGTAGACATGGATCAAAGAAATAAAATATAAAATTAAAAATAAAATCATCACATTCTCTTCTTTTCAATGAAAACTCTTCAATTAGAAAACAATGGAGCTTGTGACAGTGACAAAAGAAGGAGATAACAACTCTGTTTAAAACTACCAATCTACTTACAACTCCACTTACATATGCCACATGCCTCAGGCTTAACTTTGAAACAACTCAAAATCGTAACAAGTGGGAAATAATTATAATGTATCTATATGCATTAAAAAAAAAAAAAAATTACATCCAGAGGGTGCATATATTTGCAAGTACAAATAATTTTGGTCCAAATTACAAGGTTCAGACAAATGTTTGATGTGCATGAAACGATTCTTCTTTCAGTTGCACTCTTTGGCAGACGAAGACTGCTGTCATATGTTCCTGATTAATCTTGTACATTTTTTAAAAAGAAAACCCTGAAAACTTAGACACCCTTATTAACACCCTGATCGACCCAGGCAAGGAGGAAGGGGAATGAGAAGAAAATGATGATCAATGTTTCAATTATTTTTTGTGGGGTGTCACGCCTGCATATATTATTGAGAAATGCAAATAATTTCTGTAAAGAAAATGAATTACTTAGTTATCCAGCAGTAAAGATAAACTTTTTCTCACGGTGGTCAAAGCCAAGTAAAAGTTAATCAATAAAAACCTGTCATTCTAAATCAAACTCAGCTGAAAGAAGCATCGATCTGGATAGGAGAATGACAACAAAGTGGAAAAACGTTATAGACTGTAATAAACAGTGTTATCATATTCCACTACCAGCAGGGCCACTCTTGGTGTTGCCTAAGTGGAGGCATAACACACCCGGTTAAAATAAAACATTATTAAAGTGAATAGAATTTTTTTAAATAGATTTTAATATTAAATTAAATAAAGTTAAAGTTACAGTTACAACTAATGTTAGATTAGAAATTTTTTTTTGTTTAAATCAAAATTTTTATTTAAAAAAAAAAAAAAAAAAAAAAAAAAAAAATCAAAATCCAAAATAGCAAATCAATATAATAAAAGTGGATGTATGTGCGTCCAGCACGCTTCATGATATGAAGAAGGGAGGTGAGGGAACAAATAATATGAAGAAGAGGAGGTAGAAGAAGGAACGAATAAGAAGGTGAAAAGATCAAAGAGTAAAATATTTTTTTTTTTTTAAATTTTCTTATCTTTTTGTTTTTGCTGAAGATGTGGCATCCTACCGGATGCCAAACATTCACCCGCTATTTCAGCAGCTCCAACCGAGAAATCTTTTTTAAGATTATAACCATCCCTTTAAGCGCAATTGTTTCTATCTCTCTTGCACTTGGTTCACCGGGTATATTCGTCAGGTAGTTTTTGAAATTCTTATAATTACTGGAATGATCGACATCTTCCTAAAATTCCAGTTTTTTTCCATATACATAAGGCCTTGGTATTTTGTTATCTTCTCCCTCTTAGCTATGTTTAAGCTAACATCATTATGGACACTGCCTTTAACTAGGGTTGCTACTTTTTCCCTCTTCTCCCATATCACTATGTCAGGTTTAGCAGCTCCATTTTCTAGGTATGTAGCTGTAGGAATTGCATAGTAATGTGTGTGTTTATGTGTGACCGATAAAAGGTCGAAATTCTTTGGAATTTTATCCTGTGGATGTTTACTTTACTTTACTTATATATATATACACACACACACACACACACAAGTATTAAAAATTTATTATAACCCAAGAAGGCATGAGCCGACTCCTTCTCTGATCAAAACAGTCTTCAATCAGTGCTAGTTGTTTTTTTTCAACATCTGATTGATCTCCAACCACTCAAGATTGATTGCTTCCAGATGAGCCACTCGTGTCAGTGAGTAGAAACATGATAATTCAAGCTCACTCCTGGTCATTTTTATACTAATGACTTGGAGAAACAAAAACATCGGCCATAAAGATTTTCTTTAAAAATAAAACTAATCTTTAAGAGAACAAAAGAAAAAAACAGAAAGGAAAAAAAAATCCCTCAACAGATGGCAACACAATAAAATGTAACAGGTTACCAAAGAAACAACAACTATAAGGTAGGTAAAAAAAAGTTAGAAGGGGCTGCGAAAAATGGATTTTGGAGTGATAGGGTGGGAGCCGAACACCTTCACTGGGGTGTCCAAGGCAGTTTAGAGACTATTGTAATGATTTTCTTTCAAATAGAATGGGTTTTTATTGTTTGGATTATTCGGACTACTATTCTCATTTTTGTTGTTATTCTCACAAGATTTCAGCCGATCTAACCTCCAGAGCGGTAGTGTGGGTGTGAGATCCGAACAGCTTCCTCAATTCAGAGACTATTTAGTAATTTTATTTAAAACTAGCAAGACCCGTGTCCCAGCGTTGCCTGGGGAAAATAAAATAATGATTTAATTTTAAAAAATATATATTCGAGTAGTAATTCTAAAAAATAAATCAGAAAAGAACCAATATCACTGTAAGTAATTTAGGTGATTAAAATAAGATTTCGTCATGTTTTAGCGAAATAAATCCTTCTAGACTGAGACACTTTTTAAGTACAAATCTAGCACCTCTTTTTGGAGAGATGTGTTTTTTCCTCACACTAAAAAGCGACCTATTATGTTATTTATTGAATTTCAAAAGCAAAAAAAAAATGAAAAGTTAGAAAAAAATGCTTATATATAACATAATACTAAAAAAATCAACGTCATTTCTCTTCGTCGTAAACTTTTACCTACAAATTTGTGACATATTTGCATTAATAAAAACATATGTAATTGAAAGTTTCTAGCAAAAACTATATTCTTTCCACTGCTAGTCTGTAGAAATTATATAATGCTATTTAAATGTGTTAAATAACTAACACTGAAACTTCACCAGAAAATGATTTAGTAAAAGACTTGCAATTATCTCGTGATATTCAAATTTGCCTTTCGTACTTGATCATTTCTAAAAAATCTGTTGAGGAGGGGAGGGGAAGAGGGGGGAGAGTCCTTCTAGGTAAAGTGAATTCAAAACAGATGGTGAGGTTTGCTCATAAAGAAGGCTAATTAGGGTAAAACAAAAGAATGATATGTTTTAATGTAATGTTTACTCTTTTGAATCATTATAAACTAGCTGGCTTCACAATTTAATTCCTATTCACTACTTAGAATCATTGAAACGAAACTAATCGATAAGGAAAAGGAGACGAAACTAATCGATAAGGAAAAGGAGACAAAACTAATCGATGAAGAAAAGGAGACAAAACTCATTGATGAGGAAAAGAAGACTATACTCATCGATAAAAAAGGAGACTATACTTATCGATAAGAAAAAGGAGACAATACTAATCGATAAGAAAAAAGGAGACAAAACTAATCGATAAGAAAAAAGAGACAAAACTAATCGATAAGAAAAAAGAGAGAAAACTAATCGATAAGAAAAAAGAGAGAAAACTAATCGATAAGAAAAAGGAGACAAAACTAATAGGAAAAAGGCAACTAAACTAATCGATAAGAAAAAGGCAACAAAACTAATCGATAAGAAAAAGGCAACAAAACTAATCGATAAGAAAAAGGCAACAAAACTAATCGATAAGAAAAAAGAGACAAAACTAATCGATAAGAAAAAGGCAACAAAACTAATCGATAAGTAAAAGGCAACAAAACTAATCGATGAAGAAAAGGAGACAAAACTCATTGATGAGGAAAAGGAGACTATACTAATCGATAAAAAAGGAGACTCTACTCATCGATAAGAAAAAGGAGACAATACTAATCGATAAGAAAAAGGAGACAAAACTAATCGATAAGAAAAAGGAGACAAAACTAATAGATAAGAAATAGGAGACAAAACTAATCGATAAGAAAAAGGAGACAAAACTAATCGATAAGAAAAAGGAGACAAAACTAATCGATAAGAAAAAGGAGACAAAACTAATCGATATAAAAAAAGGAGACAAAACTAATCAATAAGAAAAAAGAGACAAAACTAATCGATAAGAAAAAGGAGACAAAACTAATCGATAAGAAAAAGGAGACAAAACTAATCGACAAGAAAAAGGAGACAAAACTAATCGATAAGAAAAAGGAGACAAAACTAATCGATAAGAAAAAGGAGACAAAACTAATCAACAAGAAAAAGGAGACAAAACTAATCGATAAGAAAAAGGAGACAAAACTAATCAATAAGAAAAAGGAGACAAAACTAATCAATAAGAAAAAGGAGACAAAACTAATCCATAAGAAAAAGGAGACAAAACTAATCGACAAGAAAAAGGAGACAAAACTAATCGACAAGAAAAAGGAGACAAAACTAATCGACAAGAAAAAGGAGACAAAACTAATCGACAAGAAAAAGGAGACAAAAGTAATCGACAAGAAAAAGCAGACAAAACTAATCAACAAGAAAAAGGAGACAAAACTAATAGATAAGAAAAAGGAGACAAAAATAATCGATAAGAAAAAGGAGACAAAACTAATCGATAAGAAAAAGGAGACAAAACTAAACAAGAAAAAGGAGACAAAACTAGTCAATAAGAAAAAGGAGACAAAACTAATCAATAAGAAATAGGAGACAAAACTAATCAATAAGAAATAGGAGACAAAACTAATCGATAAGAAAAAGGAGACAAAACTAATCAACAAGAAAAAGGAGACAAAACTAATCAACAAGAAAAAGGAGACAAAACTAATCAATAAGAAAAAGGAGACAAAACTAATCGATAAGAAAAAGGAGACAAAACTAATCAATAAGGAAAAGGAGACAAAACTAATCAATAAGAAAAAGGAGACAAAACTAATCGATAAGAAAAAGGAGACAAAACTAATCGATAAAAAAAAGGAGACAAAACTAGTCAATAAGAAAAAGGAGACAAAACTAGTCAATAAGAAAAAGGAGACAAAACTAAACAAGAAAAAGGAGACAATACTAAACAAGAAAAAGGAGACAAAACTAATCAATAAGAAATAGGAGACAAAACTAATCAATAAGAAATAGGAGACAAAACTAATCAATAAGAAATAGGAGACAAAACTAATCAATAAGAAATAGGAGACAAAACTAATCAATAAGAAATAGGAGACAAAACTAATCAATAAGAAATAGGAGACAAAACTAATCGATAAGAAAAAGGAGACAAAACTAATCGATAAGAAAAAGGAGACAAAACTAATCAACAAGAAAAAGGAGACAAAACTAATCAACAAGAAAAAGGAGACAAAACTAATCAACAAGAAAAAGGAGACAAAACTAATCAACAAGAAAAGGGAGACAAAACTAATCAACAAGAAAAAGGAGACAAAACTAATCAATAAGAAAAAGGAGACAAAACTAATCAACAAGAAAAAGGAGACAAAACTAAGCAACAAGAAAAAGGAGACAAAACTAAGCAACAAGAAAAAGGAGACAAAACTAATCGACAAGAAAAAGGAGACAAAACTAATCAATAAGAAAAAGACAAAACTAATCTAAAGAGAAATAATGTAAACGATGACAATAGGCTGAAAGGAAATAATGTTGATGACAATAGTCTAAATAGAAATGTTGATGACAATAATCTAAATAGAAATGTTGATGACAACATAGACACATACCTAACTTTATATAAATAGAGATAACTAGCTGTCTTTGCCCACTCACTATTGCTTCGCAATTTAATTCCTATCCACTACTTCAAATCATTAAAACGAAACTAAAAAACAAAGACAAAATTAATCGATAGGGAAAAGACGAAATTAAATTCAAAGTAAAATATTAAATATTTACATGGTTGGAAAGAGAATAAAATAACAATTACATTTTACTGACTTTTTGTTACAGGAAAAAACACTTTCAAATATTTTATCTAATTAATTTGGTGGAAATCACCAAATTAATTAGATAAAATATTTGAATGTGTTTTTTCCTGTAACAAAAAGTCAGTAAAATGTAATTGTTATTTTATTCTCTTTCCAACCATGTAAATATTTTAAATTTTCTTAAAATAAACGAAATTTCTAATGAAGATAACATATTTCGTTTTTAAAATGCATTGCTTACAATCAGCAAACTTTGAACACATTCTTTTTGCCATTTTGAAACTGGATTTAAGCATTTTTTCAACATTTAAAAGGTAAATAAAATATTAATTCATTTTCTAAATAAAATACTGCAACCTCCAAACATTCCTAAATTAAAGTTGAGATGGTGTTCTATTCTTCCCCCTCTCCTCTGCCTACTCCATTCCGTCTGTTTTACTCTTTGTTCTTTTCATCTCCGTATTCATTCCCTCCCTTACATACATACATTGACTTTTATGATAGAGATTTGTTTTTCTATTAATATTTTGAATTAATTTTACTGATTTATTTTACATTTTTAATGCATCAACTTCAATATATATATATATATATATATATATATATATATATATATATATATATATTTCTTAAATAATTGCAATTATTTTTTTCAGAATCATATTTTTCATTTTTTCTAAATAGCAAAATATTACATATTGTCACCATCATCATATTCGGTTTAACGTCTGTTTTACATGCTGGCATGTGTTGGACGGCTTTAAGAAATTGACTTCCAAACTAACCTACCTCTAGCTAGGTCTTCATTTATCCTTCTTTTTCTCAACTCCATTCTTATCACTTCCTCCCATGTTTTCCTTGGCCTTCCCTGTGAACTAAGCCTGCTAACTTAACTGTTCTACATCTACTGACCCAAGAACTCTCATCCATTCTTTCAATATGGCTATACCATCGAAGTCTTCTATTTTGCACACATCTCTCTATATTGTCCAGATTTAATCTTCTTCTGAAGTAATCAGATCTAAGCCTGGCTTTAAGACTCACATTACACATCCATCATATCATTCTCACATCATTTCTCTCCATGCAACATATATCCTTAACCCTCACTGGCAAGGTTTCACTTCCATATATCACACTGCGTACACATGCCTGATAGACTCTTCCCTTAGCCGACAGTGGTAACGCTTTGCTGATTAGTAATGGCAGAAGTTCCCTGAACTTACTCCATCTACTCCTACTTCTTGCAATCATACTAGCACCTGCTCCACCCTGTGCTTCAACATGCATACCCCTGTAACTTGTAGATGTTAGAAAGCAGTGGCTGAAGGTCACTCATACCAAAGGAAATGAAAGGCTTGATTTCTGCTTCATGTTACTAAATATTAGTTTTAGGGTACTAATTCCAAAACTAGCAGTGACGTAAAACTGTACCTAGTGCGAGTATACTGTTTATATATCCCCATCTTAACCAAAACGTTTGGAATTCCCCCTTGGTATATTCTCAACAGAAGTTGGGATTTGCAGTGGGTAACTGAGCATAGAACTAGCAAATAATTCTACTTTTTTTATGAGAACACAACTTTGAAAAAAATTCAAAAGGGCAGATGAACCACTCTTGGTAGGCAATCACCTAGAGATGGTGTCTCAATAAAAGCACTGGTCCCTATCACCTCACTTAGTAGGAAACACAACCGGCCTATAAAAATCTCACCTCAAATAAGGAAATGACTTCTAAAGAAATTCGGTTGCATTTTAGACATTAAACAAAAACAGAAAATCTCCAAGTAGCCCCGGTAATATGTACAAGCAGTACTTGTACTTGCAACGACAAATTGTGATTCCACCGTTGAAGGCTGACCACTTGTTGATCTTAAAGCTCAATCAAGTCCTCCTTGATGGTTGTCACCAATGTCCTCAGCTTCCTACCTACCGATATTCTTGTACTATCCAGGCAGAGAAGTAGGAAGGATTACATCCCGGATTAATTCTCTTTCTGGGCGTCAAGCTGCATGACTGAACCATCCCAGATGCCACTGTAACAAGACGGACAGACAAAACTTTTGGCAGAGAACAGTCAGGACATGGTCTTATCACCATCAGCATAGGATGCAGGATGAGTATTCCATCTAATTTATTATACTTGAGCTGTGTGCTAGGTTGGTTTAGTCAAGCTGCACATAAAAGGAACACAACAAAAAGAGAAAATATATCATAACTTAAATAACATGAAGACAATTTTTTTAATCTCCAGTGTAGGTCTTGGCCTCTTGCAAAACTGGCAAGTTTCTCTGCGCTGTCTGTTGCAGAGGTGTGAGTGTAGACTCCATTGAGTGTTCCGAGTGTAAACTATGAGTCTAGAAGTGCAATAGTTTTATTAGGTTCCAGATTATGTTTGTCGTAAATGTCGAGGTGTTGTTCGCCCTATTGATGGTCAAGTTAAAGCTCATGTGGATGTAAATGGAGTCCTACTTTATGTTGAAGGAACATTCTGCTATTTCGGCAACATGTTGAATGCTGGTGGATGTGGTTGCGAATGCACTATTACTGCTCGCCGTTGTATTGCATGGAGAAGGTTAAAGAAGTTGCTGCTTACATCTAGACACATTTCCTTCAAAATTTGAGGCAAAGTCTTTTCCGCCTGTGTTCGCTCAGCCATCTTGCATGGCAGTGAGACATGGGCCCCGAACACTTCTGATTTGCGACAGTTTCAGCATAATGACCTTGCTATGATAAGATGGATGTAAAGCTACAAACTGGAGGAAAAGATCCCATCAACCGTGCTTCATCAGAAATTTGGTAATGGTGGGATTATGGATGCCTTATGCACTCAACGTCTCAGATGGTTTGGCCATGTATATGCCACCTTTTGTATCAGCTTCATAACACGTCAGGATATCCCAGGCACTAGGGAGCGTGGTAGACTGAGAAAAACCTGGCTCAAGTGTATGTTACTTGATGGATGTCAACCCTTTGGATTGGACTGTATGAATAGCAGGCATGAGACGTTGCGCACCCTGGAGTCCTGGACACGAATAGAACCCTAAACACCCAAACCAGAAAAAAATCTACACGACCGATTTTAAAATGTTCACACATGGCACACGTAATTAAAACTTCTTCATCCGGTTTTGGTATTGAGAGTGCTGCGAATATCCCGAACTCTGGGGTGGGCAACACCAACAAGTTTGTTAATCAATTGGTTAGCTCGCTGTACTTAGAGACAGTGGTTGTAAGTTCAAACCTCACCCAAGGTATATTCATTTTTGTTGTAACGGCATTTATGCTGGTTGAGTTGAGCCGGCTTCTTCACTAGCCTGCAGTACATCTTGAATCATCGCAGCCCATGTTAGGTGGTCCTGGGCAAAGTCGCATGATATTGTTAGCCATTCACAATTCCACCGTTGAAGACTGACTACCTGTAGACCTGAAAGTTCAACCAAATCCTCTTTGGTGGTTGTTGTCCAATGTCCAGGTCCTCAGCAGTGTTGCAACTTGATATTTTCAAAACCTGCTAGATCGGGGGAAAAACATCTCCAGAAAACCGCTAGATTTTTAACTTTTCTATGTATCTCATATAGAGATCAAATGTTAGCCTCACGAAGGGGCCCCTTGATTTCTGAGAACTTCCACCGAAGTAAAATGAAAACAAAAAAGAAGTAAATCAGTGTATACAATCAGATACATGATCAAGCAGAAATATCTATAAATAATTTCCTTATCAGAATGTCATCAGTTCATGTCAGAAAAGCAGCACACGTCTTTGGCTTGTTGACATTTAGATATAAAAATCATATCATATCTGCCCAGCTATGGTTGTAATAATAGTAGGGGAAAAGACTATGCTCTCCATATTTTGTACGTCACAGATCGGCCATAATAAAGCATTTAAAGTGTCATGACAGATTGAAAGATTTCTTTCGCCTGCCTGATTGGTGATGATTAATTAGAAACATTTAAATTGCACACATCAATTGCCAAGTAGATAAATCAGATTTTTTCCATTTAACGCCCGTCACTAACAGATGCAAGATCTGGACAAAATAAAAAACTTTTGTGATAATAAGCAGATTATTTTGTGAAAAGGGATATTTTAAAAGTTTGGTTTAGTAATTGACCTGAATCGATTATTAGTAAAGAACAAATAATGTATAATTAATGTAGAAACTTCCCTTTTAATGTTTAAATGTATAACGTGTTTATGTATATATATATTTTTGCATTCGAACTAATCTTTCTTCCATTTTATTTAACGTCAGTTTCTTTCTGGGAAACTTTCAGAGTGGAGACTTTTTACCTTACTTACCAAATACATTAAAGGGAAGTAATATCTCTGTAATCCAGCCACCTACAAACGTTTTTATAGACCAAATAAAAATAGCTATAGTTGACAACTTCACCTACTTAGGAAGCTCCTTAAACAAGGAAGGCAATGGATAACGAGTTGCAGTGCAGGATAGAAAACGCCTCAGTAGCATTTAATCAGCTCTGCAAGATCTGGAAAAATAAAAATTCATCCTCAGATCTAAATTAAGATTTTATAACAGCAACATTTTGTCCACACTGCTATATGGAAGTGAAACTTGGCATCTCAAAATCAGCCAAGAGAGGAAATTAGACGTTTTTGATTCCAAATGTCTTAGAAAGATTCTAGGGATCAAATGGAGCGATAGAGTTACCAACCAAGAAGTCAGAGACCGCACTAACCAACAGGTGGCATCGTCAATAATCTGCAAACGATGTCTAGGCTGGCTCGGACATGCCCTAAGATTGGCCTCAGAGAGATTTGCAAACCAAGTGCTGATGGAAAAAGATGAGGAAGACCAAAAACGAACTGGAAACAAACAATCGAGAATGATTTGATCGCAACGGGAAGAAGCTGGAGGGACGCTGTGGATCTGGCTTCAGACTGAAAACAATGGTTTACTTTGACTGCCTCATGCGTCGCAGGACGCAGGAGTTCCTGAATCTGAGTCACTAACAGAAACTTTGTTATGGTTGTTTTAAAGTCCAATTAAAAAATTTCTTATTGCGCCAGCTTCTTAAATAATAAAATTCTGCCCAGATCCAACCACGGTGTGCAATCCTCAAGGTGTTTGTCTCGCCATCTACCTGACACAAAACTCATTAACCCTTGTCCTCTAGTGGCTTTTCACTCTTGATGAGCAGTGACTCGTTAGTAAAAAAAAAACTCTAAAAAAACTAAGTAACCTCAACCCTAAACCTTCCCCACCAAGGATGAGGTAATGCCTGGGAGGATAGCAGCATGACAAATGAACATATACTAAACTGCCCCCCCCCTCTACTCAAAGGAGGTTAGTATCATGATGAATGAACGAATAGATACTATGATGGGGGGAGGGTATCATGTAGAAGACATGATAAATCTTTAGTTAGGTTTGTTCTAAATACCTATATGAAATGGCATATCAGCAGGAGAGCCATTTTACATATAATCATCATCATCCTTATCATATTCGGTTTAAAGTCCATTTCACATGCTGGCATGTGTTGGATGACTTTTAGAAATTTACTTCCAAACTAACCTATCTCTGCACAGGTCTTTATCCCCCTTTCTTTCAAGTCCATTATTACCACTTACTCCCATGTTTTCGTGAACTGAACTTGCTACTTTAACTGTTCTACATCTACCAAACCAAGAACTCTCATCCATTCTTTCAACGTGGCCATATCATCTGAAGTCTCCTGTTCTGTCCACATCTCCCTATACTGTACAGATTTAATCTTCCTCTGAACAGCATGATACGATCGATATGTAATGTGAGTGTTAAAGAGTGGCTTAGATTCAGATCTAAGCCAGTTTTTAACACTCACATTACACATCCATCATATCATTCTCATACCGTTTCTCTCCATGCAACACATATCCTCAACTCTCATTGGCTCTGTTTCACTTCTATACCTCATGATACTGTGTACAGATGCCGGATAGACTCTTCCCTTTGTCGACAGTAGTAAATGCCTCTGTGAAATTGCATATCAGCAGGAGAGCCCCTTTACAGCTGTCATCAACTTTTTGGAAGTCACAAATAGGGGGCAGACGATATTTGTTAGCAATTTTCAAGTGCTAATTTTATGCATTTTTTTCTTTTCGTTGTTATCAATCTTAACTGCATTAAAACAGTAATTAAGTAATTTCTATTCTCTTTTTGCAGATTATGGACCATCTTGAACTGCCATAGTTACAGTGTTCTCATTTGAATCCATGCTAGAAGGATAAATAAAGAGATCTCAGACTTCCTCAGTATCAGCAGGGGGACGGTAGAAAAAGTCGAAAAAAAATTGAAGGATTCAACATCAGAGAGAAAAATGCATCACCGACAATCTGACGTTATCAGAACGTGTCATCAGCAGTGAAGGTGATGCCATGCCACTTCACTTCTTCCCTGACAGCCTCAGGATGAACGCTAATGGCTACATCTTCATTCTGAGCAAGGCAGTCAAAGTAGGCCATGTAAACATGGTTGCATGTTTAGTGGGTTGCATAGTTGCAATGCATGTGAATAATAAGCTTGCTGGGGGAGATATTTAACCAAGGGAAGAGAAACCACACAAGAAATTGGAAATATGTCTGGTCTAAAGTTTTGACCACCCAGAATTTGATTTCTTCTTGGAAAAGTTAGTGTCTTTTTAAACGGGGGAGGGGTCATTCTGAGAGCAAAGTACTTGAAAAAAAATCATGTACAGCTAGATACGGAACTCTCTAGACCAGTGTTTCCCAACCCGGGTTCCACGGAACCCTGGGGTTCCTTAAGAGCTTGCCAGGGGCTCCTTCAAAAGATACTGATAAATAGATTGTAATTATTATGCCTCTGCACATATGTGCAAATACATTTTTCAATTTTTTTTTTTCGAACCTAATTTTCTTTTACATGTAAGGAAATATTTTTGGAAATTTTGGGGGTATTATAACAATACTTTCAAACTATCATATAATTTTAAAAAAGTATAATGTTCACATAGAATATATTTGCAGAATACATTTGGTAAAGTTAAAACGGTGAGTGGTCAGAGGGCATAAAACTGCACATGAGCGGTTTGTGTGCAACCAAGTAAGTTGCTCGACTGGTAGACTGATTTCAGTAGCCCATTAGTCTCAATCTGTTCTTCCTGGCGCGCAGGTACAGTCACTCATTCATCCATATTATGTATATTATTGTTACCCATCATATAGGGATAATATATAAACTAGAAAAATTAGGTATGTTTGTTTACTTTAGTTCATTAAAATAGTAATGCCCACAGACCAGAAAACGCTTTGGATAAGCACAGATTTCGAGGTGATTAAAATAGTCATATTAAAAAAAAAATTTTTTTTAATATTGCTTGCATTATGAAGGAGAAATAAATAAATAAGATTGTAAAAT
This sequence comes from Sepiola atlantica, assembly GCA_963556195.1. NCBI lineage: Eukaryota > Metazoa > Mollusca > Cephalopoda > Sepiida > Sepiolidae > Sepiola > Sepiola atlantica. The sequence goes on along the minus strand of OY744516.1, from coordinate 69,021,997 downwards.
ATTTTTTATGTAGGGGTTTCTTGGAACATCACTTATAGGAAGAGTTCCACGAAGGTAAAAAGGTTGGGAAACACTACCCTAGACAGTAGTTTTCTTATGTCCATAAATTGGCAGTAGATTAATTTTTTCGAGTAGATAACCGGGTGGTCTGCCACAAAGGAGCAGAATATTTATATATATTCAAGCAGATGGGTAAGGGAGGGCAGTTAATTGGTTTTCTGGGCATATAAGGGTTAGTTGTGTTTGTGTGTCTCTCAGAGAGATTTGGAAAAGCATTCAAGTTACCTGATTTTTGTAATATTTTCAAGTATTTCCATTTGGCGTAACGGTTAGCGACGTAGGATTTTGACGTCGGTTTTTGACATCGGCCCAATTGGTTTATAGTTCGATCCCAACCAACCTCTAAGATTTTTTTTTTCTACATTGAAGGGGGGGGGGTAGGGAGGGGACGACTGGGTAGAGACACATATTAATACGATAGCGTGTTTGTTATTTTGTGTGTCACGCTTACATCAAAAGCAACGACCTTCCGAATCTTTGTATGCTACTCATGAATTGGAGCCAAATTTAATTTAATCTAAAGCATTTACAAAGTAAGGTTTATTCGTCGAAATCGGAATTAGTTGATCGATCAAATCGAGAAAAAAGTCGGACAGACGGACACAAAACCGCTTTTATTTATTAGACACAATCCTCTGAAATTTGCAATGCTTTTATTTATTAGACACAATCCTCTGAAATTTGCAATGCTTGAAGAATTCTTGATTCGTGAAATACTTTAAGCAAAGCAAAGCATGTAGTTACAACACAACTTTTAAAATAAATATACAAGTCAAATCTTATCATATTTTATTCAAACATGTATAGGTTAGGAACAAGATAATTAGTATTGAAAACATCATTTCGTGTAATTTACACGGGTCCGCTAGTAAAACATTGTTACTTGTTTTAAATTGGAGTTGTAATTTTGGTTGGAGGGAGAATGCTTCTGTTGCAGCACTGACTGACAGCCTGTGTAGTGAACGCACACAGATGCACGGTAGTGAACGCACGCAGATGCATGTTCATAGCCATAATAAAGCACTTAAAGCGTCATGATAGATTGAAAGATTTCTTTGTCCTCCCCGATTGGTGATGATTAATTAGAAACATTTAGATGGCACACCTTAATTACAATGTAGATATTTTAGTTAGGATGGTTTCAAATGTCTATGTGAAATGGCATATCAGCAGGAGAGCCACTTTACAGCTGTCAAGATGATGGCATATTACCTTAAAACATTGAAGGATTGGTACACAAATGTTGGTAATAATCAACAGCCACCAGCTTTTCAGAAGTCGGATACAGAGTGTGGATGATATTTGTTTGCAATTTTCAACTGCTAATTATATGCATATTTTTTTTTGTTTTCAGTCTTGTATTAAAAAAACAGCGACTATGTGTTAATACAATGGAACAACTGCTCTCTGGACGGAAATTCTTTTCTTAATCGTGGTGGAGCTCTCCAGAAAGAGTATGCATCCGTTTTGTTTTTGTTTGCACTTAGCAAAGAAAACAAATCACACTTTCAAATAACTCCTGGATTTTTCATTAAACTTATAACCTATTTAATCTGTTCTCGTGTAAACATGTGCAATGCTGCATGTTTAGTATGGTGCAAAGATGCATGCTGCAGATGACAGGCAGGTGATGGGGAAAACATCTGGCTTAAGATTAGATCACCCAAGAAATTGGCTAGCCCTTTGAAATAATGTCTTCTTAGATGTGCGGCTCCATGCTGTGATTGTGAGTTACTCTAGTCTTTGCAAAAGTTATGTTGCTACCAAATGGTGGCCCCCATGGTCAATCAGTTTTTATGTCTATAGATTAACAGCTGATGAATCTCAAGTGGTCTCATGGTGTGGTACAAGTGATATCTATATATAGTCCAGCAGAATGAGCCTTTGGTTCTTAAGCTGATGGACTATTTGTATCTGGTTGAAAGATATGTTTGTGCCCCCTACGTGTGTGGAGAGAGGGCAGCACAAAAAGCAACTTTTTTCCTAAACGACTCTAAGCAGTTTCAACTGAGAATGTGAAAATTAAGACAAAGACACCAAATACATATGTGAGGGGTGGGGAGAAACAAGAAGTCATTCTTTGATCAAACAAAAGTCATAACTCCTCTACCCCTTCATAAATTGCTTGAAACTTTAGCCTTTATTGTAAAATTTACATTTTCAGAGAAAACTGTCATAAGAGGCAAATCAGTTTTTTTCTTATTTAAAAAAAAAAACTCAGCAGATTTTGATCAAAAAGCTGACAACTAACATCTATGAGAGGCTCTAGCGATTTAAGCGCGAATCCGCTTTTTCTGGATTTAAAAAAGGCGGAGAATTCACATTCCTGCTCCTAAGTAAAAAACACAACTTATACACTAAAGATTTCTGGGCAGATAAAATATGGTAATATTAACTTTAAAAATATAGTAATATTAACTTTAAAAATCATAATTGCTGACTTGTCAAATAACGATTTTTTAAAACTCTTTCATTGGCAAAATATTTTATATTGGTGTATACCCTCTGTCAAAAATGAGCCCCCCCCCCCAAAAAAAATGATGCTTCGCTAGTGTTTGCACTAATATTCATACAAAAATCATAGAATTACGTCAGTAATTCATTTTTTCATATATAAATTATCATTTCTGATGATCTAAAGAAAAAAAAACACACCTACAGTTGACTTTTTATTTAGAGTGGAGGATTTCTTTCTAAATTAATTTCAGACAACGGAGGTTGTCTGACTTGCTATTTGCTTTCCAGTGTAAGTCTTTCTAATGTTTTTTTTTTTAATAGAATAAAACTGAACTATCATAAGTTTGACTTTGACTTCTGTTTTTGTAATTTTCTTCCAATTATTATTAGGTGGGGGGGGGACATAAAAATGTAAAAACATCAAAAACATTAGCGGGTAAAAATGCGATTGAAAAAGAACAACGTCGTTCACTTAAAGAAATAAGAAAGAAAATAAGTTTGATTATGGGGTACTTATGCAGATTAGGACCCAAGCTAAAATCGACTTGGCGTCAGTTATGGTTAGGATTGGCTTGGGTCCTAATCTGCATAAGTACCGATTATGTAAACAGATTTGCATTCATCCTTCATTGGCCAGACTTGTGTGATGAAACACAGGGACGGATATATATTTACAAATAAATACACATTGCTCTTTATTATAGAGTGGAGGATGAACATCATTTATAGCAAAAGAATTCAAACAGTTTTATCTATATGGCCAATCTAAGAGCCATGCATACGTGACACTTAACATGCTTACTTGAATGACCAGATATGTGCAACTATTTATAGTGCCGGAAATTTTACGGACATTTGTTAGTCATACATGTTTATTTCCTATAACGTCTCTATATTATTAATTTATATGCGTAAGAAGCAATCTTGTACGTGACCATTCACACGCTTATTTTACTGACAAACTATTAAAGTTCCTGCACCTGTTTGCAAGGTACTTCCTTTTTTTTTTTCATTTTACAGACTTTTACTATAAAGATATTGAGGCATTATTTAAAACTTCATCACAAATATTATTGTAAACTACTGCTACTACTAACAATGTTACTACTAATAATAATATGATGTTACTACTACTACTACTAACTGTTACTACTACTACTAAATAATAATAATAATGTTCTTATTACTACTACTACTAATAATAACAATGTTCTACTACTACTAATAATGTTACCACTACTACTACTACTACTAATAATAATAATGTTACCACTACTACTAATAATGTTACTACTACTAATAATAATGTTACTACAACTACTACTAATAATGTTACTACTACTACTATTAATAATGTTACTACTACTAATGTTACTACTATTATTTTTTATTATTTTTTGTCTTTTTGCTCACGCTTGAGGTCAGACGTTTCGTGAATGATTTCCAACCTTTCCTGTCTGTTGCAATTTCGCCTGTGCCGCCTACCAGGAGAAGGTAGGCATCAACTGATCCTCTCCATGTCTTAAACAGCCTACCACGTGGCTTTGGGCCATCGCCATCAATGTAGGACACACTTTGGAGCATTTTGGATGACTGACGGCAGGTGACGTGACCATACCAGTCGAGACGTTATCGTGCGACATACTTTCTCATGGAGGTCTGTAGAGTAAGACCAATAATTTTCTCTATCCGATGCGCTGCAGCCAGGATTGTGTCATTCCGACTTGTATCGCAACTACTACTAATAATGTTACTCCACTTCGAAATCTAGTGAGCGATGTCCTCTTCTCCTCCTTCCTACTACCTCTTTCTCACAGAAGAGACGTTACTAGTCTTTCTCTACTCTATCGTTATTTTCATGGCAGGTGTCCTCCCCCTGTAAAACATTCACGATAAAAACTCGTCTGGCTATAACCACTGTCAATAATTTTCCTTTCTCTCTTTGTGTGCCTAAAGCTAAACGAAACTTCAATGAGCAAAGTTTTTTTTCTTAAAACTACCCTTATGTGGAACACAATACCGCGGAGCTGATTCCCAGCTGACTACAACATAGTCGTTATCAAGTATAATGTAAACACATTCTTGTTGAGCCGTCCTCTTAAATAATCAAATTCTGCCCAGTTTCCACCATCGTTACACATCATCACGGTGTTGGTTCACCGCCCACTTGATAAACTCATTAACCCTATCCTCGAGTGGCCTTTGATAAGTGGTGACTCTTTAGTAAAAAACCCAAATAAACTACCAATAATAATTTTACTACTACTAACAATAATAATAATAATAATAATAACTAGACCACCACCTGTGATTCGTTGGGTCAGTATTTGTTATATCTACTATGTTAATGAATGTAAGTTAATCAACGTTTGTTTACCCAAGACTTTTTCCTAACTTACTTTAATCAAAAAAATCAGTAAATGACCTGTAAAGGCAAAAATTAAGAAATGCCAAAGCTACAGCACTATACCTATGTATATGTAAGTAAAGCTATATTAGTGCATGTATAACACACATCTATGCAAGTACATTATCACAGGATAGCATAGAGCCAAATGTTAGCTTGCTTTCCTACGGCTTTTTTCCGATAGCCCTTAACAGCAAATACATGCTAAAATATACTTTAGTTCTGGGATTGAGTTATGTTTGAAAAAAATGTGTTTTAATTGTTCTAATTAGCTGTGATTTACAATAAACTGAACAAGTCACCCATCTCTTTGTTAGCTATGTATTTCTCTTGCCCCCCCCCCCTTCACTTTATATTAATTCAACCACTCTAATATTTCTTAATATCTCTGTGAGCATTTAGAGAAAGAGTTACTCTCTTTTTTAGCATTGCAACCTAATTTACATGTGTGTCTGTACACACATCACAAACAGAGGTAGTGAAAGGCATGCCAAGATGGCAGCCAATTGGACATATGTCCGATGGCTTGGGCATCCAGCCAGGAAAGAGAATGAATCTGCCCACGTGGATGGAATTACTACATTCTCTCATTGCGCAATATAATTCAGGGGAGACAACTTATTCTGATAATTCTGAACTAACTATAGCATTCCAACAAAACTAAAATAATCACAAAAGAAAGTTTTATAAAAATTTAATAAAAAATACTTTTAATAAATTTAATATATATATTCATAAAGCAAAGTTGCATGTGTGTGTGCGTGTTTTTTTTAGCTTTAACTGGGTCACCTTGAAATAACTTGCGCACATCAAAATGATCGGTAACTGACCTGTAATGGTAAAGATTAAGAAATGATAAAGCTACGCCACTATACCTATGTATATGTAGGTAAAGCTATATCAGTGCATGTATAACACACATCTATGCAAGTAGATTATCTCAGGATGGTATAACGCCAAAAGTAGAATATCCATTATTATACTAAATCTGAATTAATCAATGTTCATTTCCATACAGCTTCTTTCCTATATATTTTGATAACACAAAATATATGCTAGAATATACTTTAGTTCTGGCATTGAGTTATAATTGAAAAAAAAATCTGTTTTAATTGTTCTGTAACTCATCTCTCTCTTAGCTATGTATTTCTCTTGACCACTCCATGTTGACTCAACCACTCTCTAACAGGTTTTAATGTTCATGTATGTTAATAGTTTTTTTTTAATGTTTATGTATTTTAATATTATTTTCTTTAATGTTTATGTATTTTAATATTATTTTCTTTAATGTTTATGTATTTTGATAGTTTTTTTAATGTATATGTATTTTAATATTATTTTCTTTAATGTATATGTATTTTAATATTATTTTTTTAATGTATATATATTTTGATATTGTTTTTTTTTAATGTTTATGTGTTTTAATATTGTTTTTTTATGTTCATGAATTCTATTATTTTTTAATTTTTATGTATTTTAATATTTTTTAAAATGCTTATGTATTTTAATATTTTTTTAAATGCTTATGTACTTTAATATTTTTTAAAATGCTTATGTATTTTAATAGTTTTTTTATGTTCATGTATTTTGATATCATTTCTTTTAAATGTTCATGTATTTTGATATCATTTCTTTTACATGTTCATGTATTTTAATATCATTTCTTTTAAATGTTCATGTATTTTAATATCATTTCTTTTAAATGTTCATGTATTTTAATATCATTTCTTTTAAATGTTCATGTATTTTAATATCATTTCTTTTAAATGTTCATGTATTTTAATATCATTTCTTTTAAATGTTCATGTATTTTAATATCATTTCTTTTAAATGTTCATGTATTTTAATATCATTTCTTTTAAATGTTCATGTATTTTAATATCATTTCTTTTAAATGTTCATATATTTTAATATCATTTCTTTTAAATGTTCATGTATTTTAATATCATTTCTTTTAAATGTTTATGTATTTTAATATCATTTCTTTTAAATGTTTATGTATTTTAATATTTTTGGTGTTTGGTTTATTGTTTTATTCTACGGCATATAAACCCTCTTCGGGTTATTTAACGCTTCATCTGGTCATTTTGGTGAAAGTTTTTATGTTTCAAGTTCTTTACATGTTCAAGTATTCATTCATGGTGTTTGGTTTAGTTGTTTTGTTTTACAGCATATCAACCACTTTTCAGGTTATTAAATGCTGTATCCGGTCATTTTGGTGAAAGTTTTTATGCTTCAAGTTCTTTATATGTGTAAATATTTATTCATGGCTTTTGGTTGATGAAAGAGAGGGAGAGGAGAGGGAGGGAAATTATTTTTTGTTTTGTATTTTTTAGAACATAATTGAGTTTTGCAAAGAAAAAAAAACAATAAAACATCAATGTTTGATGCATTTTAAGTCAGGAAGTCAATAACTTCAGAGAGCCTGGTGCAAAACAAAACAATTTCTAACCTAATGGGTTCTGCACTGTCTGCCAAGCTCCAGCCTGACACATCAGAGCAGTGTTGCATCTTTATGCTTGCTCTACATGGAATATACTCAGATGAACTTATTGCACTTGTACCCCCCCCCCCCTCTCAACATAAATACCCCCAGCCCACCTGACTAGCAGCAAAATCGCACACCCTTCTTTGTAGAGATCCTTAGATGCTGAAAATCCTTTTTACTCTTCTTTTTTCTGACCACTTGCCTTTGGAATTTCCCCCTTGCTCTTTGTTTCCCTGAAACTGTACCAACATGCAGAAATTTGAATGTAATGTGAACAAACATCTTGTTGTCCAACTCCCCACCCAGGTTGGCCCTTACATAAATCTGTCCCCCATCACAGTAGCTCCTTACGCTTCCGTGGCAATATGCCTGGTTTTGATGACAAAAAGTTTAACCCCCCCCCCCCACCAAAAAAACCCCACTAATATACTCAGTCAGATCTATGCAATCAGCATCCAAAGGTTAATTAGCCTCCAAACGTGTTATAATATTTATCTGTATCTATCATCTAACATATTAATAGCATTTAAGCTGGCACATCAAACTTTGCCTCTGACTAGCCAATTTTCATTTATTTTTTTATGGAAGTCACTCCAGACAAAACATAAAGCTACTTGATGTAAGGAGCTAATCATAATAATAAAAAGGGAGAGGAAATTAGAATCACTACAAGACAAACCAAGCCTGAAAGAAACCCCACCACCAGCGTTCTATCCCTTGGAGTCCAAACAGGCTAGCCAAAAAGTAAGCCCTTCAAGAGCCCAATAGGGAAGGAAGGGTTTACAAGGCTGGTTAATAAAAAATGTCTATCCCTAAACTGGTTAAGTGGCTGATCAGAAACCGGTGGTTTTTATAGTGACATCATCACCAGAATGTAAGGTTGAAAAAATTCTAAAATTCCTTGAAGCAGAATTTGTTATTGTTGTATCGTGTTATAGCTTGAAAATTCTTTGAGGATCCTCATGTATTAAAAGATTAGAAGTTTTGGAAAGCTATTTAGATCCAGTCATTTTTATAAGTAGAGATTAATAACAAAAACAAAATTAATAACCATAACAATTAGTTATAGTTTTATGACAATTTGATTCAATTTAATGGCTGAACGGTACTGTATCAATTAAAGTTAACTGTTAAAATCCTATTTAAAATGTTTTTAACAACAAAATAATGTATTTCAATTTCATTTCTTTCATAAAATATTTCATCCGTCTAGGAAGAAATTTCAGATGTATGCCATCTCAACTATATAGCAGCAACAGAAGAGGGCTTATGGAATTTAAAATACTTGGAATTAGAAAATATATGGGCAGATCAAATAGCTTAGTTATTAGTGCAGGTTCCGGTTTCAATCTCTAATCTTAGATTGTTGGGTTTTTTTGCTTTTTTTTCTTATAACCGGTTTTAAAATTCTTAGCAGATCATCATGTAATTATAGTTTTAAAACAATAATTTAATAACCAAATGGTACTGTAATAATTTAAATATATTTTTAAAAAAAAAGAAGAAAGTTAAGACACACCTGAGCAACACCTGGTACGTACATACTGTAGAATACAAGATTAGAAATCATGAAACTTTTCGGACATTATTTAAAACTAGTATTTAAATGCGATGTATACAGGGCTCCTTTTTGCTGGAGCGAAGGGCTCATTTTATATTCAGCGGGAGTTAAGTGGGAGCAACTCCATTTGGGACTAAAGATCGGTGGTGTTATCGCTCCGCGCTCCAAAATTATGATTTTTTTTTTTGAAACATTAGTTTTTTATTCAGCAATATAAAGGAAAAGTAAAGAAAGTCTCAGAGTTTACTCTGAATTATTTTTTTAAATTATATCTCTGGTAAATGTATATGAGAGAGAGAGAGAGGAAGAGGGAGAGGAAGCGAGAGAGAGGGAGAAAGAACATGGAAACAGAAACTGAACTTTTCCGGTTTTTTTCACATCTATGTGTTACATTTTTGATAGGACAGTGTTCTTAAGGCAGGAGACAATTTGGCGTCAAATGTCTTTAAATGTGCCAGTGAGTCTATAGATGTATTTGAAGTTATTTTCTTATAGATTTGAACTTTTTTTGTATTCATGACAAGGATGTATATTGCTGATTGAATAAATAAGCCAATTTTTCTTTTAATTCGTGTTTTTAAATAAAGAATATTAGGTTCAATTATACTATAGGGCGGCATTGGATTTTCTCACCCATTTCGCTCGGTATTCACCCAAATGTTCGATAAAATCGATTTTTGGGGTGAAATGGTACATTTTGTCCTGACAAAAAATTCTAATTTATTTTTTAGCATATATCAAATTGAACTTTTATGCCACATTTATACCCGTCGTCTTTTCGGTGACATTTTGTTATTCTTAAATTCACGACTAGTATATTTTAACCTTTTCATGTTTGCTTTTAAATTCGTTAAATTCCGTTAAAACTTGCTTTTGTAAATAGAATGTTCAAAGTTTGTTTTTTGTGTGTAATAAAATGTTAAAGCAGTAAAAATATCTTTAGTCCAAGGAAAAACCAATAAAAACCAACATGGCCGCCAGCGATTAAGACCTGGAATTAAAGTTAGATTCTCAACACTTTAAAAAGTAAATGAGAATTTTATTTCAGGACCAAAAATATAATTAAGACCAACAATCAGTTTTATTCAAAATTTGGGCGAATACCAAGCAAAATGAGCGAAAGAAAAGAGTGGTCCCTATTCTACAATTAAACCGATGTTTAAACTTAATTAAATTAAAGAAAATATCTTACATTTTAATTTAAAAAAGCAAAGAATTAGACTTTCTGACTAATTTGTTGTCTTTTTAGAACCGAAAGTAGCATAGATCTCTTTCTTTATCTTAAAAAATCTATTATCGAATATTAAAATTGTAAACAGTTTGTTTTTGTTAGAGATTTCAAATATAGACGTTTTCACCTTTTTATTCAAATTTTTAATTTTAATAAATGTTTTTGTCCAACCGAGGAAAACTTACTCCAGTTAATTTTTCTGTGGAGGAAAATTTGACCCGATATTTTTTCAACACCCAAGGTCTAGGCCAGATATTTTGTATGAAATTTTAAGACATTAAATAGATCTCTGAATTGTTTATTGACAATTTATTGATATTTTTTGGCCAACTTATGAGAAATATTTTTTTTATTCAATCTTTAAAAAATAAACTTCATTGAGTTTTTTTTCGCTCCAAATTGTACTATGAAAAGAAAATGGATAAATCGATTTGTTTGAAAGTACTTGCGCGTTTCTTTGTTGTAAATAATAATATACATTATACAATATAGTTACGTTCATAAAACCAACAAATATTAAACAACAGTACGACGATTAATGTTGCCCTGGCTGTCTCTCCTCTCCCAGATAAATGTTTTCTTTAAAAATAAAATAATTACTAATAATGTTTAAAAGCAAAACTTTATTTACTTAAAGCAAATCTAAATTCCCTTCCAAAATAAATAGAAAAAATATCGGGTCAAATTTTCCTTTCCTGAAAAAATAGGTTGTTAATGTAATCAATATTAAAATTGTTTTAAAATACTTATGGGATTTTTCTATTTCTATTTTATACCTCAGGAAACGAAAATTTACGTATAATCCTATACTTCGTCCGACATGTTCTCCTATAACTCTCAAAATATAGCGAGATTTTGTCAAATATTATCTTACGGTCTTACACTTAAAGTGACATCTCAACCCATATTGACGAGATCCTTTGACGCCCATCCCTATCCTTTGACCATTCATTGGCAGAATAGAACGTTTATGAAAGAAGGTACATTTTTATTATGGGGCGCTGAAAAAGAGCCGCTCCTTTTTTATAGGAGTTGGAGCAGGAGCGGCTCCTTTTTGAAAATGGGGAGCGTGAGAGGAGCCAGCTCCAATTTTGGGCATTGGAGCAGGAGCGGGAGCAGCTCTAAAACTAGTGGAGCGCGTAAAACCCTGGCTGTATACATGATCATTCACAAGCTTACTAGATTGACGAGCTATTAAGTGTCTATGCTGGTCTGCAAGGTACTTCCTTTTTTTTTGTTATTATTTATTTTATAGATCTTTACTCTAAAGATATTGAGGTATTATTTAAAATTAGATCACAAAGCTGTTACAGTATATAGGCGTTGAAAAGAAACACCTGACCTTACTGCCTAAAACCGATTTAAAGGCTAGTGAATTGATCTTTGAAATGACTTTTAAAGTGTGGATGACCACTGTAATATAAATGTTAATAGTCCATGAATGATAAATTCTATTTTACGCATAGATGGAACCCTGACAAGTATTACGACTCCGGGTCAGAGTATATCTGGGATTAATGGTGACTAAAGGATGACCACACTCAGCAAATCTCTCAAATGTGGGCCTCACCACTGTATGTAATTGTACGTGTGTGTGTGTGTGTATATATATATATATATATATATATATATATATAGATAGATAGATAGATAGATAGATAGATAGATAGATAGAGTGAACCATGACAAATATTACCGTTATGGTTACTAAATCGGAAGATGTAAGGTCTGACTAATTCTTAGGATTAAAAAAATATCCAGCTCTGACTCCTACGATTCCAAAAGTATCCGACTCCTTTTAAAATCTTTCAATATCTAGACTTTCTGTTGATTCTTCGGAGATTAAAATATCAAACTCTGACGCTGAGCATTCTTACAAGTCCAATTCTAACCCCTAAAACCTCCAACTTGGCAACTTAGGATAAGAGTTGATCTGCGATTATTGGTGACTAAAGGATGACTCCATACTCCACAAATCTTTCAAACTTGGGCCTCACCACCAGATGTAATTTAAGGTCATACTCACAACCAGATGGTCAACCTAACAAAACAAAATCGAGTTATTTCCCTTGGATCAAAAAGTAAGAGTTATCGCCCTTGGATAAAAGAATCGTCTGCTGAACAGTGAAAAGTAAACAGAACGGTCTCACAATCAAACAAGCATCTCGCGTTCAGCAGTTTTTCTATATTTTAAATTAATGTGTTTGTTAAATAAATCTGTTAAAGGTTCTACTTCGTACTTCCTTGACTTTTCTAAGTTGTAATTGAACTGAAATGTATAAACATCAAGACGTAATAGGTAGACAAAGTTTGAGTAATTAATAGGGTTGGGAAGTAGGGTAGGCAGAAGGGAAAATAAAGTAGAAAGAGCTGGGAAATATGGATTTCAGTGGAGTTGGTGGGGGAAAACACCTTGCTCTCGGGTGTTTGAGGCCATTTAGTGTCAAGATCAGGACTTTCATCATAGAAGTAGGGTTAGGGTTAGGATATAAGTGTATTTATTTACCTCTTCTGCTGGAGGTTAGACAAGGTCAAGTGAGGTCTTGAAAAGCAGCACACTAGGTGAAGTGCATTTTGGCCAACAAATAATACCTGACCAGCCCGCGTTGGCATTCCCTGATAGAGGCCCCTCAAATGATCAACAATAAAATAATCCCTCCTTAAAGAGAGAAGGTAAAGCCTGGGAGAGTGGATCTCCTAGGATTGAACAAAACCATATCATAGCCCGACAGCAACAAAGTCACTATCAGACTGATTTGTATCATAAGACTGATTTGTATCATAAGACTGATTTGTATCATAATTCTGATTTGTATCAATTCTGATTTGTATCATAATACTGATTTGTATCATAATTCTGATTTGTATCATAAGACTGATTTGTATCATAAGACTGATTTGTATCATAAGACTGATTTGTATCATAAGACTGATTTGTATCATAATTGTGTGAATCTAATTTTCATGATGATGTCATCTTTTGTGTGCATGTCAATACAAGTGCAGACAATTCGCTCTCATTTTGTCTGAGGTCAGCGTAACTTTGGACATGGTTGAGTCGGGTCAGATCAGAAGATCAATGCGACATCTTCATATCCATGGCTGATAGTCTTCTGTCTACTTCCTTCGTCGACAGTCAGCATTCAGAGACGTACAAAGCAGAAGTAGAAGTTTGAAAAATCAATATTTTATACTAATTGACATTTTTGCTAGTGTTCCAGATATCAATATATCTATCATATATCACCATTTAAGTATAACACCCCCAAAAAGCATTAGAATTGCCAGTTTCAGAGGAGCCATATTATAGATTAATCTGAAGATAGACTTAATCAGTGTCAAATTGCCGCAAACTTCGTGATTCAACTTTCCACTGTGAACTGAATGATTATCCAATTCATGAGAGAGGAAAAATAATTGGCCACTGTGCAGTATAGTTAACATAAAATAATGGGTAGAAAAGTAAAACAAAACAAATAGACAACAAATAACTAGAGTTGGGCGGTTTTTAAATTTTGGTTTCGGTATCGGTTTATGGTTCGGTTTTTCGTTTTTTTTGAAAAAAAATTTTTTACTATGGAAGCTATTCATTCTCTTGTGTGATGATTAGTTATTATTCAACGTTTAGTTGAATTATGCCACTGTTTCGATAATTTTGTGACTAAATCATTCTCCATGATATGAATCATATAAGTTTTAAGGTGTTGACTGTTGTAATCAAAGTTCTGATACCTTTTCAACAGTTAACTCGTTAAAACAGTGACCAAAGATTCATGAAAGATTTCTGAAGAATAAAACTGAGTTTGAATATACATTCTATCTAATTCTTTAACCCATCAGAAGCTAAAATATAACTCAGAAATGCAAGAAATTAAAAAACCAAAATTTATTTAAATAAACAAAATAATTTTACAAATAAAATTAAGCAAAAATGATGATGAAAATGAAGTTGCATTGGCAACTACTTTTTTTCTTTTTAAATGTTTATACTCGCTCGCTACTTTTTGTTTATTTACTTTTATAACAAGTATTTTTTTTTAATTTCATTTTAATAACTTATTTTTTTAGATAACTCTGAAACAAACATAAATAATTATTTTACAATTTTGAGTTGAATCAAATAGATTTTCGACATCATACGGAACGCGTTTGATTTTTTCTTTTTCATTTGAAAATAGTTTATGCTAAAAATACGATGTCATGTTGTCTGTCGTATTTCTCTTTTTTTCATTTGAAAATTCAAAATGTTAATGATAAACAAACTGTAAACAAAGATTTCTTCCTACAAGTCAAATGTTTTTATCATATATTTGTTCAATCTGTCCTCTTACTAATATAACATTTTTTGGTAATATTCAATTTTATTCAAATCGGAAAATCTTTTCAACCGTGTTTCCTTGTATATGGTGGCTTACTGTAGTAAAAACACAATACCGAACGGTTACTGTTTTAAAAAAAAAAAACGATTCGGTATTCGGTATGGAGACGAAACCGAAAAAACGCTGTTTTTCGGTAAAACCGTCCATCTCTACAAATAACTGTTACCAAACGATAGAACATTTAATATTCTATCAACCTGTTAGTTTCAAAAAGTTTAAAACTATTTCTAAGTTTTGTTATTTCAAAATTTGTGTTGTTACTTTCACTTTCGTAAAAAAAGAAATAGCGTCAAATTTTTATTTTTTTAGCTGATCGCTTATTTCAGGCTTAAAAGATACAAAAAAAAAAAGAAAGGCTAACGGTACCACTAATCCTTAGTCCAGTGATGGTTTCCAGTCGGATTAGGGTAAGTATTTTTTTTTTTTTGTTATCTTTTAAGCCTGAAACAAACGATCAGCCAAAAATGAAAAATTCAAAACTATTTCCCTTTTGCCGAAATCGACTAAGTGAAAGTAACAACACAAATCCCGAAACAACAAAACCTACAGATAGCTCCAAACTTTTTGAAACCAACAGGTTGATAGAATATTAAACTCTCCATCGCTTGACAACAGCTACCTGACAAGAGAGTTTTGTTTTCTTGTGTTTTTTTTCAGAGGACTTTGGATTGACAATTGAACAGACCCTTTTCTACATGGATATTTCAAGCCGGTCGGGTCTCTTTATTACACTGATAACTGTTAGGCTCCTACCCTCATAATTGAGCACTTTGTTTCTGTATAGCAATACACAAAGCTACCAAGGAGGCCGAGAAAGTCAAGCTTATTGCAGTAACTAGTAAGGTTAATAGGAAGGAAGTACTTGCTGTGATTTGAATGATCTTGTTGGAAAGACCCCTTAGGATTCTGAGGGTGTGCATGGAAGAAATGGATATGGTGATAGAAATACAGAAGGAGAAAGAATTTTAGAATTTGGTCTTGCAATGGACATGTTGGTTGCTAACACCTTTTTTAGGAAAAAAGAAAGCCATCTCGTTACATATGAATCTGGTACCGCAAAAACTCAAGTAGACTATCTGCTGGTTAGGAAAAAGGGAAGAAAGCTCTTAAGTGATGTCACAATTTCTTCACCGGGTACGGTGAAGAAATTGTGACACAGCACAAACCGGTTATTTGCAATTTCACGCTGATGAGGGAAAGAGGAAGTTTATCTCCAGGAGAAAAGTGTGGAGGTTGAATGAAACGTGAGTTTAGAGACCAAGTGATGGAGTATTCGGCTACCAGATCTACTACAGGAAGTGTGAAAGATCAGTGGAAGACGCTGAAAGATATAATGTTAGAGGTAATAGACTAGACTTGTGGGTGAACGGAAGGGCCCTCAAGGCATGAGGTGAGAAGGTGATGGAATTAGGAAGTTGAGACGTGTATCAAAGAAAAGCGGAAGAATAAGAGTCAGTGGATAAAAGGTTTAGTGAATAAGGATGTATATCTGGAGGCAAAGACAGAAGCAAGAAGAGCAATATACAAAGCCAAGAAAGACGCTGAGCAAGCCAGGTTTCCAGATATACTACGAAGGAATGACCAAAAAAATGAAGTATTTAGGATAGGTAAAATGATGTCAAAGACAAATATGGATATTTTTGGAGAGAAGTGCATTCAAAATGACAATGGAGTTAGCAACAAATTCTTGAATACAGAGTTTTCATGGAATCATGAACACCTAAAAGTTGCAGAAGCAATATCTGGTCCAGCTATAAGAATTGAGAAAGAAATGGTATGGGAAGCTGTAAGATGAAGAAGGATAAGGCTGCAGGACCCTCAGGCATTGTTGCAGAAATCTTGAAGATTGCAGATGAAACAGGTTTGAAAAATCAGATTATAAAAGAGGTTATCCTGAAATACTGGGAATTAGTATAATTGTGAATTGTTACAAGGGTAAAGAAGAAGCACTAGATAGAGGTAATTACAGAGGATTAAAGTTGATGGATCAGGTGATCCTGAAAGTGATTGAGAGAATAATTATTATTAAGCAGCAAATAAGTAAGCTAAGCATAGATGAAATGCAGTTTGGTATTATGCCATATCAAAGTACTACTGGTGGTATATTTATCCGGAGACAAACTCAAAAGTACCTTTATTAAAAAAAAAGGCCCACATTTTTCTTTTGTGGATCTGAAGAAAGCTTTTGACAGAGTGCTAAGAGAGGTTGTCTGCTGGGCTTTGCGTAAACTAGGGGCAAACGAGTGGTTCGTGAAGGTTGTTCAAGCAATGGACAGAAATGCTCTAAGTCGTGTTAGAATTAACAGTACATTTAGTGACAGCTTTAATATTAAAGTTAGCGTACATTAGGGGTCTGTACTGAGTCCATTGCTTTTCATCTGTATCTTAGAAGTTTTGTATGGGTTGTCTGGAAGAGATGCTGTATGCTGATAATTTAGTACTTGTTTGTGAAACAATGGAAGATCTATTTGAAAGAATGCTATGAAAAGTAAAGGTCTGAGAATTAATGTTACCAAGACCAAAGCAATAATCAGTGGTTGTAGTGTTGGAAAGCTCCCCAAAAGAGGACATTTCCCCTGTTCAGTTTGTGAAAAGGGATTTAGATGCCGTTCAATTTTTTGTGGTAATGTAAGCATTGGGTACACAAGAAGTGTAGTGGAATTACATGGAGAGAAATAATATAAGAATGACACAATGAATGTGTAACGTGAATCTTAAAGACAGGCTTAGTTCTAACAACCTCAGAGGAAAATTAAATCTGGACAGTATCGGGAGATGTGTACAGAACAAGCGACTTCGATGGTATGGCCACTTTGAAAGAATGGATGGGAGTTCTTGGGTTAGTAAATTTAGAGCAGTTGAGTATCAGATTCAGTTCTCAGGAGAAGGCAAAGGAAAACATGGGAAGAAGTGATAAAAGTGGACTTAGAAAAAGGGGAATAAATAAAGGCCTGACCAGAGATAGGTTATTTTAGAAGCGAATTTCTAAAAGCCGTCCAATGCATGCCAGCATGTAAAACAGACATTAAACCTATAATGATATAGCAAGTATGAATTGAAAAAAAACTTAACATACCTTGTCAGTTAATCGTAATAATTTATTTTACTTATGTCTTGTAGGATCTTCAGACTTAAACTGAACATTTTTAACAACAACTGCGAAGAAATATAAAAAAGTTCACACATAGCGTAAGGGGGAGTTCTCTTCTTTCTTTTTGGAAGGAGGAAATTCAGGTCTTCAATCCTGATTTTGTTGGTTGTTTCAACCCGGATTTCTTCACCATATAAGTAATGAATTAAAAGCATTTTTGTTTATAGTGAAAACAGAGTGCTCAATAATTTTTTAAATAGAGCAGTAGTAGTAGTCATAATAATAATTTTGATCAACTATACAAAAATAATAAAAAAATAGTACATTTATAATGGCTTTAATGGGGAGGGGGGTCTATAGTATCACAAGTGAACCGTGAGTTTACTTTCGGCAGCTTCATAACTCTTACTTTCCCCCTATTTTGTTCTTTAGTCCTGTTTCTGACAAAGGAGGAAGAATTTCTGTTTTTATAAAGTCAGCTGTTGTTTTGAGTGGGTGGTGTGTAGAGAATTTCAATCCTCATAGGCTTCATCATCAGAATCTATCCATCTCATTAACCCTTATCCTCAATTGTTTTTGGCTTTGATAAATGGGTACTCAGTAGTAAAAAAACATGCTTATTTCACAAAATTAAAACCTTTGAGACCATAACTTTAATTATGTAAAGCTTTATTTTCAGTTTTCAACTTTTGTTGTATTTTGAGGTAAGGTCTCTCAAACCTTTTAAATGGGTCTTTGACAAAGCATTTGCACCTATACAGTCAGATCAAAATCAGTGTTATTAGAAAGAAAAAAAAAGAAGCAAAGTGCAACAAGTCATGTAAAAGAACAGTTAGAAGATGTGTATGTCTATATAATGTTTGACTGTTTGTCCGAGGCGACTTTAAATGTGAATATGATAGACATTGTTACTACCAATGGAGCAAAAACAGACAGAGAATGAGACAAAAGCGGCTATGCCTAATCTTTTGTTAGATACAGTCAGTATAACAAATGTTACAGCCAAAATCTTAAGATGGGATCAAAATTAATGTTAACATTAAATAGAAAAATAATCTAAATATATAAAAAACCATGAAACAAGTTAATGTCCATTTTTTTCTTGATTAAACATAACTTTGACTTTTATTATTACATTGATTTATTTTTTAAATTTAATATTCTTGACTATAATAAAGACCAATGTGTATTTATTTGTATATAAATAAATATATGTACTACCATTCCATTATGGGTAATTCCATGTCAAATCATTCAGAAATTTAAGATTTTCAAACCTATATCCTCAGATTTTGTTGTAACTTGCAACACAGATGGACATAATAAAAACTAAGAAATCCTGAAAATTTGAGCATGTAACTCCAACCAGTTTCTGATTTAGAGCATTTTCTGTTTCGCATAAATCGTGTGAGATGTCGCCCGGGCGACATTTTAATAATTACATTTTCTTGAATATTTTCAGTTTGGAACATGATGTGATCCTGAAAATTTATACAGGTAAGTTTTTCAACCTGAGGAATCCAAAAATGGCATCAGCTTTGCTTAGAAATGAAGTCTTCTATAAAATTTAATAAAATTTTATGAATTTTTCACATGTGCACTGATATGCAGCAAAAATATGATGTGGCTCATATGATAATGGGTTTTTTCTTTTGGACATTCATTTCGACACTATGAAGTACCTCTGGACCAAAAATGATAAAAAATATTTGTTTTGTTCACCCAGTGTCTATTCAAAGTTAGGTCTTTTTTCCGAGGGTTCAGAAATACCCTATTGAAGGAAGATAAATGGTCTTCCGACTTCATCTCACATACCCAAACACTAGTTTGGGTATGTGAGATGAAGTTGGGAGACCATTTATCTAAATTTATATAAAATTCACATTGAAATAAGTTTTAGAAAGTAAAAGTTAAATAGTAAAAGGTAAAACAGTTACACAGTGATCAGATATTTACAATAAAAGTGGACTTCACAACAAAAAAAACAAAACCGCATATGACAACAATATCTACATGGGTTATTCTCATCAATTTTAACTGAGAATAAATCTTGAATGGTTTTACTTATTATGAATTATAACATAGATGAAGTTAGTACTGTTGGTGTTTATTTAGTAACTGCATAGTTCTTACTCAGGTAAAAGTTTTGGGTTGTTAACACCAACCATTGTAAAATGACTGAGCGGATCATCGTCAAAATGTCCCACGCGCAACGCCACTTTGGTCTAATGTCACCAAAATTACATAGAATTACACTTCATGCCAATGAGTATGCCAATGTTGGCTACTAAACCACAATAGCTGCTTAAATATTGATCATATTTCTAGTATGACAAAGTTTTTCTTTGACTTTTATGCCTGCATTACTTGGTGGTTACTTTTTTCAGTAAAATGTACCCTATACACAACGGAGCTGGATTAGTGCAAATTGATGATACATGGTTTGTTCCAATCAAGAAAATGCTTTGTGTTGTCTCCCCAACAACATATACAGGAAGAAATGTACTGCAACAACCCTAAAATAATTTTAAATGAAAAACACTATATTTATCTAATGAAAATATATAATAGTGG
Source organism: Sepiola atlantica (assembly GCA_963556195.1). Classification (NCBI taxonomy): domain Eukaryota; kingdom Metazoa; phylum Mollusca; class Cephalopoda; order Sepiida; family Sepiolidae; genus Sepiola; species Sepiola atlantica. Next base: position 69,001,749 of record OY744516.1, on the reverse strand, counting down.
TTAGTGCAATTTGTTTCTTCCATTATGCTTGCAAGGAAGTTAGGCAGCACTTGATTTTTATACAAAGAAATGGGCTGTAGACATACAGAAACATTTGAGGTAGGCACACATTTGTGAATATTTGAAATGTTGATTTTCCTTTCAATTCACTGGAAAAATGTATATAAATCTGTTCACTAACTGCTTACTCATCCCCTACTACCAAATTTAAGTGACCTGATTATCTCTATATATTCTATTTTATTGTTTTGTCTTCAATTCAAATTCTCTTTTTTAGAAAACAAAAAGAAAACAAGATGACTGATGAGGCTTGCTCCATTGGTGTCCAACTCAATTTGGAAAGTCACAAATTAAACTATGATCATTCCAAATGAATTGAAAATCTGTCAGACTTGAACCAAGACGTTGTTGAAATGTTGTGGAGAGCTAGGCTCAAGGAACACAAAAGGGAGTTATCAACCATCTGCTTTCATCACAAAAAATATTTTGGAAATGTGTTTGAACGTAGAGCAAAGGCCTCAAAGAAGTGTTGCGGTGGATTATTACAACATAAAAATAAAGTCAAAGGTGAACGGCCGATATCGTTAATATGGCCAAAGAGCTGGACACGTTCTTTGTCGTCAGTGTGTGAAGAAATGTCTGAGACTGATCGATGACGCAAACATGATGGACGCAGACTACACCTGTGACTTTTTGTAAACCCCACAAAAAACTTGAATATTAGTCTGAAATCCATGGACATTTCTCCTATCGCTTTACATGGTGTTGCTCCTCATAGTCACGTTCATAATGACAAAAGGAAATTAGAACAATTGATTGGAACACTCAAAAACGACCTGTCGACTGTATACAAAGTCGACGCTGAATAAGTGACCGTGTCAGAATCAGTGTATACTGAAAAAGAAATCACAGAGAAAGCATTATAAATGGATAGATTACACAATTTGATGAAGGAGAAATTGAAGAAAGCTTTGACTCCAGATGAAATCCAAATCATGACACTTGCTCCCGATTCGTGGTCTCGTGAATACTGTTCCAAATTCTTCAAGGTGTCAGAGTATGTTGTTCGAACTGCCAGGGAACTGAAGAAGGTGAGTGGTATTCTCTCAAAGCCCTCCCCTAAAAAAGAGAAAAACCCTCCCCAAAGACAGCAGAACTGGTAGTACATATGTATGAAAATGATGAATACAGCCGTCAAATGTCAGACAAAAACGACTATGTTAGTGTTGCAAAAGGTGTTCACAAACAAAAGCATTTAATACTATGTAACCTGCATGAATTGTATGCTGCTTTTAAACAGAAGTATCCCAATGTCAAGGTGGGGTTTTCCAAATTTTCTCAGTTGCATCCAAAGTGGTGTATATTAGCTGGATCTAAAGGTACCCATTCTGTTTGTATGTGTGTAGCATACATCAGAATGCAAAACTTCTTGTAGACGCCATTGGTTAGGACGCCTCTTACAAGGATTTGATCTCAAAACTAGTTTATGATTCTTCCAACAACGAATGCATGATGCACCGTTGTGAGGCATGTCCTGGCAGAGAAGCATTGCAGAAGTTCTTGGATGAAGAGCTGGTCGATTTGGATCCAGATGATGAATTTAAATTTAGTCAATGAGACACAGCTGACCGTGCCACATTAAGTACCCGTTCAACAACGTATGTAGAATACAAAGATTTCTTGATTGACAAAATCGACAATCTCACACGACACTCGTATATAGCAAAATGTCAAACTAGATACTTGACTAAAAAGAAAAAGAATCTTTGTTTGAATGAGGTTCTTGTCCTTGAAGACTTTGCAAAAAACTATCCATTTCTTAAACAAGACGAAATCCAAAGTTTTCATTGGAGCAAAGAATATTGCACCCTGCAATGCTTTACTACTGAGATTCCGATGGAACACTGAAGCATCTTTCATTGTTTTATTTCCGATGACAACATCCACGACACTGCATTCATGTATCAAACCCAGACAATGACGGTTCACTACATTCGTGCATTATTGCCCCATGTCAACAAAATAACTTACTTCAGTGATGGCTGTGGGGGTCAATATAAAAACTTTATAAATTTATGTCTGCATAAACAGGATTTTGAGATTAATGCAAAGTGGGTTTTCTACAAGCCACAGAACATCCCCTTGCGATGTAAAACGGCATGTGGCTAAACGGTCGCTTCAACATCCTCTGAATAATTCTGGATTATAGAGCCATTCCAGAAGTCTGCCTGGAGATGTCTGCAATCAAGTTCTTTGACATCAGTATAGAAGCTATGGAGGAGGTGAGAAAGTTTCTTGAGGCAAGATTTGCCAGGGGAAACACAGTTACTAGGAACCAGAAGCAGCCACAATTTTGTCCCGTTGTCAACATCGAACATTGGTTATAAGCTGTCCAGCGAGGATGAATCGTATACCGACACCCATGATTTTAACTTGCCATCAATTCTTGAGATCTCTAACATTTCACCAAAGCAATATATACCATGTGTTTATAATTTTTTCTGGTGGATTGGCATTGTGAATGAAATTAATGCAGAGGAAGGTGATGTAACCATCAAGTTCATGCACCCTCATGGACCACGCAAGAAATTCAATTAGCAACAAATTGATGATACATGGTTTGTTCCAATCAAGAAAATTCTTTGTGTTGTCTCCCCAACATATACAGGAAGAACATACAAGATAGCTGATGAGGAGTATGAAAAAACGATTTCTGCATTTCAGTGGCATAAAGAAAATAACAGTATGTAGATAATGTTGTTGTATGCTGGTTTTTTGTTGTGAAGTCCACTTTTATTGTAAATATCTGATCACTGTGAGACTGTTTTACCTTTTACTATTTAACTTTTACTTTCTAAAACTTATTTCAAGGCGAATTTTATATAAATTTAGATGAATAGTCTCCCCAACTCTCACATACCAAACTAGTTGCTTCCCCCAATAGGGTATTTCTGAACTCTCGGAAAAAAGACCTAACTTTGAATAGACACTGAGTGAACAAAACAAATACATTTTATCATTTTGGTCCAAACGTACTTCATAGTGTCTAAATGAATGTCCAAAAGAAAAGGCCTGTTACCATATGAGCCACATCATTTTTTTGCTCCATATTCGTGCACATGTGAAAAATTCATAAAATTTGATAAAATCTTATAGAAGACTTCATTTCTGAGCAAAGCTGATGCCATTTTTGGATTACCCGGGTTGAAAAACTTACCTGTGAAAACTTTCAGGGTAACATCATGTTCCAAACTGAAAATATTCAAGAAAATGTAAATTATTAAAATGTCGCCCGGGCGACATCTCACACGATTTATGCGAAACAGAAAATGCCTTAAATCAGAAACCTCTTGGAGTTACATGCTCAAATTTTCAGGATTTCTTAGTTTTTATGATGTCCATCTGTAGTGCAAGTTACAACAAAATCTGAGGATATGGGTTTCAAGCCCTGGATGATTTGACATGGAATTACCCTTATGCAAAGTTAGCAAGTAAAACATGTGTCTTTCTAGCCCCCCCCCCCCCACGAAACCATTTCAAGTTGTGAGGGAAAGCGAGAAAACAACTAAGTCAGACAACTTCACGCCGCCTGAAATGAATTTGGAAAAAAAGAGTCTATAATAAAAAAGAAATCAACATTTTTTTTTCTTTAGGTCATCAGAAATGATAATTTTTGTATGAAAAATTAAATTACTAATGTAATTCTATGATTTTGCATGAATATTTTAGTTATATATCTAGATAAATAGTGAATGCAAAAACTTGCGAAGCATAATTTTTTCCATCATTTTTGATTGATGGTGTACACTAGTTAAGTGAATGTATACATTTTTTACATTTATCCACCCCAAACAAGATATATTGGCACTAAAGTGTAAGGGGCTACTGTGGTAGGGGTCTGATTCATAGCAAGGCAATCTAGGTGGCCAGCAAGATTTTTGTTCACATTACATTTAAATTTCTGCACGTTGGTATTATTGGGAAAATCCAAAGTTACGCTGTTCAAGGAAAGAAGCTAGCAGAGTAGAAAATCGTTCACATCTCGGGACTTCTACAGTGAAGGGGTGGGATTTAGCAGCTAGTTGGGTGGGTCAGGTGTATTTTCGTTTAGGGGGTACAAGTGCAGTAAGTTCATCGAAGGATATTCTGTGGAAGTGCTTATAAAACAAGAACAGGGATGCAACACTGCGGCGATGCGACAGGGGCTGAAGCTTGGTAAACAGTGTGGGACCTTTTAGGAGAGGTCAGTGGTTGGTGCACCAGCCCAGATGTGGCAACAGTATGCCATGCAGAGGCGAATAGTGGCTTTGTAGAAATAAAATACTGGCAGGTTAAAAATGGTTAGGGTTAAAAAAATGTTTAGTCTTTAAAAAAAAAAAGAAAAAGTCGATTTACTTATTGATTTGAAGAAAATTATTAAACTCTTTCTTAAGAAAGGGGGGGGGGGAGTAATTGATCCTAACTGTAAGTTAATGAAAAATTACGTTGTTTCATTTAATGTCAGTACGAATTGACCATCCAGCAAAATAACTGGCGGAAACATTTGTTCGGATATGGTTCCTGTTCTGTAAAAGTACCAGAAAAACTGATTCAAAACAAAAACTATATAATGAAAATATGAAATTAAGCTTTTTACTTAAAAATAGTAGTCTTTGTCTTCATTGAGAAAATTTGTAGCATTGTTCCTGGCTTGGGATAGGGCTATTATCGATGGTCGCGTCTTTGGAAATTATGCCAAGAATCATGTTGACAATTAATATGTGATAGAATGGCGAATGATAAACATGGATAAAAACATGAATATTATTATGAATATTGAGAAGGGGTCACCATCTTGCAAGTGCTAAAGTTTTGTGAATGACAGATAGAAAACATAACTTAAAGAACAAAACATTTATATATTAACAATTTTTAAGTGATGTACAAGATATTTTTAATCAGTAAAGTTCATTGAGAAAGTTGAAAGTCAGTGAACGAGGAAAGACACGAGTGTTAGAAAAATACCCACAACCAACAAAATCCCACCCCTTCACGGTAAAGGTCCCCAGATACCGGAAAGCTTTCTACTCTAATAGCTTCTTTCTTCGAACTGCTTGCCTCTGCCTTCAGTTTCCCCGACTGTACCAACATGCAGAAATTTAAATGTAATGTGAACAAACATTTCACTGCACAACTCCCCACTTAGGATGCCCCTATAAATCTGGCCCCTAATTCTCAGTAGCCCCTTATGTCTCAGTGGCAATGTGCCTTGTTTTGGATGAATATAAGTTAAAAAACAAATTTTTTTGTTCCAAACTTCCATTGTGTTTGTATATTTAGTTTACACTTGTTAACTGGTGACCCTTCTATTTTCTCAATTATACATTTATTTCCATTTTTATATGTATGCATGCTTCTATCCCATTTTCTTCCTTCACAAAAATATAACATTTATAACCAATTTATATTAATTATCGGCGTGGTTCGTGACGATTTTTTAAAAACACTAACATTATTACCTAAAATAATCTTATCAAGGCGAGGAGCAAAACTACAAAGTAATTTCATTCATTAAAGCGACGCGGTAAATAAAACCTGTCTGTCCCTATTTTTTTTTTTTTTTTTTTGAACAAAAACGCTGCATATAAAAAAAAATTAACACTTTTTTGTAAGTTTCCAATAAAATATTTTTATTGTGAACATTGTATGGATCAAGAGAAGAATAGGGACCCCAGATCATTAACACAAGACGCGGGACATATTTTGAAATCACCGGTTGACCTTGCAATACACGTGGTCTCTATTTACAAAACACTTGTAAATAGATCTTTTATTTATGTTAATATTTATTTTAAGGCAGAGAGTTCATAAATAAAACAAATAAATATTAACATGTTTTCTTTTCTTTTAACATGTATACGCTTTTTTAAAAATCGGCTGACTTGTAATCTGTCGTTTTGCAATAAACAAAACAATTTATCATTTTTTTTTTTACTTTTATTTACTAAATAAAAAACAAATTTTAAACGCAATTCTATATTTCGTGTTGTGTATTTTAAGAAAAAGTGGATACTTTTTTTTCTTTTCGTAGGGAGGCGAGTAACTAGCGAAGTTTTATTTATTTGTTTATAATTGTTGCTTACAGAAAAAAAAGGAAAAAACTTCACGAGGGCAGAAATGGGGGGGGGGGGTATGAAATATTTATCACCGTACTTAAGTAATCTTTCGTTTTGTAGGGAAAAATCAAGCTTCCCAAAAAGGGGCACTCTGGATCTTACCTCAGTTTAGAAGGATTTTTCCATACTACACATTGCTCCTAGCCCGAGGAGGCAAAACGGATGATTACGCAAGTTATTTTAATAAATAAACGAAATATATACGCTTTTTAAAAAATCGGCTGACTTGTAATCTTTCGTTTTGCCTCCCCACGAGGGCGGAGTTAGACTTCAAAAATCAGTTTCCAAACGGAAGCAATTTAAAATTTATGAAGTTTTTTCCTTTTTTTTCTGTAAGCAACCGGTGATTTCAAAATATGTCCCGCGTCTTGTGTTAATGATCTGGGGTCCCTATTCTTCTCTTGATCCCATTGTATTTACTGTAGGTACGTGCAAACATGGCGGCTTCTTGTACGGACTATGCTTATTAAAAAGCGCTTATCATTAATTATTTAATTAGTTTCCGTGTAAACTTTGATTGTGTTTGAAAGATAAAAGCCTAAACTTAATCTCTAAACGAAAAAAACTGCATATTTACGTGTGAAAAATAAACTATAATGAAATATGTAATTACGACGGTCAAAAACCCCAAAAATTCAATGAATTTTGAACTTTGAAAAAATTAATTGTAAAAATCCCTTAAAAGATAAATATAAGTTTTTGGGAACTATTTCAAAGATAATTATTAAATTAAAGTCATAAGACACTGAATTAAAAAAAAAAAAATCCCACGTTTGACTAAAAATTAGCAAAATTAGCCCTTCAAATGTGATAAATGAGTAAAATCCACCATAAGTTCATCGGAAAAGGACGTTGTTTACAAAATGACATTGTCAAGCAAAATATATGGAAGACAAAAAATGTCATAATTTATCAATTTTAACTTTATATATAAAAATGTAATAATAGTTTATAGAAGTTGAAAAATTATTATCCATTAATTTCTTTATTCTTTTTAAGGTTATAAACAAATTTAAGTACCCTTATTTTGTTATAATAAACAAGGAAATGCTTATTTAATTATTTGTGAGTGTACGCAATTATTTTTAACTGAAAAGGTTCAGTTTTTAATTTCGTAATACTCTGAAATTATTATTGATGAAGTCTGTTTACCAATGTTTTTCCTTAGAATTTGAAATAAAACTATTTCTTAATGTTAAAAAATTTATTTACGTTACGAACTGCGTCAATTTTATCATTTTTTTTACATGATTTAAAACTTTAGTTACTCGATTTATTCTTAACGTGTCGTAACGATAAATTACATTGATTCTTTTAAAAATAAAGTGGTTTTTATTTTTTATTTTAAGTGTGAAAAAGTAAATTAAAGTCAATGACTACACTGACAATTTATTCATTGAAAAAAAGTTAAAACAGTTATTTATTGATAAACAGAATTCAATTTTGAAAGAAAATGTCATGTTTGAATTCTCTTTATTTATTAATAAATAATTGTTTTTAACTGAAATATTTATTAATGAAAAAAAAGACAAAACAAATACAAATCTTTCCAAATAATTGACGATAAATTGTGAAATGAACGAAATTGTTGAATCTCTAAAAAAAAAAAAAAAATTGTGCTGTAAAAGTGAGTGATTGCTAATCCCACCTGGTTATTACAGAACGGGCCTACCATACTAATGAAAGTTCATCGTTAGTAGAAATTATTCAATTTTTTAAATTCTTTTTTTCGTAAGGTTCCTGGATCTCAAATTTGTCAATGTTTGGTTTATTTTTAAGATTATAAAAAAAATTTCTTGCGCTGATGATGTCACGTTCCTCTATGAAAGAGAAATATAATTATGTCGCATTTTTTATTTTTCCAAAAACTCTAATCATTAAAATCACATGAAATATTTTTTGCAATTATATTATTTTTTGGGTGAAAATATTGATTAAACAATGCTTTATTCAATAATAATATCGCTAATTCAAAAAATTAATTTTTCTTCGAGTTATAGTGATTTTATAACCACGGTATTTACTGGCCTTTTTCGTAATATATACGAAATATTTTGAAAAAAAAATTTAATTGTTAACATCTACGATCCTTTATTTACATAAGTAACAGTTAAAAAATCATGCATTTTTTTTTATTAATATATAAAAATATAACTTTAGTAAAGGTGTATTTTCTTTTAAAAAAATAATACATTTTCACTAAGATTTAAAAAAAAATAATGGTTTCATTATATTCCGTGATTGTTGATTAATAAATATTGAAAATTTCAGTAAAATTGGTTGATTTCCTGATTTTTAGTGTATTTTTAAGTAAAGGGGGGGTCAAAAAAAAATTTCATTTTGGGAATCGGCCATGGATTTTGCACGTACCTAGAAAAAGGGATAAAAAAAAATTTAAAAACAACAACAAATAGGCAACAAGTAAAAGGTGCCGAAGGCAAAATAAGTTTCTCTTCTACCTACCTGGATAAGTTTATTTGTGTTTTAACTTATTTTAAAGCGTTTTTTTTAGTTCGTTTAAAAATTAGTGTCGAGATGTTAAGTGATCAAATGCGTAATTTTTTGTTTTCAATTCTAAGATGTCGTCTCGCAACTACTCTTAAATCGAACTAAAAAAAACGCTTTAAAATAAGTTAAAACACAAACTCATCCAGGTAGGTAGAAGAGTAACTTATTTTGCCTTTGGTACCATTTATCTGTTGCCTATTTTTGTTTTTTTTCACCGCTTTTTCGTTCTGTTAGCTGTCGTTATAAATGCCCCAAAAATCTCACTCTAGAGAGTGAGATATGCCTTCTTTTTTGTTGTTTTTTTGTTTGTTTGTTTTTGTAACGCACGTTTAAATTTCATGAAGGTATGCCTTTTTCGTCAAATAACGCAAAAAAAAAAAAATCACGTGTACTAGCCTTTTTTCGGGCTAGAATTTGATATCGTTGTCGTATTAAAGAACCATTTCGCATTTTGATTTGTATAAATGTGTAATTTTCTTTTTTTCTTAAAAGAAAATTTTTACTTAAAAAAAAATCAAATGAATTCATTAAAATGATGCGAATATTGATTATCAGTCAGTACCATTTCACCTTGACCTTAACTTTTACTTTAACCTTCACCTTGAGAGTAAAGGAGATCGGTAAAGCTGCTGCTGCTTATTTTTATTTAAGTTACGAACGAGTACGATTTAATTCAGAAAATGTAGGTTTATGTTGTTTTAGGTTTTTGAAGGAGATTTTTGTTATGCTAAAAAAAAAGTAACTATAGCTAAATAAAAACATTTTGACCCTCCCTTCATTTAAAAATTCACTAAAATTCAGGAAATCAACCAATTTTAATGAAATTTTAAATATTTATTAATCAACAATCACGGAATATAATGAAACCATTATTTTTTGTTTAAATCTTAGTGAAAATGTATTTTTTAAAACAAAATACACCTTTATTAAAGTTATATTTTTATATATTAATAATAAAAAAAACGCATGGATTTTTTTTTTGTTTTTTATGAAAATAAAGGATTGTAGATGTTAATTAAAAATTAAAAAAAAATATTTCGTATATATTACGAATAAGGCCCCTAAATATCGTGTTAATAAAATCACTATAACTCGAAGAAAAATTATTTTTTTCAATTAGCGATATTATTATTGAATAAAGCATTGTTTAATCAATACTTTCACCAAAAAAATAATATAATTCAAATTGCAAAAAATATTTCATGTGATTTTAATGATTAGAGTTTCTGGGAAAATAAAAAATGCGACATAATTATATTTCCCTTTCATACATGAACGTGTCAGCGCAAGAAATGTTTTTATAATCTTGAAAATAAACCAAAAATTGAAAATTTTGAGACCCAGGAACATAACAAACATTTTTTTTTTTTTAAATTGAATAATTTCTACTAACGATTCACTTGGAGTGCTATGGAAGGCACGTTCTGTAATAAACAGGCGCGATTAGACCTCCCACCACTCTTCCCTCAAAATTTTATTTTCAGAGATTCATCGATTTCGTTAATTTCACAATTCATTGTCAATTACTTGGAAAGATAAAACGTAAGTTTGTCTTTGTTTTGTCATTAAAAAGTTTTAAATTATTTATTAATAAATAAATAGTTCAAATATGACATTTCCTTTAAAAATTGAATTCTATTTATTTAATTATAAATAATTGTTAATGTTTTTATTTTTTTTCAATGAATAAATTGTCAGTGTAGTCATTGACTTTAATCTACTTTTTCACAGTTAAAATTAAAAAAATGCACTTTATTTTAAAAAGAATTAATGTAATTTATCGTTATGACACGTTAAGAATAAATCGAATAACTAAAGTTTTTAATCATCATGTAAAAAAACTTGACGCAGTTCGTAACATAAACATAATTTTTAACATTAAAAAAAAAAGTTTTATTTCATATTCTAAGGAAAAACAGGTAAACAAACGTCATCAATAATTATAGAGTATTACTGAATTAAAAACTAATACCAAGTTAAATATGAATCTTTTTAGTTAAAAATAAATAAAATCTTAATTGCGTACATTCACAAATATTTTAACTAAATAAGTATTTCCTTTTTTATTACAACAAAATAAGGGTACTTAAATTAATTAAATTTCTTTATAACCTTAAAAAGAATAAATAAATTAATAGATAATAATATTTTAACTTCTATAAACTATTACAAAACCATTTTTATATATAAAGTTAAAAATGATAAATTATGACATTTTTGTCTTCCATATATTTTGCATAGCGATAGTCAATTGGTAAACAAAGTCGTTTACCGATTAACTGATGCCGGATTTTACTAATCTAACTTTTGGGGGGATAATTTTGCTAATTTTTAGTAAAACGTAGGTATTTTTTTTATTATTATTCACTATCTTATGACTTTAATTTAATAATTATCTTTGAAATAGTTCCCAAAACTTATATTTATCTTTCAAGAGACTTTTACAAGTAATTTCTTCAAAGGTAAAAATTCACTGAATTTTTTGGTTTTTCAGCCATCGTGATAACATATTTCATTATAATTTCTTTTTCACACGTAAATATACAGTTTTTTCCTTTTAGAGATTAAGTTTAGGCTTTTATCTTTTAAACACAATCAAAGTTTACACGGAAACTAATTAAACAAGTGGCATACCACAGGGCAGTGTCCTCGGACCGTTGTTGTTTGTCATCTTCATTAACGATTTGCCAGATGAAATCAAAAGTGTGCCATGCATATTTGTCGATGACACAAAGATCTATAGCAAGGTTACAACGGAAGAGGACAGAGCCGCACTGCAGAATGATATAGAAAGGCTCTCTAGATGGTCAGCAGATTGGCAGCTAAAATTTAATACCTCAAAATGCAGAGTTATACACTTTGGACATAACAACCAAAGGAATATATATCTCATGAAGGACAATGAAGGAAATGACAAAGAAATTGGCGTTTCAGATATTGAAAAAGACCTGGGTGTATACGTAGACAACAAACTGTCATTTCATCACCATGTCAATGAAACTGTAAAGAAAGCAAACCGTACATTTGGGACAATAAAACGAACGTTTGTTAGCAGAGACAAGACCGTGATCAAGAAGCTCTACACCTCAATGGTGAGGCCCATCCTTGAGTATGGAAATGCACCACGAGTCCATCAGTTTGTCGGTGATATTGACAAGGTTGAAAAAGTCCAGCACCGAGCCACCAAATTGTGCCCTACACTTGTGGACCTGCCATACAAAGATAGGCTGAGACACATGAAGCTCCTGTCCATGTACTATAGAAGGGAACGTGGAGATATGATCCAGACATTCAAGATCCTCACAGGCAAAGACATGGACCAGGAGAGACTGTTACCCCTCAGCAAGATCACCGGGACAAGAGGTCACAACCTGAAACTGGAAAAGAAGCATAGTAGACTAAACATCAGAAAGTATTCCTTTGGGATACGGATTGTGAACAATTGGAATTCTCTGCCAGACTGGGTCATCGACACAACAGACATAAACGACTTTAAGTGCAAGTTGGACAAACATTGGCTTCACAGACAATATTCAGTCAGACCTGTGCACGAACTGACATAGTGTACAAGAGGGAAAGAAACGGGAGTTACAGGCAAAAGCCTTTTTCCCAAATATATGTTATGTTATGTATGTTAAATAATTAATGATAAGCGGTTTTTAATAAGCATAGTCCGTACAAGAGACGGCCATTTTTGCACGTACCTTTTTCGTTGTTAACTGTCGGTCGTTATAAATGCCCGATTTTTTTCGTACACCAACCGGGGCTTAGAGTTAATGTTAGAGGTAAAGAAAAGCATTTTTTTTTTTTAAAATGAATTTTAAGATAAAAGTAAATTTTATTATTGTTTAAATCGATTTTATAATCAAATTTTAGCCCGCAGCATAGAAGCATTTGCATCAATATTGTTAAAAATTTCTGAGTGGTGCATTGTCCCATGTTAACATTAACGTCATAAAAAACACATGCCCTTCCTTAACTCTACTCACGACCACCGTAAATAAACTAACTAGTTTACAATATATGTGCCCTACCACTAACCCTAAGTCCGGGTCGCATACAAATAAAAAATCTCACTGTCTGGCTCATGTTTTTTTTTGTACCGCACAATTAATTTCACGAGAAGGTATGCTTTTCTGATGATACTGAATTTTGGTAGGACCGACTAAAAAAATCTTTAATTTTGAAGAGTCAAATAAGGAGGAGATAACTCAAAGTTTTCAACCACAGTATGAATTTTAAAATTCTGAACTTGCAAGAAATTTTATATTTAACCAGAGATAGGACACTGCAATGTGAACTATTTTCGAACAAATTGCAAAATTGTAACTAGTGTAAAAATTTCATTTATTTCAAAAAAAGTTTCTTTTATCATAATGATCATCCGTACTCGAAATTTACTGCAGGATAACCCGGAAGTCAACGGGATCGCGAAACCATCTGGAGAGCCAGATTTGTTATATTTTCATTTAAAAAAAAACTTATTTTATTATAATAAAAATACAATTCTAAATTTTCCGTTAAAAAACACTTTTTTTTAAATCATTTATGATCATCCGTATTTGAAATTTACTGCAGGGTAAACCGGAAGTCAGCGCGACCGTGAACCCTTATGGAACGCCCACAAACTTTATTTCCCTTCTTTCTTTCATTTACGTATTTTTCTATTTTTTCTTCTTCTTTGACATTTAATTTATTTTAATAAATAATTTTATTTTTCATTGATGCCGAATTCCATAAAACGTTGTGATTGTTTTATGCCTAAATTATCCTTTTACGTATACATTGTTTATTAATTACAATAGTAAAATCCATTTAAAGATAAACTGTGGTTGAAACTGAGTTATCTTCCCCTTATTTGACTCTTCAAAATTAAAGATAACATTTTTTTCGGCCCTACGATACATAAGCGCCAATGTTTTTCTTAAAAAATAGACACCTGCCCTTAACTAAAAAAAAGTATAAACTAGAGTTATCGTCATTTGACTGGTTTATAAAGATGGAGACTACATTTTTCCAAACTAGTTTTTATTTCGGCATTTCACGTGTACGGTGAAACTTGCCATACTTGCTTTTTTCTCTTATTTTTTTAGGTACCAAATTCGTTAGATCTCGTGATACATAATTTATAATTTATACGCGACTGAAATAGGATTGAACCCTTTTCCAGAAATAAATTCAAATCAACTTTATAACGGATTCAATTTTAGTATAGAATCGTTGGAATATCCCGCCGAAACTTTAGATAAAAACGATTGTCTTTATTGACATTGTACTTGTCAATGTCCTAAAATAAAATTGTATATTGCTTTTTAACGTATATAAATTTGAACTTTTATACCAAACCATTCAATTATCAGTGGTATCACCATTTTATTTTTACCGGCTGGTAGGTTATTAAATCTTTATTTTTTCCTGAAAAATGTTTTTATTAACAAAAAGAATGTTCACTTTAATTTGTGTTTGTTTGGTATTATTGTAGATTAACACTATCAGCTAGATAACCCCCACAATCCCAAGAGAAAACAAGATTCTACTTTCTTGGGCGATTACGTGTGAATATTAACAGTATCACCCTGAAAACTCGGCCCCCTCCCAATTATGTAGTATTTAGAAAGGGTGAGTTTCACATATAAATTAAACGTGAATTCCCGGTCATTCTAACGTTTTAGAGCACTATTTTTTTCTATGCGTTTTTTAGGGGGGGGGGGTCTACCCTTTTAGGCGATTACGTGTAGTTTAACGACCTTGCCAGTCGAATTTAGGTAAGTGGTAAATTTGTTAGGCATTTTTAACAAACAACAATTTCCTCGATAATTTACGACGTCAAACTGAAAGATCGCCCAAACAAAACAAAAAAAAGTGATGAAAAAAACAAACAAATAAATGTTACCAAAGGCAAGATAAGTTACTCCTCTACCTACATGGATAAGTTTTTTTCGTGTTGGAGCAGATTAGGAACCAAGCTAAAATCGTCTTAGCGTCGTTAGGGTTAGCGTAAGGGTCAGGTTTTAGCTTGGGTCATAATCTCCACCAATACAGATTTTTTTGTGTTTTAACTTATTTTAAAGCGTTTTAAAAAAAATAATTTTTTTTAAAGTTTAATACATAACTAGTGTCAACTCTTTCAGTTAGAACGAGAAACAAAATGAATGACATTGAACGGTCATCTGGGGAGTGTCGATAATCGCTCAAAAATCGAAAATTATTGTCAGTAATCTTCGATTTTTGAGTGATTACTTTTGAGTAATTTACTGGTAATAAGAATATACAGTTCGGTTGAACATTACATTTTTGCACGATTGATGACAGTTATTAGTTGGGTTTCTGCTTAATTTTCGAGATTATCGAGACTCCACTCCATATTTTTTTCTCGTTCTAACTTAACTGAGTTGTATTAAACTAAAAAAAAGAAGTTAAAACACAAAAAAAACAAACTTATCCAGGTAAATAGAAGAGTAACTTATCTTGCCTTTGGTAACATTTATTTGTTGTATATTTGTTTTGTTTGTTCACTCCTTTTTTGTTTTGTTCGCTCTCGTTAAAAATGCCTCGAAACGGATCCCCCATTCTAAATAGTATAATTGTTTTTTTCTTTTTCTTTCCACCAAGTTTTTCAAGGTGTTCATTGTTCACAGTATTTTTTTTTTGTCGGGGAGGGTGTAATCTACAAATTTACCATTTGTTATCTGTGAACATTTAAAAAAATGAAAATTTTTCCGCAAGAAAACAATAAAATGGCCGTCAGCGATTAAAGCATTACATTGGAGTTAGATTTTTAACACCTTAATAAAATTAATTAGAATTATAGTTGAGGACAACTACTATTTTGGGTCGAATGTCAAGCGAAATAGGCGAAATATTCCAGCAGTCCATATAGTAAAAACTAGAATGCCTGTCGAAATCTACAACATAACCACGTGTTCCTATTTACTTGCCTCCCCACGAGGTTAAAGTTAGACACATGGTGTTTTTTTATGTGGGGTAAATGCAGCTCACCCAAAAAGAGCACTCTAGATTGTGGAGGGGGAAAAAATTAAAATTGCCTCAGCCTAGAAGACAGAAAAGATGAAGTGTAGTAGAATAGATGCGGTGCTTCTGTTGTTTCACAGTGACATGTTAACAAAAATAGCTAAAGAAATGTATAAACTTTGTTATGTACTTACGTGGTAGCTTAATACATAAAAAAATTACGCAAATTCATCCAGTATTTATTAAATTAAAAATAAAAACCGATTTTAATCGGTAGTCGCCATCTTGTATCTTTCAATTTTTGTCCACTGTCCGTTTTTCGCAACTTTTTACTGACCATTTTTTTTTCTTTTTTTTTCGGTGTACACTTATCTATCAGGCTGCTAGAGAATTCTGGGGTTTTTGGAAAATTTTTTTTAATATTTTACATTTTAGGAGGAGGAGGATCAGTTTCCAATGTTAATTCAACGTAGACTGATCCCCCTCTTTTTAACCATCTCAATTTTTTTAAAAATCTTTTTCGGTGTACAATTACCTATCATGTCAGTAGAGAATTTCGGGGTTTTGGAAAAAAAATTTTAAAAATTGAGATTTTAAGACGTACAAAGTTGGAAAACTGATCCCCCGTTTTAAAATCTCAACTTTTTGAAATTTCTTTCCAAAAACCCGAAATTCTCTACTAACATGATAGGTAATTGTACACTGAAAAAGATTTTTTAAAAATTGAGATGGTCAAAATGAGGGGGATCAGTCTACGTTGAATTAACATTGGAAACTGATCCCCCCTCCTAAAATGTAAAATATTAGAATTTTTTTTCCAAAAACCCCAGAATTCTCTACATAACAAAGTTTATACATTTATTATTTTAATGTTACTGTAAAACAGCAGAAGCACCCACTTTGCTCTTAACCAAACACGTGTCGGACTTTTTTTAATCGTTATTTACAAAAGAAAAAGTCGCCAAGGTAATTGCCGTGGGAAAATCGAAAGTAATTTTGAAATCCATTCAAAAGAAATTTTTGGTTAAAATTTGAATACAACTTTTGGTTAAAGTTAGAATTAAAAGTATGGCTTATTTACCCCCTCTCCAGGATGGTTAGACACAAGATCAGGCGAGGCTTATAAAAATGCTTGAGAAGCTCCGTCGTCATTTCCTAGCAGGGCCGCCTCAGTCTATTAGCAATAAATTACCCCTTCTTAAATAAAGACGGTAAAGCCCGGGGGGGGGGGGCTGAACAGAACCACACCTCAGCCCGACAGAAACAACAAAGTCACTGATTGTCGGAGATGTATCCTCAAAGACTTACTGCAGCTGTATGGTCATTTTTTCTTTTCCATTTTAAACTAAAGAGAGGAAAGAGTATTTTTCGAGAGTTCCATTATTCTTAAAAAAAAAATAAATTGATCTTGTAATTTTACTCAAACTGGTAAAAATGTTGGTAAATTTATAGAAGTGCACCTTTCGTATTTCGACCCCTAAAAAAAAGTTTCTACTTTTTGGGGCAAATTACATATAAACAGCCTCAACAAATATCCGCTATGAAAAAAAATTATGAAATTTTTTATTTTAGGAGGGGGGTCACTTTCCTATAATAAGTTATACGTAAAGTGAGCACGCATTTCTTGGCCACCGAATCTCACCTCTCGTATTTCGACCCCTAAAAAAAAAGTTTCTACTTTTTGGGGTAAGTTACATGTAAACAGCCATTTTAGATGTTAGGAGGGGTGGGGGATCACTTTCCTATATAAGTTATACGTAAAGTGAGCACGCATTTGTTGGCAACCGAATCTCACCACTCGTATTTCGACCCCTAAAAAAAAAGTTTCTTTTTTGGACAAATTACATGTAAACAGCCTCAACAAATATCCGCGCGAAAATAACATTTAAAACACGTGAAAAGTCAAAATGAATATTCGACCTGAAAAATATAGTCGCCATCGTTATAAACAAGTCGAGAAAGAGGCTAGTGAAGGAAGACGGATAACTCAAGTACATAATTTTCTCGTTAAATGACAGGGTTATGAACTAAAGTTTTCATCCTTCCTTAGCTACCCTCTTTCGACTGTTTTTTTTTTTTTTTAATTAAGACGGTGACAATACTTTTCCGGGCGAGTTTTTATTTCGGCATTTCACGTGTACTGTGAAACTTGCTAGAACTTAGCGTTTTTAATGTTATTTATTAAATGTATATATATACTAAAATGTGATTTAAGTAAAAAAATAACCGGAAGAATCCCCGACTCAAAGTTCGCAGCAAACGATGTCCGGTCAGATCCAGTTCCCGATGTTAAAGACTTCCTGTTCTGTACTAATGTTTACGTATTAATTAAGTTGTTAAGTGAAAGTACAGAATATTTAACAAAGATCCCCGCCCCACCTCATGTTAAGAATGGCTTTCTAAAAAAGTCTTCTGTAGTTTACGGACTGTATCTGGCCGGACACCTTGTGCTGCGGTTTTTAAGTCGGAGATTTTTCTGGTTTGCCATAACTTGTATGGGAGCAATGAAACCCATTTCACTCTAAATACTTTACGTGATTGCAATTAACCACTCAATGGTGAAATTACTACAACTACAAAAACATTTTTTTTTTCACAACATCAAAATCGAACAAACAACCATTCAGGTATACCTGGTAAAGAAGAGTTGTAGGAGGTTCTAAACGCCCCCCTAAGTGGGGCTAAATATCCATTTTTTACAGACAGATTTAATAATCTGGCCAAATATTTCATTTTGCTAATATTGTTTTCACGTCAATGCGTCTCCAATAAAAAACTACATATTCAAGAGAAGAGTTACTTTAGACGACCTAACAACCTCTTTTGAAAGCCACGTACTCCTTACGGTACAATGTAGTTATACGCCTAACTTTATATTCCTCCAAGATACGATTGATAAAAGTCTTAAATATATTATTTAGAAGCATAATGTTAAAAAATCATAAAACTATATACGAAAATGTACATAAAACCATAATTTAATGCTAATGTATCTTAATCACCTAAGACTTGTTTACTGAACTATTTTATATTGCGTAATGAGTTCCGGTTTCGGTTCTGTTTCCGTTTCCGTTCCGTACGTCGAATTCTAAAGTTTACGTGTGGCATTTGAGATGTCAGAAAACAAAAGACAACCGAGAGGTGGACACTTCTTTAGGCCAAGATTGGTTTTATGGTAAACAAACAATTAAAACTAAGATATTCGGTGATCTAGCAAAGATAATAATAGGCCCATCGTTTCAGGAAGACAAAGCTGACATCATGAAGACAAATCATGTCATGTCATTTATACATTGTTACCTGTTGATTTTGACTGTTTACCTCATCGAAACGCATAAAACGAAAGAGAGAAGTGGCAATGTTATTGATAAAAATACCAGCAATTCAAGGAGGACGGCGTCTAAAAGAGTTGCTGAAAGATGTTTTTGTAAGGTAAATATTAAAAGCGATCCTCTTTTTTTTTTTAATTAAAAAAAATATCAATCACTGTCATTTTCATCTCATTCACTTAAACAGTCATGACATTTCATGTTTTTTCCTCCCATATTTTCTTTCGTGTGGGGTTCGAGTACTTCATCATTTTCACTAATACCCTTGGGAAAACCATGAATCTATATAGCCTCCCCAAGCTATGGATTCTACTCTGGTTATTTCTTCGAACTGTTTACCTTTGGAATTCCCTTCATGCTCCCTGTTTCCCCGATAGCACCTACATGCAAATATTTTAATGTGAACAAATATCTTTTTGCCTACCCCCCCACCCCCACCGTGGTCCCTATCACAGTATAGTATCCCCTTACGCTTCGATGGTAATATGCGTTTTTTGTTGGAGGTGGGGGGGGGGGAGCAAAAGTAAAAGATAAAATAGAGTAGACTATACCTTCAAGCCTTGGTTGTGCAACTAGTTCCTGTTTACTTGCCTCCCCGCAAGGGCAGAGTTAGACACGAGCTCGACTTTAATGTGTGAAAATCTAGCTCCCCCAAAAATGGGCACGAAAACAAACACAAATATAGATATATCAATAAGTGCCTTTGATAAAAATCTATTATCACGAACCATAACTCTATTTGATAAGGCGCGCGCATAGTTTCCTTCATTTTTTCCCCAACTAATTCAACTAATTATAGAGTTTTAGTCGAATTTCTAAAACATTAACTATTAATTTACTAAAATGAAGATTGATGAGTCAAAATAATTTATTTTCGAGAACTAGTATATTTTACTATTTTGTTTTTCATATTGCCACCCGGACTTAGTATTATTGTTGGAGTTAATGAAGGGCATGTTTTTGTTAAAAAAAATGTCCTTCATTAATCCCAACACTAATCCTAATTCCGGGTGGCAATACGAAAAAACATATACATACACATATACATTATATAATTCTAATCTACTATATACATTTAAGGCTGTCAGATTATCCTATGCATCTAACAAATCGATAATTGATTCTGGCTATGAATTTCTTTTTTATCCTTGTACTATATAAACATATTTCTTTAACCGAAATATTAGTGTATTTATTTTTTTAACAAATAGTTGCCTATCATAACGTTAGGTATAATTTTTTCTATCAAACATCTAATTACATTGTTGTTTTACTTATGATATAAGCGGCAGTATCACATAGACTTATAACTATTTTCTTTCAAGGTAAGCTTATTTTTATTTACTTACCTCATTTACTCTAAAAATAATTTGTACATTTTTTACACCCATTTCTGTTAACAAACTAGTTTTCGTATAAAGATTTCTTATTTTCGTTATTCAGTTTTCCATTTTTTTCCCGTCTTTAATGTGTCATTTCAAAGGTATTTACATTCGGAAAACAATAAAGAGTTTTGTTTTCATTGGAACAAAACAAAAAATTACTTTATACTTAAATAAATGCTTTCACCTGAAACAAAATAAACCATTGCATAAATACAATCAAAACATTTTCTGCTTAATGAGATCTCTGAAAGGGTGTCGATCAATATGGACAGCAGGATAGTGGCTACGGAAGTCGGAATCAGCTAAGGAGTGTGTAATAAATAAATCATTACATAAATACAATCAAAACATTTTCTGCTTAAAATATATAACATAAGGTATACAACGTTTCTGATCTTCTTTTTGGTACTTATATCGATCTTGACCCAGTTTTCGCGAGTTTCTTGTCAGAAGCGTTCGGCTATCCTACGCAAACGCCGAGAGATGACGAGCCGATTTATACCAGACGACAATTTTGATACGGTGCCGTGTCCTATGATTTTTAGTTATATTTTCAAGAAATGTTCTAAAAGAAACAACAAAAAACAAAACAAGCAAAACATAGCGAAGTTACTGTTATCAAGTAAATATTTTTTGTTATTTTGATACGTTGCTGCGTCCTATAATTTTTAGTTATATTTGCAAGAAATTTTTTAAACAACAAAAACAAGCAAAACAGAGCGAAATTACTGTTATCAAATAAATATTTTTAACCTTAACCCTAAACCCTAACAACAAAAAAAACAAAACATTAAAATCATAGGACGCAGCACCATATCAAAATTGTCGTCTGGTACAAATCGGCTCGTCATCTCTCGGGCGTTTGCGTAGGATAGCCGAATGCTTTCGACAAGAAACCCGCAAAAACTAGGTCAAGATCGATATAAGTACCAAAATAAGTTTTTTTTTTTTTTTTTAATGAAAATATAACAAATCTGGCTCTCCAGATGGTTTCGCGATCCCGCTGACTTCCAGGTTATCCTGCAGTTGAAAATAACGATAGAGTAGAGAAAGGCTTGCAACGTCTCTTCTGTGAGAAAGCGGCTGCAGGGAAGAGAAGAGATCATCCCCAACCAGATTTCAAAGTCGATTCTGTACTCTGTCAAAGAGGAAGAGACTGCTCTGAGCAGCACCTCCCCAGATGTGGCAACAATACTCCGTCTTATGACCTATTTGGGTCTTGTACAGGTAGACGATTGCATCAGGAGTGAGGTTCTACCTGTTTTATATATTCGTGCATATTCAGCTGTTACAATGCGGAAATCTAAAATAAAGTCTACGCCTTTAACCTGTCGGCTATAATTCATTTCGGTCTTGAAATAATATTTAACTGAAAGGTACACATAATGCATTATACTAAATTAAAAATCTTCTAAATAAAACAAAAAAAAAGAAGGTGCTTCAATAGGAGGGTACCCATATTGACCCAAATGTTTCTGATAGCAATTTACTGAACAAACCGGACTGCAGTTCACAATTTGAAAGCCACAGAAAAAATGTAAATGGGGCAGACGACACTAAAGCATATGAATGCAAAAACAGGTTAGGATTAAAATAAAATTAGCCCCCCCCCCCCCCCAAAAAAAATAATGTTGAAAAAAAAAAAAACTTCCTCAGAAAAAACATGAAAATATTAAGTTGATTCACTTTACTGATTTGAAGAAAGTTATTAAACCCATTCTTAACACAGAGGGGGGGGGGGGGATTGACCATAACTTTACATTAGAGGAAAAATGGTTTTATTCAATGTCTGTACTAATTGACTGTTCGGCAGCGGCTCTTTAATTCCTGGGCCGTTCCATAAATCGCAATCAAGAACATTTGGGTTGATATGGGTCTCCTATAGAAGTACGAAAATAAAAGTCTTCTCAGATGCCGTAAATTATTCTGGAGTCGTATAGGTCTGCCATAATGAATCCATGCGTTTATCTTGCTAGAATCGATGGATATATTGAGCTGCAAGCATTTTTCGCAGCTATATTTAACATTTGCTAGTTCGATGTTCCGAGGCAAGACCATGCATCTTTCGTCAATATAAGTTATACGTTTATACAATTTTATTCACTTAATCAGGGATGTGAGTTCTGTGCTTTTTAGCGGAATTCCGTTTTTTTATCATCCAGAAAAAGTGGATTTCTGCTCAAATCGCTAGTCCTCCATGAATATGAGTTCTCCACTTTTTTGGTCAAAATCAACTTTTTTTTTATTTCTGCTAAGTCGCTAAAACCTTACCTCCTTATTTTTTCGTTGCTTTTTGAGTAGACTTTCTTTCTCATTTCCTGTTTTTTCTCACTCCCTCTATCCATCTTGCATTGTCTTCCTATTTCCTCTTATGAAAATGTTAATTTTGTAGTGAAGGATAAAACTTCAAATGATTCGTGGTGAGGGTAGGGAAGCTAGATGATTTGTTTCATTAAAGGATGACTTCCCGTCTCCTTCCCTTTCACATGTGCACGTGGTGTCTTTCTCTAAAGTTTTACTTTCTTATTTGAAACTAATTGGAGTTATTTAGGAAAAAGTTGTTTTTTGTGCTACCTTCTCCACACACACACGGGGCGGGTATGGCACAACGATAGTAACCCTTTTGGGCGAGCAGTGAGTTCCCCACATTTAAAAGCCTTGCACCTGGCTTTCTATTGCTCTGGCGGGATATCAAGCTGCAAGCATCCCCCCCCCCCCCACGTTTTATCATTTCGCTTGACTGGTCTTTCTAGACAAAAAACACATCTTATTTCAATACCAGTTATTGTTTTTCGTTTCATTGATAATTTACTGATCAAAAGAAAGATCAAAGTATAGTATCTGTTATAATATTACACTTCATCTGCTCTGACGGATGCTACCAGATCAGGCTGTCTGAAGATTCTGACTTCCTGACCTAAAATGCACCAAACAGATGTTATTGTTTTTTTTTCTTTTCCTTTTGCAAAACCCAATCATGTTCTGCAAAGCCAAAAACAATGAATAAATATTTGGAGATATAAAGAACTTGAAACATTAAAAAAAACTTTTATTAAAATGACCGGATTCGGCATTAAATAACCCGAAAAGGGTTGATATGCCGTAAAACAAAACAACCAAACAAATCATCTGCTCCGTCCTATTTCAGTGACAGAGAAATCCTTCTAGACTGAGGCAATTTAATTTTTGTTCCACAATCCAGAACGCCCGTTTTTAAGGAGGTGGATTTTCCCATAAAAGCACCCCTTGTATCTAACTGCCCTCGTGGGGAGGCAAGTAAATAGTTATATTATAATCAATTACTTTCACTTTAAGAATCCTTTTTTTTTTTTTTTAAGTCAATTTCTTAAAATAGAACGCCTTACTTAAACAAAAATATAATTGTAAATATTTTATTTTGAGAAATTAATTAGAATAACAGACAATGGAGATGGGGAGGGGGGAATGAGCGAAACAAAAAATGAAAGAATTCCGGGCAATTCAAAATTCTTTTGATCAGAGTATTTCATGATGAAAAGTGATATTGGATTACAGATGTTTGTTGAACTGTAGTCTAATATCACATGATCTTTTTATTTGTTTCATCCAAAAATGCAGCTAGTCCCTGTCTATTTGCCTCCCCGCGAAGGCAGAGTTAAATATAAGGGGTTTTTTTTTACAATAAAGGTCACCGCTTATCAAGGCCCAAAGGCCACTTGAGGATAAGGCTTAGAGTTTGACTAGGGGACATTGATACAACATCACGATCATCAGCACGATGGTTGTAGCAGGGCAGAAATTGATTATTTACGGGGACGATTCAACAAGAATTTGTTTACATTGGACTTGAAGACAACCATATTGTAGTCGGCTGGGAAGCAGGCTCGCAGCACTGTGTTCCACAGATGGGCAGTTCTAGAGAATTAAACTTTGCTCATGGAAGTTTCGTTTCGTCTTGGGCACGCAGAGGGAGAAAGGGGAATCATTGACAGTGGTAGGTAGGAGCTAGGCGGGTTCTAGTTGTGAATGTTTTACAAGGGGGGACCATAGATTTGAGCTCAGTCAGGCACCTACCATGAAAATAACGGTAGAGCAAAGAAAGACGAGCCACATCTCTTCTGTGAGAGAGTTACTGTAGAGAAGAGAACATCCCCCCCCACCACCACCACCACTAGATTTCGGAGTCGGTTTTGGACTCTGTCAAGGCAGGAAAAGGTGCCCTGAGCGGCACCTTCCCATATATGGCAGCAGTGCTCCATCTTAGGATGTATTTGACTCTTGTACAGGCATGAGATAATGTAATAGGGGCCTTGACATCCATCATGAGAGCAGTGATGCTGATGAATTTCTTGGTTGCGATATATTTTTTAGACTATTTATATTTCGATGTTTCTTGAAATCCTGATACACATCAGTAAAGTATACCAGCAGGCTATCAATTGCCCTGCATCCATTGTTTCTTAAACTTTCTTTACCCTTATTCACCCCAAAGAAGGCACATTGTCACTGGGATGTAAGGGGATACTATTACGGACCATGCCTACAGGGACACTCTAAGTAGGGAGTTGAGCAGCGAGATGTCTGTTTGCATTACATTTAAATTTCTGCATGTTAGTACAGTCAGGGAGCAAGAAACAGGGAGGGAATTTTAAAGTCTTGCAGTTAGAGGGAAGAAACTATTAGAGTAGAAAGCTTTCCGGCTTCTAGGGACCTCTACAGTGAAGGGGGGATTTTGCTGCTTGTCTGGTTAGTCGGGGGTACTTACGTTGAGGGGGAACAAGTGCTACGAGTTTGTCAGATCACGTTCCATTAAAGTACTTGTAAAACAAGCAGAGGGATGAAACATTGTGACGATGGGACAGGGATTGGCGCTTGGTTGACAGTGCAGGACCTATTAGATTGGAGACTCTTTTTGGGACTCTGTCTAACAGGGAGCGACTAGTGGTAGATGCATCAGCAAGAATATTCCATGTGTTATATTTCTAGTTATAACAACCGTTGTCAAGTCAAACCCGATCTCCAACAGACACGTCCATTCCCATAGGACCATTATCTAACATTCCTCCCCTCCTTATACAAAAAAAAACAATCCTAAGATTTTTATTTTTACACACCCCTCTGCAGGGTCTGGTCAGAACCAGGGGTCAGTACGGCTGGACCTCCAACGTCTCCATTCAGTCCATGACGTAATCTCTGGGATGTAAGGAAATCTCTCTTACGATCGACATCGGCCCTCATTGCCACCCCCGTCATAAACACCATCGGGCGACATCGCCCCATCACCTGCTCAGTTCACCACTGAGCCCACAACGGTCTGACCTCTGACCCCGGGCATCCACACCATCACATAGGCATACACTCACCGTACACTTGTACTCCATAGCATCAATTTACAACCGATGGTCATTTTCTAACTGGCAGACATTACCGCGAACTACGGGGAACAACAGAAACCCCTATTACAAAACATATAACCTAATGTGGTCAGCACACAAATTTAATTTTAGGTGCCGTTCCATCCTTAAGCACTATATCTGCACTCGGTTCAAGACACCTCTGTGGAAACGGTGTGTCTTTTGGAATGGTATCTCCGACACTCACATCAGGCCTCAATCCGATCACATTTCCTATCTATTTGCTATTCCAGGACCCTAAAATACGGCACCTTCTTTCATGTTGAACCTATCCATGGCTATTTCTGCCCCCGACACGCGCATGAAGTGCTCCCCCTCATCAATTAACTCCAAACCTCGTTGATGCGGAATCGCTTGCTAACTGTGCACTTCCCGTGATTCTAACTATGTCGTGGGGGTGGAGAGGTCTCTGCGCACGGTCGGTCACATCCAAAACCTAGGACGGACCCATTCTTAGAATTATTACCATTCATGCTCGATTGACTAATGCCAAATGCGGCAAACCCTGAGGTCCCCAAAGACTATCCATAATCTTGTCAATCTTATGGCCACAACTCGTGTGACACCGAACAACTCTTTGTCCGTATAATCGCAAACCCCCTCTTTGACTACCCCATGTGGGTCACGCGAGCGAACATAACTCAATCCAAACCCTCAGTTGGAAGAGACACGGCCTTAAACACCGGACCTCCGTAAAAAAAAATCATCGCCTCACAAAGGTCAATCCTCTCATTCTAACTCCCTTTAATTGGCTGACCTCAACTTAATTTTTAATTAGTTACTGTTTTTTTTTTTTTATATATACTAAAATTTTAACGCACGTGAAACCAAAAACTTCTTTTTTTTCTGGTTACGTAAGAAAAAACACTGGGAAAACATAACGTGCCTCTCTCTCAATAGATATACATAACAATTTTTTTTAACAACAATAAAGAAAAACGAACACCCTCAATTATCGACGACAACAAAACAAACAAAAAAAGAAAAATATCTCCCTTCCTCCCCCTACAAGAACAAATACATATCAGTAAATTACAGAACAAGAAAGTCAATAAAAAGTTTTCTTCCAAAGTCTCAACGTCTCTTTTCTTCTATAAAAAGTTTACGTTTTGCATGTGTGTATTGTAAGTTCACTGTTTTTTTTTTTTTCTGCTAATAATATTACGCATGTATATGTGTATATACATTTCCATTTTTTTTTTTTTCAAACGATTATTTGTTTTTGCGTGTGTGTGTGTGCCTTAGTTCATTGTTCTTTTTTTTTGTTTCTCATTAAAAAGTTCGCTCTGAATCAATCAACATAAACGAAAGCTCCACTTACAGATTCCCTGGACTCTTTGTTGTGTTCGAAGTTTTTTCTCATGGCAACCCCGGTTCGCATCTTTCCTCCCCATGATGGGGAGGCTGGCCAAATTTGCACCAAATCGCCAATGTTATATTTCTAGTTATAACAACCGTTGTCATGTCGTAGAACTCTCGTCCGTTGATCCTGAAACGAACAGCATCGCTTGCTAACGGGACGATATGTCGTTTCTTGATTCGAGAATCCCAACAGCCCGGGAACTATTAGTACTAACCATGGCTCTTTCTTTACTGCCATTGTTGTCGCCTCGCCGAGTATGGGACTATTTGTACTAACCGTGCGTCCCTCCTCTTCACTGCCATTGTTGTCCCTGCTTTGTGTCGCATCGCCGAGCGTCATAATCTCCGCTCGCTTCTTCCATCATACCGGCGGTTTCTTCGTGGGCTGAAATCAAATCCCCCACGCACAATAAAATATAACAAGGCTTCTCCTTTTTAATTTAGAGCCATTTATTCTATCTAGCTTGTCGATACTGGGCAAGTTCGTTGTATCAGAGAGAGAGGCTTACGCTAGTTATTTTTCTAACTATTTAGCTACTTGTAAAGGAAGGAAGATGGGGGACATCGCTTGGCTCACAATTTGGGGGGATCCGAAATCCCCTAGCTTGTAATCGCTACATGGCTAAAGCATGTTGACTCGTTGGCTTCCAGTCAAGAACTCTCAATCTCACTTAGTTTTCCCACTGGGAAAACTGTGACGTCACGAAACATCGTGATCGACGCACAGGTGTGACCTAACCCCCCGACCCCGAGGTCCCGTCAACTGTCCCCGCAAATCGTGAGAACACATCGCACCAACTTGCACGGGGTGACTCCGCTACAAATCGCGCAAGTCAAACCCAATCTCCAACAGACACATCCATTCCCATAGGGCCATTATCTAACACATGCATGGGCAAATGGTGGCTTTATAGAGATATAGCATACTGGCAGGTGTGAGTAGTTTTCTAGTGCGGTAGAAGGAGCCCGCCATTTTTGCAGCAGCCATGACAATGTATTTGATGTATTTGTTCCAATTCATGTTGCCTGTGAATGTTAGGTTGAGGAGTTTGAATGATGAATTCTCATATAGTGTTATTAGCCATGACCATCGGTGGTTGAGAAGGTTTTTTCTAATTGTGTAGTGTGATAGGAATAGAATGGAGTGCACTTCTTTGTAAGTGAGCATTAGGTCTTCCAGCAATTTCTGAATGTTTTATTTTGACTGCTCGTTTGAGACCAGCATGAAACTAATAAAATAAATTAGTCGGTATCATCTGATGCTCTTTGCGATCTACTATTGACTCTACTACATATTTGTTTTTTTCCTTCAGTCAAAGTTGGACTAATGCTTGTTTAGTACTTTGAGTGTTAACAACATAAAACTGTGTTCGGTCATAGTAGCTGCTGTATATTCGATCACTATATGCAGTCACTTTGTTGAATTGATTTTCTTTATGCGTAATCATCGAAATTATATAAATTGAATAGTGTATTTAAATTAAATAGATCTAGACATAATTCCTTGCTGATAAAAATGTAATAGACATAACTTAAAATAATCTAAAATATGAATTTACTCGGAAGGACAGTTAACTAATTTTTTTAATTTTTTTATTTTCAACATGGCAGCCATGCAAAACATTTATTTAATCCATGGAGGTAGCATGCTCTTATTCCGTCAGCCATGAACGGGTAAAAGTCTTAAGTAATTCGCAATTGCATTCTTAGTAATAGTATCGCCCACACTAATGATTGAACCTTCAACCTCCAGAAGACTGCCACGTAGGACTGAATTTTACTTACTACTTTATCCGTTCCGTTGCAGGTTCTGTTTGAAATTCTTTACAGATTCCTGAGTTCGACAAGATACACCTGAAGAAGGTCAGAGGTTACATCAGCCGAAACGTTGTTATAATAACACTTAAGATGAGAACAGTAGTCCGAATAATCCAAATGATACAAATTATCAATCTTCATCTCAAAAATTCAGAAACAGGAAACTGACTTTGTTTTCTTATATTTCCTTATTGCACTAATACGAATGCGAGAAGTTGTTTGCTCTTGAATTTCCTGCAGCTTTGGACAAAATAACATGGTGTTCAGTGATTCTTGTTTAATGAATTGTTTGCAATAGGTATTACCTTTTAAAGTTAAATAACTCCAAAAGGGTTGATACGCCATAAAAACAATAAACTGACTATAAAAATAATCAAAATACGATTATACATAACTATAATAATAATAATTATAAATTTAGTTGGCAACACATTTCTGCTTCAGACTTAATCCTGTTTTATTCGATTATTGAGGTTTGACAAGCTTGTTTATGCTAATAGAACACTTGAGTGGCATTTGATAAATGGGCCTGGGAGGGGGTTGTATAATTTCCTAATGACTGGTAATCTGGATGTGAAGGTCAAGGTAACGAGATGATAATTTAAAAATGAGGAAACCTGAGATCAGAATCATAAATCTGAAACAGAATCTGCCCCCCCTCCCCCCTGTGTAATCTTTTGTCTATTACTAATGGAGATTTGGTATCTGAAACTACACTTCTAATCTTCTTCACTAATGGAGATTTGGTATCTGAAACTACACTTCTAATCTTCTTCACTAATGGAGATTTGGTATCTGAAACTACACTTCTAATCTTCTTCACTAATGGAGATTTGGTATCTGAAACTACACTTCTAATCTTCTTCACTAATGGAGATTTGGTATCTGAAACTACACTTCTAATCTTCTTCACTAATGGAGATTTGGTATCTGAAACTACACTTCTAATCTTCTTCACTAATGGAGATTTGGTATCTGAAACTACACTTCTAATCTTCTTCACTAATGGAGATTTGGTATCTGAAACTACACTTCTAATCTTCTTCACTAATGGAGATTTGGTATCTGAAACTACACTTCTAATCTTCTTCACTAATGGAGATTTGGTATCTGAAACTACACTTCTAATCTTCTTCACTAATGGAGATTTGGTATCTGAAACTACACTTCTAATCTTCTTCACTAATGGAGATTTGGTATCTGAAACTACACTTCTAATCTTCTTCACTAATGGAGATTTGGTATCTGAAACTACACTTCTAATCTTCTTCACTAATGGAGATTTGGTATCTGAAACTACACTTCTAATCTTCTTCACTAATGGAGATTTGGTATCTGTCTGTCTGAAGCCGAACCTATACTATTACTTCTATGGATTGTACTATTATACTATTTTTCAAGGCTCCATTCAGGGGTGTGTATAGTATTTGTTCTGTTGCCATGAGACCATCCTCTCAGACATTACCTCCTCCTTTGGGGAGGGCAGTCTAGTATATGTTCGTTTGTCATTATTTGCTAGTATATAAAGAGAAAATTGCCAGTCTCCCTCTACTGACCTCCATTAGAAAGTATGTCGCACAATGTTGTCTCAACTGGTATGGCCACATCGTCTGCCATCAGTCAAAGTGGATCCCACATTGACGTCAGTGACCCAAAGCCATATGGCAGGCTGCTTAAGACATGGAGGAGATTAGTTGATGATTACCTGATCATGGAGGGCGGCACAAGCGAAATGGCAACAGACAGGAAAAGTTGGAAGTCATTCACAAAACTTCTAACCTCAAATATGTAATTGTGTGTGCGCGCGCGTTTAATGCATTTCCACATTTCTCAACAGATTTTGGTTTTTCTTCTTTTTTTTTTTTTGCATATA
Organism: Sepiola atlantica; assembly: GCA_963556195.1. NCBI lineage: Eukaryota > Metazoa > Mollusca > Cephalopoda > Sepiida > Sepiolidae > Sepiola > Sepiola atlantica. The sequence continues at coordinate 68,970,954 of OY744516.1, read as the reverse complement.
GCAAATTTATCAGTAAACAATGACATACTTGACTTCATTTCATCTCCTCTCATTTCCATCACTGCTTGTAGGTGCAAATCGATAATTGCACAGGGAAAATTCAGGGGTTATGAACTTCCTTAATGGCATTAGTGTGATGCCGATTCTGTAGTCCATGCAGGTAACAATTAAGCAACATGTATCCAATTATATATGTATATATTGAACAGTTTTTATGTTTGATTATATGACTGAAAATAAATATCGACTTGAAACAGCTGTAAACAACTGTAATACCTTTGAGTATATTCTTTACACAAAAAACAAGTCAAAGTTGCAATGTTTCGGCTGATATAACCTCTGACTTCTTCAGGTGCATCTTGTCGAACTCGAGAATCTAAAGGGAATTTTGAACTGAACCCTTTATTTTATCCATGGGGATACATTGTTCTCGTTCCGTTAACCATGAGCGTTTTTTTTTTTTTACGAGCAAGTCACCGCTTATCAAGGCCCCAAAGGCCACTCGAGGATAAGGGTTAATAAGTTTGTCAGGTGGACGGTGAGACAACATCGTGAGGATTAGAAACGATGGTTGTAACTGGTAAGAATTTGATTATTCAAGAAGACGGCTCAACAAAAATTTGTATACATTGGACTTGAAAACGACCATGCTGTAGTTGGTTGGGAAGCAGCCCTGTGGTATTGTGTTCCACATACGGGTAGTTCTAGGGAAGAAACTTTGCTCATTGAAGTTCCGTTTAGTTTTAGGTACACAGGAAGAAAGGGAAATTATTGACAGTGGTTGTAGCTCGACGGGCATTAGAATTCTTAAGTAATTTTTATTTTATTCTTAGTATCGCCTGTAGTGAAGATTGAACCTTCAACCTCCAGAAGACTCTCATTTAGAACTGATTATTATTTAACAACTTCATCCGTGTAAGTTCTATAGTGTATGTGTAAGTGTATATCCGTGTAAGTTTGTTTTTAAAGGTAAATTTTGTTTTTTTTCTTTACAAATACATGTCTTTAGTTTTTCTTCTAAAAAAATAATTTAAAAAATTAAATAGTGATCACTGATTTTGTACGAAAAATTTTGGCTACTCTGTTTTAGATCAAAGTGTAGTATCTGTTCCGATGGATACTACACCCTATAGACTGGTATTGTCTTGGCCTTCGGGGCTTGATTTACGCCGGTCTATGGGACGGTCCTGTGCAGTTCTAGGAGGTTCACCCTCCCAGGCTTTGCCTCCCCTCTTTGGGGAGGAGTAAATTTATTGCTTACTGCTTGAGGCGCCCCTACCGGGGAATGCCGACGGGGCTACCCAGGTAATTTTTAATGGCCAGAGTGCTCACCTCTCGGGCGCTGGCTTTTCAAACCCCACTTTCCCGACCCGACCTTGGGTCACATCTTACTTGTGGGAGTAAGATAAAAACTGGCCTTGTGCCTAACTTCTGGAGAGGAGTAAATCAATACACTGTTTTATTTTTTTAATTTTCAAGAAACTGTAGCAAACAAGGATGAGAGGATAGTTAAATAGTGTTGGTGTAGAACTTAGAAGCAGGGTTTTGGAGTCGAAGGTTTTTGAAGTCTGACTCTTAAGAATGCTAGGAGTCGGAGTTGGGTTTTCAATCTCTGAAAAATCAACAACAGTCTGAATGTTTCTAAATTTTTTAGATGAGGATTGATAATATGTATTTGGATTATTCGGACTACTGTTCTCATCTCGAGTGTTATTTTCACAACGTTTCGGCTGATGTAACCTCCGACCTTCTTCAGGTGTATTTTGTCGAACTCATGGATCTTTCTGTCGAACTCAGGAATCTGCATGGGGGTAACATGATCTTGTTCCGTCAGCTATGAAGAGGGTCAGAGGTTACATCGGCCGGAAAAGCTCCCAAAATTCATACTAGAATTGTCTGCAAGAACCCGTGGCAAAATGGATAAAGTACTAAGTAAAATTCAGTTCTAAGTGACATTTTTCTACAATTCTGAATTACTTAAGACTTCTGCTCGGTCATGGCTGATGGAACGAGAGCATGTTCCTCGTGGATTAAGTAAAGTGTTCTGTTCGAAATTCCGTGCAGATACCAGAGTTCGACAGAAAGATTCCTGAGTTTGACAAGATACACCTGAAGAAGGTCAGAGTTTGCATCAGCTGAAACGTTGTGAAAATAACACTCCAGGTGAAAACAGTAGTCAAAATAATACAAATATTACAAACAGTCTGAATATTGGAAAACTTTAAAATAAGGAGTCTGAATACTAGGAGTTGGAGTCAGACCTTATATTTATACCTTTCAATTCAACAATACTGCTTTTTTTAAAATTTGTTACCGCTTCTTATCAAAGGCCAAAGGCCACTCGAGAAGAAGGGTTAATGAAATTGTCAATTGGTGATGTATGAAATTGTCAGAATTTTATTATTTAGGCGGATGGCTCAACAAGAATTTGTTAACATCGGACTTGAAAACGACCATGTTATAGTCAGCTGAGAAGCGGCCCTGTGGTATTGTGTTACACAGATGGAAAGTTCTTGTAAAGAAACTTTGTTTATGGAGTTCGGTTTAGTTTTAATAAAAACTGAAGGAATTAATGAAAATTTAAACAGGAAAATTAAAGAATGTGAATTGAGATTTTTGGAACCACTTTTCTAGAATCACCTATATATGCTATATATATATACTAAGGCATTTAATATTTGTATGTGTGCCTTTTACATACATTAAAAAAAATGACATGTCCAATTAGCAAAGATGGTGATTGGTGATTAATCTGATGTCGCTAAGGTAAAAAAATTACGACTTTACCAATTTTAAAATAAATTGTTCCCAAATCAAATTATGTCGTCCTATTGACTAAAACAGTGTAATTTTAAATAAATACATTTCCAATAGTTACATTAGTTTTCTAATCAAATCAATCAGCAAAAAATAGCAAAGTGCAAAAAGCCATGTAAAAGGACAGTTAGAAGATGTGTACATCTATATACCGTCTGAATGGTTTTTCCAAGGCGAGTTTAATCCTGGATATTATAGACATCGTCACTACCTCTGTTAGGCTGTTCCACAGAGTAAAAACACGGACAAAGAATGCTGCTTTTCTTCTAATGAGACGAAAGCGACTATGGTATATCTTTTGCTCGGTCCCGTGGAGACCACGACTTGGTGCTGTGGTAAAGAACTTCTCAAAATGTATATTTAAATTCTGGTTGATTTTTTATGCCAGAAACACGTCCCCACACATCCTCCGCTGCTCAAGTGAGGGGTAATTATTCAAAGATCAGTGACCATGATGCATCCAGCGCTGCCTTGAACTGTTTGGTCGTCTGCAGGTTAACCACGGCTTCTGCCAGCATGTTCCATAATGCAGCAACCAGAATAAAAAACGACTCCCTCTGACAATTAAGCCGAAATCGTCTCAGGTATGGCTGTTCTAAGTTTCCACAAAGTTTTATTAATTTGAAGAATATTTAGCTGACAATTATTTTTACACAAAGAAGATAAAGAATATTTATTGTTTTAAAAAGAATTAAATTGCTACAATTTTAAATAAATAAAGAAGAAACATATTTGATTTATTTATTTAAAGAATATTTAGCTGACAATGACATTTTTTTTCCAGACGATTATAGTATTGACCTTGACAAACATTTAATATTTCAAAGGAAGCAGCGTGAAATTTCCATGGGTTCCCGCTAGTGAAGGATGATCAAATCCAAATTTAAAGTAGAGGGGAAATTGAAAAATACTTTGAAACGTGACTTTGGATTCTCATGACCAGTGTTTGAGAAGTTGTCTTTGTTTCTTTCTTTGTCTTTTTTGTCATCCTATGTCAATCGATTTTTCACTGGTTACAAACAGGATTATAGATTAGTTGAAAGAGTGTCTCCAATTCCAAATGCTATAAAAGGTCCATTAACGACAGCTCTGAATGTCTATTTACGACGTGTGAAAATGAAAACTTGTTGAACTGGTTTTGTCGCTTGCTTTTTGCATAATGTTTACTTTAGATTTGTGTAACATGTGCAAGAAAATGTGTGGAAGTGTTCGCTTTTCTTGTAGTTGAAAAGTTTTAATTCTAGTCTCTATAAAATTAATTTAGTCGGATTCTCAAAGTCAGACCCAGATAGCATTTAAGCTGAGAAATCAAACTTTGCTTCTAACTAAACAATTTTTATTTGTTGTTGTTGCACCATGTCATTGGCAATATAACGTTTTTAGCTACAATTTATTTTTAAAAAGTTGTTTCAAGCCAGAATATTTCTAAATAAACACCTTAAATAACATAGCTCTCATCGTTAATAAAGAAACACATTTTACCATTTTTCAATCTATTTTCGCTATCAGATAAACAATTACATTTCTTTTCTCATATAAAAAATATTAGCATATTGCTTTCTTACAATTGCTTCTCATACTGCTATGTAAATATTTTTCATACACCTACATAGAAACATGTGAAGTGGTCATGTTACATTATGGCACCAAATAGACATTTGTTACGTTCTGGCTTTTTTGAATGGGGATAACAGGTCCTTTAATCAACGCTTCTCGAAACACAAAAGTTTAGAAATAACACAAAAGTTTTTTGGAATAATATGAAAGTTTTTCGGAAGCGCCGGCCAAGGCTCGTCTCATAAAATCAATTTAAAGTTCTCAATATCTTTCACAGATGCATGAATAATTAACAGTTTTTAACAACGTCTCAACATTTTACACTTTCATAATCGTTCTTAACTTTTTTTTTGTAATTATATAAATATATATAACCTTTATACTTTTCTCTGTTCATTCTTTAAATTACATCAAACACTTTTCTTTTTAAACAACTTATTTTAAATTATTATATTAAACACTTCTCTTTAAACAACTTTTCTTTTTAGCACTTTTCTTTTAAAACATTTGGTACACTTTTTCTTTCTTTTTTAACTGTCACACTTTTCTTTTCACTTTATCAAATTAGGACCCGAAAATGTTCAATTGTACACAAAAAGTTACCTTATAGTTTTTTTCTTCATCTACTGGTCGTCGCCGTTATCTGTGCCGTGGGTTTCATTATGTCTCTGGCCGTGATCGGTTCTGTCGCCTTTGTTCTATGGACAAACTTTGTTTTCATACAGAAGACCAAACTCGGAGACAGGTTTTTCTCAGAGAGAGATTCAATTCTTTTATTCATCTGTCTTGTGTTCTGGAGGGATTTCCATCCATTCGTCTCTCTCCATTCTTCACTCATTCATACCTTTCGTTGTGGGGTGCGACGGATACATGGGGATATATATCGGATCTCATTTGAGATCCAGACCATAATTTTTAGCCTATTTTTCATGGGTCCGCTTGCTTTCAGGACGAGCGGCTACATCGTTGGTCTTCTCACTCTCACTCCCAAAGCGTACTCTTTTAAAAACTCCAGTTTTTGAGAAAAACAAATGATGTAACAGACACTTGCCTCGCGTCGGCCAATCACATACGACATTCAACAATCGTTCCATATCTGACCTTCTCCGACCCGAGACACCCTGTGTCGGTGCCGAATTTGTCACTTTGTTATGGTTTGACAAAAATCCCCTCTAGTGCATGTCAGCTTAACCCGCACTTATTGTCTCAACTGACCCCAGCCATAATTCATACTAGCTAACTTAATCGTTTCCAAAAATATGGGGCCTCACCCATAATATAACAGTCACAGAATGTTATTAATATACAGAAGAGATAAAGAGATGTAAAAAAAAAAATGCTCAATAATAACTCAAATAATGTAAGGGAAGATTTATTTCTCTTACATTATTCGAAATTGCCTCCACCGTAACAATCTTCTTAACCAGACGAATTCTTTTTTTTTTTTTCAAACAAACTGGGCCTAAAGACATGCTGAAAGGAAGAAAAATAAAAATAGCTAGACAGAATCAAATATCGGTGTGTCGGATGCAATGCAATTTAGGTGTAAATTCTAAAATCTGACAAGATAACTTGATATATTAGATAAGTGTAAAATACTCTTGATTTTGAATTTTAAGTTTTCTGCTTTCAATTTTAAAATTTATTTAAATATTTAAAAAAACTTAAGAAAATTATATTGCGCTGTTGATTTGTATTTTATTTAGGAGGAATTTCAAAATCTAATAAAATTATTTTTAAAATAAAAGCATGTGAAGACATCTAATGGTAAATTTTAGGGAGTCTGAGATTAATACTACAGCAGACATCTTGTTTTTTTATATATATACACCAGGCTCTCACAGACGAACAAAATAAAAAAAATATAATATATAAAGTTATCTTGTCGGGCGTTCAAAGTCAAACCTAAATAGAAATCTGTTTGAAATATCGATATTTGATTTTGACTAGCCTATTTTTCATCCACTATCTTATTAGCACAAATATAATGTATTTTCCTTAAGTTTTTTTTTCTGAAAATACTCATTCCAGCTAAGAAAACTGTTAGAGTAGAGACATTTTCCTTTACTCTCTGAAACAGAAGCATCAGTTTACGCCCTTAATAAAAATAATGGCACTTTCTTTATTCATGACGAACTGATCATCATCGCCATCTTGAATTTTACAAATATGAAACTATTTTATTTCCCTTGAAAATAGATCACGTGTTTATAAGATGGCCATGGCCTCTCCTGTCCTGTAAAATAATCGCTCCGTATATTTTTTCACTTTTCATGTATTGCCTTTTTAATTATTTGCTATTGTGGTTGTTCGAAGTTTTGTCAATTGGAGCATTTAATATTTCATGACATGGCCTCCCACTAGATCTGTCTTCATGTGGATGCAGAGGAATGACATTGCTATGGTTGAGTGGATTTGTGGTGTGCATCTTGATGGCAGTTCGTTCTGATTTTCTGCTGTTGAGGCCCAGACTGAAGTCAGCTCTGAGTTGCAACTGTCTGCAGTGATATGGACATGTTGAACGAAGCACCACTTGGATTAATAGATGTACACACCTCTCGATTGAGTGTAAGCAAAGAGGGCAAGCTGAGGAAGACTTGAAATGACTTGGTCAAAGATAACCTCAAGCAATGGCACATTTAAACCAACGTAAATGATAGTTTCATGTAGAAAATCACTTTGTGCCCTCATGGTCAATGTGCAACCCGCATCTGATGTTGCAGTTATTTATTTCCCTCCCACGGCGGGAAGATGTGACACAAGGTTGGGAAAGTGGGATTTGAAAAGCCAGCGCCCTAGATGAAGAGCAATCTGACCAAACAAAAATTGCCTGGGCAGCCCCGTCGGCATTTCCCGGTAGGGGTGCCTCAGACGATCACCAATAAGCTAACCCCTTCTCAAAGGGAGAGAAGGCAAAGCCTGGGAAGGTGGACCTCCTAGAAATGCACAGGACCATACCTCAAACCAAGAAAGAACAAGCCATCCTCAAAAATGGCCGAGAGTCTGACAGTCTGATTTTAGTATGAACTAACCCCAAAGAGAGACACGTTAAACAAAGAAGAAGAATTGGATTAGAGTTTAATCATGAAACTTTCAAATAAATTGTGAACTGTAAATGCGTATCATCTATTAATAATTTTGTAAAATATGAAAAATACTTGCATAAATTATTGATATATATCCATTTTTGATCCCAGCACAAAGTCAGCATTCGTTGATGAGGGGAGAGTGATTCAGGTGACTGGCAATAAACCGATCCCTTTTCTCCCAAAGGAAGATTTTGGATAAAACGTTTGGAAGAGAAATTTCCTCGTTTACAAGTGTCCGGATATGTTATTTATATTGGACATCAAAACAACTTTCTATTTTTTTATAAAATCATGATTTATTGTTACGTTACATATTCTTTTTAAAAATTTAGTGGGGGATGATCTCTTCTCATCCCTACAGCCTCTTTCTAACAAAAGAGATGTTGCTAGTTTCTCTCTACTGTATCATTATGCTCATGGTAGGTGCTCGGTTGATCTCCAATCCCTGTACCTTCCTATAAAATATTCACAGCAGGAACTCGTCTCGCTACAACCACAGCAAAGAACTTTCCTTTTTCTCTCTCTTTACCAAAAGCCAAACGAAACTTCCATGAACAAAGTTTCTTTCCTAGAACATCCCATCTGTGAAACAAGGTACCACAAGGCTGCTTCCAAACTGACTCCAATGTGGTCGTCCTGAAGTCAATGAACAAATACTTGTTGAGCCGTCCCCTTGGATAAGAAATTCCTCTTAAGTAATCCCACCCATTTGTTTTCGATCCTCTCGTGGAGGCGAGTAGAGACGATTATAGTCCAACTGACGATCTCTTTAACCCTTCTCCTCGAGTGGCCTTGTGCCTTGCTAAGTGCTTTACATCAGTAAAAAAAAAAAAAATTATTTAATAAGATTAACTGATATGTATTTTTCATGTATTTTTAAACAAAAATAAAAACACGATTAAAAGAATCGTTTTTGGCATCGGAAAATAGGCACAAATTTTTCTGATCGCAATACCCCAAAAAGTCTAGATTTTTCTGATTCCCGATTTTGATTAATCGTTCCAATACTAGTATTTGATTTTCAGTAGATGTAAAATTTACAAGGTGGTTGTAACATTTCTTGAAACTCCTTTAATCTACCTGTTTTCTTTCAAAAATATATCTGCACAGTCGCCTAGATGACTCTCAAACTGAATGAAATGCATTTCCTACATTTTGTATTTCCCTTTCTTTTTTTTCCTTTTGAAAATATTTCATTGCTATAATGTAAACAAATAGATTTTAGAGATTTATTATTAGCGATTTTAATAAAAAATAATATAATTAATTTTTTATTAAAAATCTTTGTTCAATCCTTCCTCTTACACTAGTACAAATGTTGATAAATTTATTTTTAATCTGAACGACTTCTTCCATCACGTTGCCTTTGATATAGCCGTTTTGTAATAATAGCACTATACTGAACGGTTTCAGTTTAAAGAAACAAAAAAAAACATTTGTTAGATTTCCAGTATACAAATGAAATAAAACCGCCCAACTCTCTCTCTCTCTCTCTCTCTCTCTCTCTCTCTCTCTCTCTCTCTCTCTCTCTCTCTCTCTCTCTCTCTCTCTCTCTCTCTCTCTATATATATATATATATTTATATATATTAAATTATATTTATCTATATATATATATATATTTATATATATTAAATTATATTTATCTATATATATATATATATTTATATATATTAAATTATATTTATCTATATATATATATATATTTATATATATTAAATTATATTTATCTATATATATATATATATTTATATATATTAAATTATATTTATCTATATATATATATATTTATATATATTAAATTATATTTATCTATATATATATATATATTTATATATATTAAATTATATTTATCTATATATATATATATATTTATATATATTAAATTATATTTATCTATATATATATATATATTTATATATATTAAATTATATTTATCTATATATATATATATATTTATATATATTAAATTATATTTATCTATATATATATATATATTTATATATATTAAATTATATTTATCTATATATATATATATATATTTATATATATTAAATTATATTTATCTATATATATATATATATATTTATATATATTAAATTATATTTATCTATATATATATATATATATTTATATATATTAAATTATATTTATCTATATATATATATATATATTTATATATATTAAATTATATTTATATATATATATATATATATATATTTATATATATTAAATTATATTTATATATATATATATATATATATTTATATATATTAAATTATATTTATATATATATATATATATTTATATATATTAAATTATATTTATATATATATATATATATATTTATATATATTAAATTATATTTATATATATATATATATATATATATATATTTATATATATTAAATTATATTTATATATATATATATATATATATTTATATATATTAAATTATATTTATATATATATATATATATATATATATATATATATATATATATTTATATATATTAAATTATATTTATATATATATATATTTATATATATTAAATTATATTTATATATATATATATATATATATATATTTATATATATTAAATTATATTTATATATATATATATATATATATATATATATATTTATATATATTAAATTATATTTATATATATATATATATATATATATATATATATTTATATATATTAAATTATATTTATATATATATATATATTTATAAGTATAAATTTTTATTTATACAAACATTATCGGTTACATATGTGCATACATGTTTCGGTTGCACTCTCCCAAGAAAGTCAACCTCATCAGACCGAGAATCTTTCAGGAATGGATGGATTTTAAGAATTTTCTGTCTTAAATAATTTTTTTTGGGATCTAGCATCTTCTATTTCTCGTATCTTCTGACTCCTATGAATTAGTATTGGATTACTAATTTTCTTATCTTGACCTTTTTTTTTGCCAGTGGTTGTCCACTCCCTAATTTTTAATCACTTATAACCCCCCATGGTGTCTCAACTGCTTCCTCCTGTCCTTATTTTATTGATCTTGCTTGCCAGCTTAACAGATTCACTCAAGCAAAAAGATCTCATCCATACATCAAGAATCTTACATATATAAACAAACCCAGACACACCTAAATAAACATACATATAAAGAAACGGACATCGATATACACATCCAAAACATGGACACTTACACCGATTCACTATTAATCAAACATATATTCAGAATACATACACGCCCATAAATATATTTTAGATGTATATTCAACAAAAACTAAAGAAATAAGAATATTCTAGATATATATTCAGTACACACATCCATACTCTTCTACAGGGTCAACACACACACACAAATACATATACATATATACACATATACATACATATATATACCCATATATGTATATATATATACACACATACACATACATATATCTATACATACCGATACACGTATACACACGTATAACTACATATACATGCACATACAGACACACACATACACATACATATATATACATACACACATATACATATACAACGATATAGACTTACATACACATACATACACCCCTACATACACACATATATATATATATATATATATATATATATATATAAACCCATACACGAGCATATTCGTAACCTAGGTATACAACTTACATTCACCCATACACTTTTAGTATAAATAGTTCCTAAAAATAGTTCATAAAAATACGTACACACATGCATACATATACATACACACAAGCGC
>OY744516.1:68804715-68957215 GCA_963556195.1 Sepiola atlantica | reverse complement strand
GTGATTAAAAATTAGGGAGTGGACAACCACTGGCAAAAAAAAAGGTCAAGATAAGAAAATTAGTAATCCAATACTAATTCATAGGAGTCAGAAGATACGAGAAATAGAAGATGCTAGATCCCAAAAAAAATTATTTAAGACAGAAAATTCTTAAAATCCATCCATTCCTGAAAGATTCTCGGTCTGATGAGGTTGACTTTCTTGGGAGAGTGCAACCGAAACATGTATGCACATATGTAACCGATAATGTTTGTATAAATAAAAATTTATACTTATAAACAGCTCTACTTGGTATTGAGCACTTTTTATAAACACTTGAGTTTCTACGGATTTACATTTACAGAAACCAATACATATACGATATATATATATTTATATATATTAAATTATATTTATATATATATATATATATATTTATATATATTAAATTATATTTATATATATATATATATATATATATATATATTTATATATATTAAATTATATTTATATATATATATATATATATATATATATTTATATATATTTATATATATTAAATTATATTTACCTGCAGACAACGTTGTTTCGAGCTTATGCTCTCATAAGTGCAGGGGAGTAATAATTTCATACTGTCACAAGGTGCGAACCTGGTTCACAATCACCTTTGACTCCGCACACTTCCACTCTATCCTCTAGGCCATAGGAAATTATCACATGATACAGAGAAATTAATTGAAATCAATCAATTGTGGCGGGTTATAAACATCAAGACAATCTATAGGACTCAACGAACCTAATCAAAGCCTTGCCTTGTAGCTTAAGTGAATGTCTTTTTTAAAAATATCTCTCAACAGTGCTCAACTTTAATTCTTTTAAAAGGTGCTTTTATAATAACATTTATAAATAAATATTAAATTATACAGACAATATCATTTCAAGCTTATGCCTCATCAATGCATATATATATATATATAAAGGTAACTTATAGAAGGCAATACAATACAGAGGTGTAACGGATAAACACGAACTGAAGCAAATTAAGACACATAAAGGTGGAATGAGTTTTGCAGTTTACACCTTTTTATTAATATAATCTATGTATTTTTTTTATATTATATTACAATCTTACTTGCATCAGTGTGGTTTGATGGAAGTTCCATATAATATAATACTTCGGGAAGAACATTTTTCTTCTTCAGATGTGTTCAACCTTATTTCAAACGTGCATAGGAAGACTGTTGCCGGTGAAGGCTATTCAGCAGAAAATGAAATGGATTGGAAATCAAAACCAAAATTTCTTTTTTAATTTTGCTCTAAATACTTTGTTTGTCTTTTATTTTATTAGTGTCAATATTAGTATTTTTAATTTTTTTATTACGTATATTTTATAAATTTTTAATTTAAATTTAATTTCATTTATTTATTGCCCGTTCCTGCATTCAATTCCATTTAATTAATTAGTTTAAATTCTTTTTAAATAAGGAAAACAACTCTGTTAAGAATAGTTGCCCTTGTTTGTTAAGATCTGTCTTTTTAGGTTACTTGTTTATAAAGACTCATTATTATTCATTTGCTAGTTTATCTATTGTTGAATTTTATCTTTTTATTTATTTATTTTTTCCTTTTTGTAATTCTGTATTCAATGTTGGAGTAAATATTATTCTTATGTAGCAAATATTTTTCATTTATAAGCTTGACTATAATTGTTATAAAGCGAATATTCTCGCCAGGATAACCTCTATTTATTTAATTTATTAATTCATTTTTTTTCTTCTTCGGCATTCAGTGCTGAGTAATTATTAACCCTATATTTCGAATGTTGTTCAACCTAATTTTAATTATCATTCTTACAAAGTGAGTATTTTCAACCTAAGATTATTGGGTTTTAAGTATTTATTTAAGGGTTAATTATTTATTTTTTCTTATTCTTATTTGTTTGTTTAGTGGTAAAATTGATGCTCTGTTTTTAAAGTATTCTATTTAATTATTCAAATATTTATTTATTAAGATGGATTGGGTTCCTAAATTGTATTACTGATTGAGGTTCATTAATTGTGGGTGGTAGTAGCTGGAACGTGGACTATGTCAGGTCGACGTTCCAATGTTATAATTTGTGACAATATTATGTGTATAAATTTCTTTTTTTCTTTTTCTTTCTTTTAAGTATATGTATGTGCACGTTGAGTTGTGAAACTGTATGTATCAGACTAATAGTGATCCTAATTCGAGTCGGTTATTAATTTCTAGGTGCAATTTTGCTATTAGTATAGATTCTTTAATCCGAAGGTTGCCGATCTTTCTTACCATAGCTAGTACATCTATCTTGATTGATTTGTTGGTGTTGTTGCATGTGCGGATGTGTTTGTGGAAGGAAGAGGTGTATGTTTGTAAGTATTCCTTGATTCTAACATGTGGGGGCCTCACTTTGCTACCGATGTAGAAATTTGTTGCATGTGGTGCACTGTATGCGATATACAATGTCTGTGCGGTGGCATATGCCTGTGGTGTTCATAGGGCTGTATGCTAGGGTGTAGGGTGTATTGTTGTAATTGGTGTTGCGTATTGTTAACTGTGATGTATAGCTTTGCAGATAGTCATGGTGATCTTGTCGTTGAAGTGCAGCAGCTTCAGGAAGCAGGTGTTGGAAAGAGTGTGTTGTGTCTGTCTTCAGTGTTTTCCCGAGGTGCTCAATGGTGAGTGTAGGGTATCCATTAATCTCCAGTACTTGCTGGTATTTCTTTCTGCAGGTGGTTTTATCAGTCTCTTTGCTGCGTTTATTATGGATACGGGTTAACTAGCCTTACGAGGGAGAGCTGATCTATAACGTATGAATAAGTCTCTACAGGCGGGATTCTTGTAGAATTTAGTAGTTATGTTCCCTTCTTCGGAGATGTTAAAGCTGAAATCTAGAAGTGCCAAGTATCCAGAATTGTCGGGGTGTTCAATTGTGAATTATATGTGTGGGTCAGTGTTGTTGAATGTAGTAAAGATTATGTTTACCTCCTCCTGGGATGGTGATAGAATGAGAATGTTGTCCATGTATCGTGTGAAGAAAATGGAAGAGTGGCAGGAGTTGAGGGCATAGCGTTCCAATTTATCCATGAACGTGATGGCGAGCAATCCCGAGAGGCTGGAGCCATAGGCAGTCCAGTTATTTGTTTGTATGTGTAACAGGACTGGACTGCCTATATAGTGTAGGGAGATTCGTGCAGAACAAGATACTTTAATGGTATGGCCACGTTGAAAAAATAAATAAGAGTTCTTGGGTTAATAGATGTAGAACAGTTGAGGTAGCATGTTTAGTTCACAGGGGAAGGCCAAGAAAAACAGAAGGAAGTGATAAAAATGGACTTGAGAGATCAATAAAGACTTGGCCAGAGATAGATTAGTTTGATAATCAATTTCTTAAAGCAGTCCACCGCATGCCACCATGTAAAACGGACGTTAAACTGAACATGATGATAATGAATAAAACTATGTTAAATTTGACAACACATGGAAAGTATGCGCAATTTATTCTTCAGTCTGCGACAAATATGATTGTTCTTTTGTTAATGTCAAAAGTGTTTATACAGAAGGTTATGCCCCATATCGTATTTTTAATTTATTTTAATTCTTTTTTATTTTCAACTAACTACTTATCCGGCGTTCCCTGGGATACAATGAAGTCATTTTAGGTTTTACTTTTATTTTACTTTTATTTTAGTTGTAAGGGAGACAACTCTTTTATATTCTTCAATAAAAAAAAAACCGAGTTATTTTTGTTAAAATACTGGAAACTTTGCTTGTCCCAGTTGATGTGAAGTTATTTATATTAGAACTAGCAGGGCTACCCGGCATTACCCGGGATCAATTCTACACCAGATGACCCCCAAAGAATTAATTTAAAAAAAAAATTAGATATCATTCGTCCAAGACAACTTTGAATAAGAATATATCAGTGTCTTGTGTAGTTTTGACTTTTAGCTGGACACACACACACACTCAGAGACAGACAACTCTCATTTATATAATAGAAGATAATTTGTGTCAAAAGCAAATACGGTCTTTAAACTAAGTGAAGGTCGAAGGTAAGACGATTTATTACTAAAAATTGATAAAAAAATTGAATTCACATTTTGCGCTAAAAATGCAATATAAATAATAGAACAAATCTTATACACGCAGGTTATACTACCAATACTGAAGCTAGCAGCTGCTGCTGCTTCAATGTCTTGCACATAAAATAAACACATACATTAATTTACCAAATCGCCGTTGCTGTTTCTGTCTTTTATGTATACATGTAAATGTAAATATGAGTAAATAAAACACATTTTTATTTTTTAGTCATAATTGAAAAATATTTCTGCTTTCCCAGTCGTCTGGATGGGACTACTGCAGCAAAGTACATTGTTATAGTACCAATAAAATACTACAACAATAACAAATGAAAATTGTCTAGTCAGAATCGAAGTTTGATATGTCAGCTTAAATCCTTGTGACACTAGGAAGTGACACAAAAGAAAATACGGGAGTGGTCAATTTCTATTGTTCAAGGCCGAGGTCTTGTCAGTGACTAAGAGAAAGGAGATAATATATTTAGGAGTGACAGTGTTTTATGACATTTGATGATGGTGGATTAGTTTTATGACAGGTGACGTTTTGCAAAAGAATAGAAAAGTTTTGGACTAAGAAAGAAGACAAACAGTTAGGGATCAAACCTACGCAGAGAGCGGATCGGACTGGAAAACGATGAGATGGACTGATCAACCTAGTGGCGGTGGTGGCCTTGACAGACAAATTATCAGAGTTTGGAGTCAGCTTCTTTCGAGAGCAGGTCGCAAACAAAGCTCGGCAAAGGTTTAGAAAGTGATGAGATGAGCTGACGACTTGAGTAACAACAATGGGGTTCTCGACAGTCCGCGATGGTGTCACACACACTCATAGTTCCAACTAACTTATACACAATGTATATGAGTTTGTGTTCTTTCATGTGTGTTTCTTTAATTTAACTTGCTGACCAGTGCTGTGCCCTCGACGATTCGTTAGTGGATAGATGACTCGGCTAGACCATGAAGACAAGAAGCAGGCCACGGTCACACAACGTTGAGGTTGACGGTCGTCGAGTGGGGCAGCACATGGTTCTACATCCTATTTAGGTTTGACTTTTAAAATCTCGCAAGATAACTTTATATATAAATAGCTTTGCTTCATGAGGGACAAATATAAATATTTGCTCATTAGAGTTGGCGTTGCCAGTGAATTATGGAATATTAACATCTAACGAGAAAACAATGAGTATTGCAACATCTTTGGGGAGATTATTGTTTCCATTTACAGAATAAAGTATGGTATTATAATGCTAATACCATGCCACAATAATAACACATTAAAATTGACTAGTCAGAATCAAAGTTTGATATGTCAGTTTAGATGCTTTTTAGGTACAACTTTTAACATCTAACAAGATAACTTTATATGTTAGATTAGATGTCAATTTTTCTGCTGTATTTTACAGAATTTCAAGCTTTTTGTTAGAACTTTAGACATTTTCACGTGAATTCAATTGAGAATTTTATCACCGATCATCGAATCATTTCTCAGGTTACCGTGAATAAACATCTGTTTCAAACATATTGGTGTTTAGACACTTGTTTATCTTTTATGCCATCAAAAAACAACAAAAACAAAATGCGGCTTTAGTTATTATAGATTATTTTTCTGGCTTTAGAAGAAGGTAATTTTCCACAAAATTGAGCGAGTTGCCGAACCAGAAAAGATAACTTACAGGAGTTGTACTTGAAAAAAAAAAAACAACTTTAAATGAGATTATCATCATCCTATTTGGTTGAATGCCTGTTTTACATGCTAGCATGTGTTGGACGGCTTTTAGAAATCGACTTCCAAACTTACCTATCTCTGGCCAGGTCTTTATTTATCCCTCTTTCCTTTTATCACTTCATCTCATGTCTTTCTTGGAACTGTTTTTCTGTGAACTGAACATGCTACCTCAACTGTTCTACATCTACTAACCCAAGAACTCTCATCCATTCTTTCAACGTGGCCATACTATTTTTTTTTTGCACACATCTTCCTATACTGTCCAGGTTTAATCTTCCTCTGAGGTCATCAGATCTAAGCCTGTCTTTAAGACTCACATTATACATCTATTGTATCATTCTCATCTCATTTTTCTCCATGTGTTGCATGTTATATTACTGCCCAGGTTTGACTTCCATAAATCATCGCACTGCATACACACATTGAAAATATCATTCTGTTCTGCATTTATCTTGCACAGTAGATTCCGCACTGGATTTCTTCCCCCATACATGGCGAAAGGTCAGTGCTGTAATGTAACCTAAAGGGACATGAATAACAGATTTTTAAAAAAACATGATTGAATAAAATAAACTTGTTTTTATTCTGCCATTTACAAACTGTCCTCTCCCAACAGGGACAGACAACTTCACATTTCTCAAGCAGGAGTTACATGAACTAATTTTCCATTTTGTTTAAGATTTTTGATAAATAGCTGATCAAAAGACTATTTGGAGTCATCAAAAGTATAACACAAAATAAATTTTCCAAATTGCCTTGGAAACGATCGTATGCCAAATAATCGTTGTTTGAATTCTTGGAACTGGTATAAATAATGTTCTAATTTTGTTTATCTCAACTTAGTTTGTATAAACATATCAAGGATATACATCTGGTGGAAGTGTTTCGATTGTAGCTTTAATAAGCAACGATTGAAAAATTTCCACTGGATTTGTGGGCTTTGATATGTTTGTATAAATAAAACTATTATTATAAAGAAATACCTGTAGTGAGCCAGAAAAACCTATCTTAGACATAATTATGTAATCAATTCTCAGTTCGTGAAACGTGAAAACATTTTTTTTACTTCATAATTTATTTATATACTTTGCTAAATTACTATGAAATGTGAAAAAGTAATAAAAAAACATTTTTAGAATTTTATCAAACATTTTTATTTAATAAATATAAAGGGAATACATAATTTATTCCTGTAAAATATTATTATACAAACCTTTATTTACTGTTTTCCCCGCGAGTGCAAAGTGAAGCGCAACAGAATGAATTTTGGTAATTCAGAAGTTGAGTCCGGTCCTCAAATCAGAGCATTTGTACGTTTCGCTTTTATAGGTGTGGATGTTCGGGGGATCAATAATCTCAGTAAAAATCTAATAACGCTCTGACGCGTGGTGCCGAATTAAAAGTAATTTTTGGGGGCAATATCTTATACTGGATCCGTTTTTATTATGTAGTTTAAATAAATAAACAAATTTTCTTTTTTTTTTAATCCCATGACGTTAATTTTATGAACTTTGAAAAAATATTAATAAATAAAAAAATTCATATTTTTTGACACATACAAATTTTCTTCAAGAAATATGTCTGTAATGAAAAAATTGCACGTTAATTTTATTTAGTTTTTTAATATAAATTTTTCATGAATTCCATGATGTCAACTTCATGTAATTTCTTTATTTAATATTACTTAAAAGTATAAACATAAATTTTCTTTAATAAATATGTTTATTACGTAAACATAAAAAAATCCAACACTTTATTTAAGTTTTATTAATATTAATAAAAAAAATATGTATGTATGTAAAAAAATTCCATCATGTTTATGTAATATCTTTAAAAAAAAAAAACTATTGACCTAGATTTTAGATTTTTACAGAGATTGTTGCCTTTCCGAGCATCCATACTTGCAAGAGCTAGACATGTAAGTGCTCTGTTTGAGTACCAGACTCAGCTTCCGAATTACCTGAATTTTTAATGTCGGGGAAAATTCGGCTTCCCCAAAAGAGAGGAACAAAAATTGGTAAAAATATATCATCTATTGACACGTGCATATTAAAAATGACCATTGATGAGTTAAAAAAAAAGTGCTTTTTACTTAAAAGAAAATGTTTTTTTATAGAACTTGTATATTTGGTTATGTTCAAGATTAGGTGCTGAGATTCAGACAGGGAGACGGTGTCAATGCAGAATAAATGAACTTATATCTACATATATATATATATATGTACATGGCATTTTTTTTTTAATACCTGCTGGGTCTCTCAAATACCTGACTAGTACATGGGTACAGAATTACCCATCTTGGTGTGATGGACCCATAGACCTTGTCAGGTGATCCATCTAGGAGTAGGAAAACTCTGATATAAAAACTGTGCTACTGACTACTTACATCTTGGCAGCAAACCATTGGGGGAGGGAGACCTCCTTAGTCCTGATCGACAACCTTCCTAGAGCTGGAATCTCGAACAAAATATCCAGATTGCAAACCTGAAATTGCTTAAGGAGTAAATGGGCTCTGCCTATCGCCCAGCCTTTACACTCCTTCTTTGTCTATTAGCCAGGCGCAGAGATATTAGTGCAGGGACACCTCATAGACACCCGATGCTTGACCTTGTTTCCTGGATTGGACAATGAACGCCGTCTCTCTTTCTCTCTATCTGGAAAACTTGGGGAAAGTTTTTTTGGTCACTAAGTCTCACATGACTAGTCTGGGTCACTCTTGTTCTGACAGGTTGAGGGTACAGGTTAGACAACTTGTCTGACTGTTGTTTCCGAGCCCTAACTTGGCAGAAAGAAAGAAACAAACAATTATTTTAGAATTTAGAGTGAGGATTAGTTTCACATAAATTTAATGTAGAATAATCCCATCTTTCAGGGCCATTATAGCGTTTTAGGCCAGTTAATCATTTTTTTTTCTATAGGAGATGAATCCCGTGCGTTTTTCTTTGGGGGGTTTCTCCTTTGTTTTCTTTTGAGTTGGGGCGATTATTTGTAGTTTCAAGAGGGTCTTTGTGGAAGGAAGAGGGGCTTGCCACTCGGACTTACTGTTAGTGGTAGGGCCAGGGGCAATTACGTGTGAACACCTTGAAAACTAAGCAGAAAGAAAAAACAATTTAGAATTTAGAGTGGGGGATTAGTTTCACATAAATTTAATGTAAAATAATTCACCATTTTTGCGCCATTCTAGCGTTTTAGGACAGTTAATCCATTTTTTTTCTATGGGAAATAAATTCTGTGCGTCTTTCTTTATGGGGAGTCTGCTTTTTTTCTTTAAGACTGTGTGGTTTTAATGGGCTTTTTGTAGAATTGGGGGCTTGCCACTAGGACTTAGGATTAGTTTCAATATATATTCACTATTCATCTTCAAGGGAAAAATACATAAAATGATAAAAAAACATCATAAAATTACATTATTTTGTTGCCGTATGAATTGGTTTTGAGACTCATTCACGCAAATAAAAATTCATTCAAAGTACAAATAACTTACAAATTTTAATATAGATTTTATTTTTCAAAAATATAAAGCAGAAAACTTTTCATAAAAATCTTGAACATTTTCATGGCATGGAATTTTCCATAATCTCCCAGAACATTCTGGGACCAAACCAATTTTCAGAATAAATTGTGTGCTTACTTCTTGCATATCATCTCTGTCTGGCCAAAAATAAATCATAATAATATACCTAACTCATAATTTTTCAGTCCGTTTTTTTTTGTAAAACTAAAGTTTCATAAATTTTTCTGACGTTAAAATGTCGCATTCTTAATATTTATGTATAGCATCGAAATGAAAATGTCATGAAAAATACACTCGTGATGGCCACGTGTTTATTTACATTCGGCATAATATAACTAACTCATAATTTTTCAGTCCGTTTTTTTTTTTGTAAAACTAAAGTTTCATAAACTTTTCTGACGTTAAAATGTCGCATTCTTAATGTTTATGTATAGCATCGAAATGAAAATGTCATGAAAAATACACTCGCGACGGCTGCGTGTTTGTT
Source organism: Sepiola atlantica (assembly GCA_963556195.1). Lineage (NCBI taxonomy): Eukaryota > Metazoa > Mollusca > Cephalopoda > Sepiida > Sepiolidae > Sepiola > Sepiola atlantica. Next base: position 68,947,409 of record OY744516.1, on the reverse strand, counting down.
TACATTCGGCCGAGTATAACGCGTAATTTTTCAGTCCGTTTTTTTCCAAAACTAAAAGTTCAACAAACTTTCCGGCTATTTAAATATTATTCAAGTTTCACATATTATATATCAAAATAATTCTAAATCTATTTTCTATTTAAAAATATTTGCGAATAAGATGCGTACCTTATAATTTTTTAAGAAATGTCGGTTGAGTTTACTCTATCGTGTTTCGCATTCAAATGTTCTAAGAAAAAAATATAACTACCTAGTTATAGTTTAAGGTGTGTTCTGATTGGTTGTAGAATTTTAAGAATATTGATAAATATTAGCTGCTTTAACTTTGAAAAGCAAACGAACGTGTAAAATTGAGTTTTAAAAAAAGCTCATATTTAAGTAAAAACCGTTTTAACTCGCTGTAAAAAATAATTCAATGGATAAAAGCACACACAAATTACATATTCGGAAAGATTTTTTTATTTTCTTTCCAACCATATATATTTTTTTAAAATTGGACCAGAAATAAGCGAGAAATTGCGATTTGAATGCATTAAGGTACGAAATCACAAATGTCGCACGATATTGGCAGCAGGCTGGGAATGCTAAGTTATCCCTGGTGGGCTTTTCCAAGGCCACTACCCTCATGGATCAAGTCTCGACTAATGGTCTGGATGGGTGAGCTTATTGGCACCAAATAAACACCCACTTTGCCCTCCTCACTCTACCTAAAACCAAAATGACAATACAAAGAAAAAGAAACAAACCTAAACTGGACACCCACCAAAAAGCATTCTTGCTCTGCCTTGAGGCTAGCATTCACAAATATACCGGGGCTTAGAACCAATATCAAGGATGTAGAAACCTTTCTCCTAGTAAACTCCCTGGATATCCTAGCACTAAGTGAAACAAACCTACAATTCTCAATCTCCTCACACCATTTTGACATGAGTGAATACCTCCCACTCTACCGTAAAGACACTGACAAACATATGCACGAGCTAGGAGTTTATGTTCGGAACATCCTCCTCTTGACTAGAGAACATGGGCTAGAATCAGATGATCAAGCCTACATGTACTTTAGATTAACTTTACAGCATAGCGTCAGTTATTTATATTTCATATACCATTCTCCTTCGACCCAGGACTGTATCCTGCTTAAATTATCTTTGAAAGCATAGATATAGCACTGTCACTTGACTCGAGTTCCCAAATACATGTATTTGGGGATTTTAATGTACATCACTGTGACTGGCTTGGATTTTCCAGCTATACAGGCGCAGCTGGTAACTCCATGTATAGTTTCTCTATAGCGCACTCCCTCTCACCGACTGCCATTTTCCCGACCTGCCTTCCTGATCGTGTGAACCAGCAAGTCTCACTTCTCGACCTTACTTGTGCAATGAATGCCCATAGCCCACTCGGGAATGCTGATCACCTTGTGGTAATGATTGAAATCACCCTAAAATCTCGTTCTAAAGCTGATGAGCTATTGCTCAAAACGACGAGATACTACAAGCGAGCTGATTGGGAATCCATCAGAGATCACATCAGAGATGCCCTATGAAGAAAAACTTTTTCTCTCCCTGCTGATCAGTGCACAAATGGGTTAACTGAATGGGTCAAAGCAGGCATTGAAGCACATGTCCCCATGCGAAAATTCGACAGCACTCTCCACAATGGTTCACCTCAGACTGTGCAGCTGCTATTGCTCAGAAGCAGCAAGCACTCTGACAATTCAACCACCATAAGTCAACTACAAATAGACAGAAACTTATAGCGTCAAGAAATCATTGTAACACTGTAATAGATGAAGCAAAGAGAAGGTATAGAGGGATGACAGTAAACGCATTCAGTCACAGAAACTAGGTACTTGTGATTTTTGAAAAATCTTCAATAGTGTGTTAAACAATGGACAATCAACAATTACCCCGCTATCCAACCACAATGATGTCGTTTGCATGGCAACTAATAAGGCTGAACTACTTGCCCAGCATTTCACCTTCAACTCCACTGTGGACTCTGCAAACCACTCCCTCCCAAATTTCCCATTGCGAACTGAAACATCATAAAAAACCTTACCACCTCCAAAGCATGTGGGCCTTATCTTATGCCAGTAATAGTAATAAAGAAATGCTCTGCTGAACTGGCCGCTGTCCTCTCCAAACTCTACAACAAATGCCTTGCCGAATCTTGCTTCATTGATAGCTGGAAAATTGACTCTGTGGAACAAGTCTTCAAGAATTCTGGAGATAGAACTGACACTCAGAATTATCGCCCATCAGTCTACTCCGGCTCTTCGCTAAAATCTTTGAATTCTGTAATCAATCTAGCGATAGTCCGTCACCTCATTAATGCTAATCTTTTTGACCATTAGTATGGATTTAGGCAAGCACAGTCTACTGCAGATATCCTAACGGTCATCTCCGAATGCATATACCATACACTGGACAAGGCAGGTGAAGCTAGGACAGTAGTGCTTGATATATCCAAAGCCTTTTACAAGGTCTTCTCATAAAAATTAATTCATATAGTATTACTGGACGAATATTTAATATAATTAGATCCTTTCTATCCAAAAGAAAGATCCAGGTTGTCCTCGACAGCCATTCATCCAAACAACATGACATAAATGCAGGTGTACCCCTTGGACCTTTATTGTTCCTGATTTTTATAAACCACCTCCCTGATTACATTGTGTCTGAGATAGGTATATTTGCTGACAACTCTACTCTTGTCATGTGAGCAAAACAGACGCGCACATATTCAAGACAATGGCTGAATCCTTAGAAAGTGACCTCCAGTCTGTAGTAGAATGGGGACATAAATGGATGGTAACATTTAATGCTGCCAAGACAACACGCCTTTCCTTCAACAATTACAAGAAATCTCTTCAACCACCGATTTCCATGGCAAATAACACTCTACCTGAGAGTTCAACGTTCAAACTTCTCGGCCTAACGTTCACAGGTAACATGAATTGGAACAAATACATAGAAGACATTGCCAAGGTTGCTGCAAAGAAAGTGAGCTCCCTCTACCGTGCTAGAAAACTTCTCACACCTGACAGTATCTTATATCTCTACAAAGCCACCATCCACCCATGCATCGGGGCTGGTGCATCGTCCACTAGTCTCTCATTTTTAGACAAGGTCCAAAAAAGAGTCTCTAATCTAATAGGTCCCTCACTATCCACCAATCTCCAGCCCCTGTCCAATCGCCGCAATGTTGCATCCTTGTGCTTGTTGTACAAGTGCTCCGATGAACTTGCTGCTCTGGTGCCCCCTCGACATAAATACACTCGACCAATCCGACAATCAGCAAAATCCTATCCATTCATTGTGGAGGTCCCTAGATGCCAGAGAGCCTTCTACTCCAATAGCTTTTTTCCTTGAGCTGCCGGCCTTTGGAACTCCCTCCCTGTTTCCCTGACTGTACCGACATGCAGAAATTTAAAACTAATGTGAACAAGCATCTCGCTGTACAGCTCCCAATTTAGGATGACCCAAAAAACTTTCACCCTAATTCTCAGTAGCCCATACGTCTACAGTGGCAATTTGCCTTGTTTGGGGTGAACTATGTTAAAAATAAATAAATAAATAAAAACTTCCATTGGCTAGCACCTAATACCTCTCCTTTTAAAATGATGCTAACTTTTTTGTTGAGGGTTTAATTTGAGCTATTTGGTGGGGGTGTCTGATTTTAAGTGACCCCATTAATTTCTATCACTTAAGGTCTCTTCATGTTCCACACTCCTACTGTTTTGTATGGCCGTTGTGATATTTTCTTGAGCCAGATCAAAGGTGTCTAACAAAATATTTAGCGGGAGATCTGAACTTTGTATTATGGGAGTTGAAATTTGGGAAGGATACAGCTGATTTGCATATCTTAACCAAATAGAAGAATCTACGTTGATATTGTATGTAACGTTTTCTGTTTGGCGCAAGATGTATTCTTGTGTTTAGTATTCAGTGCCATTTTGGAGACCCTTTTCAAAAAACTGGTTCCCGGCAGGGACAGACAACTCCAAATTTTTCAGGCAGGAGTTACTTCCCTTGGCTGGCACCTAATTATAAAGTCAACATAATTTCGATAAATCACTGCATGTTATTTCGTTTGTCAATTCGATTTGACTTAGAAGCTTTTTCTACTCTTTTGTTTTAAAATTAAGTACAAAACGGATGTTGCAGAAAAAATTTCAATATAATATGGCTTTATGGGCTTGTATTAATTGTACAAGTCTTTTCCATGAGCATGATTTCAATACTTTTTCGTCTTGATAGATAAATATTTTTTCTAAAATAAGATAGTTCTTAAAATTGACATTATCTAATATATAAAATTAAGTCGGTCGGATTTTCCAAGTTCAATGCATGACAAGTTGATATTTTATTCTGACTAGCCGGTCCTCTATGTAACTTTTTAGTCTGTGTTCTTTACACAACAACAAAAAAGTCTAATCGAAGTTTGGAAAGGATGCAGCTGGTTTGCATGTATTACCCAAATAGAAGAATCTACGTTGGCGTTGTATATAATGTTTCTCGTTTGCCACAAGATATATTATTGTGTCCACTTTTCTGCACCATTCTGGTAATCTTTTGCAAAGACTGGTTGGCCCGGTTTAAAAGTGCGACTTAGTTCACCATGATGGCGGTTAAAATTGCTGCTTCATTTCCATGTTCTGCTTGTGAAAATTTTGAGTACTGGCCGTGTGTTTCGTACGTCCTCTCAGCCTTTTCTCTGGAGCTTTTATCTTGAATCCTATTTTAGTGGCAGTGTTGTCGTTTGCGTGCAAAACTTATTCATACCAGCACAGACGATTTTCCCTCATTTTGTCAGAGATTGACATAACGTTATGACTGTGATGAATATAGATATTTTTATATGGTAGAGTCCCTATATACTTGCCTCCCCATGAGGGCAGAGTTAGACACATGGTCGGTTTATAATGTGGGGGGAAATCCAGTTCCCATTGATTTTTGCCGAGGATACTTCAGTCGTAGCTGATAGCCGAGCAAGATATTTGAAACCGCTTCTCCTGAGAAGATTCTGGCCGTCTAGCGGGATGGTCCCTAGCTCATCTTTATCCGTGATCTAGTACTCAATTATCCTGATGTTCAGCGTCAAGCCAAACCGCATATTCCAGGATTGCACTTGCCGTTGCAGACCATGTTTATTTTTGGAAACCAGCATGAGATTGTCCACATACAGAAGCACTCAAGAAACCGGCAACTGAAGATCCTGCGTGACGGCATCCATGACAACATTAAAGAGAAGCGCCAAAAGTGCTGATATCTGAACGCTGACTGTGATAGGGACCTTCGGTTAATCTTGGATTAATAGAGATAGCCAGTAATTCAATTGTTAATCAATCCTACTTTTCTGTTTGAAATGACTATATGTTTTTATACTAATGTGTCACCGCTGATCAAGGCCTGAAGGCCACACAAGGATAAGGGATAATGAGATTGTCAGTTGGCGGTGAACACCACATGTGCATGATTCAAAATATAATGTTATTTGAATTCTGCAATAAGAGATAGTGCCGTTCTGGTTTATTACCAATTCCAAGAAAACACACGCACATTCTTTGGTTTGATCATGTTTGTTTTACGGCATATCAACCCTTTTTAGGTTATTTAATATCATGGTCCAACAGACACAAGTGCTAAGTAATAATCAGTTCTAAGTGACAGTCTTCTGGAGGTTGAAGGTTCAATCCTCAGTACAGGCGATACTGAAAATATAATTACAAATTATTCTACCCGGTCATGGCTGGCAGAACGAGTTCTGTTTTATTACCAACTCCAAGAATACACACACACACACACACGTTCTTTGGTTTGGTCATGTCTGTTTTACGGCGTAGCAACCCCTTTCAGTTTATTTAATGTAAACGATTCATCTTTCTATTATTTTTTTTCACTAATGTGTCACCGCTTATCTAGGCCCACATGCCACTCGAGGATAAGGGTTAATGAGATTGCCAGTTGGCGATGAACAACATCTTGGGAGAATTTTATTTAAGTGGGCAGCTCGACAAAAATTTGTTAACATTGAACTTAAAAACGATCATGTTGTATTCAGCTGGGAAGCAGTCCATGGTATTGTGTTCTACAGATAGGATTATGAAACTATGGAAAAAAAATATTGTCTTCCATTATAAAGGAAAAAAGAGACTTTATAAAAAAACATGGACATAAAAATAAAACCAATCATTATCTCATGAATAAAACTGTTATAATTTTAAACATGTTTAAAGTCTCAGAATTTTTTTAGATGTGGATTGATAATTTGCATTATTTGGACTACTATTCTCATCTTGGTTATTTTCACGTTTCGGCTGATGTAATCTCTAACGTTTTTCAGGTGCATCTTTTTAAACTTTTGGGAACCTATACAGAATTTCGAACTGAAACCTTTATCTAATCCAGGAAGGTAGATTGTTCTCGTTCTGTCACCCATGACCAGATAGAAGTGTTAAGTATTTAAAAAAAATTTATTCTCAGTTATTATTGCCTGTATTGAGGATTGAACTTTCAACCTCGAGAAACTGTCACTTTGAGCTGATTGATTCTCAATGGACTAAAGTTCGACATCAAGATTCCCAAGTTCGAAAAGATGCACCTGAATGTCAGAGGTTACATCAGCCAAAACGTTGTGAAAATAACAACCAAGATGAAAATAGGTGTCCGAATAATTCAAATACATATTTAAAGTCAAATTCCCTAAAAATCGGGTTCATTGAATCTAATTCCTGGCATCATTTTCACATTTGTATCTTAGATTTCTGCTTCGTTGTCACGAAGTTCCTCTACTCGCACATCATTCTGCAGCTGGTCATCTTCTGTGCTGTCCAGATTATTACGATGTCCGTTTTTTTTTTGTTGTTTTGTTTTCTAGAAGCTTTTATCCACAATTGTAGTTTGTGAATAGTCTCATGTCTCTTTTACTCTGTTGAGTTGACTCAGTGTATCTGTAATCTTTCCGTCTCAAAAAAAGAGTTTTTTAAAAGTTGAGTTAAAAAATTTCTGAAAACGTATTTGTGTATAATATGACACTGTTTTTGTCTTTAATTTTCGTTCAAAATTACTCATTATATACAAGAAAATCCTGTAGATCCTTTGCTGAGGGCAAAAATAAATAAAGCAGTGACCTTGTTTTAAACGTGGGAGTGGTATGTCAATATTCCTTACAGTGACTATACAAACATTCCTAAAAATTTACCTTTTTTCTTTTTACTTTCGTTTTTTTCTTTTTACTTTCGTTTTTTTCTTTTCTTTAGTTTTTTTTCTTTTCTTTCCTTTTTTTTTGTTTTTTTCTTATTTCAGAATTTTTTAGATGAAGATTGATAATTTGTATCAGGTAGATTATTCGGACTACTGTTCTCATCTTGGTTATTATTCTCTCGGTGCTTCGGCTGATGTAACCTCTGACCTTCAGGTACATTTTTCAAACGCGGGGATCTTTATAGAATTTCCACATGCACTTGTGGTGCAATGAAGCAATGAATACAGTGTTAAGTAATAATCAGTTTATAGTGATAGTCTTTTTGAGGTTGAAGGTTCAATCCTCAATACGGGTGATATTAAGAATTTAATTAAGAATTACTTAAGACTTCAACCTGACCATGGCTGACGGAATGAAAGCAGGCTACCCCCGTGGATTACATAAAAGGTTCAGTTTGAAATTCCATACTGATTTCGATAAGATGCACCTGAAGAAGGTCGGAGGTTACATCAACTGTTATTTAGAAACTCATTCTTAACATGCGGAGGGGTTCTTTGTGAACTATTCTGTACTTTTATCGTCTATATTATATCTGCCGGAGGGGGGGGTATCTTAAGCTACTTCTACCAATGTCGGAATCACATTATTAGTAGTAGGTATTCTCAACTAAAATTTTATTTTCATTATATCTAAAAAAAAAAAAATTTTAATTCATGTAGGCACATAGATCTTTGCAAAACAAAAACAATGATACCACATTTATTCTGGTATCTCAATTAGCCACTGAATTATGACTCCTCAAAGTTCCGTTAAAAACGAACAAATTTGCCATCTTATGTGCTATTGGTTCAGAAGCCAATTTTCACAGTGTATAAACTAAAAATGTAAGTAATAAAGAGAATATTTTTTTTATAAAATAAGATATTTAGAAAACCTGCACAACGCAAATTATTTGTTTTTAAAAATAAATTATTTATTTACCTTAAAAACATTTTTTTCTTCCTTTTTTTTTTTTAAAACTTTAGTACTTACAACCGAAAGTACTAAACAAGTTAAAATTACTTACAAATTTAATTTCATCTTGTGGTAAATGAAAATTAATCATAATGGAAGCAATAATTTTTAGATCAAACCAGCCTAAATATTGGACCCTCCCTCTCTCCCTACACACACACACACACACACACACACACACACACACACACACTGGAAAAAAATGTGCAGAAATGACACGAAGGTGCAACTTTGATTGTTCATATAAGTTTCACTTCAACAGCTTACATATTGAATCTTCTTAATATGATTCATAGCACATTAGAGATCAAGCTAGATCTTTCTTTTAAAACAAATTTTTAAAAAAGGCAGATCCGCTAATGTAAAAATGGACAGAAGCAATTTGATAATAGGGCAAAAATTTCTTTAGTGTTTCATTCACTGAAGTTTGCAAGTTGAATTATTTTGTAAAAAACAACTTAAAATCCTATATTAAGCCCACCATAGTGATGAGTGGCCCTTTTATTTAGAGATAAATAAATAAAGTGGCCAATTGGGGAGAGGAAAATTAGTGTTCTTCACTGCTATACTAACTCAACATTTGAGAGTTAGAGGAGAATCTTGATTGAACATTCCGATATCTATAGAAATCAAGTGTTAGCCCCAGATAGAGGTCCCTTCATTTCTGAGAACTTACTGAAGTAAAATGAAAATAAAAGTGAATATATACCTAATTTTGTATAAGTAGAGATGTCATACTATGAACGACCTCCCCCCCTCCAGAGCCAAAATCCCAGACAATGGAAGGAAATGATTCATCAAGGCGCACAAAGCAATCATAAGTAGGATGAATAGTCGGTTAGGAGTGGCTGATAGGGCTGGAAGTAGTTAGTTTCTATTGATGAGTGGTGGTGGTGGTGACGGTGACAAAGACGAGACGTTCAGGATTTCTAGTCCTGAGTCAATATATTTAGGAGTTTGAGTTAGTTTACGACAGTTTTTAGTTTACAACAGTTTGCGGCTCTGAAAAGAGACTATCAGATCAAAGCAGATGGGGTTAGACCCAAGTCAGGTGAGGGAGATTGCAGATTGGGCCGAGCAAGTGATGAGCTGACGAGCAACGACGGTGATGCCTCAACAGACGAATTATCTCAGTTGGGTCTTGGCTGATACACTGAAACTTAAATAAGATGTGGTGGCTTTGACAGTTCGCAACAGTGTCACACACAAGCAGAGTACAACTGACTTATACACAATGTATTTGAGTTTGTGTTTTTTCTTGTGAGTCTGTGTTGCTTTTATTTTTATGTACTTGTAAACCAGTGTTTGTGCCCTCGGCGATCGTCAGTGGGAGATGAAAACACGGTTCATTGTGTCGAGATGCATGTCCAGCCAGTGCCAAGAGCCGGCGTTGAACAACTGCAGATATGTGTGGAAGGCAACCATACAGCATTTTGTTTGTTACATGCTTTTGCCACAATATGTTTTTGACAACGCATAACATTTTGGTGTATGATCCATCAAGTTTCTTAGATCGAGCAGCATTTAGTGTCCGAGAGTTAATGATCCATAGAGTAGGATGGATTCAACTCGTGCTTTAAAACTTTGAGTTTTATCAAGAGAGTTAATTACACGCCTAGCTAATACACATATTGAACCAGAGTCCTAGATATTTAAAGTCCTGAACAAGTTTGATTGGTACACCATCTTAGAAGATATTAGAAGAAAGTATTACTAAAAGGGACAAAAACAAGACCGTCCAACATGTTTCATTCTATGAATATGTCATCAGAAAATTTTCTGGAAAATTATTATAAGGAAATAGATTTACTCTTATTTGTGACTAGCAAAAACATGCTCTCTCTGGTCGCATATTTTTGTAAGACTTGGAAAATGATATCATGGTGAACGCACATATAATACACTGATTCCAGAGGAAAAGGTAATGCCTGGGAGGATGATAGCATGACAACAGAATAGATAGTACACTACCCCCACTCCGTCCCAAAAAAGGAGAATGTAGTCTCTGGGAAAATGGTCTCATGACAACAGAACAGATACTATATTACCCCCTTCCCCAAAGGAGGATGTAATATTTGGGAGGATTAGCCTTCCCCCTTTTAAAAAGGAGGAGGTAATTCCTGGGACGACGGTCTTATGACAACAGAACTTACACTACACTACCCACACCCATTAAAAGATAATACAATAATAGATTAAATCAGGGTTTGTTTTTTTTTCAGTCATATAAAAATGCCTAGTCATAAAAAAATTATTTTTATCGTTCGTTGGACTTTTGTAATATCTGTTCTCAGTACCCCAGCAACATCAGAGGTTTTACTATTGGAGAAAATATTGTTTATACATAAGAAAGTATGAAAATGAAAATGAAAAATGTATATTACAGAATATTAATTTATTATAAGCTGTTTAAAAAAAAAAAAATTCAATTAGCAATATCTAAAGCTGTTTATAGGTGTTTGCAGATTACTATAAATACAGTATTTCAAATATCATAGAATTAAATAAGTATGAACAGGTACCCCACTCGATCCTTGGTGACGGCATCTAATGTAAACATAGGTCGCAGTGCTGAGTAAAACAGATACCTCACTCTGATCCACTTGTAACATAGGTGATCCACTCGTGTTTCTATCTTGGTACTCATACATCTGGTCCTCGGCGCAGGAATCCTTCTAGACTATGAACACCCTCTTTGGGTCGAAATTCCTCTCGATCGGATGATGATGATAGCTTCGTTGGTCCGCTGTGAAGGCAAGGTTACTCAAACAACAAACTGACAATAGGAATAATTTAACAACATCGGTTAGGTCTTTTCGTAAGCAATAATTATTTAGCAAGATAAACAATTGGTTTTAAACGTTAAATCAAAGTCTGTTTTTCGATAATGGCTTTGTTTACTAAACTAGTCCGTCTCTCTGTGCGTGTGTGAAACTCCATTTACGATTTCCAAGTTGTTAATTAAGTTGTAACTTGTCTACTGAACGGTGGGGGTCCTATGGCCCTGCCATCCCAAACAAGAGCGGTGTTCGCGCAACGCTCCCGCTTGGTCGGCGCTCGAACGTTTTGGTCGAATTCCAATTTCTAACTGACTGTCTACTCAAAACAAAATCCTTTCTTCCCAAAAAGGCATATTGTAACACTCTCTCTTTCTCCAGCCCATTTCTCTATTCCTTCCCTCTCTCTCGGGGCCAGGGTGGGGTATGCTGACTTACTCTCCCTCTCTCTATCCCCTCTCTCTCTGGTTGGGTTGGGGTTGGGGCAGTGCGCGCGATACGGCAATTGAAATTCCTCTCTCCTAGACCTTATCTCTATAAAAAAAACAATCATTCCGTCTCTCGCTGGGAGGAGGCTTCTGCCCTAATTAATGGTGACAGCTTTTAGATGACTATTTCCAACCATCTACTTGACCACCCAGCTAGTACCGATATGTCGGACCGTATGTTTTTCGTTGGTGATAACAAGATTTTGTCCAAACCTTGGGCAGCTGTTTAAACTCGGCCTGTGTAGGATTTAAATGCAATTGACAATCTGACATGGCTTTCCCAGCCAGCCCGCCGCCATTTCCACAGAATCACCCAGCGCTGATAATATGTACTAGTTCTTAGATCTCACTTGTTTCTACGTAGGGCCCCCCCTTCCAGATGCATATTGGTGCGCCCTAAGGGGGCAGACTCTGTCGGTTACAATCACTGTTTTACATAAGCATAATCTATTTTGATGTTAATATTTTTAGGATAGGTGGAAAAATCTTTCGCATTTATTTATTTAGATATGTATGCCTGATTGTATGCATTGAGTCAAACAGTTTACTGTCAAGTCATGACTGCTAAAAATGATGGCTTGCCTATGAAGACAAATTATATATCCAAGATTTCTAATTCACATGTAATTATGTGTTGCTGTTTTTTTGTTTTCTTTTAAAATTTAAAATTTTATTTCATTGCTTTTTTTTTTTTACAGCTTATAAATCTTTTTTGTGTTATTTAATACCGACTCCATTTATTGTAGTAAAAAGTTATTTATGCTAAATGTTTTTAATGTTTTAAGATATTTGATAGATTCTATTTTATATATGAATCATTTCCAGCTTAATTTGTTTTGTATGTGTATATTTGATTTTCGTCATTGTAATAGTTACTGTTTATGATCAAACTTTAATAGGAAAAATGTCAATATTAAGTCATAAAAAAGAAACATGGCCTTCCTTAACCCTAAGTCCGGGTGGCAATACGAAAAATGAATTTAAAAAAGAAAAAAGATCGAAAAGGTGTGCGCAACATAGGTGTAATGAGACTGTTAAGAGTTGATTTATAGTTTACGAGACCATTAAAAATCAATTCTGCCAAAACGTATGTAATTATTTTTATTTATAACATGTTTTAATGTATATTTTCATCTGAAAAAAAAAAAAAAACTCCCTCACACACACACACGCACACTTGATCTCCAATGAATTAAGAAAATGGCCAAGATTTATTTAACAAAAAATTTTTTAATTGGCTACATAGCCTTAAAAACGTTATCTGGCCCGGAAGTGGGTGATCATTTTACATTAAAGTTATATGCGAAACTGATTCCACACTTTAAAGTCTAAAATAATTAAAAAAAATTTTTTTTTTTTTACTACAATGTTTTTCAGGTTGCAAAAAAAAAAAGTAGAATCTCATTTTTTTTTTAGGGGGGGGGGGGGGTGAATTAGCATAGGATGCAAGCAGTGATGTGCAGAGGTCATGTAATGCCCTGGAGCCAACTTCATTGTTGTATGCCCAAAGACTCAAGTACAATTCCTAGTACTGAGAAATATTATTAGAAAGAGTTTGAATATGATTAAATGCCCTCCCCCCAATTTTGATGCCCAGACCTAACGTAATCTGCACTTGTCCTGTATATTCTTGTGCGTGTCACGTTTTAGGAATCTCATTGATTTTCATCAAATTTTCATCTTCAAGCTGATCACTAATGTAAGTGGATCTTGTATTCTGTCATTCATTCGATATTAACGGACATAGAAGAGATATTAGAATTGTGGCATTGCAGCAGTGGCGTACAGACATCTGGTGATGCCTGGGACCAGCTCCTTGATTGTATGCTCCAAAGACTGAAGTATAAGTCCTAGTTGGTGCTTACCAGATCAGGCTGTCTGAAGATATCGACTTGTTGACCCAAAATGCACCAAATATTGATATTTTATTGTTTTTATTCTCTTTGCAAAACTCAATTTCCTCTTCCTCCCTTCACAAACCTTTTACTAAAATGACCGGATTCGGCATAAAACAACCCGAAAAGGGTTGATATGCCGTAAAACCAAACAACCAAACCAAACACCCTGAATAAATACTTGAACATATGAAGAACTTGAAGCATAAAAACTTTTGCCAAAATAACCTGATTCAGTATTTAATAACCTGAAACGGGTTGATATGCCGTAAAACAAAGCAACCAAATAAGTCCTAGGAGATAGTTTGAATATTATTGGATGCCCCAATTTAGATACCGGGGCTATCCTCGCCCCTCTGTATGCCACTGAGTGCAGAGATAGAATAATACCAATTTTTATTTTAGTGTAAGGTAAATAAGGTTTATAAAAAAAAAAATTAAAGAAATTATGAAAATCTTAAAAACGCATCTGACTCAGAAGTGGTTGATCATTTTACATAAAATTTATATGCGAAACTACTCCCCCCTCCAAAGTCTAAAGTAATTTTTTTTGTTTTATTTATTTTTACAACCAAATTTTTGAGACTGTAATCTTCAAAAAAGAGAGTAAAATCTCTTTTTCATGAACTAGCATAGGGTAGAGGGTTAGAATAATGCTGTTCTTCTTTTTAAGTGTGACATGAAATGTTTATAAAAAAATTAAAGAAATTAAAATCTTGTTGCAGTTATCGGGTACAGTGGATGACTGTGGTTGTAAAGTTGAAAGAGCAGACTATTTCAACAATCTAATGGTTCAACCATTGCTAAATAGTTTGCTCAACAAAGATTACTTTCGATATTTCAAAGTAAGTACGCCTTTTTTCTTCATCTTTTTCTTCATCTTTTTTCTTTTTCCTTCTTTTTTCTTAAACTTTGTAGTAAAAAAAAAAAAGGGAAACATGTAGATTTATTTTTCACTGTAAAGTTCTTGGCCTTTAAGTTTTTTGGGTTTTTTTTCACTGTACGGTCACTACTCATCCTTAAGTGGCTCTTGGCCTTGATAAGTTTTTTTTTTTTCACCCAAACAAAGCATAATTGGGAATTAATATTAAGTGAAGTTTAACGTAAACAAGTTGGTGTTTTATAAAAAAAGGGGATTTGCCAGGAGAAAAGAGCAACATAAAGTTGCTACTATGTAGGTATTCTTGCTCTTTCAATCTCTGTGTACTATTTAATAAACTCCAGTCATTTTTTTTCAACAATGTTGAAACATATAAACCCTTATTAATGGAGATTTTTACTTTCGTTCACACCAAACAAGGTATATTGCCACTGAAACGTAAGGGGCTACCGTGATAGGAGCCAGATTTATGAGGTGGGGGCAACCTCCACATTCACTCCTTTCTAAAGTCCAACCTTTCCTCACCATGGTAGGGCAGTGGCAATGTGGTAGTGTCAGTGCTATTTCATCTGGAACTCCGGTTCCTGGCAGGGTCACCTATGGCTGACAGGTTTGGCACCAAGCGGTATTATGGCCGCAACCTGGCTAACAGGACTCTGGTGAACATCTAGGAAAAGTCGGTATCAGGAGCTGTCATCATCTTGTCTTCTGCGAATCAACAGTTAGTGGCAATGTTACTTCTGCACCATTCCTTTGTGTGTTCTGGCCAAAACACCTTACTGTTCTCGGTGTCGGGGGTAAAATCCTGCAATCAAATAGGTCCGATCAACGAGGAGGACTTCATGCGGACCAGATAATCCTGAGGCACGATCTTCATGAGCTTTATGCAGAAGTCAGAGTCGCTTAACAACAAATCCACTATGTTTAACCTCAGATTTTAATGAGATTTATTTAAACCGTAAGACACAAAATTACGATTCTCAAAATTTGAAAAAATCCCAATCATTTTAAAACCTTCTAATGGGAGATTAACGTAAAAAAAAAAAATTCTCACTTTTGGGATTGAGTTAGGTTTAAAAAAAAAAACGTTTGTTAATCTTTGCAGATTCATATTATCTTATTGAAATGCGTTTAATTTTGCCGCTTGATATCACTTAAACACAGTCAAGCATGTTTATCTGCCCTTATGTATATATTACATCTAAATGTTCTGAGGATAAAAAAATGCAATTTTCTATTTTTGTTTATTTCACAGGTTAATCTAAAAAAGTCTTGTCCTTTTTGGCATGATGATAGTCAGTGTTCACTGCGGGATTGTGCCGTTGATAAATGTAACATGGTAAGTAATTTTTCTTGTTCTTGTATATGTAGTATATTCATATATTCTTTTATCTGCTGTCTAATCAACTAATGTCTAAGAGCTAAGCTTATTTTTTATTTTAAGTTTTGTTCACCCCAAACAAGGCATAATTGGGAATTAATATTAACCCTTAAATGCTTTTTGTTTCAAATATGACAAATTCTAACAAAATGCCTATTCAAGAAAATGTGTCAAACTGCAACTTGTTTCACATCTGCAACGAGCCTGTTGGCAAGTGTGAGTAGGTATTAGTATGATGTTGCAGCAGCTCAACCGCTAAATAGGTAATCAGTATCTTCGATGTCATGGGCGAGTGTTATCGATGTGTCATCTGCCTCATTCAAAAGCTTAAACTTTTCAATCTAGTCATTATAATGGTAAGTAAAAATTATTTTATGATTCTCTAGTGTATTATGATTATTTAGATGTATATATTGTAGTGTTTTGTTATGCATGTAAAATTTTATGCCATTTGTTGCACATTTGCAACATCATTTATTTTTGTTCAATAAATTTATATATTTTTTTTTAAATCATTTATACTACGTTATATTACCCCTATAAAACGTTTTTCACTTTTTCAAACTTTATTTCAAAATTTGGGCAAAATAAGTTAATCACTTAATTTTTGAGTTGGTTGGGCAAAAGTCTTTCAGCTGCAAGTCTGTTGTTCAGTAAATGAGGACCATTTGTAAGTTCTAAAAAAATAAATCTCGGTTAATTGTTTTTACACAATATCGAGAAATCCTGATTCCTTATATATAATTGTATCACAGTCCATAGTTTTCTTCGAATGTCCGGCTGGCTTGACAGGCTGAGAGCAGACTCAAGACGTTTCCACGAATAATGGCGATAGAGAGGCGCTCGTAAAGCCAAGACAATTTGCGATTGTCTCCGGTGTTGCGCATCATTAATACACCAAGGCTGCCGAAGAAGTCACGTGTGGCAGAGCCAATCACTCCACTCATTTCCACAGCGATTGGTTAAAATACAAATTAGTAGAGCAGATTGGCATATTTTGACCGCTTGCGGCTCTCTGCTGACGTTGCTGCATGTCCAGGGTTTGTTGCCGATTCTATCACTGATGAGGGCGCAAAAGTGTTGACACAAGTCGCATCCCATTGTAAAGAGAAATCGTCAGGCCATCAGGTCGTTTGCCATCCCCTCTGTCAAGGTCAACCGGTTCGAGGATTGACGGGAAGCCAGCGATGTCTAGTGCTCGTCGAACAACATCATTGAGAGCACTGTCTCTCGGAAATATGCCAGCGCTCCTTCTACATTAAAGGGTATAGAGTCCATACATGTCGACCGGCTGACCACAACAGAACTTGTGACTGCTGCAAACTTTAGAACCTGTGCGCAGAGCTACAGCGAATCTCAGGCAATCGTCATCAACCAGGTTAGCAACAGCCGATGATGAGAAGGCTGTTAGCCATGCACTGTTGTGTGGTGAACTTGCAGCTTGAAAGCAAGCCAGAAGGTGTTGGTCGCAAGATGATTTTAGGGATTCGACACTGGTCTTCATCCTGATCGTATCCCAGCTCTTCTGTCTTCCTGTCTGCTCCAGCACGATTAGACCAGCTCCCCTCCAGTCAGTGGAAAGGTCATGGATCAGTTGGTCGAGAGGAGATTCGGATTCTTCATGTAGAATACTCTCAACGAGATCCTGACTTGCGCAGATGGAGGAGGCGTAAGCAGACAATGCAACGTCGGTCATTAATCTAAGACCAAGTCCACCAAAAGAGATAGGAAGAGTGCGCCAACCTACATCATCAAAATTGATGCTGTAGATGGGCGTTGCTGAGTCCTGAATTACGCAATTCAAATGTAGACACTAATTTACTTGTACCAACCAATGGGTCACAGATTGTCTATTTCTTTTTGGAAATGATAGCCCTATTTATTTCAAATTGTAAAATGTATATTTTATTTGCAGGATGAACTTCCAACATGGTTTAAAGAAGATAAAGAAAATGTAGCTAATAGAGCAAATAAGGTAAGTCTTGGAATATTCTATGAATTTTCATGTATTTTCTGGATTTTTGTAATTGGCCTAATTGATATAACAGTATTTTCTACATGTTTTTTTTTTTAATGGAAATTGCTCCAGACAAGGCATGAAACCACTTGATATAAGGAGCTAACAAGAACAAAAGATTAATATCGCAAAAACAGGAGATGCCTATTGACCTTAGTCTTGAAAAGACCAAGATTATAGGTAGGAGGAAAACAGTCAGCAGGAAAAGGGTTCACCAAGCCTGCAGTTCTTGGAAAGAAGCTACTGAAATAGAAAGCTGCATTACAATGAGGTATCAAAACAACGAATTGATGGAGACAACTAGACCAACGAGTCAAACGAGCTGGAACAAAGGAAGCAGGGAATATACCAGACAATTCTTTAGAACACATGCCATAATAGTACTTATAGAAAAGACAGACTAGCAACATCATGTCTGCGAAAGAGGGGGTGCAGAGAAGAAGAAAGGGTGACCTCAATGAAATTACTATTTATTATGTATTTTTGGGGATGTGTTTAATTGGCTTAATGGATATAACAGTATTTTCTACATAACGTTATAGTAGTGAAAAGTTTAGAATTAGAACTGTGTGTCAGGATATTGCGTCAGACAGAAAGTCGCCAGAGAACGTAGCGGGTAAACTGATAAAATCTTCCTCTTTTACCGAATTATGAAATCGACATGGGTAGAAAACAATTGTCTGAGCATTGGCGGTGAAATGAGAGTAGCTTGGTTTAGAGGTGTAAAAAGTAGCAAGCCACTTTTTCCCATTGCACCGCATGCTTCAGATCGAAAGAGAGAATAAGCAAAATCATGATCACTAATGTTCTCCGAAGCACTTTTTTATACTGTAATATAATTCTTGTTTAGATTTTATTTCTTACTTTGCTCCATGTATTATGTGTGTGATTGGCTGAATGGATACCATTGCAGACTATGGAATCAGATCTATGCAGTAATACTGTTCAGAAAGGTATGAACCTACATTTTCCCTCTAGCTATGTTTAATTGATTGTACACAATGAATTTATGAAGTACGAATATTTGATATTCCATTTTATCATGTTAGCTGACCTCGTGCTTGGAATGTTTATTCTCTGTACATGTGATAGCCATTCTTTGTATGTATTATTGTTAATGATACACACGTGTGTCTTTATTATTGCATCAACAAATATGACACCATGTCGTAAAGAAAAGATAGAATGGAAACAGTTTGGTTAACAATATAGCATTTAGTTTATTTACAGTTTGTCAGGTTAGGAAGACATGTAATACATGAAGGTACACAAAAGAATTAACTAAAAAATTAAATCTAAACAAGAATAACAATTGTTCCATGACAATGCAAAAAGTGCACGATGTTGTGAGAAAGGCAAAAATTAAAGTGCACACAAATGCACTTATAGAAATCTCAACGGTTGTGATACGTCATTCTGAGAATAATATAACAGTTGTCTGGTTCTTTGACCATAGTCTGAGAGTCTGTTGACTCTAACAAGAAAGATAAACTAACAGGCAAAGCTATGAGAGTTTAAAGAGCATGCTCAGAATGCGAAAGGACAGCCACTTTAAAAAGTTGCATGGAGAAGAGAGAGAGAGAGAGAGAGAGAGAGAGTCAGTCTCTTGTTCTTAAATTTGCCACTATGTGTGTGTGTGCACGGATGGAGGGCAAAATCACGCGACAATAGCATCTTCTAGTATTAAAACCAAATATCTCCAAGAGAAAATTCTGGTCCGACAAATTATTAACAATAGTTATTGTACTTTGGTATTAAAAAGGGTTGATTTAGTATAAAATAGAAAACCCCAACCAAATCCTCTAGTTTCTCTCCTCAGCTGATTATTCTAGAAAATAAACTAACTTTATTTCTCTCTAAAAATACACACACACTCATCATCATCATCCTATCATCACCATCACTACGTCTGTTTTACATGCTGGCATGCATTAGATGGCTCTAAAAAATTGACTTCCAAACTAACCTATCTCTGTCCAGGTCTTTCTTTATCCCTTTCCCTCAGGTCCATTTTTATCACTTCTGTGAACTGAACCTGCTACCTCAGCTGTTCTATATCTATTAACCCAAGAACTCTCATCCATTTTTTCAATGTGACCAAACCAACAGTTTCCTGTTCTGCACACATCTCCCTATACTGTCCAAATTTAATCTTTCTCTAAGGTCATCAGAACTAAGCCTGTCTGTAAGACTCACGTTACACATCCATCGTATCATCCTAATGTCATTTCTCTCCATGCAGCACATGTCCTTAATCCTCACTGACCAGGTTTCACTTTCATGCACCATCACACTGCATACACATGCCTGGTAGATTCTTATCTTGGTCGACAGTTGTAATACTTCTAAATATTCAACACTTCTAATATTTAAAGGGAAATAACTCTTGTACCCTAAAGTTATCTCCCTTGCCAAGAAACGTTTGGAAGCCTGGGTTATCTGCCCTTGGATTTAACTAGATGATATTAGAACAAAACAGGAAAATTCAAATGGAAGAATGCTTACCGAAATCACCTTAATAACAGACAATTAACACATCCTTATGATCATATAAATTCTGTCAATTGTAAATTGTTCATACATCATTTATTAATGTTGATCTACATAGAATCGTGTCCATCCATCCATTTATTTCTTCATATTTGTGTCTTACCACTCACAAACCACGTTACAACAGAAGTCATTATAGCTTTTAAGTTTTATTTGTTTACACATTATGTCTCTTTATTTATTTATTCAACGTTATGACAATTTAAATCTTTTTGAAGCAGTAAATATTTTATAACCATAAAAAAAATAATTGTCAAGTAAATATTCTTTAAATTAGTAAATGAATGTCATTTTTTAAATTTATTTAAAATTGTAACAATATCAGCTAGCGTTTAATTGGTTGAAAAATATTCACCGGGAGAAATTAACTGGGTAAGCCATAAACAGGATATATTATAGACAAAGGAATTATCAGGGTAAAACAAACAACCTTCCGATTGTATAATGAGAATCAGAAATTGGAAGACCTAGCCAGAAATGACAGGCAGTGGCAATTATTAGATTTTAGATCGACCAGATGCAATATTAAAATGCGCTAAGCAAATTTGCAAATAATTAAAACTATAAGCTAATACAAATATATAAGTATTTTTTTGTTTCTGTTCTCTTTTGGCCGACCCCCTCTTTTATTTTGCAGCACTGGACCAACAAGTTGAAAAGATATTGTT
Organism: Sepiola atlantica; assembly: GCA_963556195.1. Lineage (NCBI taxonomy): Eukaryota > Metazoa > Mollusca > Cephalopoda > Sepiida > Sepiolidae > Sepiola > Sepiola atlantica. The sequence continues at coordinate 68,926,530 of OY744516.1, read as the reverse complement.
TGTAAAATAACTAAATCATGAAATAAAATTACGTTAGTATAAAAAAGAATGCAAAGAGTCGGTTTTTAAAATGGGTAAAAGCAACAGGACAACAGAATTGATTTTGAAACAATTAATTTTAAAATGGGAGAAAATCATAATTTTTTTTTTACCCTAACAACACTAGTTAATTTTACATTACTTTCAGATTTCAGCTTTAGTGATCGGACAATCTCATTTTTTAAAATGGGGGTAGAAGGTACAAACGTGAATCAGCATAGTATTATACAGACTAGTGAGATCTGTGGAAATTCCTCAGTTGTATCCTTCATCTGTGGTATATTGCTTCTGTGCTTAAAAATATTTCTATTCTATGAACATCTGGCACACATGCAGACCCCATGATATTATTGTACCACCTTTGTTCAAACTGAAACATACTTATCTAAGTGCTCTGATTAATGCCTTTCAGAATATATCTGATTATGGGGGTCTATCTCCAAAACCCTTGTAAGAGTTTGATATATTTCTATTGTATTGACGTCCGGCATTAACGCGGACCCCACAATATTATTGTACCATCTTTAGACAGAACAGATACTACACTTTGATCATAGGCCAAGAAAGTGCATTTTAGCTAGTTTCATGCTCGACACAACAGCGACATCAGGTGACATTTTTAAAATCACATTTTTTTTTTGCATTGAATCTTCAGCAATCGGGTGGTCCCATCTTTTAAAAAAGGAGTGGAGGGTGGTAACATATGTATGAACATTAAATTGCCTTAGCGTATTATTATACAGATAATTGAAGAGAATGAAAATGATAGCCTAGCCTACCGATTTAAACCTTTCCTGCCTCTCTACAGGCCACACTGTTATGTTCTGATGAAGCTATTGAGGTTGTCGAGAAGTTTTGTTACTTTGGTGATACCATTGGAACATCGAGTGTAGCAGGTGCTAGTGTGATGGCAAGAATTAGGAGTGGATGGAGTAAGTTATGGAAACTTCTGTCATTACAAACTAGCAGAGTGTTACAACTGTTAACGAAGGGAAGAATCTATCAAGCATGTGTACGCAGTGTGATGATGTATGGAAGTGAAACATGGACAGTGAGGGGTGAGGACATGTGTTGGTTGCAAAGAGAGAAATGATATGAGAATGATATGATGGATGTGTAATGTGAATCTTAAAGACAGGCTTAGTTCTGATGACCTCAGAGGTAGATTAAATCTGGACAGTATAGGGAGATGTGTACATAAGAATAGATTTCGATTGTATGGTCATGTTGAAAGAATGGATGAGAGTTCTTGGGTCAGTAGATGTAGAACAGTTAAGTTAGCAGGCTTAGTCACAGAGAAAGCCAAGGAAAACAGGGGAGGAAGTGATAAGAATGGACTTGAGAGAAAGAGGAATAAATAAAGACCTGGCTATGGATAGGTTACTTTGGAAATCAATTTCTTAAAGCTGTTCCATATATGAAATATGTAAAATGGACGTTAAACTGATGATAATGATGATGATTTAGAAGTAATAAGCATAAGCTGAGTGCACAATGAATCCTTTCAATTTGTCCAGACATCTCATGTTTACATGTCATGGCTGTCTCTCTTGTCTTCCTGCTCTGCCACCTAACGAAAGGGGCCAGTAAAGGAGGAGACGGAACCTTGATCTCCTTGTTAATGGAGTCCAAGGGAGATAACTCTGGGCCCTGCAAATCTTCTTAAGCCACTGGGCCTAACATCTTTATTGTAATTTAACCCTTTCATGCATGATTTTTTACAGAAATTCTACTTACCTTATTTAACTTGTTTATGAACCACGTACCTTTAAGTTAAGCTGACTTCTGAAAAGGCCCGTAATGACTAATAATGGAGGCAAAACGTATTACTCAATGACCATGACTCTCGCAAAAACAAATATAATTGGTCAAATCAAAATTTATGATAAGTTTTCTATATGTTGTTGTGGAACCACAATATGCATGAAAGGGTTAAAGTAAAATCATTTTTTTTTGTCTAGCTGAGTTGACTACGTGCTGAATGAGTAAAAGTTGAGAAACCCAGCATAGAAGACTACTTCAGCTAGTAAATAATTTTTTTTTAAAAATCTTTTAACGTTTTTATTCTGATAAAATGTTTACTGAAGTCCTGATAAACTAACTATCGTTAATGAATTCCTTGGCCTTTGGGCTAGGAACAACGTGTAGTATCTGTTCTGATGTTACACTAAATCTATTCTGTCGTTGGTTCGTGAAGGAGAAATCCTTTAGATTGAGGGAAATTTAATTTTTGTTCCAATCCAGAGTGCCCCTTTTTGGGGAGCTGGATTTTCCCTACATTAAAAACCGACCTTGTGTCTAACTTTGCCCTCATGGGAAAGCAGGTAAATAGGAACTATCCGTAATTAATTAGTTATAAACAAAAAAGATCCATGGATAAAAACTTCACACATTTGTTGATGTCATTTACAAGGAGCTTACAATGATACTTGTATTCTTGGACTAAATAACAGACTTGCAAACCAAAACTCTTAGTCCGTCCGACCGAATCAAAATGCAAGCCCAACCGAACACAATCCATGAGCTGAGAGCCCAAGGGCCTTTCTCTCTCATTGAGGCACATAAACTCAACTGCCCGTCAGACACCCAGATGACCAATTAACTGCCATTCCCTGCCCATCTGCTGAAATATATATCGATATTCTGGTCCTTTGCGTCAGACCATACAGTTATCCACTTGTAAAAGCTAATCTACTGCCAATCTATGGACATAAAATCCTACTGCCTAGGGTGTCTGTATCTAGCTGGATATGAAGTTTTTCAAGTACTTTGTTCTCAGTATGAACTGTTTAAAAAGACACTAACTTTTTGAAGGAGAAATTAAATTTTTTTTTGGAGGGGGGGGGTAGTTCCAGATCAGACATATTTTCAATTTCTTATGTGGGTTCTTTTCTTTTGGTCAAATATCTCTCACTCACAGCAAGCCTCTTATTTGCATGCATTGCAAACATGCAACACACTAAATATAGAACACACTAAATATGCAACCCCCTAGTGCATGTTTACACTGCCACTTAATGGAAAGCCCAATAAATGAGGGGATGCAACCCTGATCACTTTGTTGATTGGTTCTAAAGAGGATAACTCTGAACCCTGCAAACCTTAAGCTACTGGCCCTAACACCCACTCTGTACAAAAAACTATGATTAAATGAGCTTATTTAATTTTTATTTTGTTGTATTTTTTAAAATTTTGTTTTTGTTTTGTTTTTTCTTTTAATCACTGTTGAAAATTTTATTTTTATATCCAGTATTCTCAAAAATCCAATTCTGAAAGTAATTGTGAAGAAGAAATGAAATTAGGTGCGTTGGATAAGACTATCAGGTAAGTAGTAATGGGGTAAAAATTATGCTTATATTATTATTTGCTTGTCATGCCCCTTTGGGGATCTCTCTTTCTAAAAATCTTCTCAATTCAACCTTTAAAAAAAGATTTCTGTAGACATTTACACTGTTAATAAAACATCAATATACAGATCGCATTCTGTTAAATATTTCATCTGATAGTTTCCAAAAATACTATCTTAATTTACTTTTTTGCTTACCATTATTTCTGAATTCATCTACTTTTATCTTAAATTGTTCTGCACTATTGCGATTCTTAATCTGATCTGACAAATTGTTTCAAAAATATATTACTCTACTAATAGGCTTCACAATTTAATTCATATTCACTACTTGAAATCATTGAAATGAAACTAATCAATAAGAAAAAAGACAAAACTCCCCCCCTCTCTCTCTATCGATAAGACAAAACTAATCGATGAGAAGACAAAACTAATCTATTATATAAAGGACAGTTATGTGTGTGTCCAGCTAAAAGTTTTAAAAAACTACAAAACAAACAGCCACACACTTGGTATATTGTTGATCGGCGTTGCCCGGAATGAATAATATCGAAAATTTAGAAAAAATTATTTATTCTTTAACCCTAAACAGATTTTGTCAAGGATGTGTGTGTTTTCCAGCCATTTTCATGTACTAAAGAGAAGTAACTCTATTTTAATCAGGGAGTTACTTCCCTTATTGAAATAGAAGGGAGTTGTCTGTGTATGTCCAGGGAGAGGAATCGGCTGGGCAGAGGAGAAAGAGGGTGGTGGGAAGAGGGAGGGGGAAACAAGAACAAATAGAGAAACGGATAGAGAGGGTAAAGAGATAGAAGTTTTAATAGAAATATGTTAGACTTTTGCCCCGGGCAACGCCGGGTAGCCCTGCTAGTGAAATAATAAAATAAACATTGCAGAGAACATGTACACTATTAATACAATATCAATATACAAATCAAATTCTGTTAAATATTTCATCCGATAGTTCCCAACAATATCCTCTTAATTCCGTTTTTTATTTCTGAATTCATCTACTTCTATCTTGAATTGTTCTATGCTATTGTGATTCTTAATCTTATCTGGCAACTTGTTTCTAAAAATATATTACTCTGTTTTGAAATTTTTGAGATGAAAATTGATAATTTGTATTATTTGAACTACTATTCTCATCTTGGTTATTTTCACAACGTTTCAGTTGATGTCCACTTGGAGCACTGGATAAGGTGTTAAGTACAATCAGTTCTAAGTGGCAGTCTTCTCGAGGTTGAAGGTTCAATCTTCAGTACAGGCAATACTAAGAATAAAATTAAAATTACTTAAGAATTCTACCCGATGGAATGAAGACAATCTAACCCCTGTGGATTAAAAAAAGGGTTTCGTTCAAAATTTCAATGGAATGTGCTCCGATGAACTTGCTGCTCTCGTCTCCCCTCGACATAAATACACTTGACCAACTCAACAATCAGTTAAATCCCATCCATTCACTGTGGAGGTTCCGAGATGCTAGAGAGCTTTCTACTCCAATACCTTCTTTCTCTGAGCTGTCAGTTTTCTATGAAAGTTTAACAAAAAAATGTTCCCTCTTCATTTGACTTTTTGATTGGTCTTAACTCAAATAATTCAGTTCAGAAACAGCCTTTTTGTTCAATTCTTGAAAGATACATTTATGATTATTAATTAAAAACGAAATTTTCAAATTATAATAAATAAAATGTTTTCAAAAATTGCTTTGTCAATTTTTAGCAGGGAGGGCTCAGTTTATGAAAGTTTCATATAAAATGCCCCCCCCCCCCCATTTAATTTTTCTACCGGTTTTAACCCAAATAATTCAGTTTACAAAAACCCTTTTTGTTAATTTTTTTTTCAAAATACATTTGAAATTATTGATTAAGTACCAATTGTTCAAATTATAATTTTTTTTTAATTCTTAAAAAAAATGTTATTTAAAATTTTTAGCAGAGGGCTCAGTTTTATTGAAAGTTTAACTTAAAATGATTCTCCTATTTGATTTTTTTTACCAGTTTTAACCCAAATAATTCTGATGATTGGCTCTGAATCTACTATCATGTTTCAGCAGTTCATTTTTTTTCCTACTTTTGCCTTTCACAGTCACTGGTCTGCCAGAACCAGGTCCTAATATTTTTTCACTTTCCTTTTGCTTTATATTATAATCTGCTGGTGTTACAATGTTTATAAGGATAATCCTTACCCCCACTTATAAGGATAATCCCTTCCTCAGCTTTCTTTGGTGATGATCTTCCCACTTTTTTAAGAATAAAGAAAATATAATAAGGATAATTACTGATGTAACAAAAAATATTTTTTTACGTTTTTGCATATTTCAATTTTACCCTAATCCCATTCATTTTTCATAAAAATAAATAAAAATATCATTGTGTTATTTGGATTATTCGGACTACTGTTTATTTTGGATGTTATTTTCACAACGTTTCAGCTGATGTAACCTCCGACTTTCTTTAAATGTGTCTTGTTGAACTCTGGAATCTGTACTGAATTTTGAACTGGACGCTTTATTTAATCAATGAGGATATACTGTTCTCATTCCATCAGCCATGACCGGGTAGAAGTTTTAAGTAATTGTTAATTAATATTGCTTGTACTGAGGATTGAAACTTCAACCCCCAGAAGAATGCAACTTATAGCTGATTATTACATAGCACTTTATCCGTTGCCGACGGGTTCATGTGGATTAAGTCAAAGGTTCAGTTCGAAATTTCATGCAGATTCATAAGTTTGATATAAAAATTCTCGAGTTCGAAACTTTGAGAATAACATCCAAGATGAGAACAATAGTCTGAATAATCCAAATAATCCTTGTCTCCAAAATTCTGAAATATAAAAAATATTAGTAAATTAGCAAAATTTACTTTCGCTTTTTGGATTTACGGTCTGCAAGCTTTGGTTATTGTGAATAGCCCCAATATGCTTGTTTTTAAATTTTAAAGAGTCATGCATGTGCGAGATAATGGTATTATCAGTCTTTTTTTGCATCTGATACTAGCAGGAAAACTTGGTGTTGCCCGGAATGACGAACCTCCTGCAGCCTATGACACCATATTTCCTTTTTTTATTCTTATTTTTTACATTTTATATATTCAATTTTAGGAGTGGGGCCAAGGATGCGCTAACTTAATCCTCAGCATTGGTTGAGATGGTGTAAAGTAAAGTGACATTTATTAAAATAATTGGAATGAATTCTTTCTCCAACCTTTTGTTACTATTTCTATTTTTTAATTTCTATAATTGTCAGTTATAAATTAAAAAAAGTAAAGCATTGTATTTCCTTAAAGATAAAATTATAATTAGGTGTTATATATTAAAATAGTTTACCTACATTAATGATAACCATAAAAAATAAGTAGGCTCATATTTATTTTTTATATAATTATTTATCTGAGGTAGAGCCATGCAAACTTTTCTGTTTATTATTTTACTAAGTAAGACCCCATACTATTTAGAATGGTTCATCATTATAAAACTCTTATTACCCCAGGTCAAGAAAATGTAATCTATGTTTAAGTGAAGCACTGACCACTTTGAAGAATAAGGTTGTTACTTTAAATAGAAAATCAGAAATTATAGCCAACTGCTGACACAAAATAAGTTTAAATATCAGTAATTCAAAGTTAATTAAATTGATTAAATGAATTTACCCCATCATTAATCAATTACTCTTAAAACAGCAATCAATTCAATATAGCCCTGATAGATATAACATTTAACTGATATTATATATTATGAACTATTATAATATTAGTTAATTTAGGAAAACAGTTAGGTTTGCATATATTTGGTATGGACCTAGTTTAAAGTCGTAGGTTTAGGCAGATATCTTTAGCTGTGAAGTTTTTGTCTACAATTTCCCAACAACAGCACTTTCGGGCATACTACTGCACCGAGATACATACTTATTACAATATACTACTCAACTGAATAATTAAAAAAAGTCTTGGCCTTTTGGCTAAGATCAAAGTGTAGTATCTGTTCCGATGGATACTGCACCCCATAGACTGGTATTGTCTTGGCCTTCGGGGCTTGATTTACGCCGGTCTATGGGTCTGTCCTGTGCAGTTCTACGAGGTCCACCCTCCCAGGCTTCGCCTTCCCTCTTTGGGGAGGAGTAAGTTTATTGCTTACTGCCTGAGGCGCCCCTACCGGGGAATGCCGACGGAGCTTCCCAGGCAATTTTTAAACCCCACTTTCCTGCCCCGACCTTGGATCACATCTTACTTGTGGGAGTAAGATAAAAACTGGCCTTGTGCCTAACTCCTGGAGAGGAGTAAATAATACTCAACTGAATAATTAACCCATAACTTTAGTATCTTTAGCAATAAGTTAATAAAATGAATGTATCCAATATTTATAACAAGATTTTTAATAGATTTAACTTTAATAGAACACTGTTTGTACTCGTGATGATAAATTGCCTGAAGATCAGGGTTGGGGGGATCTTAGCACTTAAACTGCGGTAATGGTCTTATAATCATGTTTGGAAAATCTATTGATTCACTATTACAATTGACTATAGTAATTTTAACACACCATATCCTTCAAAATTAGTACAGAAAGTTTTCGAAAATCATAACCCCCGCCTTTTAATTTTTATTATTTTATTTCTCTAAATACATGCCTAAAAATTCATGTGAATTCACTTTAATCACTAATAACTGAACCTCTATGGACAGAAATTATTTTTTAAAAAAAGCACATCTAGATTGCAGAGTTATCTTCACTTCCATGGATCTCGAAGCCATTTAGAATTACTTCAGTCTAAAAAGCAAATATCTGGCAACCATCTTTGATTTTCTACTAAGTTGCTTTGGGCAATGCAGTTTTCTCTGAATTTAAAATGGATTTCTCTGAACTTTATCCCATTCAATCCTAGAATTTTATCCACATAATTTACAAGCCGATTGGACCCTACTGGATTACCTAAAATATATATATTTTTTATAACCGGCCTGAAAAAGAGATCTGCCCAGTGTTGAAACCGGTTGACGATCTGACTTGAGTATTATGAACCTTTTCTGCATTGTTATCCTCAAAAATACTGAAACATGGTAGAATTTATGTATTTTTTATGTTCTTCAGAGAAGAAAAACATTAAATTAATGTTAAATGATTGATAAATGTTATCAGCAGATCAGAACATATCAACATGATACCATTGGTTTCGAGCTGTAGCAGTTCAAGAAAACAAAACATAATGTAATAAAATAAGTTGGCAGGGGAATAGCCAAAATTCAAAATTTAATAAAATATATAAAGTAATGGAAAATATGAGTGAATGTGTATAAAAAGGTTATCAAAATATAGAGTCTGTCCAGTTGGTGAATGTCCATTGACAAAGTGTCCGGTGACGAAAGATTTAAAGATGGTAAAGAGATTTCGTGGAGACTGCGTTAAAAATGTTCAAAATGTAGTAAATCCAATATAATGATGTTCAGTTCAACCGTAGATAATCCCCTGCCAACTTATCCATCTATGTAATTTCTCTGATAAGATTTTAATCTTTGAAAAGCCTGGCTTAGGGAAAGAAAAATAAACATGTTTTTATCAAGTACACCTTGCATTGAACAATCGAAGATGAAATAGATTTGTCATCCGCACATTTTTATCTCTCTTACTTCATTTATCTTTATATATATATATATATATATATATATGGTAATAAGTAGTAACAGTACATACCTAAAAGACAGGAATAAGTTCAAGGCTCTTAAAATTCATACATGGACCTGTGGCACAACGGATAAACAGTCTTTTGGAGGTTCAAGGTTCAATCCTCAGTACAGGTGGCTGACGAAACAAGAGCAGTTTACCCTCCATGGATTAAAGGGTTCCATTTGAAATTCTGTACAGATTTCTAAATTTGACAAGACACGCTTAAAGAAGGTCAGAGGTTGGACGTTACATCAGCCAAAATGTTTTGAGAATAACATCCAAGATGAGAACAGTATGTATATATATATATATATATATATATATATATATATATATATTATCAATCCTTATCTTAAAAATTTCAAGAAACAAAATGCTTAATTTTCAAAGCTAAAGGAAATGCCAGAAAAATGAAAGATTTATGAAAAAAAAAAAAAAAATGTTATACAGGATGATCTTCGTTGACAAGATTAGATTCTTGGAGAAAATAGCACAGTAGTTTTTTTTTAATATTTTTTATCAAACTTCATTTTCATTACTTGTTCTGTCGATTTCACTCGAAACATCGGGTTCATCATTCTCTCTCGACTTAGACCCTCAAAGGCTCTTGTGTAATACTATGGAGTCCCCACCCAGGGTCGAGACCCAGGACAATGTTGGGAAATAACTCACCAACGCACACAAAGGCAGTAGGATGAATAAGTCGGAAGTGGGAGTGGTCGATAGGGAGTGGCGCGGAAGTAATCAGTTACTATTGTTCAGAGGGCGACAATTGACGAGTTTTATGGCAGTTTTGCGACTCTGAGAGAAAACGATTAGATTTTAGTCAGTCAGAGAGAGAGCAGATAGGATTAGATCGGGCAAAGCCTTAGCAGATGACGAGATGAGCTGATGACTTTGAGTACCGACAATGGGGGCCTCGATAGTCCGTGATGATGTCACACACATTCTCAGAGCATGAGTGATCTATACATAATGTATCTGAGTTTGTGTTTTTTTCTTGTGAGTTGCGTTGTTTGTTTTTCTACTTGTAAACCCGTGCATGTGCCCTCGACAAACGCCAAGACATCACGGCTCGGACGAGAAGATGGAGAAGAAAACCACAGCACACATAGTGTTGGGGTCGGCGGTTGTCAGACAGGCGCACATGGTTTTACACTTGTGATTCAGGCCTTGAACTCATCCTTCGTGTTGCCGCTGGATCTGTTGGTTCTTCATTTTACTGTGTCGTGAAACACTGGTGTCTGTAGGTAATATTTATTTTAAATATATACATATATATATATATATATATCTATATTAATCTATCTACATCTATATATATCTATCTATATATTTCAGCAATCAGGGAAGTAAAATTCGACAAGGCATTTGTTGAAGAGGACAGGGACCAATCCAGCAGAGCATTTCTTTATTACTATTACTGGTATAGATCAGGTCCACATGCTTTGGAAGTGCCAAAGTTTTTTTATGATGTCCCAGACATGAGATGGGGTGTTGGTCAGGTCATCAAGTGTGGCTTCAGTCCGCAATGGGAAATTTGGGAGGGAGTGGTTTGTGGCATCCAAAATGGAGTTTAAGGCTGGGCAAGTAGTTCAGCCTTGTTAGTTGCCATGCAAACGACATCATTGTGGTTGGATACATCACTAAGAATGTGTTAAGCTCTCAGGAAAGAAGTGGGGTTCATTGTCGATGATCTCCTGAACTTCAGCAATGAAATCTGATGTTCTGACGGTGTAAGATCGTTGGTCTTGGTCATACATTTTTCTTTCTGATGTCGCCCTTCAGTCGAATCCTGAATCTTTCTATTCCTTTCTGACCTTTTCTGCCATCCTCCTGCTGGCATTGAGGAAGTTTGAAATCTTATTTGTCCTTCAAGAGCGAATTCCAAGGAGAACTCCATGTCTCTTCCATAAATATGGAGGTTTAAAACTCTCCATCATCAATTATTTTACAGAAAAAGAATGGAAATAAAATATCGTCACTATTTTCATGTTGACAACATTGACAGGGAAAGCAAAAAAATAAAAAATAAAAAATAAAAATATGCATAAATTAGCAGTAGAAAATTGCGAAGCAATAATTCCGCACCCTGCATTTTATTTACCTCTTCTCCAGGAGGTTAGACACCAGATCACACCTGGTTTTGAAAAGCTAACCAAGTAGGATTACTGCTCTCTGGCCTACAAAAAATGCCTGAGCAGCCCCGTCGGCATTCCCCCCGTAGAGACGCCTCAGGTGATTAGCAATAAACTAACCCCTCCTCAAAGAGAAGGTAAAGCCTGGAAGGGTAAACTTTCTGAGACCGAACAGAACCATACCTCACCTCAGCCCGACATAGCAGGACCATAAGAAACCACAACGGTTCACCCTCTGTCAGACTGATTCTCCTTGACTGGTACAAACACCTCTACTCAAGCTGTGCTAGGTAAGTACTACACCGTGGATTACTCCACTTACCCTTGATCCTCACCTTATAATGCTGAGTGTTTAGCAAGGTGTCATCAAGTGCCATCTTTTTAGTCTTTAGTATAACTCGACCGAGGATTGAACCCCGATGCCCCAGGTCATTAGCGAACACTTTAACCATTATACCAATGGTATGTATATTGATGAAACCTAAATGTTTTTTTAAACGATTTATTTGTATTGTTTAGTCATACTAAAATACAATTTATTTTTCTTCTAGTGACGAGAGTAAGCAAGCATTTAAGGACTGGTCCGATTTTGATGACGCTCAAACCACATTTTGCGAAATTGATGGTGAGTTTCTTTTTCTTTCTTTTTGAATTCTCTCTGATATAATAATAAGTGATGTGTCTCTGTTTCAACATCTGTATTTTTGCTCATATATTATTACCCCCCCCCAAAAAGAGAAGGTAGGATGGTATCATGACTAACGAACATATACTACACTGTCCTTCCCCAAAGAAAAGGTAATGCCTGGGAGGATGGCCTCATGATGAACAACATATGCTACACTGCCCTCCCCCAAAGAAGAGTTAATGCCTGAGAGGATGGTGTAATGATGAACAACTTATGCTACACGGCCCTCCCCCAAAGAAGAGGTAATGCCTGGGAGAATGGTCTCATAATGAACAACATATGCTACACTGCCCTCCCCCAAAGAAAAGGTAATACCTGGGAGGATGGTCTCATGACAACAGAACAGATACTACACTACCCCCTCCCAAAAGAAGGAGGTAAACATTTTTTTTTTTTTTTTTTTTTTGGGGGGGGGGACTGTCTTCTCCACACACAGGGGGCTGTAACTCCTAGTTGGGAAATTCATCTTGATTTCAGCTATTTTTTTTTCCATTGGCTACTAATATCTCTGATTAATAGGAATTAATCACAGAAAATGAAACCTGACTTCTGGAACAGTAGCAGAAACTCACTTTGAAGCGATAGGACAACAAGAGAGAGATTGTTTTCTTGATTTTTATAGATCAATAATTTAGCATAAACGGTTTACTTTTTGTAGATAAACCATCTGTTACCGGCTGATTTTTAATTGATATATATTTTTTCAGACTTCAGATAATATTGGGTCATCACGAACGAATACGCACCATTTCAAAGGCCTTCATCTTGATGTCTTTTTCACTTATCAAGCCCCCCTCCCCTCACTGATATTATGTCACATTATCTGAACAGGCATCAACTTGATAAACCATATTTATTTTTAATCTTCTATATAATAAAGTAAAGTCGACTTTTAGCATCAATATGTTCCTTCCTACAAAATCAATATTTCATTGCGAATAGCCATTTTTATTTTGTTGAACGTTCATCCATGTAGTTAATAGCAATAAAATGTAATCAGTTAATTCTTTCCAGAAACTAATTTATTATTTTCATTTAGCCGCCATTTTTTTTATTTTAAAAGACGATAACTCTGTTTCGTCTATTACAGACTTACTTCCCTTCGTCTAGAAGAGGAAAATATTTTGGGGGGACAAAAAGGGACATAACTGTGTATTCCTGCATTGCAGACTTTTTTTTTTTCAATTTATTTTTGTTTTTAGTGGTAAAAGATTATGTAATAGTTTTAAAATAAAAGAAAAACGAAACAAATTTAAAGGCAACGCCGTGTAGGGACAGCAAGAAAATTAAAAAAAAAAAAAAAAATTAAAAAAATTAATGTTTCACTCTTTTTCTTGTTTTTTTTTTTTTAATTGAAGAAACTAGAAGAATACCCATCCTTGAACAATCAGAATAATCTTCGTATTAATAAATGGTTGAAATTCAAAAGTCACTCCGGAATGGTGGAATTCATAATTATGTACCCTACATAATTTTTCTCGCCAAAACAATAGCAGCCAGAACGTTGGGAACTTCCGAAAAAATGGATTACGAAACAATTGATCTTAAATACTCCGCGATAAATTTTTGTGTTTTTGTCAGTTCTGGGCCACCTTATTTTAAAATAGCAATTTATCATCGCTTTAGTCTTTCTTACACAATCAATATTTAATTCTAAATAGGCATTTTATTTTGTTAAACAATAAAATTCTTAAGAACTATAAAATTTTAATTTCTTCCAGAAAATAATTTATCCGATCGGATTGATTTTTGTATAGTCCACATTTATTTATGTAAAAGGGGGGTAACTCTGTATTAATCTATTATAGAGTTACTTACCTTTTCATTTGGAAGAGAAAAAAATATTTTGGAAGGTACATAACTCTGTATTCGTATTCGTTTATTACAGATTTTTAGGGGGAAAAACCGGCATGATTTAAATTTCATACAAATAGCATGTATTTGAAGTTTTAAGGGATTTTCTAACCTCTCTTTCTATAGGGAACAAAAAAACATCACACATACATTGAGTTTTATATATATAGATTTGTATATGTTATATTATCTGCTTTTGGTGAATGTGCACTTGACATTACTGTCAGTAGTAATTTATGTTGGATAAAATACTTCTCTAAAATTCTAAAGAAAGCCAAGGGCGTCTTGACATCATTTAGCAAGACCTTTGTTAGCATCCATCTATTTAAAACTGTCTACAGCTGATACCAGCTCTTACCATTGCTTTCTCGCTGGTAAGGACAATTGGTCTTCTCTGGGATTTGGGTGGCAATAAGCCTCCCCAAGGTCCCAGCATTCTCTGCACTTTTTCAGTGGAGGTTTGGTTTGTGCTGTCCCTCCTCGGTCTTCTCATCCTCCATTATTATTATTATTATTATTATTATTATTATTAATTAAAAGAATATTCTGTCTTTAATTTTTATATTTATTTGGTTAAATTTTTCCAGATGAATTATCGACTGAAATGGAATATGTTGATTTACTCTTGAATCCAGAACGCTACACGGGCTACAAAGGACGTTCTCCTCACCGTATTTGGAATAGTATATACGAGGAAAATTGTTTTAAGTGAGTATAAAGAGGATTCTAGTCTCTTTTTTTTCTGCAAAAATCAGACAACAAATTAATACAGTGGATTAATTTGTCCTATCACTACTTGAGAAATCAGACAAAACTAGTTGATAAAATTTGACAGCCATTTTGGAAGCCAACCGCTTCAATATAACCTTTGTACTTATTTTTCTGAGCTTTTTCTTAATAATGCTTTTTCTTATAAATTGCAGTTTTAATTTATTTGCTTTAATTGCAGGCCTCAATTGTCATATGGCTACGGACCGACCAGCAGAAGAACAGGTAAGGTTTTTTAATATTAAAATTAACCACGTTCTATGGTAATCACGTTTGGTTTCCTTCAAGACTTTTTATGAATTCTTCATTTTTGGCAAAACTCTAAAAAAGAACGTTCATATACTTTAACATTTTCAATGATAACTATAAGAATACCCAGCCCAGAATGAGTAAAATTAATTCCCCGAACAGAACAGTTTTGCACCATTTTTATGTCCCCCTTACAAAGATTAAAATTAAGAAATAAAAAAAAAGTCATTTAGTTTTAAAAAGATATTTATCTAATGTTTTTATGTTATTTTTTTTATTATTTACATATATCCAGTTAAAAAAAAGTTTTTTTAAAGCATTTTAGTGACCGACCACAAAGGATGTTAACATTTAATCAAATTTATCTTTCTCTCTTTCTTCTTCCTTAGTAATGTGTACTCTGCCTATTCCTTTTTTATCAACCAATCACATGTTTCTATTTGCATACAAACAGACAAACTCCCAGAACACCATAACTTTTGAATTGTATAAGATTATTATGTTTTGGAATTATTTAGATGAGGATTGATAATTTGTATTATTCAGACTACTGTTTTCATCTTGGATGTTTTTCTCACAACGTTTCGGCCGATGTAACCTCCAACCTTCTTCAGGTGTGTCTTTGTTGAACTCGGGAATCCACAGAATTTCTAACGGAACCCTGTATTTAATCCACAAGGGTAGCTTGCTCTAGTTCCGCAAGGACCCATGGCAAAACAAGATAAAAGTGCTAAATTATAGTCTTCTGAAGGTTGATGGTTCAATCCTCAGTGCGTATGATACTTAGAATTCAAGGCGCTGATGCTCACGTTTGCTGCAAATGCAGAGAGGGGGGATAACTAGGTTTGACTAAGAAAATAAGCATAAAAGAGAATTTAGGACGCTGAAATAATTAATCTAACAATGAAACAATGTTATATAAAAATTGTAACATTATTATTTTTTTAGGGAGGGGATTCTACTTTTTCAGGCAATTACATGTGCTTTTACAACCTGGAACCACTACATATTTTGAAACGTAAAATCAGTAAAAACATTTTGAAACGTAAATCAGTAAAAACATAATTTTCGAAGGACGCAATTTCAAATTAATAATTAACAGTGATAATAAATTAATCAATCGAAAAATGAAACAAGTTAATTAACGAACTAAAAATGAAACAAGTTAATTAACGAACTAAAAATGAATCAATGTTAGATAAAAATAACGTTAATTATAGACTGTAACAATAAAATTTGTTAATTAACGACACAAAAAATAAACTGTAACAATAAAACAATGTTAATTAACCAAATACAAAATAAACTTGTTAATTAACGAAAAATGAAATTATATCACATATTGCTCCCTGATGGCAAGAATTATACGCAGGAATACTTCTCCCGTTTCTCTTTTCCGCCAAAGATGAGATGAAGGTGGAACATCTCAGTTCCGGTCCCCAACATTTTTCCACGATCAAATTATCGGGAACAATGTTTCCCTATCTCTCCGTTCTACCGTTGTGACATTACATTTATTACTAGGCCTTTCCACTGCCCCGAATATGCAAATACCGTCTCTAAATCGACCTCTGTTATATTAAGATTCATCAATTTCTATTTCCTTGGCCGAGTTATCCTCATCTAAACCACCAAGCAATATCAGCTTCTTTAAGATGTCTTGTTCACACACCTCTCTGATAAATTGCTTCCAATCTACTACAGTGTGTGAATTAACGCAGACTTCCTTCTCAATTGCCCAGTTTCATTTCCATGGTCCAACAAAAAACCATCATTATTATCTGCCTTATATGCAGATGGCTTTTTGCAAAGAAAGACCCTTTTCGCATGCTAATCACTGACCAACAGATACAGCATACCCACTGTCATCTGTCTGTGAGTTTACTTGTTCTGGTTAAAATCCTAGGCATTTCACATAATGCACACCAGCTAGCATTACTTATCAACCCAAGAGAAGCTGCGAATTTGACCTCGTCTTTTGTTACCTTGGGTAAAATTGAACTAAATTTCCCTTTTAAGTTTGTAATTTTGATAGGAGTGAAGACATGGTTCACTATATGTTCGGTATTTAACTGAGGACGTTCTAAATTCGATATGCTTTTTGGTTTTAAGAAATCCTACTAATGAATAATTATGTAGCTGAAAGGGACAAAATATTAAATTCTAATAGCCAATGAAAAACTTGTATATCTTTTGAAGTTCCAATGATGAAGAAGTTGTTTTCCGATTAGCCAATGAAAAATGTTTACCTACGTAAAAAAAATTACACTATTTCTTTTAATGATAAAGATTTTTTTTCCGAATTAATAAAAAGAAATCTATTTAAAACAATAAAAAAAATCTATTTAAAACGATAAAAAAGAAATGAGATTCTTCATGCTTAGTTTAATAAATAAAGAAATAAAAAAAACATTCATAAAAAAAAATAATAAAATAAAAAAAATGAACTTATACAGGTAGGTAGAAGAGTAATTTATCTTGCCTTTGGTACATGAGACAAATCCTGGCAGAGAGTGGCGGATACAAAAAATGCTGCCATAAAAATGATAAGTTCGAAAATTATGTTTTTACTGATTAAAAATAAAGATATATTTAAAAATATGTAGTTGTTCCAGGTTGTAAAAGCACACATAATTGCCTGAAAAAGTAGACCCCCCTCCAATTGATAAACTACCCCAAGTTTGCTTAAAAAGTACCCCCCTCCCCCTAATTAGAATAATTGTTAAATATTGGGTACATGGGTTCAATATGTGATATAATTTTTTTTCCTAAAATAATTCATATATTTAAAAAAAAATAACAATAATGTTACAGTTTTTACATAATACTGTTTCATTGTTCGATTGATTTTCCAGCGTCCTAAATCCTCTTTTCATGTTATGCTTATTTTCTTAGTCAAACTTAGTTATGTTCCCTGCATTTGCAACAATGTGAGCATCAGCACCGAACACAATTACGAATTACTTAAGACTTTTACTCTGTCATGGCTGATGGAACGTGAGCAAGCTACCTCCGTGGATTAAATAAAGGGTTCCATTCGAAATTTCATACAGATTCCAGAGTTCGACAACATGCACCTGAAGAAGGTCAGAGGTTACATTGGCTGAAACGTTGTGAGAATTACATACAAGATGAGACTAGTAGTCTGAATAATCCAAATGATACAAAGAAATAAATATGATACCACAGTTTAATTGGTATTTCTGCTCATTTATGGTCATGTCAGTTTTGTTTAACAAAATTTGATTCTTTATCCTGATGAATTGAAATTTTTTTTTATCTATCTTCATAAAATCATGTCAACTCTAGAAGACTGTCACTTACAACTGATTATTACTTAGCACTTTATCCGTTGCACTGCCGGTCTATGCGGGAGGTTGGAAGTTTAATTCTCAGTACGGGCGATAGTAAAAATTAAACTAAATAAATATAAAAATTAAAGAGAAAATATTCTTTTAATAAATAATAATAATAATTGTGTACCATGGAGTAAGTTTAGAGAACTTCTGTCATTACTAACCAGCAGAATGATACGATGGATGTGTAACGCGAAATCTGATGAACTCGGAGGAAGATTAAATCTGAACAGTATAAGGAGATGTGTACAGAACAGCAGGCTTCGATTGTATGGCCACATTAAAAGAATGAACGAGAGTTTCTGAGCTAGTAGATGTAGAACAATTGAGGAAGCAGTGTCAGCCGACAGAAGATGACCAAGGAAAATATGGGAGGAACTGATAAGGATGAACTTGAGAGAAAGAAGGATAAATAAAGACCTACCCAGAGATAGGTTAGCTTGGAAGTCAATTTCTTAAAATCGTCCAACACATGCCAACATGTAAATTCCTTTTAATAACTAATAATAATCATTGTGTATCATGGAGTAAGTTCAGGGAGTTTTTCATTAACCAGCAGAACGTTACCACCGTCGATCAAGAGAAGAGTCTATCAGGCATGTATACGCAGTGTGATGATGTATGGAAGTGAAACTTTGCCAGTGAGGGTTGAGGATATGCGTTGCATGGTGAGAAATGATATAAAAATGATACAATGGATATGTAATGCAAGTCTTAAGAATTACTTAAGAATTCTACTTGGTCACGGCCGCCAGAATGAGAACAATCTACGTCCATGGATTAAATAAAGTGTTCAGTTTGAAATTCTGTATTAGTTTCAGAGTTCAAAAAGATGCACCTAAAGAATGTCAGGGGTTACATCGGCCAAAACGTTGTGAATATAACAGCCAAGATGAGAACAGTAGTCCGTATAATACAAATTACTTTAATATGTTCATGATTTGAATTTCAGCAGTTTATTGTAAATTGAATTAATTATATCTGAACCTTTCTTATATATATTTAAAAAAAAATAATTTACGGTCAACTAACAATTAAGCAGTTTAACCGTTATTTAATAATTTTATTTTCTAATTTTCGGTACGCTGGGTTAAATTAAAAAGTTGGGACTAAATTTTTTTTTTCTGGGCTGATTTATGCAAATGGTTGTTTCAATTCCATTGTTGACTTCTCATATTTCTGTGTCTTTTATTTCATGTTTTTATAAGTTATACACTTCTTATATATACCGTAAGCTTTTAGTTACCACAACACTTCAAATATTTTTCTCCTGAAAGGTAATAAGAAATCATTTTCTTCTATCATGTAACAAAACTTGACATGACTTGAGTCATCCATCAATTGTGGTCAAGGTTTACTCCTCTAGATCAGCCATGTTCTGTCTATGCCCATGCATATTTACAGAGAAGGATGTGGCTCCTCACCATACATGGGCGATCATACACTATGGAGCGGTATGTTTTGCACATCAACAAATGCTTGTCATAAACCATCCTCATAATTAATCAAATTTTCTTTATTCCATTTATTATTTTCAACAATAATTATCATCATCATTTTTACATCCATTTTACATGCGGGCATGTGTGTTATTTGGATTGTTCAGACTATTGCTCTTATCTTTGGTGTTCTCACAACGTTTCGGCTTATATAACATCCGACCTTCTTCAGATGTATTTTACATTGGCTGTTATTGGTGAATAATGGAAAAAATGTTTTTGTTCTTTTTTCACACGCACGATCGTTGTTAAAATTTGTGATGTACTTACATCTCAAAAACAAAAACTCAAAAAGTTTAATACCAAATCAGTACAGACCTGAATTTAATACAGAAATGGAAATTACTCGATGCTCTTTCCCTTTCGTAAATACATCACAGATTTTGAAATTTTAACGATGATGGTGCATGCGAAAAAAGAACGAAAACCTTTTTTCCACTATTCACCAATAACAGCCATTGTCAAAATACATCTGAAGATGGTCGGATGTTATATCAGCCGAAACGTTGTGAGAACAACACCCAAGATGAGAGTAATAGCCCGGACAATCCAAAGAATACATATCAGTCTTCATTTTAAAAACAAAAATTTAAAAAATTTGATACTGGCATGTGTTGGGCAGTTTTTAGGAAATTGACTTCGAAACTAACCTATCTTTGACCAGGTCTTTATTTATCCCTTTTTCTCTTGGGTCCATTTTTATCACTTCCTCCCATGTTTTCTTGGTTTTGTCCCGTGAACAAAACTTGCTGCCTCAACTGTTCGACATCTACTAACCCAAGAACTCTCATCCATTCTTTCAATGTGGCCATACAATCAAAGCCTCCTGTTCTGCACACATCTCCCTATACCGTCCAGATTTAATCCCATGCAACACATATCCTCAACCCTCAGGTTTCATGCTTGATAGACTTTTCCTTTGGTTTTCAGTAGTAACACTCTGCTGCTTAGTAATGGCAGAAGTTCCCTGAACTTACTCCATCCACTTCGAACTCTTGCAATTATACTAGCATCTAATCCACCCTGTGTTCTAATAGTATCACCAAAGTAACAACACTTTGTAACATTCTCATATCATATGTCTCTCCATGCAACGCATATCCTCAATTCTCTCATATTCAATTCATCATCATTCAACTGATAATCTATCCATCTCATTAGACCTTATCAAGTGGCTTTTAGCCGTGATAAGTGGTGACTCATTAGTAAAATTAAAAAAAAAAATATTTGAAAGATAATGAAGGCTAATAACTAGTATTTCCCCAAACAGTAAATACTTAAAAGATATTATTCCCTCCTCCAAATTTTCTTTAAGGTATTTACCTGGTTTGATACTAAATTTTGCTTTTATTTTAACCCACTCTACGTGAGAAATATCATAAAGTTAAATCATACTATAATATGTTCATTGTTGTCCATGGTTTGGACATGCGTCTCATCGCATATTAACAGCTAATTCACGATGTAATCCTACCTACCTACCTGTCTGGGCTGCACAAGCTACACGCTTGCGCCACCCAGACAGTTGAGGTTCTGGACAACCACCATCAAGGAGGACTTGACTTAACTCTCAGGTCCACAGCTGGTTGACCTTTAACGGTGGAATCGCAATTGGTCACTGTGCATGGGCTGCCATGATTCGAGATGTAGTGTAGGCCAGGGAAGAAGCCGGCTCAACCCAACCAGGGTGAATGCCGTTGCAACATGTTCATGATTTGAATTTCAGTATTTTGATTAATTATAACTTTTTATTACATTTATTTTTTTAAAAATAACTTGTTGAGGTCAAGTAATAATTAATCAGTTTATCTGTTATTTAATTTTTTTTTTTTTTTTTTTTCAAATTCTCACGTACACTGGGTTAAATTAAAAAGTTGGTACTAGATTTTTTTTTTCCTGGGACGATTTATGCAAATAGTTGTTTCAATTCAATTGTTGACTCCTCATATTTCTGTGTCTTTTATTTCATGTTTTAAAACTAATAATTATACATGTCTTATATATACTGTAACCCTATAATTACCACAACACTCCAAATGATTATGTCTTAAAAAGTGATAAGAAATCATGTTCTACCCTATAACAATACTTGACATGACTTGAGTCATCCATCAATTGATGGTGAAACATTATTGAACTGTATTATGTTTTATCTAATGGCTAATTGTATAGGCAGCATGCCAAACCTTCACATAGTTCATGGTACTCCACTAATTTGAGCAGTTATGACTTCCCATTGTCAAATATATATGATCATCTGCAAAGACATGCTGTTCTTAGAACCAGATCATCAGTTTGTCGATGAGCGCAACTGGAACTACTGCTACCTGTGGAATAGAAAGATTTGTGGTCAAGGTTTACTCCTCTAGATCAACCGTGTTCTCTCTATGTCCACGCATATTAATGAGGTAATGTCAAGAAGGATGCAGCTCCTCACCACGCATGAACATCCATTCACTATGAAGAGGCTATATTTTGCGCATCATATAATGCTGGAATGCATGGAGATAAGTACTACTCCTCTGCAAACCCCTTTACCCAGTAACAATAAATAGCAGAAAGATATCGACAACCCATAGAGAATATACTTAGAGGCCGATTGTTTGGTATTTAATTTAAAGACACGAGAAGTTTTGTTTTGATTCTTATTACATATATACTAGAAAGAATACCCATCCCAGAGTGGGTAAAATCCCCCCCACCCCCACCCCGCCGAATAGAACAGTTTTACACCACTTTTATATCCTCTTATCAAGATATAATCCTACTAAACTTTATGTCTAGAATCTTTATTCCAATTTTGATCAAAATCCATTACATGATTTTGATTCTAGAAAATGTCTAAAATTTAAAGCTTAAGGATCCTTAAAAAGAAATTAAAATTCAGAGAATCTTGCTTAATTGGTCTCTAATGACTATGGATCAAATTTAATGCAAATCTGAAATATGTGGATTTTCAAATATTGTCCTCTTTAAAATCCCTTTAAAATATTCCCAAGGAAACTAAAGTTTGGAGAATATTTATTAAGTGATGTCTAATAACTAATGTTAAAATTTCACAAAAATCGAAGGTATCTGAATTTTCACAAAGGGCTTTCACCCCCTCCTTGCCCTCGTTTGCATACAACTAAATGAAACTAAATATAGCCCACATTACTCACCCTTATGCCTAGCAGCTGTGTTCCAAAATTCATAGTGATCGGTTAATTAGTTTGATTGAATTGTATACATAGAGATACATACACATACCTAATTTTATACAAATAAAGATTAGATGCTGATTCCTCATTGTTATATTTAATTTAAAGATATATAGTTATTGTTTTATTTATATATATATATATATATTTAAATATATATTTAAATATTGGTTATTATATTTAATCTAAAGAATTTAGGTTGTTATTAGACTTAATAAGGTTTGATTTAAAGATACTAACACACTGTGTAAGAATGTGTGTGTGGAGGGGCAATCAATGATGGAATGACTATAGCGAATTCACATCTACTTGTAAAACTCTTAAGTTGGATCTAGACTGGCTACTACCATCCTGTTAAAACCATAGATTAAAAAGAAGGAATATGTCTAAGAAAAATAAAATAACTGAATTTTTCCTCACAAACGAAATGATTTTTCCCCCCTATTGCCATGTTCGGGAGGTTTAACCCACTAGGCAATTTTGTCCTTGAACAATTCAGAACAAAAAATAATTATTATTCAAAACTAACTTACCCTCCCAACATTCAATGTATTAAATTATCTCTCCCCTCCTCCACCATTGTTACAATCGAGATGTATATCGATTGTATATTCTTTCCTTTGCCACTACTACTACTACTACTACTACTAAGAAGAGGAGGGCGTAGGTAGATGAACAGACTACAACGTGCTTCTTCCTCATTCCTCTCTCTCTTCTTCTCCCTCTCTTGAGGCATGCAGATGACGGGATAGATTTACTTTGTTTCCCCACTTGAAAAAGATGCAGAGAGAATGTATACCGTAATACACTAAGAGAAAAATATAAGGGGTCATCAGATAGATTATCCTAATTCACGGGCCAAACCGCCTGCAGCATTTTTAAACGATTTAATAAGACGGCTGTTGAAGAAGTGTTTGCCCAGAGAGAGACCGCAGTTCTAAGAAAAGTTTAGACCTACTAGCCAGTCGGAATTAAAGGTGAATTTCTTTCTTTGTCTACTACCAACGGACATTTATACTTATACCAGCAGTTTATCAACATCAATATTGAATTATTCACAAGATAAGTAAAGACATATCTGCTGTCTCTCTCTCATTGATTCATTGACACATTGCTTAAAGAACTGATTCCTTTTCATGTTACACACATCGCATCACATCCTCTCACTTCTCCATAACATGTGCAGGCCATGACAACCACATGCTACAAATAAAGCATTCTTTTGTATATAATCATGGACTAGTCTATTTCCTTGAATGGTGAAAGCGTGAAGTTCGTGAAATTAGCGGAGATCGGTTTGTGATAGCTTCACTGTTCAGGATCATCAGCATTTAGCCCAGAAGTAAATGCTGAAAAAAAAACCCAAAAGCTCTTTCATTCCGAAATAAATGTTAATGCTCATAATCTATCAAACAATTACAAACTGGTTTGATTTAAAATTATTAAATGTAAATAGAATAAGGTTTACTTATCTACTTCAAAATATATTGAACATATATAAGGTGAACATTTTTTTATAACAAAATAGGTTTGCAAAAAACTAGATCTGATATATGCAACATTTTTTTTTCTTATTTTTTAAGAGAGGTGGTGTTTGATCAACACTGTTGGAGAGATAAAAAACTGTTTCGTTTTTAAATTCCCGAAACAGTTTTTCATGGTAAACAACTGATGATCCCTATTAAAATATTAAGTCTAGCATAAATTCTTGAAAACTAACTAATACAGTGATCACAAGAGATTAATTGACTTACAAGCAAAGAAATTTTCTAACGAAGGACTTGGGAATAAAAAGTGTTTTTTTTTTCTTCTCATATAGTTTTAAAGGTTGAAAAACTTTTGCGACATATATATATATATATATATATATATATCTTCAATTCACCCCAAAACAGGCACACTGCCACTGAGACGTAAGGGGTTACTATGAATAAGAGGCCAGATTTATAGGAGCATCCGAAGTGGGGAGTTGTGAAGCAAGATGTTTGGTCACAAGATGTTTGGGCAAAACCGATGCGCACATATCCGAGGCAATGGCTGAATCCTTAGAAAGTGACCTCCAAGCTGTAGTGGATTGGGGACATAAATGGTTGGTAACTTTTTAATGCCGCAAAGACAAAGCTCCTTTCCTTTAATAACTAAAAGAAACCTCTTCAACAACCGATTTCCATAGCAAATAACACCCTACCTGAGAGTTCAACGCTCAAACTACTCGGCCTAACCTTCACAGGTAACATGAATTGGAACAAATACATTGAAGACATTGCCAAGACTGC
Source organism: Sepiola atlantica (assembly GCA_963556195.1). NCBI lineage: Eukaryota > Metazoa > Mollusca > Cephalopoda > Sepiida > Sepiolidae > Sepiola > Sepiola atlantica. The sequence continues at coordinate 68,901,453 of OY744516.1, read as the reverse complement.
TGCAAAGAAGGTGGGCTTCCTCTACCCTGATAGTAAACTCCTCACACCTAACATTATCCTGTATCTCTACAAAGCCACCATCCGCCCATGCATGGAGTATTGTTGCCACATCTGGGCTGGTGCATCATCCACTAGTCTCTCTCTCTTAGACAAGGTCCAAAAACGAGTCGCCAACTTAATAGGTCCCTCACTCTCAACCAAACTTCAGCCCTGTCCCATCGTCGAAATGTTGTATCCTTGTGCTTGTTTTACAAATACTTCAATGGATTGTGCTCCGATGAACTGGCTACTCTGGTGCCCCCTCGACGTAAATACACTAGACCAACTTGACAATCAGCTAAATCCCATTCATTCACTGTGGAGGTCCCAAGATGCCGGAGAACCTTCTACTCCAATAGCTTCTTTCCTCGTGCTGCCGGCCTCTGGAACTCCCTTCCTGCTCCCTGTTTCTTTGACTGTACTGACATGCAGAGTTTTAAAACTAATGTAAACATACATCTCGCTGCACAGCTCCCAACTTAAGATGGCACCCAAAACCTACACCCTAATTCTCAGTAACCCCTTACGTCTACCGTGGCGGTCTGCCTTGTTTGGGGTGAAATATCTCTTTAAAAAAATGTCATAATGTTTTGATGTACACCCATCGAGGACAATAATTATAACTGTTAAAGGAAAGGAGCTTTGTCCTGGTAGCATATATATATATATATATATATATATATATATTTATTAATATCTACTTTAGGATATAAAATATAAAGTTTAAACATTACACATACATTTATCTTTTAATAGATAGAATATAAAATTATTAGGAGTTATAATAATAATAATAATAGTTTTAAATATATTTTAATATGGATCATTCATAATATTTAAAAAATACTTATCAATATAATTCGACAATGCAAAGGAAGTAAGTTTTTAACCAATACCTAGTAATTGATCTAATTAACTATGGATTAATATGTGTCAAGGTAAAATAACTCTCAGGTTAAATACCTATTAAAATGCACGCACTATAATTTTCAACAGCCTGAAGTTCGTGAAATTAGTGAAGATCGGCTTGTAATTGCTTAACAGTCCATGCTGATCAGCACTTAGCTCATGAATAAATGCTGAAAAAAATAATCAGCTTGTTACTAATTTCATGTCGAAATAAATGCTGATGCTCATGAACTGTAAGACAGTTATAAACTAATCTCGGCTAATTTTTTCACGATTTTCAGCCTTTCGCCTTCCTAGGAAAATAGAGTATTCCATGATATAACAATACATACACACTTGATTCATTGAAAATTTTCATTGCTTATATGGTCTGCATTTGATGACAGTATAAGCTATTCAGAGATGTAAGATCACCGATTTTCAGAAAAGATGGATTTCTGTTTAAATATGCCAGTTTTTAAAATATTTTTCACTAACCTTTCAACATGACACCCCCTTCTATAGAAAATAAACAGAATTTATCTCCAATAGCAAAAAGAATTTGGGGTCAACTGACCTAAAGGATCATATTACGTTAAATTGCATTTGATGACAGTATAAGCTATTCAGGAATATAAGATCACTGCTTTTTTAGAAAAGGTGGATTTCCGTTTAAATATTCCACTTTTTTTTTTTTTTTTTTTTTTCTTACTAACCTTTCAACATGACAGCCCCTTCCCTAGAATTATCTCAAATAACAAAAAGAATTTGGGGTCAACTGACCTAAAAAGCTAAAATAGCCCGGAAATAGAGGATCATATTACGTTACATTTCAGATGTAGGGAAGATGGGTAATTGGAGAGAGTCATGCCCCCCAGGAAAGGACCATATGTCATCGAACTTGTCAGGACAAACTTATCATCGGCAATTTTTGATGATTAAACCTGAAAAGGGAAAAAGACATGGGATTGGACAGGCATGTTGCTATTTTGCCGGTCATCTCCAGAAAAGGGAAAAGAGGCTGTTGACTTGTGAGTCAAGCTTTTTATATCGGTGACCCACGTGGTTAAATCAACCGATGATTGACTGACTCATCATCACATGATCTGGGACCCACATGTTAAAAACTTGTGATCCCCAACAACAGTTAGATTAGATTGAAGCTAATTCCAAAATTTATTGGTCACAAATGTAAACAAACAATTTAAAACCAGCCTCTATAACACACAAACATAGTCAAGCATTGATTTGAACAATTATTTGCGTCTTCTTATTTTGTTTCATGTTTTTTTTTTTTTGTTTTTTCAGTTCTATCTTGTGACCTTGATAGTTAACGGTGAAAATTTCTTTCTATCTCATATAATATATTCTGTTTATTAACTAATTAAAAATAAGTTTTACATATTACAAAAATCTTACTCTGAAATTGATAAAATTTTATACACTTCTAGAAACCATAAAACGAATTTTGAAAATTCTCCAATATGTTTTCTTTGTTTTCTAACTATTCTCTAATTGGAAAACATGTATTTGGTTCGTAATTTTTAAAACAAAAAAAAACAAAACAATTAATCCTCTACAAAAAATGTTAACTAACATTGACATTTTTTTAATTAAAAAAAAAATAATAATCGGTTCTTTGATATAACAGGGGTGCATGTTAAACTACATAGTTTAAGAACACACAAAGGAAACCATAATATTTGACTGTTGCCTTTAAACTTTAATTCAAGCTAGAAATTACTGTCTATTCACCAGTTTAAAGGCTTTAAAATCACTTTTGAAGGTGTCACAGTTGTCTGACATTATTTAATCTATTAATAATGGATTCAAATGGCTGACTTGTGTATATACTATCATGCCCCATTTGAAATTTGGAAGTTATTTTGAAGCCTTTAAACTGTCGAAAAGAAAATAATTTCTGGCTTCCATTAAAGTTTAATATAAAAATGAGTGATCGCGACACAGATTAGAAACCCGGGCGAAGGCATATCAGCTTGAAGCCGCATATGGAAAAATAATAATTAAATGCAAAATAAAAAAGAAAACAAAAGAATTATTTGAGAAAGAAATTGGAACATTCCTTTGTCTGTGATGTCAAGAGATCGAAAACAATGGACAATGGAAAAGATATGCCGTTCACTAAGTTTGAAATATTAAAATAATTAAAAATTAGAAGCCTTTTTAGTACAAGATTTTTTATAAGTAAAACGAAGTTAAAAAAAAAAAAATTTTAATCTGGCATGAAAAGGCTTCTAATTTTTATGAATGAATATGGTTTTGAAAAGAAATTTGGTTGAAAAAAAAAATGGGTTGAAAATTGAAATGAGTAAGAAAGTTGGTCGGTAGCACTAACGTCAATTGACCTAAGTAATGGTTATTTAACAGGGATGGGACTATGGGTTCAGGAAAGAGTATGACAGATAGACAGGTCAGAAGATGAGAGATCGTGCAAAGATCACAGGGACTGTTTGTTCATCTGTGAAAGAAATCAACAAAAATCACCTTTTTTTGTGTTTATAAAAAAAATCGTTTGTCTTATCTCTTGCAAGGGAAATAACTCTTGCCCCGACAAAAAATAAAAAGATGAATTGGATTACATCCTTTGGTTTTAGCAGACAGATGGTAAAATTGATGCTGATCATGTTAAGTTAACAACAAATGGTTTAAAGGAAGACATGTATTTTTACACGCACCCCTGTTGTACCAAAGAATTGCCAAATTAATTTACTTTCAGAGTTCACTGTGGTGATATGATACATCCATATTTTTTTTAAATTCTATTTATTAAGTAGATCTATTTTGACTTTATTAATTGTTAAAAAAAAAAAACTGAGCAAGAATACCACTGTTCTGTAAGATCCTGTAAAATGTCCTGTATATATTTTTGTTGTGGTGACAATCCATTTTAACATTAAAATTAAATGTTTTTTTTATGTTTCAGAATTTTTGAGATTAGGATTGATAATTTGGATTATTTGGACCACTATCTTGGTTGTTATTTTCACAACATTTCGACCAATGCAACCTCCGACCTTCTTCAGATACATCTTTTCAAACCTAATCTTGTCTAGATGTGTAATATAACTACATATTACTATAGAATTACTATTTATTAATCATCATCATCGGTTAAACGTCCGTTTTACATGCTGACATGCATTGGATGGCTTTTACAAATTGATTTACAAACTTATATATCTCTACCAGGTCTTTATGTATCCCTCTTTCTCTCAGGTCTATTCCTATCACTTCCTCCGATGTTTTCTTTGGCCTTCCCTTGTGAATTGAATCTGTTATGTCAACTGTTCTACATGTACTAACCAAAAAACTCATCAATTCTTTCAACGTGGCCATACCATCATAGTCTCCTGTTCTGCACACATCTCTCTATACTGTCCAGATTTAATCTTCCTTTGAGGTCATCATATCTAAACCTGTCTTTAAAACTCGCATGTATCATTATCGTATAATTTCTCTCCATAAGTTACGGCATAATCACGCTGACACACCGGTTCTCATTAGATCACCTAAGTTAAGTTACATTGAGTCTGGCCGGTACCAGATGGGTGACTATTTGGAAATACCAGGTTCTGTAAGTGGGCCGACGGCGAAACCTCCGTGCCGAAAGATTAGAGCCCTGAAGATGCTTTTAGCAAGTACTTTAGTATAACCTGCTAATCCACACTTGTCATAAGGAAACAACCGTCCCCTGGACGGAAGTTCTGTTCTCAATTCTGTGGTGAAGCTCTATAGAAAGAGTACACAATTTGTGTTTTTTTTTTAATACTACACATATAGACAAGAATTGTCCACATGAACCTATACTGTAACGGTTAAAAGCATTATTCAGCAATCTATTATAAATGAGTCTTGGGGGGGTAATGGTTCAAACCTTACTACAGGTGATAATAACTAAGAATTACATAAATTAACACTTTTACCTGGTCATGGCTGACAGAATGAGAACAATCTACTCTCATGGATTAAATAAAGGGTTCAGTTCAAAATCCTATACAGGTACCCAAATTCGACAAAATGCATTTAAAGAAAGTCAAAGGTTACATCGGTGGAAACTTGAATATAACAACCAAGATGAGATAGTAGTTTGAATAATACATTTTTTTTTTCAGTATATTTCAATGAGATTTTATATACATTCTTTATAAAAAAAAAATTCAGAAAATATTTGATTTATTTTTACCTTTTTCTTTTTTGCTAAGTGTAATTAAGAAAAATCATTTTGCTATATTGTGATCTGATTCAAAAGAATCTACTTATTCTATATAAAGTCCATGAGTTCTACATAAAGTTTTTATGGAGACTTGCAAAGGGTAAAATTTAGATAGATAAATTTAACTTCTTGTGTGAGAATAATGTACACTTTTAAAGAATTATTGTAAATTAAAAAAAAAAAACTTAAAACAGATGCAGACATTATGACAAACAACAAATTTAGAAATTTACAAGGTTTTTAAAGAAACCTTTCCAACTACTGATTGTCATAGCCGATATCACCCTTCTGAGAATCCAACATTTAAACTCCTTGACCTGACATTCTCACACAACAGGCAGTGGAATAAACACATATTCCAAATCTGCTGCAAAGAAGGTAGGCTCCCTTTACCAGGCTAGAAAACTTCTCACACCTGCCAGTATCCTATATCTCTATAAAGTCCCCATTCATCTGTGCCTGGAGTATTGTTGCTACATCTAGGCTGGTGCACCAACCGCTAGCCTATCCCTCCTTGGACAGGGTACAAAAAAGAATTTCCAACCTAATAGGTCCTGCATTGTCTGCCAAGCTCCAACCCCTGTCGCATCACTTCAGTGTTGCATCCCTGTGTTCGTTTTAATATGAACAAACATCTTGCTGCCCAACCCCCCCCCCCCAGGTCGTCCCCCCCTCCAATTTGGTTCATATTGTAGTAGCCCCTTACAATTCAGTGGCAATATGCCTTGTTTGAGATGAACAAAAGTCAAAAATAAAAAAAATTTAAATTATTTTTTAAGTCTCATTTAAGTCACTTCTTTTCAATAAAGTAGTTAAACTTAAGGATTCCAATCTCTTTTAATAAGATGCTTTTAATCCTTTTATTATTTTGGTCATTTTGTTTGTAATCCTTCCAATTTTAAAATTATATCCCAATTCCCATGTCTAGCTTTTGGTGCCAGGAATGTTTCCCTACAAACTACAACATGGTCGTTTTCAAGTCCAATGTCAACAAATACCTGTCATATGTCCTGTGAATTAATCATAGTTGTCAATCGTTTCATAGTATTGTTGTTCTATCATCGAATTAAAAATCTCACTAACCTTTATCCTCGAGTGGCCTTTGTAAGTGGTGAAGCATTGGTATAAAAAATTAAAAAAATTAATATATAAATATGCCTTTTGGGGTGAAAGAAAAACATTTTTTTTAAAGGGACTTACAGGACATCTTGTGGTATCCATGACTACAAGGTCACTTGATATTATTGGTATTTTTTAATTTTATTTTTTTAATTTGGTAAAAAAAAATGTTACTCAGTCAGGAAGACTGTATTTTGGGGGTCATGTGCTAATGGAATTTCTTCCTGCTTCTGATGCTTTCAGGGGAACGAGTAGAAGGTAAAGTTTTTTGGTTTTTCCCTTTTCCTTTTTATCTGCTTTTTCCTTCCCCCCCCCCCCACCATAATTGGCTTTCCTGCATGAGTTGTTTTGCATGTACAGTCACAGATTGTAAAATATTTCTGAATCTGTTTACAAGAATTTATATGATTGTGTTGATTTAGCCTCTTTCAGCAGCTCTTATTTTTTCATTAATCATCCTATTTCGACTTTTAATGAAAAAAATCTGTATATACAAATACTTACAATAATCTATATAGTCTATATATATAATGTTGCTGACATTCTTATAAATACCGCCGAAGGTGCGTCGACTTACACTAGTGACTGGTTTTCTGTCATAAGTAGATCACATTCTTTATTCCACCTGAAAGTCCTGGAAGCTATATATATAAAGTCAGTCAAACCCTCCCTTTGTAAACAAAAGGAGTGGCTTTTAGGACTCAATGTGATCAACTTGTGAACCCCCCCCCCATTTTTTTATTTTTTATACCTAAACTTGTCACTAGTTTTCATTATACTTTTTTAAGTTTTTAGTCGTATTGAATTACTTCCACGTAGATACTCTGATGAGTGTGGACGAAAGCCGGCTCAATATTTCATTAATTTTTTTTAATTATTACCTCTCGTTTTTATACTTATTCAATTTCATTCCACCCAAATAAATGTCCCAAATGTCTGTATTCTTTGCCGTAATTAAATTTTGTACCATGAAAAATTTATTTAAATATATATATATATACAATAATCTCTCTCTCTATATATATATATATGCAAATACAATAATCTCTCTCTCTCTCTCTCTCTTTATATATATATATATATATATATATATATATATATATACAAATACTTACATTCTTCTAGAATGTACTAGCAGAATACCTGTCCCAGGATGGATATTTAATTTTAATTTAGGTAGGTTACAGTTTCAGGGGCACATCACCTAAATGATAAAGTTTACAAAAAAAGAAAAATAATGTGCCCACGTTGCACAACTTATTGCCTAGAATATGTATCCTATAATTCATAACAAGTTCATTAGTGTAAGAGCTTTCCCTGCATATGCATATTATTGACACTCATGCACGTACCAGTCTAATTAAAATGTTATTATAACTTAAAATTCGATGTAGAGCAATTCTTTTCTCTATTAAATTTTTATATCTTGCTTATTTAAAAAGTTTTTTTGTAGGGGGGGGGGCTTAAATTGTAAAGTTTACAAAAAAAATAATAAAATAATCTGCCCACGTTACTTACTGTTGCCTAGAATATATATTTCATATTCATTAGTTTAGGAGTGAATCCTGTGATAGAAATAAACATATACACATACCTAACTTTATATATAGAAACATATAACAGCAATATTCAGATCAAATTCTCTTATATATTTTATCAAATAGATTTTTAAATATATTCTTACGAATTCATTATTTTACCATTATTTCTGAATTTATCCAGTTTATGAAAATTTTCTATTCTATTTCAACTTTTAATGAAAAAATAATAAATACACACACATATGTATGTACTCGCTGTCCCTACCTGGCGTTGCCCAGGAGTGTTTTTTTTTTACTTTCATTTTGTTTTTCTTTTTTCTTGTATTGAAACTAAACCATAACTTTCACTATTTTAAAGCTAGTTAAAATTACTTTTTATTCAACAGTTCAAATGTTTCCAAATATGTGTAAATTTTCAGAAGGCAACAAACAAATTTAGTCTTTTTTTTTTTCAAGTAATAACAAAATATTAAAATAGCTGACTTGTTTATGAAGAAACTGAAATGCATTGGTTTTAGTACCTTGCACTATTGCATTTTTGTTGTCAATTCAACCAAAAACATAAAACCTTTAAATTAAAAACACAATTTAGCATGAGTACTTTCTCTCAGCTGTCATTTAAACATGAGAAATATAACCTCTCAAAATTAATTTGATCACGACCGTTTCAATTTTTGTTATTCATAATCAAAACAGATGTTTGATTGTCACTCAAACACAAAGAATATGACCTTTTGAATTAAATCGTTCATATAAGAGTGTCCTTCAGGCCTTGATAAGCAGTGACGTATTAGTAAAAAACAAAAAAAAAGTAAGCATTAGTCCAACACACGTTATTATTTTACAGATAACACACTGACACTAGACCAGTACAAGACAAACGAGAAATATAAATAGTTGAGTCCACTCCTAAGTAGTTGATCAGCCCAATCCATATTGCAAGAAAGTGGGGAGGTACAGAAGTGGAACTTTTTTATACCCTACTCCCTTTTAGGTGACAACCCCCTTCTTTTAAAAAGTAGCATTTCCATTTCAGTTTCGAAAACTCGGCTGGTAATTCTTTCTTCTTACTTTCATTGATATCGTGCCTGTCATGAAAAGTATGACAAGCGCTATATCAATGAAAATAAGACAGGATTATCAACCATGTCCCAATTGCTGTTCTCCGCCAACGCCTCAACCTGAAGTCTGGCATCCGTTTGGGCATACAGCTCGTTGTCCAGAAGGAGCATTAATTTGCAAAATAATCTTCCCTATCTCTCTGCCTGGGTAACACAAGCATATTGATAGAGAGCTGAGGATCTAGACAACACCTATCATTGAGGAGTTGGCTGAGCTCTCAAGTCCACAAGTGGTAGATCTTCGATTTTGGAATCACGATTGGTTAACCATTTCATGCGGTCTTGCTCAGGACTGCCATGCATGGGCTGCTACGGTTTGGTATGTAGCGCAGGCCAAGGAAGAAGCCAATTCAACCCAACTAGAGTGAACACCATTGCAACAACAATTTTCATTAACACGAGGAAATTTTTCATTAAAGATTTTAAACTAACTAAATAAATAAAAAAAGATAAAACTTTTATTACAAAAGTTGGGTCCTGTTGAACATGAAAAGTATTGTAATAACATTTTGCCTGTAAAACCTAGAAATTTGAACGAGGGGGGGGGGTATTAGATTGCGACTAAAATTTTCAAGGAGAAAAATCCTTTTTCTACTAGTTGATGTTTGAAATTAACTATAAATATATTTAGGAACTCTTTTAAAGAACGGTCAAGCAAAAAAAAAGTTTTTTGTCCAATTTGACTAATTTGGTGGACATAAAAAAATCATCAGAAGTATTGCTATGATCTTCCCACCATGGGAGGGAGATAAATAAAAACTCTGCCTTACATATTAATTTTAGTAAAGCATTCTTTGAATAAGGTTTAGACCTTGTTGCTAATGGTTCTTCTCTTCTTGTATATCCCTTCTGCTTTTCACACCTGGCCAGAAATTAGAGCTTTCACATGCATACCTTCAATATACCTTCACATGCATCTTGTATTTTGCACAGTTCCGCACATTTGCTTTCTTTCAGGATTCAGAGATTTTGCCTAACATCATTTATTTTCCTCCCTATGTATTTTCCAATAATTCTTCCTTTTTTGTTGTTTTTAACTGCTTCTTTAATTTTTACGTATTTAACTTTCTCTACCCATATGTTTGGGTTTTTTTCTGTTTATATTCATAATAACACCTCCGCAACCTTTTGTTGTCTTCTTTTTTTGTTTATTGTTTTATATTGTTTCATCCATGTTTGTTAACTACTTTCTGTGGACTAGACTGTAATGTTTAGATTAATTAATATCTTTTCATATTTACATTCCGAAGTATACTTTTCTCTGACCACTTCTTTACATTAAACCATCATCCAATTGATAATCTCACTAATCCTAACATCCAATTAAATTAAACTTTACATCTAATTGATAATTTCATTAATCCTTATCCTCAAATGGTTTTTGACCTTGGTAAGTGATGAGTATTAAAAGAAAAACATCATATTGAAATTGTGGTGTGACTTATGCTTGAAAGTGATATATATTAAATTGAGAATTGTGGGATGATAAATTCTCACACTAACCTAGTTCAAAGCGCCCGCTGTGTCTGGCGGCCATTTGCAAGAGCTGTAAGACGCATTACTGGGGTCGGGATTATATGCTTATTCATAATTTGCATGCGAGGGGACCCACCTGCTTAAAAGGTGGAGTACGACAACAGTGGGCTTACGATTGCAGTTAGAAACAAGCGTACTAGCCGGGAGACAGTGAAAGCGAAAACATTGCTTGTCAACAGTTAAAAGTAGAATAGTCAGACAAAAGGGAAAAATCTACATCAGAGATGAAAAAAATGGTTGACAAACCAAAGAATTCTACAAATTTCAACTACTTTCGGACAGCACTGTGGTGTTGGTTGATAAACTTACTGATATTTTTTAATTTATATTGATTTATTTTTTAGTATCAGGATAATGTTTTTAAAATATAAATTTCTTAAATAGTTATATTTGAAATCTTTACTTTTTTTTATTATATATTTTATATTTTATTTTATAATTAGTTTATTTATTCTATTATATTATTTATAATTATTTTATTTAGTTTATTATATATTTTAGTTTAGTTTGTTATACATGTTTTATTTACATTTGCTTTATAATTATTTTATTATATATTTTATTTTTATTCAATTTGTTTAGATTTTATTTTTATTTAATTTTAGATTTTATTTTTATTTAATTTGTTTAGATTTTATTTTTATTTAATTTGTTTAGATTTTATTTTTATTTAGTTTGTTTAGATTTTATTTTTATTCAATTTTAGATTTTTTTATTAAATTTAATTTGTTTAGATGTTTTATTTTTTAATTTGTTTAGATTTTTTTATTTGATTTGTTTAGATTTTGTATTTCTATTTAATTTGTTTAGATTAAAAAAAAAATTTTTTTTTAGATTTTTATTTTTTTTCTGACTATTGTTTTAGGGCAGGGGATTAATGTTATAGCAATTGGATTCTATTTAGCATTGTTTTTTTATTGTTAAATGTTTAAATTTGTTATATTATTTTTGCTTTCTTTTTTTTGTTTTATAATTCAAATATTCAATCATGTGCATTAGATGTGCTTCTGCAAATGTTATTTTTCATTCTACATTCACATCTGCAACTTCTGCATTTAATCAGATGCTACGCATATGTTTAACATTTGGATTTAAAGTTTTAATTTAATGTTAAGGGGTATGTAAACAAAACACTGTTAAACAATAACTGTCCTAATAAGCATATATATATATATATATATATATATATATAACTAAAATCATCAACCTCAAAAAAGAGTTTGTGTTTTGTGCATGGTCCGCCAAAGAAATTTTTAACAAAAACCTGCCCCTTTAAGTATCAGAAGAATTATGCTAATGGTCTTCAACCCTGACTGACTGACCCATCAGAAAATTCGCTTGTGAATAAAAACCGTTGCTTTTTATTAAGTATGAACGATTTTGTTTTCGATCTCGGTAAGTGAACGTGTGTTTCCTGTCGTGAGTGGAAGATTGGATTTTTTTTTCCACCCCGTGTTTTTGGTATTATTATTTTTTACCTGCTGTGCTGTTTACGAACGTTTTGCTTTTTGGGACTTTTTAATACAGGCTTGCGATTAAACTGATTGTTGGCAGACATTTTCTTTTTTTACTGACTCCTAGGTTAACACCTTACAGTAATCTAATAAAGTATTATTCCCAATATTCTATGTGTTCTAATCATGATAAGTATATCATGATTGTTGAGTACCTTTTGAATTCAATACATACCACTTATCAAATTTACTAATATCTAAAATGATATATTAATATATATATATATATATATATATATATATATTGAGGCAATTTTCTAGTATTCATTTCAATATTTTTGACTAGCCAATATTCATTTGTTATTGGTGTACCATGTTATTGGAAACATAATAACGTACTTCACTACAGTTTATTTTTTAAATTACTTAGTCCAGCCCAAACAATCTCTATTATGAAACATTTTTAACTAATCAAGGAAAACTGAAATTCAAAAAAGGGGATAACTCCTATTTTAATTAAAGAATACAAAGAGTTGTCTCCCTTACAGGTAAAATTTTTTTTTTTTTTTTGTATAAGTTTTAAAAAATGGGCAAACAAATAAAAATGACTTTATTGCATCCCGGGCAACACCAGGTATGATATATTAATATACAGGGTGGTCCAAAAAAATGTAACCATTTGTGATAAAGTAGCATTTATTATTGGAAGGAAAACTTTACAATTTTATTTTTTGCATCTAGACCTGTACATACATATAAGTTTTCTGTGGCAAATACCCCCCTCCCCCGTATACCACCATTTTAAGAGCACAGCTCAATAGTTTATAATGTGCTCCATCCAAGCTCTTTGGTGTTGAATCACTGTGACTACTTGCATATTGAAGTTTGTAATGACTCTGTCCAACATGTCATGGGGAATTCTCTTAATCTCTGTTCGAATGTTATTCTTCAGAGCAGCAATAGTTTAGAGATTGTTATCATAGACCTTGTCTTTTAGGTATCTCCACAGAAAATAATCCAAAGAGGATAGGTTTGAGAATGTGCAGGCCAAGAGTCGTCCGTATGACGAGAGATAAACTTGTATTCAAGTGAAGCATTGGATAAACCATGTCCACTCCTTGCTAGCGATAATAAAATGGATATATCTTTTGGGACCACCCTGTATATTTTGGGGTAATTTTCTAGTATCTATTTAAATATAGCTTAATACATTAGTAGAGCATGGTAATAATAATAATAAGGAAAATCCTCAAATGCGGAAACCAACCCACATAAACTACGAACACTAACCAACCACATGGAAATTGCAGCAGAAGTAAAATAAAAACATGGAAGGAACACCACATGAAACTAAGGGAACTGAAACTGCTAGAAATGTTATAAACTGTGCCCCCCCCCCCCCCCCCCCAAAAAAAAAAAATGGGGCATCAGCCTTGGCTGATACCACACAAAATAAGTGGGAAGGGTCAAGAAGGATGGAAAGATCGAGAAGGAAGAGCACTAACTAGACCTCCACTGTAAGAGTGCGAAAAGTACTGGAACCTTGGGGAGGCTTATTGCCACCCAAATCATAGAAAAGACCAATGGTCGTTGCCAGCAAGAAATCAATGGTAAGCAGTTGTTGAGATAATGCAAAGTCATTTGCAATGGTTATCGAAAGAGGTGGCAAGTACTGGAAATCTGGAGAGACTTGTTGTCATCGGACACCATGGAACACCATCGGTTATTATCAGTGAATAATCACTGATGATGTCCTGTGTGAAGAACTCCTAGTGAGTAGTAGTAGTAGTAGTAATAATAATTAATAATAGAAGCACTAGGAACAGCTAAAAAAAAAAAACTGGAAAAAAGATTAGGAGAAATTGGAACCAAAGGGAGGATTAACACAATATGACACACAGCATTGATGAAAGCAGCTGAAATATTAAGGAAAATTCTTGAATGCCGAAGCCAATCCACATAACCAGGTAACGCCGACGAACCAGCAGTAATTTAAAATGGGGCAAAAAAATATATAAAGAACATTACACAAATCCAAGGGAACTTAAACTGCACTGCAGGAAACCCCATAATCTGATATCGTGCCCATCATTCCAAAAATAAGGTAAGCTCAAGGAGAATAGAAGGACCGAGGAGGAAAAGCACTGCTCGGATCTCCACTAGATGGACGTGAAAAGTACTGGAATCTTGGAGAAGCTTATTCCCACTCAAATTCCAGAGAAAGCGAGCGGCTGTTGTCAGCGATAAATCAATGGTAAACAGCTGTTGCGATAATACAAAATGATTTGCAACGGTTATTGAAAGAGGTGGAGAGTGTTAGAAGTCGGGGGAGACTTGTTGTCACTCAGACTCCAGGGAACATCACTTGTTATCGCTAGTCAGCAATCATTGATTACGACTCGTGTAAAAACTCCTCATGAGTAAATAATAATAATAATAATAGTGATAAATATTTTCTATTATTTTAAATTACGAGCTAAAGTATCCGTCAACACAGGGTTTCTCAAACCTTTTGCTTCTGCACATCAGTTCAAATGAAAAAAGTTCTTGTTTTTACTTTAAATCGCAATAAAATAATTAAAAAGAATATTATGCAGGCTTATGATGATGATCGCTATCCACTCGGAAATAACTGGAACACTATAGCAAAACAAAGCAAAAAACGATTGTTTATTGTGAGATTCGAACCCTGAAAGATGGCATAAAACTAAACTGAAATCAATAGTAAATGGCTGTTGTGATAACACAAAATAATTTGCAATAGTTATCAAAAGAGGCAGAGAGTGTGGCAAATCTGGGGAGACTTGTTGTCACCTAGACTCTAGAAAACATCACTTGTTATTGCTAGTCAGCAATCATTCATAATGACTCGTGTGAAAACTCCTTATGAGTAAATAATAATAATGATGATAAATAGTTTGTATTATATTAAATTATAGAATGTAAATCTCTCTAAATAAAATATGATCCAACTTATATTTTTTCTTTGAATAGGTCTCTGTTTAGAAAAAAGAGCTTTCTACAGAATGGTATCTGGACTCCATACCAGCATCAACATTCACCTCGCCGCTAAATACTTATTTCCAAGTGAGTATTATTTTTATTTATTTATTTTTTTTTATATAAAGAAATCTTTGGAATCATTGTTATCTCCCTTGATTAATTCTAAAAGCTTAATATATTATCCAACATTTAAATATGTTTTAGTGTCCGTAGTTGAGGGCGAACCAGGTTGCTTACCCCTACCCCTTATAAATCTGACCCCTATCAGCGTCGGTACTTACGCTTTAGGGGCAATATGTCTTGTTTGGTCATAACAAAGGAAACAAAGAAAACCATGGCACTACCAGGTGAGGAGTGTCAGGTGGTATGATGGGGGATAGGTGATCCTGTAACATACGCAAAACTGCTTTACCCTTCCTGATTAATATTAAACTACTTCAAATATACCAGCCTAACAGAGATTAAAACCAACGACAGACCCCTGTTTTGTTGCAATGGTAGTGCAGACTATTCATTCACTTCGCGTTGTAGAAACTGGGGATAAATGCTAGCGTTTTAGGCCTTTTGTCTCCTGTTTTTTCTTTCTTTTTTTACATGCTGAGAGAATTCATGAACTGAATTCAATCTTTTGTTGTACTTGTAAGCATTGGGCACACAAGAAGTGCAGTGGAATTACTGATAGGTTGAGAGATGATAGCCAGTTTGTGTGCAAGAAGTGTAAGACAATAGAGATGGATGAGAATTCAGATTTGGAGAAAGTATATCTGGATGGCAAAGTTATTGAGGTTGTCGAAGTTCTGTTACCTTGGTGGTACCATTGGAGCACATGGTGGAACAGGTGCTAGAGTGATTGCAAGAGTTAGTAGATGGAGTAAATTTAGGGATCTTCTGTCATTACTAACCAGCAGAGCGTTACCACTGTCAACCAAGGGAAGAGTCTATCAGGCATGTGCACGCACTGTAATGATGTATGGAAATGAAACTTGGCTAGTGATAGTTGAGGACATGTTTTGCATGGAGAGAAATCATATGAGAATGATACGATAGATGTGTAATGTGAGTCTTAAAGAAAGACTTTGATCTGATGACCTCAGAGGAAGATTAAATCTAGACAGCATAGGGAGATGTGAGCAGAAGAGGAGACTTTGATGGTATGGCCACGTTGTAAGAATGGATGAAAGTTCTTGGGTTAGTAGATGTAAAACAGTTATGCTAGCAGTTCCAGTTCACAGGGAAAGGCTAAAGAAAACATGGGAGGAAATGATAAAAATGGACTTGAGAGAAAGAGGGATAAATAAAAACCTGGGCCGAGATAGGTTAGTTTGGAAATCAATTTCTTAAAGCGATCCAACACATGCCATCTAAAACGGATGTTAAACCGAATATGATGATTAGGAAAGGATCGAGTGCTTCTTTTCAGTAGCATGTCATCCTCAACAAAGATATTGGTTCTGTGACACATAATTATAAGAAGTAATGTCATGCATAACCATTTGGGAAACTACAGACTTTCACATGTGACCCTTGCAAAATAAAATAGAGGCCAATAGCAGCAAAATCCCATCCTTACGGTGTAGGGGTCCCTAGATGCTGGAAGATTTTCTACTTTGATAGAATTATTCTTCAGACTGCCTGCCTTTGGAATTCCCTTACTGCTTCCTGTTTTCCTGACCGTACTAACATGCAGAAATTTAAATGTATTCTGAACAAAAAATTTGCTGCCCAACTCCCCACTCAGGTTGCCCGTATTATAAATCCAGCCCCTATCGCTTCAGTAAAAAAAAAAAAAAACACAAAAAAAAATATCCATAAAATGTTGAAATAATAAAAGTAAGCAATGAAAAATCCTTTTTGTGTTTTCGAGTCTTCATTTGTGAACAACTGCGGAAGAAGATACTTTGGGAAATGCAAGGAGAATTCACCAACTGAAGAAAGACAAGTCAGCATTTCTTTTCAGTCTTATGTAAAATGGCATCCTCAACGATGATATTGGTTCCATGACACATAATCATTAGAAGCAATGTCACACTTAACCATTTGAGGAACTTTACAGACTTTAAGATGTGTGTGTGTGTGTGAATGTAAGCTTCTGATAAATAAAAAAAATATAATAATAATCTTTTTTCTAAAAACAAAAATTGAATGATCAATACGTTACAATAATAATGTTATATCTTGTTCGTCGGAAATATTTAAAAATAAATTTTTCATAATCTTATTTTAATTCCTTCCAATATTTTGATTTAAAAGACAATTCTGCTTTATTAGTTGTCTTAATGTAATGAATTGCTGATGTACTTTCAGTTTTTTTTACGATAAAAATAAAAACATTGATATAACAAGATTTTTATTTATTTTTAGGCACCATTTATAAAGCCGGTGGATGGGGAACGAATATTGAAGAGTTTAAGCGAAGATTTGATCCTGAAACGACATCTGGCCGAGGACCTCAGTGGCTAAAGAACCTTTACTTCACATATCTTGTGGAATTACGGGCAATTGCTAAAGCGGCTCCTTATTTGGAAAAAGTAAAACTTTTTTCTTATATATATATATATATATATATATATATATTTATATACTAGCTGTCCCTACCTGGTGTTGCCCAGGATTTTCTTTTCCAAATGGAAGTAACTATTATGGACGAATAAAGTGTTAACTTTATATATAGATTTTATTTATCTTTAAAATTTTACAAAAAAGTTCAGTGTAGTAAATTTTCTTTATAAAATAAGATGTGGCACAAGGCCGAAATTTGATGGGGTGGGTGGGGGTTGGCTGTCGTCCTCTAGGTCTATTCTCTAAACTAGTTTGTCACCAAAATACCACATTCACTCTCTGGGTAAAACCTACTTAACATTATCCCCAATGTTTTGACATTTTTATTTACAAAAAATATATGTACAAATTCATCGGTTGGGTGATGGTGGCGGAGGGCTAAAAAAACAACAGAGAATGCTGAAAAATAAAATTCTAAGTATGGTGGTGGCTAGTAGAACCCTCCCAAATCTATCTTTCTGGGTTGTTTCAAAAGCCGAAAACAAGCAATACAGATTCTAAATGGGGGGGAAAAAAACAACAACTTTTATATAGAGATAAAAAAGAAAAGATAAATTTCTATATTTCATTTTTTTTACATGAGGTGGTGAGTTGGCTAGAAAAAAAATCTGATTCTTGCAAAGATTGTTGACTCTGACTCTCTATCTCAGATGTGGGGGAGTTGACTCAAAACATCTCAACTCTGGAGTCTTAAAAAAAATAATATCAGAGATGGAATTTTGACTCTCGATTCCTACAAAAACTTGCTGCTTCCTCACCTCTATTTTCTACGATGGTGTTTTTCATTCATTTAAGTGAGGGTGCATGATTGGCATGGATCCTGTACATACAAATGTATAAACATATACACATAACTAACTTTATATAAATAGAGATAAAAAGAAAAAGATAAATTTCTATATTCCATTTTTTTTTTCTACAAGAAGTGGTGATTTGGCCAGAAAAATATCTGACTTTTGTAAAAATTGTTGACTGTTTCATTTAAGTGAGGGTGCGTGATTGGCGTCAATTTTGGAATCGACTATATTGAGTTCAAATCTTCACGGATCTATTGCAATCATTTAGGCACTAATACTGTTGGGAAAGGCATGAACCTACAAATTCTTCACTTTGGTAGTTTCTGAGTTTTAAATACACAAATCTTCTCTTTTTTTTAATAGACTAGCAGGAAGACCCGACATTGCTCAGGATTAAATGAGGATCACTGCTATGTACTTTTTCACTATGCTCATAACATCATGTTACTTTCTTTGTTTCTACTGCCCCCCCCCCCCCTCCTCCTCCCATTTTCGCCCCCTAATATAGTCAGGAGGAGCTAAAATGTTGGAAAACTCTCAATTAGTGTTTAAATTTCTTATAAATCATATATATATATATTTGAAGTTTTAAGGGTGTTCCGTCTCCATGGATCACTTAGAGGTGAGGGCACGTAGATATTCGGCGCATAGAAGATAACGTAGAGATTCGGGACCACTTCCATTGTCTTCCCCAGAGAATTTTTTACATATGATATAAATTTCATAATTATTATCAATAATAATAATAATAACCATCAGCATCATCAATAATAATAATAAAAATTATAATTATCATCACCATCATCAATAATAATAAAAATAATCTATCACCACCACAAAAGTAAATCCAAAAAGTAAACACGTATCCACAATAGAAGGTACAAAAGCTGGAAATAAAGTGTTCACTTGAATTATTTAGATTACTATTCTTATCTTGAAAACCTTGCCCAAGGATATCTAGGAAATTCAATGTTGTGCATGGTACTAAAATAATTAATTTGCAAGTTGCTGGACCCATTACTTTGCCAGGTGCTGGACCCATTAATTTGCCAGGTGCTGGACCCATTAATTTGCCAGGTGCTGGACCCATTAATTTGCCAGGTGCTGGACCCATTAATTTACCAGGTGCTGGACCCATTAAATTATTTTATATGATTATTAGTGTGAACACTGATGATATATTTTTACCCTGTCATTTTTTATGATGGGTGTACAAATATAATAAATATATATAATATAATAAATAAATAGTTGAGCAATTTAAAAAAATGATGTTAATTAAAAAACATGAAATAATCTGTTGTATTTTCATTATTTTCTATTTTTCAGGAAAGTTTCTACACGGGTAATGAAACTGAGGATACGATCGTCAAGAAAGATATGAAACAATTATTGGATACTGTTAGGTTAGTATGTTTGGATTTCGTTCTTTTTTTTTTTCTCTGTCCAATTGACATTAATAATTCACCAGAGAAGGAAAATAATGAGTATCACTCTTCCAGGTCGACCAGGAACATCTGACAAGCGATGATTAAATAATTAGCAGGGCTATCCAGCGTTAGAGAGTTAGAATTTATTTTTATCAATAACGATTGATTTTGATTTCCTACTGTTGTCACACGCAAGGTAAATCTCATTCTAAAAACTGAAACAACTAATGAAGCCGAATCTTACAAAAAACAACAAATACGCGGCCCTTGATTTCGCATGTCTGCGGTATTATCCTGTGCAGTTCTAGGAGGTGCACCCTCCCAGGATTTGCCTTCTCACCCTTTGAGAAGGGCTTTGTTTATTGCTAATTGCCTGAGGCGCCCCTACCGGGGAATGCTAACAGGGCTGCCCAGGCATTTTTGTAGGCCAGAGTTCTCTTCCTCTAGGGTGCTGGCTTTTCAATCCCATTTTCCCGACCTTGTGTCAAATTTTACCGCTGTGGGAGGTAGATAAATATTTTAAAAATCTTATGTGAAAAAAAAAAAAATCAAAAACATAGGTTAAATCTGACTTAAATAAGAACAAATACATAAGTAAACTTAAAAAAAAACGTACACAAGGTATTTATTTTTTAAACAAATACACAACATTTTGAGATCACGCAATGCGACTTTGAAATTTGAAAGTGGAGATTTCCAAATCGTTTACATTTTTTTTTATATGGGGGGAAAAAATGTAATAATATTTAAATACTATTTAACAGTAAAAAATGAAAGAATGTATTAGTTTTTTGATTTAATATCAATAACTGAAGTTGCTGCTGATTAAAAATATAGCATCCATTTTTTATTTTAATTTGCTACTGATGACAAATATAGCATCCATTTGAAAAAATAGTCCTAGTCGGATAAAGTATTTTTGATGTTGAATACCTATTGTTAAAATTTTACAAAAATTGGAGGTATCTGAATTTTCATGAAGGGCTTCCACTCCCTCTTTTCCTCTTTGCATAAATCTAAATTAATTCAAATATAGCCCACATTATCCATCCTTATGTCTAGTAGCCATGTTCCAAAATTCATAAGGATCGATTAATTAGTTTAGGAGTGAATCGTGTACATAGAAATATATAAGCATATACACATACCTAACTTTATATAAATAGGAGATATAGTTGTTATCATTATGTGATAGTTAGATTTTATAATGGAAATGTCATGGTGTCGTGGTTGCAGACACAGACTGTGTAGTCAGTGTTCCAGGTTCGAGTTCTGTTAGGGCTACCAATATTCTTGAGAAAAGTATGAATCCCTATATCCTCCCTCCAGCTATGATTTAATAGTAGGATAAACAAGACTCTAAAGCCTTGGTTGTGCAACTAGTCTAGGAGAAGGAAAACTCAAACCCCACAACGTTATAAAAAAAAAAAACAACAATACAAAATTAATACTACTACTACGTAAAATTTTACTCAAGAAAAATCGTTTTATCTTGGTATAGGCCTTTGTTTTCAATTGCATCCCTGGACAGACAGACGGAGACACCATACAGGTACAAACTGTGGACTCTGCATGCCAAGACTACTACATCACTTTCACTAATACCTTAAGGAAAGGTATGAAACTTACAGTTATGGATTAAATGATAGGGTAGACTACACTCTCAAGCCTTGATTGTACAACTAGTCTAGGAGAAGGAAAACTATGAAATAACACTAGTCTTTCTCTGTTTATCCCGGTATTGTTTTCAGTCATCCTGGACTTCTCCTTTCCACTAGACTCAAGCAATGCCATTTCAGGAGAGATGGTGATTGCACAACCCTTGCTTCACTGTAGAGTCCCTGGTCAGGCACCCTTACAGGTGTTATTCATAGTTTTTCAATATAAGCTTTTGTTTATTTGACCTCCTTTTAAGAAGGTCAAATAAACAGAAGCTTATATTTATTATTAAACGTTTTCTCTGGTAGCTGTAGAATACACATTAATATCGCTAAGTGTCCTCCAAGTCTTATGATCTTGGGCCACGGTGTTCGTTTGGTTTATGTTCATGTTTGTTCATTCACAAACGTTGTCTATCCATCTTTTCTTTTGTCTACTTTTTGACTGGCTTCCTTTTATTATGCCTTCAACATGACTAAACAATCTGAAGACTTAACATTTAATAACAGACGATATTGATGCGATTGATAGCTTGACAATTAGATCAACCGTTTAACTTCTTCTTGATCTGATTTATTTTTGAACAGGCCTTTGGTTAGTCCTCTATAAGAAGGTGGGGCCTGCCTGTCAGTCTTGATCAAAGTCTTCCACTCCAGGCTCGGCAGTCGCGAGAATCTAAGTTTGTAATTCCCAGGGCTGCACAGTCACGTTTACACAGCTCATCCCAAGAAAGCTTTGGTCTTCCAGCCTGCCAACTTGATGCGATGAACATGTTTCTGACCCGGGAGATCCAGCTGGAGCTTTGCTCGACATGGCCAAGCCATCTCATCCTGCCCAGCTTAAGGACATCAGTTATTTCCCGTATACCAAGCCTAAAGAGAAGAGTCTCGAAGAGTGTCGTCTTCTGACATGACAGATCCATCTAATCATGGCTCTTTCGTTACGCTGCAGTCTCTTGATAGTGGTCGCTGATGAAGCCCATGTTTCAGAGCCATAAAGCATAACACTCCTCACACAGCTGGTGTACGCCTGTCCTCTAGTTGTGATCACCAAATGCTTATTTGTCAACATGGGCAGGAGTTCTCTAAAGCCCCTCCAGGGAGACTTGCATCGGACAATAGTAGCAGTCTCACAACCACCATCGGCTGAAAGGGAGTCGCCCAGGTAGCAGAACTTGGCTACAGCTTCCAGTTTGCTATCCCCAACCACAACCTCTTTAACTGGCCTGCCGTCGATTAGTCTAGCTGTGCCCATACAGCGAGGACACCTGTATTGCTGATCCGTTCGTAGTAAGCCACTGATTCCACTGCATCTCTTGTGGACCCAGTAAGAACAGACAGGGCAAAAGATGGAGTTTCTCCCTGTACTACTTAGGCAGACCGCGCAAGGGAACTTTCCTGATCTTTTCATGGAATTCAGGTTGGGACCAGCGATCATTTTCTTTGTCTTAGCCATATTGACTCAGAGGCTCTTGTCCTCCAAACTATTCCTGCAGGAGGTGATTCTCTTAACTAGACTTCGAGTGAAGTATCGGCAATTTATTAAAAGTACTTATTATGAAATTTTATAAAACTTCCTTTTGTGATTATTTGAGTATTTTGTTGGAATCCTATAGTTGGTTCAGAATTATAAGGAATAATTTCTCTTTGACTATATCCAAGTTGTCTCCCCTGAATTATATTGCCTTGTGAGAGAATATACTTTCCTATTTAAGGAAATCAATGATATCTAATTCCATCCACACGTGAAATTTAGAAACTGGATTCACTCTCTTTCCTGGCGGGATGCCCAAGCCATCAGACTTAAGTTCGATTGGCTGCCATCTTGGCATGCCTTTCACTAACCCTGTTTGTAGCGTATGTAATGCTAAAAAAGAGAGTAACTCATTCTCTAAATGCTCACAGAGACATTAAGAAATATAAGAGTGGTTAGATTAACATAAAGTGAAAGGGGGGAGCCAGAGAGATACATAGCTAACAAAGAGATGGGTGATTTGTTCAGTTAATTACAAATTACAGCCAATTAGAACAATTTAAGCACATTTTTTTTCTAAACATAACTCAATCCCAAAACTAAAATATATTTTACCACTATTTTCTGTTAAAGTCTATAGGAAAAAAGCTGTAGGAAAACAAACTGAATTTTGGAGTTATACGATCTTGTTACAATGTACTTTTTTTCTTCTTTTTTTTAAATTAAAATCGCTCCAGACAAGGCATGAAGCCACTTGATGTAAGGAGCTAAAAAAATACTACTTCAAGGTAAAAAATTAGCCAACGATAAGTGTTAGATGGATAGATTATGACCCAGAAAACAGCAATTCTTCCCTCTTTGTCAGAAACATATCTCATGGAATGTGAGGACTAAAGGATTAAATAAGGGAAACGAGAGTTACGTGGCTGCCTAAAGAAAACCGAAGGTTCACTTTCTACTCTCCTGGAAATACTTGCATAAATGTGTGTTATACATACACTGATATAGCTTTACCTACATAGGTATAATGCCGTATTTTTAGCATTTCTTAATTTTTACCATTACAGGTCATTTACCGATCATTTTGATGAGAGCAAGTTATTTCAAGGTGACCCAGTTGAAGCCAAAAAACTCAAGGTAAGAAATAATATTAATCCTCTAAATTCTAGTTAAGTATAAAAATTGCTTTTTCTCCTGAGGAAGCTTTAATAAATATAAAGTGAAATATTGATTTCTCCACACATATGTTTGTGCTAATTTTTATTTGTTCCATATGCAGAGATAAGAGGTGGGTGGGTGTAAAAAGGGGGGGGGGGGGGCAGTAGTATGGTAAATTTCCACGTAATGTTAAAAATTAGACAGTTGAATTTTCCAATTAGAAGTCAACTGACAGCTACATGTCCCGGCAATGACATTACGGGCACAGAAAGCGGCTGCAGCTGATGTGGAGAGGATCGATCTCTTTTGACTTAACCACCAGTTGGAGTTTTGGAAAGCTGCTGTCTCCTCCCCATGGAGAAAGAGGTGAGATGCGTTGTTTTATGTGTGCACGTGTATACTCTGAAGAACGAATAAAACTCTGATTCCATTTGTCGATGTTTCTTTATTAATAAAGTTTATGGAAGCAGAAAACAAAAAGAGAAGAGAAGAGGGAAACATCAGCTGCTACATTACCACTGTGACTACAGAAATTCAACCTGCTGATTCTGTTAACGAGAAGGACGCCCGTGTCATATTTTTTTTTTTTTTAATAGGGTGTCATCACTTATCAAGGCCCAAAGGCCACTCGAGGGTAAGGGTTAAATGAGTGTCAGGTGAACAGTGAAACAACACCGTGATGATTGGTAATGATTGGTTAGAATTTGATTATTTAAGAGGGCGGCTCAACAAGAATTTGTTTACATTGGACTTTAAAACGACCCTTTTGTAGTCAGCTAATGGTGATATATGATAAATATATTCATATCTGAAACACACAAAATATCGATTAGTATAAAATGTGAATATTTCAAACTTTTATTGCTTGTGTTTTGTACGGCTCTGAGTGTTGATTGTCGATGAAGGAAGCAGAAAAAAAGACTATCAGTCATGAAGACGAAGATGTTGCATTGACCTTCAAGTCTGACTAGACTCAACCATGCCGAACGTTACGCTGATCTCAAACAAAATGTGGGAAAATTGTCTGTGCAGGTACGAACATGTAATGCACACAAATGATGACATCATCTCGAAATGAGGATCAAGATAGACGCCAATGAAAAAAGTCTGCGAGGATGGCTGAAACGAAAATGGTAGGCTATCCTACAATAAGATCTCAAGACAGACAGATAATTTTAACAACGATGTCTTAACTGGTACGGCCACATCACTCGCCGTCAGTTCTCCGAAATGCTCCAAAGTCTGTTCCACGTTGATGTCGATAGCCCAAAGCCACGTGGTAGACCGCTTAAGACATGATGGAGATCAGTTGATGATAACCTGATCCTGGCGGGTGACACAGGCGAAATGGCAACAGGAGAAGTTTGAAGTCATTCACGAAACGTCTAACATCAGTATGAGACCAGAAAATGAAAAATAAAAATAATTATGATGATAATAATTTGATTTGTGAATTTATCTCTTTTTTTATATTTATTTTTTCATCATTACATTATAAAAATTACTTTTTGCAATTATTTTATCTGACATTTTGTTTAATTATTTTTTTTTTTTTTTCCAGGAGGAATTCCGAAATCATTTTAGAAATATTTCTCGGATCATGGATTGTGTGGGTTGTGATAAATGTAAACTTTGGGGGAAATTACAAGTAAGTAAATTTTGTTTTGGAATTATGAGATGAGGATTGATAAATTGAATTATGTGGACTACTATTCTCATCTTGCTTGTTATTTTTACAACGTTTTGGCCGATGTAACCTCCGACCTTTTTCTGGTGCACCTTTCGAACTTGATAATTTTTATGTTGAACTCTGAAACCTATACAGAATTTTAAACTAAACCTTTTATTTAATCTACGGGAATAGATTGTTCTCATTCCGTCAGCCATGAGTGGGTAGAAGTGTTAATTAATTCTATTATTTTTAGTTATAATCGCCTGTAGTTAGGATTGGACACGTGCCACAACAGATAAAGGCATTGGTTAACAATCAAGCCTTGTTACAGGCAATAAGAACTAAGAATAACATAATTAACACTTTCTTCTACCTATGAGTTTTTTTTTTGTTTAAGTGGTGTAGTTTGCATGAAGCATTGTGTGCAATAAATATATATATATATATTAAAAGGAAATCGTAGTTTGCTTGAAGCATTGCTAGTAAACAAGTAAATATGAAGGTGAGAATTCCGAGGCAGGAGCAATGCAATGTAGAGAACCAGAAGGTGGAATAAGAATAAACAAAAATAAATGACAAGAGACGGTAAATCTCAGATCAATTCATTTCTTTTTCAAAAATTTAAATATAAAGACAGTAAATTGTAAAATTGGTGGGCTTACTGTTAAATATTTAACGGTCAGGAATGGTAGAACTTTAATCATTTCAAAAAGAAAACAAAAGTTGGACTGGCTGTGTCAGTTGAGGAGAGCCAAGTGGACGCTGCTATTCAAAAAAGAAAAACATGAGATTCGCAGAAAGAAAGACAAGTCGTGCACAACAGGAGACTTTGTTGGTTTGTTAACATTGAAAGAATAAATGAGTGTTTGGGTTAGTAGATGTAGAACAGTTGAGGTAGCAACGTCAGTTGGCAAGTGAAGGTCCAGGAAAATATGAGAAGAAGTGATAAGGATGGACTTTAGAGAAAGAGGGATAAATAAAAACCTAGATAGGTTAGTGTTGTGACCTTGTAAAGGAGCCGGAAAGAAAACACGAACTCAGAGTTTAGAGAAAACAAGTATATTAAAAAAAGTATAATACAATAGAGAATAAGAATGGTGGTACGTCTGTTTTGACTGCTAGTATAGACTGGTGTGGTTCCAGGTATTTACTTCCTTCCCACCACAGGAAGATGTGGCACAAGGCCGGAAGGTGAGGAGAGTCAAGCCAGCGTCTCTAAAGAACGAGCACTCTGGCCTATAAAAATTTGCCTGGGCAGCCCCGAAGGCATTTCCAGTCAGCACGCCTCAGGCAGTAAGCAATAAACTTATTCAACCCCAAAGAGGGTGGACCTCCTAAGACTACCCAGTACTAATGCCTCAGCCCGACAGATAAAAGGCCACCGAAATTGCCCAGTTCCTGTTAGGCTGGTGTGGTTCCAACACTGAGAAGCGTGTGCTCCCAGTATTTATGGTGAGTGGAAGAGTCTAAGTAGTCCGTATAGATACAGTACCATAACAATTTGTTTGTAAGTCAATTTCTAAAATCTATCCAACACATGCCAGCATATAAAACGGATGATAAACCGAACATGATGATGAAAGAATTGATGAGAGTTCTTGGGTTAGTAGAGGTAGAATAGTTGAGATAGCAGGGTCAGTTGGCTGAATGTAAAGCGGACATTAAACCGAATTTGATGACGATGATTAACAGAAGATGATTTCATTTTTTAGGTACAAGGAATGGGAACGGCCTTAAAAATCCTATTTTCCGGCAATTCAATTGGACCCGAATCGGTTGTGAACGCAGACAAGAAGTTCGCATTTCAGTTACGCAGGACAGAAATCGTGTCGCTCATCAACGCTTTCGGAAGGTAAGTTCAGAAATACTTATGGGATAATACGCACACACGCATAATGCCTTTATCGACTTAGCCATGTTTCTGGGAGGACATATGGTCAAGTGGATAAAGGTATTTGTTAAGAGAATTTGGTTATTTCCTCTTTTGACTCGTCATAACTGGGAAGGGAGTAATGTGCGTTACTTCTGATTGGTCGCTTCTGTCTTGAGTATAATCATTTGCCTAGTGGCTTCACCCGAATCAACTGTACGTCATTGTAGGTTTGGCAGACATTTGCTGCATGATCACCTGTCTGTATTGTTTCACTTGTGCTATGATGAACTTGCTGCTCTGGTGCCCCCTCAACATAAACCCACCCGACCAACCCGACAATCAGCTAAATCCCATCCCTTCACTGAGGAGGTCCCCAGATGCCGTAGGGCTTTCTACTCTAATAGCTTCTTTCCTCGAACTGCTAGCATTTGGAATTCCCTCCCTTCTCCCTGTTTCCCCGACTGTACCAACATGCAGAAATTTAAATGTAATGTAAACAAACATCTCGCTGCACAACTCCCCACTTAGAGTGCCACCTAAAAATCTGGCCCCTTACGTCTCGGCAATGTGCCTTGTTTGGGGTGAATAGAAGAAAGGAAAAAAACGGTTGGTGGGCAATAAGCTAGAAATGGTGTCTCGATGCAATCACCTAGATAAAAATACTGGTTGCCATCGCCTTCCTAGGTTGACATCAGGAACGGCATCTGGCCTATAAAAAATGTTTCTTCAATTAAGAAAATGTCTTCCAAAGTGAATTTGTCGAACTTCAGACTGCAGTTTGAATTTTAGAAGCTTGCAAAGGAAGTCAGGAGAGATAGGCGACTTTCCTGGGATCTTTCTATTCTGTCGTCCAACACCTGCCAGCATGTAAAACAATGTTAAACCGAATGTGATGAAAATGGTCTCATGTTGGAAGACCAGAAACCTGTTATGACGCCCAAGTTAAGAACATCACTGATGAGACGATCCTGTGCACCCTTGGGTGTATCATAACAAATTGGAGAAAATTCTACTTGGAGGTTGTGTGTTCAATCTCTGATGAAGGAACTGAAAAATATTAACTAACTAAAATATTGGGTGCTTATATGTAAAAATGTACAGGTGAAATATGGCAGTTCAAAATAAATTAACAAGAAAACTCTTTGATGTACTTGTGTATCAGGCAAAAGTAGATATTTACACAAAAAATTAGGGAAAATTATCAGGTAAAATTTAAATTTAAAATATAAATCAGTTTTATCAGATTCTCCATTGATAAGGGCGCAAATACTTTGAAGAGTTACATGAAACAGGTGAGATAAGTAAGTCTGTCATTTCGCCAAGTCATAATCAATGAAGAATCGGAAAAATATGATAAAACTGATTTATATTTTTAATTAAATTTCTACTCGATAATTTTCCCTAATTTTTAGTGTAGATACCTATTTTTTGCCTGATACGTAAATATATCAAAGTTTTTCTGTTAATTTATTTTTGAACTGCAATATTTCACCTGTACATTTTTATATATAGGCACCAAATATTTAAGCTGTACATTTTTATATATAAGCACTGAATATTTTAACAATATAAATGTAAATATATATATATATATATATATATATATATATATATATATATATATATATATATATATATATATATATATAATAATAATAATAATCCAGGCATGGTAAACATCCACAGGATAGTAATCCAAAGAATTTCAACCGGGCTTATAAAAAGTGCTTAATATCAAATAGAGCTTTTATATATGATTATTTTTATTTACACAGACATGTACAAAATCTGCGATACTGGCATGTCGATGTTATCGATCAACAGCTGTTATAAACTGAGATCTCATCAGGCAGAGTTAAAATCCGATCTTAACCTTAGATCATATTTGGAAAGAATGAAATGGGGAGAAAAGAAAAGAAAATTAAAATTTTGAAAGTCACGTGGTTGGGACTGTTAAAAATCAAAATCAAAAATAATATAAAGTAAAAATATATAAAATGAAATAAAATAAAAGAAAAAGAAAGAAAGACGAAGAAATAGAAAGAGAGAGAAATAACATATATATATGTATAGATAGTGTCTTTATTCATTGTCTTTATTCATTTTCTGCCATAAAAAGTTTTTGAGTAGTACGTTTTCCTGAGTGTGCAATTCCATAAAAGTGTTTGAAAACCTTTTTTCAACAATAGACAGGTAAATATGGTCTAGTGTACCCCTTTGAATTATCACAAAAAATAATTTTTTGCGCTGAAAGGAATCAGAATCTTTTTTAATTTTGTAGAGTGGTTCTTAGACCAGTTTTGTAGGGAAATATCTTTGCTTTGCTCGAAAGCAATGTTTTCAAAATCCAGAGGTTCATCAATCGCTTGGACAGTAGCGAGTCGTGAGAGTGTGTCAGCAACAATGTTGTTGTTTCCTGAAACATGACGGATGTCTGTAGAAAACTGGGCTATATAGTCTAGCTGGCGTATTTCCCTGGGTGAATACTTATTGGTTTTAACATGAAAAGAGAAAGTCAGTGGTTTATGATCCATAAATGTAAATTCTCTGCCTTCCAAAAGGTGACGAAAATGTTTAATTGACAGATACAC
Organism: Sepiola atlantica; assembly: GCA_963556195.1. Classification (NCBI taxonomy): domain Eukaryota; kingdom Metazoa; phylum Mollusca; class Cephalopoda; order Sepiida; family Sepiolidae; genus Sepiola; species Sepiola atlantica. The sequence continues at coordinate 68,871,306 of OY744516.1, read as the reverse complement.
GACCAAAAGTTCTCTTCCAAAAGTGCTATACTTCTGTTGAGGGCTGCTTTGCCAAAAAAAAAGAAATGGGTGTTGTCTCACTTATCGCGCTGTTTGATGCGTCAGTCGCTAAAAATAGTTGCGCTGATGGGTCATTGTCTATGTAAGACAATTAAGTGCATTCTGTTATTTTTTTTATTAGCTTTTTCAAAAGCTTTTACAGTTTCGTCAGTAAATATTATTTTCTTTTTTTTTTTCTTTTTAAAAGGTCTGTTAATTTTGATAAGATTTCGGGGCAGTTAGGGATGAATCTCTTATAGTAGTTTATAACCCTATGAACCTTCATAATTGTTTCACGGAATTAGGAATTGGAAAACTTTTGATAACTGCCAATTTTGTCGGGGAAAGGTATTATTCCCGAGCTATCAATCTAATGTCCTAAAAAGTTCAGTGATTTTTCACTGAATTCGCATTTCGTAGGGTTTATTTTTAAACCGTAAAAATCCAATCTTTTTAACACTTCCTTGACGTGGTCTAAATGTTCGCTTGGTGAGTTACTGGCGATTAGAATATCGTCAATATACGTGAAAACGAAGGGCAATCCTCATAATATTTTGTCGATAAATCTTTGAAAAGCTTGTGCTGCGTTTCTCAGACCGAAGGCTAAACGTATAAACGCAAAAAGACCGAACGAAGTACAAATTGCCATTTTGGGTATGTCTTCCTCAACAATAGGTATCTGGTAATAAGTTCGGATAGTGACGACAAGAAATCGTGGATATACGGTATCAGGTATCTGTCAGGTGTTGTAGCCGCGTTAAGCACACGGTAGTCGCCACACAGTCTCCAGTCGTTTCCACATTTCTTGAGGACCATATGTAACGGTGATGACCATGGGTTGTTAGAAGGTTATATGATGCCTAAATCTAACATGTGCTGAAATTCCGCTCTTGCTATTTTACTTTTTTCTGGGCTCATTCGTCTTGGTTTTGCGTGGACCGGTGCGCCGTTTGTTGTGATGTGCTGTTTCACTGGATACTGGAGACAATGAATAAAGACACTATCTATATATATATATATATATATATATATATATATATATATATATTATTTCTTTTGGGGAAAAGGTTTAGTTAATCCGGGGAATTCCGTAATTAGGTCTGCGTATTGGTAGTTTTCTGGTATCGCCATTCTAATACGAGATGTCTGAATGCCGGAAATCTTTCCTTTCACTGAGAGATAAGTTTGTTGGTCCATTACACGCTGTTCCTTCAAGTTCACCGTGATATTGTAATACATTAAAAAGACTGCATCTAAGATGGGCAGTTTAACGTCAGCTACTATGAAAATCCATCTAAAGATTTTTTTCATACCGAGGTCTAGAGTTAGTGAAACAGGGCCGTTAACAAATAATTTTGTGTGGCCGGTTTCTGCTTTTTTTCGGGCGGAATTACGTTGATTGCAGCGCCGGTGTCAATCAAGAACTTTCTCTTCGAATTTCTGTCCAACAGAAAAAGTAGGCACCTGTTTGGTTTGTGTCCGGCGAAGGTATGCGCCCCTACTTGCTGGTGTGCTCGTTTAAATGGTTCTTTTGTTCAAATGATTTCTCTCAGAATCTCCTGTGATACCAGCACCACTTTCCGTTAGAACTTGATCTTGCCGTATGCGAGAATCATCTATGACGATTTCTGCTTCTCGATGACGATCTGTGCCGTTTTTCGTTTAGTACTTGAAGTCTTTCGATTAACTTTCGGCCTTTCCTTTTACGTCCACCGTGCTGATATTTGGCACGTGATAAGTATCCGTGATTTTTGTCTGCTATTTCGGCTTGCTCTTGCAGTGTTTTCTCATCTGAGAAAGCGATGAGGAGTTGTGCCATATTCACTTGTAATTTATCCAGCCATAGTTGTTGTAAAATGCTCTCATCCATCTGCGTGTTTCCGAGGAGACTTTTCATGAAACGGAATAGTTGCGAGGGTTTTCTATTGCCTATCTCGATGTTATTAAAAAGTTCTTTTAGACAGACAGTTTCGGACTTCCCAATCCTTAGTAGAATTGTTTCAGGATTTGATAGAGTTTATCATCTGGTGGATTTTCCATTAAGTCCTCCACTTTCTCTGCAATTTCCGCAGGTAATGTTTCAACGACATACACGAACGTGCATTTCTGTGAAACCAGACTCATGGCCTGTTTAAATTGAAAGCCGGAACTTTTATCTGGATGTAGTTTTCCATTCTCTCAGTTTTAAAAACGTTGTCCGGGTTCATTTTTTTTATTTTTGACAAATATAAAACTACTCTGTGGGTTTTATGTCCGCAAAAGTGTTTCCAAATAACGTAGCTTGTATAATTTTTGTTTTTTTCTTTTCTCTATACTCCACGTGCTGGATGGAGAGAAGAAAAAAAATAATAATGGCGTCGTCTTCTCAGGTTTTCGTTTCTGTCTGCCTTTAGACGTCAGTGTTTCTTCCACATCATGGTCACCAAATTTGTAAAGGAAAAGCTGTTTCAAAATAAATTGACAAAGACATTTCGTACAAATATAAGAAAAATCGAATCTTGTTCCTGAAATTCGGTTGACAAACCGAGTACTGTCGCAAAAGAACTCCATCTTTAGCATAAGCATGGACAGCAACTTATTTGATATTTTTTGTTGTTCCAATATGAAAAACTTCACACCTTTCTACGTTAACCCTGAACATATGCATTTAGTGTAGGAGATATTGGTTTAATTACAAATTGATTTATATTAATAATTCTTATATTTTATCTTTCAGATTATCAGAAAGCATCAAAGAATTAAATCTCTTCCGGAATATGATGTCATGACCAAACCTTTCCATGTATAATCCCCCTTGTCTGTGATACTGCTGCCAAAGCAAAACCACTATTCACCAAAAGAAAATGTTTTTATGTTGCATTTTACCTCCACCCCAACCCCAATGTGTTTATATCTTCTCCAGAATTTTTGAGAAAGTCATTCACAAAAAAAAACGTTTCTAAACAAAAAATATACACCTGAAATATATATATATATATGATATATACAATTATTTTGAAAGAAAAATTGACCAGAGTGCTCAATTACAGGGTTAACAGTTTAATATATTTATTTAATATGATATTTACATATTGGATTTTGCCATACCCAAGGTTTTTTTGTCGAAAGAGGCAACTTTTTAATGACTAACCAATTCACCTTAAAGTTATTAATCAAAAACTCGAAAGTGGATTGGTGAATCATTGAAAACTGCCTCTCTCAGCAAGGAAACCATAGGTATGGTAAAATCCAATATGTAAATATATTATTAAATAAATAAATATATATATATATATATATAATATATATATATATATATATATATATTTACATACTATACAATTAAGATTACATCATATGGTACCTAGGTTCCACGAATTGACCATAAACTAGTCTGAGGAATGGCAAAAAAATGTCTAGTCATCAACCGTATCTGGAAAAAAAATCTATGGCTGATGAACGTTTGGACTTTTTTGCTAATCTTCAGACTATTTGATGGTCGATTTGTGAAACCCGGGTACTGTACTCTTAATTGTATAGTATGTAAATTAAATATATCACGCTCTTGTACTACAATTGAGCACACTGATTTATTTTTTTCTACTGATGAGATATTTACTATATATATATATATATATATATATATGTGTGCGTGTGTAGAATCTGTCTACGATGGGGGGAGGGTGGAAATAAAATATAGAAATCTGTGACTTCCTGTTTTGATGATCAGTCTTGGTCCGGCCCTTCCACCAATCAACAAACTTAAAATCAGTTGAAACGGTTTTGAACAAGAACATGCGTTTTAAATGTTCATACGCGTTTCTACTAGAATCGATAATTACAAGCGAAAGAAAATAACATTAACAGAAAAGAGGTTACACCGACGCTCATTTCATTCTTGACTAAAAAAGGCAGGGATGTGAGTTCTCTACTTTTTAGCAGAGTTTCGCTTTTTGTAGTTCAGAAAAAGTGGAATTCCGCTTTTTTTTGATATAAGAAAAAACCAAATCGCTAGAGCTTTATGTCCGTATTCCCCCCCCCCCCCATTTAGCTTGATTTTATTTCTCTTTCTCTTTGTTTGTTTCTCTCTTCCTCTCTGTCACGTTTTTCTTGTCGTGTTTCGCCTCCCTTTCTCCCTCTCTGAAAATGTTAATTTGGCCATACTTCAAACAATTCATGGGTGTGGGAGGTAGAAAACTTTTGTTTCATCAATAAATGTTTTCCTGTCTTCAATAAAACGTATGAACTGATACTTTCAATGTGAAAAAAAAAGGTATTGTAGATTCCCCCCCACACACACACACACACACACATTTAAAATTAAATTTTTGGGGACCCTACAGGGAATAAGGACCTCAGATCAATCATACAGCGAAAGGAATGCCTTTCCTTCTTCAGCGGTGTCTTCCGGTTGACCTTTAACAAAACTTTTTAATAAACAAACGAAACATTGAAGTGTCCGAAATATATATAGATTTTTTTTCTTTTAAAACATGTAAATATTTATATTAGGAGGGGGGGGGGGGATAAATATATATTTATGTAGGGTGCGTTTTTACTTTTATTTACAAAACTTTTTGCTAATAAATAAATGCATTGAAAACGAGTAATCTTAAACGAAACATTGCAGAATACTCGTTCTAAAATGTTTTTGTGTCACTATTTACTTGCCTCCCCACGAGGGCAGAATGCATAATAAAAATAAAACCTTATAGAGTGCGTCTTTCTTTTTTTTTTTTTCTTTTTTTTTACAATACGTTTTAATAAACACAGACGATTCTATTTTTCGTGTTGTGTATTTTAAGATATTTTTAAAAAATCAGCGGACTTGAGTAATCTTCCGTTTTGCCTTCCCATGAGGGCGGAGTTAGACTTGAAAAATAAGTTTCCAAACTGAGGCAATTTAAAGTTTTGTCCCAATCCAAAGTGCTCCATTTTGGGGGGAACTGGATTTTCCCTACATTAAAAACTGACCGTAGAAATTTATAAAATAATACATATTTTCGCTGTATGATTGATCCAGGGTCCTTATTCCTTGTATGGTCCATTTTTTTTTTTTTTTTTTTAGGCGATTATGAATGAACACTTTGGCCCCCTATGTTGAGAAATTCATCTCGATTTTAAATTTTTTTGCCATTGGCCACTCACATCCCTGAAAAATGTTCAATCCCCAATAAAATAGAATAATATAGTTATACCAATACTTGCTTCTGGATGTACAACCAAGAGCTGGACCGAGACAAATCAACAAAACAATGAGTCACAGATTTTTGTATTCTATTGTTTTTTATTTTCTCGTAGGCCGATTCTACATATTTTTATATGCACAAAACATACGTGGATGTCTTACCATGATATATATATGGAAAGGTTAGTATATGGAATTAGTGGATAAGCATGTAAACAAACAAGTTAAAATAATGACAGACACATCTCTAAAGCTAACCGATATTTCAGGTGTGAATCTAACTAATCTATAGATTATAGTCAGATTCACAACTGAGATATCGATGACTTTAGAGATGAGTCTGTGATTATTTAAACTAATTTGTTTATATGCTTATCCGCTAATTGCATATACTAACCTTTCCATATTACCTGAAATTTCATTTCCTGTTATAACTTCCTCAGATATATATATACGTATATATTGGATATGCTATCCAATAAAGTTTGTACAAAAATGAATATTGAAATGAAAGTTGTTTTATTCCTTAGTTAACGTTTTCTTCAATTTTAAACATTATCAAGAAAAAATTCTTTTTCTTTTGTGATAACGTTTCTAATTGAATAAAATGTCAAGTTAGGAATAACTAGTGTTTTATCCCCCATTTTTATTTTTTACATATGTATTTTTTTTTCTTCTTTTTTCTGGCCACAAGAAATGAAGGAGATGTTACTGAATCAAAGAAAATATAAATACTATTTTTTATCCTTCTCTCTCATATATATATATATATATATATATATATATATATATATAGTAATTTTTTTTTTTTTAGTTTAAACCACTGAATCCTTACTGTGTTTATATAATAGTGCTCAATAACACATAGACCTGTATATTTAGTAACATTTTTATTTATACAAACAGACATATTTCAGCTATAGCCTTATTTTGGCTTAGCTTTCGAAGTTGTTAGAATGAAAACAAAATGAATCAATCAACATATAAATTTTTCTTATGTGCACAGGTTGCATTTCATCGAGATGGTGGAATATGCATCCTGGTGTTCCAGTATATTCTATTTGATTGTATCTGGAATGTGCGTATATATATATATATATATATATATATATATACATATATATATTTATGTCTGGATGTATGTACGTAGATATATATATATATATATATATATATGAGAAGAATGTTTTAGTTTGCTTGGAGCATTGTGTATAGTGTAAGAATAATTGTTTGGAGGCGATAACAGTGCGTTGTTAAAGTATTAAAATAAATAAACCTCTGCGGACCTGCTACTAAAAACAAACCAGCATTTCCGGCCCCGGCTTTTGGCAAAAACACACTCCAACGAGTGGCTGTATTTATTTTATTTCTGAAGATGAGGGCTTCCCTCGAAAATGAAAAAAAATAATAATAAAAAGGACACACTCCAACCTAACACCACGGTCAACGATACACTGGTAAATAAAAAAAAATTTTTGAAAATTATTGACTTTTCAATATTATCACTTTGTTTTTACGATTCCACATGTCGTATATGTGTCACTTTAACAACGCATTGTTATCGCCTCCAAACAATTATTCTTATATATATATATATATTATAAATATGAGATAAATAAATTCATTTTTGTGTACGATCGTTTCTAAGACGATATGAATTTTATTGATATCAGGTCTCATCATCAGCACAGGGAATAGACACTAAGTTCGAAGTTAAAACCTAGCATCATGACTAGAGTGTAGACATTAGTCAGTTATACAGCAATTTGAGAAGTTAATGGACGGTTCGGATATGCTCATTACAATTCACTTAAAACAAAGCAATTATATCAAAGATACAAAGGGACACAATAAGGGAAATAAACACTGTTTGCATTACAGGCATATAAAAAAAAACATACAATAGAAAAAAAGAATTTTTTAACATTTACAGATTTTATTCTGGAGAAAAGTTAATAAATATGAGAACCAATTGTTAAAAAATTATATATATGTAATTAATTTAACTATTGGTTCCTATATTTGTTAATTTTTCTCCAGAATAAAATCTGTAACTGTTAAAAAAAATTCTCAACGTTCCTTGTCCGGGCAAGTTGAACACTCTCTAACTGTTTGCTATACATGTCAGCCGATTTGACATTATAGACTTTAAATTCCCTTCTTTCCATGTTGAGTAATGGTGACCTGATGGTAAAAGCTCAGTATGCAGAGTCGAAAGAAATTTTGTGAATTGGTTTGAATCCTTAGACCAGCAGTAATTAACATTTCCTACACTGATGATTGCGTATAACATTAATATATTTATAATATATATATATACATTATTGAAAATAACTAATTTGCCTATAAATCCTCCCTGTCCTAAATGATAAAACAATTATCATTACTGTTACGATTCATCTAATTGCTCCCCACCTTTGTCACCATAAAAAATGCAATCAGATTCTTCTTGTTTATGAAGAAATGGAAAGTAATTTTGATGACTTTAATTTTATAAGCAGATTATTTTGTGAAAAGGGATATTTTAAAAGTTTGTTTTAGTAATTGACCTGAATCGATTATTAGTAAAGAACAAATAATGTATAATTAATGTAGAAACTTCCCTTTTAATGTTTAAATGTATAACGTGTTTATGTATATATATATATATATATATATATATATATATATATATATTTTTTACATTCAAACTAGTCTATTCCGTTTCTTTCTTCCATTATGTTATTGGCATGGATACATTTTATTTAACGTTAGTTTCTTTCTGGAAAACTTTCAGAGTGGAGACTTTTTACCTTACTTACTGAATATTCTTATACATTAAAGGGAAGTAATCTCTTTGGGTCACACCAGCCACCTACAAACGTCTTTATCGACCAAAAAGAAATAGCTATAGTTGACAACTTTTATCTACTTAAGAAACTCCTTAAACAAGGAAAACAATGGACCACGAGTTGCAGCATTTAATCAGCTCTGCAAGATCTGGAAAAACAAAAAATTCACCTCCAGATCTAAATTAAGATTTTATAACAGTAACATTTTGTCCACACTGCTATATGGAAGTGAAACTTGGCATCTCAAAATCAGTCAAGAGAGGAAGTTAGACGCATTTGATTCCAAATGTCTTAGAAAGATTCTAGGGATTAAATGGAGTGATAGAATTACCAACAAGAAGTCAGAGACCGCACTAACCAACAGGTGGCATCTGCAAACAACGTCTAGGCTGGCTCGGACATGCTCTAAGATTGGTCCCAGAGATATTTGCAAACCAAGTGTTTCAGTGGACCCCTGATGGAAGAATAAGAGGAAGACCCAAAATGAACTGGAAGCAAACAATCGAGAGAAATTTGATCACAACGAGAAGAAGCTGGAGGGACGTTGTGGATCTGGCTTCAGACTAAAAACGATGGTTTACTTTGACTGCCTCATGCGTCGCAGGACGTGGGAGGTCCTGAGTCTGAAGTAATCGTGTCATGAGTTATTTCTGTTTACTTCTGAAAAAATAATTATCAAAAACACATTCTCCATTTTTTTTTTTTTACGTAAAGAAGTCAGTCATTTTATTGTGACACCAGGTAAGTACAGCTAGTATTGATATCATTTTTGTTTGCCTGCATTTACTGATACAATTCGAGTCACCGAATCTACTATGTGAACATCGTTTAAATAAGTTTATTTTTACCAGGTTTTTTTTTTTAATAATTGAAGTGGTTCTGAGTTTAGCATTCTCATTTCTTAATAGACGATAAAATGTTATCTATATGTCAATTTAACGTAAAAAAAGGAGATGCTGCACCTGTTAAGTTACTCCATCTTTATACTGTGCTTCAGGAAGTCCTGAAAACTCTCTGATCCATGAAGGACTTAAAAGAGCTCTTACGAAATTAAATCCACCAGAATGAATATTTGTTTCTTTGTATACAAATCACCTATTTTAATCTTTTGTAAATAGTTAAAATATAAAAATGAATTATTATGTGACCCTTCGAAATTGAAAGGAATTTGGAAGCCTTTAAACTGTCGAATAAAGTGGCTTTAAATTTCTCATATATATTGGATATCCGATAAAGTTTGTACAAAAATGAATATTGAAATGAAAATTGTTTTTATTCTTTAGTTAATGTTTTCTTCAATTTTAAAACATTATCAAGACAAAAATATTTATTTTTTGATAACATTCCTAATTGAATAGAATGTCAAGTGAGGAATAAAATGACTTACTTCAAAATTATTTTTATCCCTCCAATTTAAAAAAAAAAGTTTTTATGGAAATCTCTTTAGACAAGGTATGAAGCCATTTGATGTAAAGAGCTAAAAACAAAAATTACTTCAAGGTCAAAAACTAATCAACGATAAGTGTTAGATGGATAGATTCAGGCCCAGAAAACAGCAGTTGTCAGAAACATCGCTCATGAAATGTGAGGACTAAAGGACAAAATAAGGGAAGCGAGTTACAAGGCTGACGAAAGTAAACCCAAGGTCCACTTTCCTGTCCACAAGAAATGAACAAGATGTTACTGAATTTAAAAATATATAAATACTATTTTTCACTCTCTCTCTCATATATATATATATATATATAGTTTGAGATAAATAAAATAAGTACATTACTTATATCAGTTCCAAGAATTCAAACACAACAAAATATGGTGTACGATCGTTTCTAAAACGATTTGGAATATTTTATTTTGCATCATACTTCAGATGATTTCAAAAAGTTTCTTCTGGTCATTTTTTTTGTTCATAATAATTAATCGATCGAATCCTTTCTGTGTTTATATAATAGTGCTCAATAACAAGTAGAGCTATATATTTAGATTGAAAGTTTTAGAAGTTATTTACATCCAATCATTTTATATATGGAAATTAAAACATTACTTTAACAAAATTAGTTATAGTTTTGCTTCAATTAATAATTCAATTAACAAATGATACCATAATAATTAAATTTAACTTTCAACTCCTTTTTTTTCTTTAAATTAAAAAAAAAAAAAAAAAAAAAAAAAATTAAAGTATAAACACTTCCAGACAACATCGGATAGATACGACTAGTATCATATAAATACAAATGTAAATCAGTTTCAGTATTTTAAGAAGTTTCTTTTCTTGTGAAATTTAATGAATCTTTTTAATGTAAAAAAAAAAAATTTAGGAAAAAAAAGAATTAAAACGATGAATTCGTTTTCGATTGTTTTTTTTTCCAAAAAAATATTCATGCATGTTTTTTTCTGCTTTGTTTGTTTTATTCATTTAAGTGTTTAAATTTTTTTCTCCAGTTTTACAGGTATTTGCAGGCAACATTCGCCTCACTTCAAATAAGCAAATTAGTTTACACCTTGAATCTGAAAACTATATATGCATATGTCCTTCTGCTTAAAATACTTCTGATTGGCCAATCCAACCAGTAAAACCATTGCTACGCAAATTAGTCGATTAGCACCACCTATGTTAACTCATCGCCTTTTCCAAACTTGAATTTATTCAGGGGGAGATAATTCGAACTGGGGACGAACATTCATTAGTTAAAGCTGAGAACTTAACCATTTTCTTATTTTCTGTATTATTATTTTTATTATGCTCTCCACTAACAATCAATATTATTTTTTTTAATATTTTGAACTGAATCATAAAAAAAAAAAATGCACTAGTAGTATTGCATAATATTTTATATTGCGCAATAATATTATTGCTATATGAAATCCTATTACTATTATTGCATATTGTTTATTGTGCAATAATATTGATATGTATACTTTGAAAATAAATGCTACTAACCCACAAAATTTGGCATGTGTTATAACATAACCTTTGTATTCACACATAAATGCATTAAACTATCAATATTTTGTCTCTTTCTTTACAGAACAATCAACAATAAATATTAAAAAAATATTCTAATGTTATGCAGACTTGTCGTATTGACAATTATAATTTTTTTATCTAATGAGCCACCACTTATCAAGATCATAAGCCACTGAAGGATAAAGGTTAATGAGATAGATGGATTGTCAGTTGAGAGGATAGAAAACGAATGGAATGAATAAAATTTGAGGTTGGTATATGACAAGTATTTATGGACATTGGGTTTAAAGATGACTATGTTGTAGCCTGCAGGGAAGCAATCCTGTAGTAATGTGTTACATTGATGGAAAGAAGCTCTGTTCATGGAAATCCTGCCTGATGCTAGACCCATGGAAGAAGAAAGGAAAGTTGTTTTCTATTGTGGTAAGAAGACGAGTTCTTGCTGTGAATGTCTTATGAGTAGGAACCAGAGTTTGGCGCTCAGTTAAGCACCTTCCAGGGAAATAACGATAGAATAGAGAAAGACTAGCAACGTCTTTTCTCTTAGAAAAGTGGCTGTAGATAACAAAAGAAATCACCACTCCCCTTCTAGATTGCGAAGCCGATTTTGTACTCTGTACAAGCAAGAAAGGAAGCTCTGAGCGGCACCTCCCTAGATGTGGCAGCAGTATTCCAGCTTAGGGCGTATCTGACTTTTATATAGGTAGGGGATAGTGTCAGGAGCCAGGTAGTTTCTGGAGCGATAGAATGATCCAACCATTTTTCCAGCGACCTTAGCAACAGATTGGATATACGTCTTCTGTTTTAGATCCGGAGTGAAAGTCAGTCCTAGGAGCTTATCAAAGCAAGGGGCTTCCAAGTTTTAGTAGATTTTCTTTTTCTTTTTTAGTTTTTTTTTTTTAAAGATTTTAAAATTTTCTTAACTATCAGAAAAGAGTTAACATGGTGGCCATTTTGACTGCCGTACAATCTTTGCATGAAGCCGGACTTAGTGTTGGGGTTCAAGAAGGACATGTTTTCGTCCTCATCATTATCAACTAAATTCCAGGGAATCATCAATCATGATTAGTTGTACCACAAGTTCAAAGATTTGAAAATCTATTATATAAAGGTCAGTTCTCTGTTGGTATATGTGTGTGTGTGTTCACCTAAAAGTCAGAAACTACACAAGACACCCACAAAGCTGATATATTCTTTTTCAACATTTCCTCGGATAGAATACTGGCAAGTTTTTTTTTTGTAATATTCATTCTTTTGAGGGTCACCAAGAACAAAATTAGTCAGTGGAGAGGGTCGACATTTAGAGCAATTTTTCCATCGACTTTTGGTCTGAAACTTGAACTATAATGCACTTTCTTGGCCTTACGATCAAAGTGTAGTATCTGTTCTATCCTCTGTTGGGGGAGGGGGAAATCCATCTTGACTGGTGGAAGGGAAGGGAGAGAAGTTTTGGTAACATGGCGTAACGACTGAGAATTACCATTTTTGGCTAAGAATGTGTTCAGCAGAAAGCGGTGAATGTGAAAATCAGTCCCTGCTATATTACGTTCTCGCCAAGGCTTTGTTAACTATTCTTATTTTGGGACAAAAACACATTTTCTTTTGTTTATTAAATTGTTAGATGAAACTACAAAATAGTTAACAAAGCCCCTCCCCATGTTAAGAATGGCTTTCTAAATAATAACGTTATTAATTTAGAAAGCCATTCTTAACATGGAGAGTGGGGGGGGAGTGTACAAAGATTTCCTTTGAGTATTTGTAAAAAAGATAACATTCCAATAATAAATATATTTGTAATAAAAATAAAATTCAAAATTTCCAATGAAAGAAATCACTTTTCACAATTTCGATTGACCTAGATTTTCATGTCTAAAATACACATGGAACTGATTTTTGCAATTCACTGCTGACTGCTGAACACATTCTTAGTCGGAAGTGGCAATTTTCGGTCGTTATGCCATCATTCCGAAATTTTAAAAGAAAGATGTTACATACACTTTTAAACACTTCTATTTTGTTGTCCATGTCCCTTTCGGGCAACGCCTGGTGGCCATGCTAGTCTATTAAATAAACTACTTGTTTGTTTTGACTCAAACTTGAAATAATAGCCAATACAACAAGACGCCCTGCATGACATAAAATTAGAACCATAATTGTGTGATCGATATATTATATTTATATAAAAATATATAATAAAGACCTATGTGTATTTATTTGTAGAGTGCAAGATTTTTTTACAAAAGTATCGAATAAATTTATTTGAAGTAATGTTGAATGTTCCAGCGCATCTCCCGAGCTATCATCCGAGGCAACGCCATATCCATTATGACGTCATCCGAAGCAACATCTAAGTCTTGATGAAAAAAACATAAAATCTTTGCTCTCGTATGCGGGTAAATAGATCAATACACTATCAAAAAGTTATGGTGTTTTGGGAGTTTGTCTGTTCGTATGCAAATAGAAACGTGATTGGTTGACAAAAAAGGAATAGGCAGAGTACACATTACTAAGGGAGTAGTTTTTACAATGTCAATACCCGAGTTCGAATCTCGCATAAGTCTAAAATAATTTTTTTTAACTGGATACGTTATAAAGAAATCAACATAATATAATATATAAAAAAAAAAAAAACATTGCATAAATATATTTTAAACTAAGTGACCATTTTTTTATAATCGGCACAAAAAGTAGACATAAAGGATATTAGTTCAAAGCGAATTATTTTTGCTTAAAACCATAATTTTTTATATTTTTTTTTACCAATAAAAAATATATAAATACATTCATCGTAGTCACTTACTCTCTCATGCAAATACTAAGTAGCCTATTTTTTCCAAAAAATTTCACAAATATTTTTCTTAGTAGAAGCTAGGTAAGATGGAAATTGACATACCCAGATACTGTATCAACACCACTCAAGGAACGGACATAATAAACTAGAGACTAGAGAATTACACTTTTATTTCTGTAAATAAATATATCCGATGGCCTGACGATGTTTCCCTTTGCATATGCCAAGTCGCTTATATGGGGTGTGCCTTGTGTCAACACTTTTGTGCTCTCGTCAGTAACAGAATCGGCTGCAAACTCTGGACATGTAGCAGCGTCAGCAGAGGGTCGCAAATAATGAAAATATGCTGGTCTTCTCGACAGATTTGTGTTCTAACTGATCACCATAGAGCGATAGGCCCCCGCCACGCAGGACTTCCTTGGCAGCCTTGGTCTGTTAATGAGGTGCCACACTGGGGACCATTGTGAATTGACTTGGCTTTACGAGCGCCTCTCCATCGAAACTAATGGTTGAAATGCCTTGAGTCTGCGCTCGGCCTGACAAGCCAGCAGGATATCCGATGAAACTTCCTGATATTTGCATATTGTTTTTGAAAAAAACAAACATTTTATTAATTCACAATTATTTATTGTTATTTATTGAATAAATTTTCCTTTTATATCTATTACTAAAAAAACATATTCGATACTTTACTCAAAAAACTCCTTCACTCTATAATAAAGACCGATGTGTATTTATTTGTATATAAATAAATAGAATCTTCATTGTTTTTAGTGGTGATTGTACTGTTAAGAGACATATTTTGTATCGGACAGTAATATTGAATGTAAATCAACTTACTGACACTACAATAATATTGTTTTTGATAAGATAAGACATTATTTTGTGCAATATTTTTGAACTGTGAAATAATATTGTGCATTATATGCAATTCATCTTGAAACTTTTTAAAGTTGAATAAAGAATATTGATTGATATTGTAAGAGTAAATCTTTCTTTTTGTGTTTATTATTTTTTTTATTATAATACTATTAAAATAATTGAAAATTAGAAGCTTCTTCATTGCAAGATTTTTTTTTCTTTTTAACTTTAATCTTACAGTTTTTGGAATTAAATTCCGTCTTCAGAGATGAGCAGAATTGTTATATTTAAAAAAAATTTTTTTTTTTTTTTGTACCGTCCGTGTTATGTTTTATTCCACATAGTTGTTTGATGTTTGCTAAATTCACACCCTGGGTGTTTCACGAAGAAGTATCAAGCATGCTGGTATTTGAAAGAGACCAATCGTTCAGGTGGAAACATTGATAGGTTAGAAATCTAAATGAATAAATGCGAAATATTTTTCCATTTATCCTAACTATGTTTACATCAAAACACGTTAAGCTTATTTAATTCAATTATACATTTAAGTATTTTCAAATACATTATATATACTAGGTACGTGCAAAATCAATGGTCGATTCCCAAAATGTAAAAACATTTCAAAATTCACCAAAATTCAGGAAATCAACCAATTTTAATGAAATTTTCAGTATTTATTAATCAACAATCACGGAATATAATAAAATCATTATTTTTCTTAAAATCTTAGTGAAAATGTATTATTTGTTGAAAACAAAATACACCTTTACTAAAGTTATATTTTATGTATTAATTTAAAAAATGCATGATTTTTTAAAATTGTTTTAATGAAAATAAAGGACTGTAGATGTTAAGAATTAAACACTTTTAAAAAAAATATTTGATATATATTATGAAAAGGGCTCCTAAATTCCGTGTTAATAAAATCACTATAACTCTAAGAAAAATTAATGTCTTGAATTAGCGATGTCATCATTGAATAAAGCATTGTTTAATCAATATTTTCACCAAAAATAATATAATTGCAAACATTTTTTAATGTGATGTTAATGATTAGAGTTTCTGGGAAAATTGAAAATGCGATATGATTATATTTCGTTTTCGCACATGCACGTGTCATCAGCAGCGTAAGAAAATTTTTTTATAATCTTGAAAATAAACAAAAAATTGAAAAAAATGAGGATCAGAATCATTACGAAAAAAAGAATTAAAAAAATTGGATAATTTCTACTAACGATTAACTTGGATTGGTATGGTGGCCCTGTTCTGTAATAAACAGGTAGGATTTTCAGGGTATCCACACGTAATCGCCTAAAATAAGTAGAATCACATTTGGGAGGGGGGGGGCTGAAGGTATTAATCTACAATAATACTAACACTTTCAATATTTTTTAATTTTACGTGAAAAATAAGAGATTAAATTATTAAGATAATTTTTAAAAAGCTATTTAATTTTCATGGGAAAACTAAACGCAACTAAACTCAATTGCTGAAAATCAAAATAAGACAGGGACGTACAATTTAAAAATATAAGATTTAAAAAATAAAATATGGGTAAATTTGCAAATTAACACACTCCGCTACCCCCACCGCAAAAATATATATTCTGCTTTTTTAGGCGATTGCGTGTGAACACTATGGAAAATGGAAAGAAGTAAAAAATATTTTAGAATTTAGAGTGATGTATCAGTTTCATATATATTTAACGTAAATTGTGCGTTATTTTTTTGATGGGGGAGTCCACTCTTTTAGGCGATTACCTGTGGTTTTACGACCATGTCAGTCGGATTTAGGGTTAGTGTTAAAAATATACTAGTTAACTATATCCTCGCCCCAATTAATTGTTGCCCGGAGGACAGGTAGGTTTTGCTAGTATTAAAATAATAAGAAGTTTTTTCAATGTGAGATTTTTTTCATTTATTTATTTTTTTACTTTAATCTTAAATTATGACACAATTCTGATCATCATTTTGTTGTTCATACCCCCCGGGTAAATATGTTAGTCTATTATATAAGGGGGCAGTTGTCTGTGTGCATATCCCCAGCTAAAAGTCAGAAACTATACAAGATGCATCCACAAAGCTGACATTTTTCTTTTCAGCATTGCCTTGAACAAACTATGGACACGTTTTTATTTATTTATTTATTTATTTATTTTAATATTCATTCTTTTTGGTGTCAATAGAAATACAATTAGTCAATGGTGGGGGGTCGACATTTAGAGTGCTTTTTATTTTGTTTTTTTTCCCATCGACCTTTGGTGTGAAATTGTACTTTTAGTCCTGACATTTGACAATGTAATGAATTTTTTTATGTATATAGATGTGGAGAGAGAGAGAGAGAGGTTTTAAAAGAAAGTTGTTACACTTTTTAACTCTTCTATTTTGTTGTCCATGCCCCCCCCCCCCTCGGGCAACGCTGGGTAACCATGCTAATTTATCATAATTAAATAAATAAAAAATAACATGTTTTATTATCATCTATTAAAAATTTTGTCTGTGTGTGTTTGTCAGAAACTACACAAGACACACCCACTTAGCTGATATATTCTTTTTCAAAATAACAACCAAGATGAGAATAGTAGTCCAAATAATACAAAACTCAATCAAATAAACCATTTAATTTTACTGTTTTTGCAAATATATCTGACCTTTAAACTCAAATGTTTAGTGCACATGGTCCTTTTTTTTAGGATCATAAGAATAGTTAACTATATTTCAGAGATATCCATAGTTAGTCACAAAGATTGGAGTGTCTCTCAAAAACATTTCACCTACTGTCTGATATATATTGGTAACACTGAAGTCTCAGTTTTCAGTATACTGTCAAAATTTAGAGTGAAAGGATACAATCAGTTTCATCTATTATTCAATCAAACATTTGTTGGTAAGTAGTCCTTATAACCAACAAATCTTTGAAAGTAATTTTAGTATCAAATAATATTGTAATAACAAAAAGATTTTTGGTAATAAATTAAAGAGAAAATTTTGGCACTCATAGGTTAATGTAAGGATATATATTTCTTATAAAATATATACACAGAACTCTTGAATCCTTTGGGGTTAGTTCATACCAAAATCAGATCGGTGGAGTCTAGGCGTTTTTTGAGGATGGCTTGTTCTCTGTAGGTCCAAGGTATGGTCCTGTGCAATTCTAGGAAGTCCATCTTCCCAGGCTTTGCCTTTTCACCCTTTGAGAAAGGGTTAGTTTATTGCTAGTTGTCTAAGGCGCCTCTACTGGGAAATGCTGACGGAGCTGCCCGGGCAATTTTTGTTCAACCAGAGTGCTCTTCCTCTAGTGTGCTTGCTTTTCAAATCTCACTTTTCTGACCTTGTGTCTGATCTTCCCGCTGTAGGAGTGAGATAAATAAAACCTTTTGTTTATATGCACTTTTGTACTAAAAAAAGTAATATAACTGGTAACCAAACCCCCAAAAATATAGAGAAGCTATATCATGTATTTTAGTTTACACCAAATTGAAAGCCAATAAAAAAAATGTAATAAGGCAGACGACACTAAAGCCTATTGCAACAGATGCAAACAGAAATGCACCCTTTTGGTTAAATTAGGGTTAAGGTTGTGTTTAAAACAATTTAATCCTCTCAAAAGGAAAAAAAAAAGTTGAAAAATAAAACTTCTTCAAGAATAAAAAAGAAATAAAGTTTATTCAGTGAATGATTTGAAGAAAATTATTAAATCGATTCTTAACATAGAAGGGGGGGATTAATTGATCATAACCTTAAGTCAATGAGAAAATGAAAAGTTGTTCCATTTAATGTCGGTACTAATTGACTGTTAGGCGATGGCTTGGCCATTTCCAGTCTGTTCCATAAATCACAATTGGAAATACATCAATGTATTTGGGCCGATGTGAGTTTCCTGCTATAGAAATATCACAAAATTTCCGCAATAGTATCTTTCTATCCTAACCTATTAATAAACTTGCATTCTTTGTCTCCTTTGATTGGAGGCGATATACTACTACAAATCCCATTAAAACAACAACAGAAAAATAAACTCATGTTTTCATTTCATTGTTTTACGGTTATCACCTGAAAATTAACATTTTCATTGGTAAATAAAATTTTTTAAAACATTACAAAACTTCCAGTGTTGACTTTCATCATTTTGCTTTCAGTTTTAATGAAATCAAGAAAATCCTTATCAGTATTATTACCTCCACCAAGGTAGTTATGTTTGCGGTCGAGTTAGTTTGTCACAGTTTGTTTGTGTACAGCATGAGCGTAGCGTTCACATTTCTTGATCAATCGTCACCAAACTTGATCAAAATGTCAGTCATAGTTTAATTCAGAACTGATTTTATTTTCAAACTTTTGGATCGGAACGCATGGAGAGCAGGCATGAGATGTTGTCTGGTGTTACCTACACTGGAGTCCAGGACACTCGCAGCACCTTTAACACCAAAAAAAAAGATAATGGTCAAGGTCACGGAAAAGGTACAAGTCACACTTTTGGTGATAACTTTGGTTCCGTTAATCATAGAGACTCGCTACTTGGCCAATGTTGTATACATTGAAGTCCCGCATATCGAATTACCTGGACCTTCACCTTGGTAAGTTAGGTCATGGTCAAAATTTGACAGAATTTGAACTTCTGACTTTTGTCAAATATGATGCATGGATATGATGCTCTTTGATAACAGTAACCACCATGCAAAATTTCTGCTTGATCAGATAAATATTTTTTGAGTTATCAACATTTCCACGCCATAATTTCAGGAATACTTCATACAATATGAAAAAGTAAGGTCCAGATAAAACTTTGGCTCATCCTTACATTGTCAGGTTGACTGACTTATATTTTTGTTTCCAAATGTGTGATGGTAGATATTCACACTTACCGGATCAAAATCGCTTGTGAGACCTTGCTTGTTGCGTAGCCATTTGCAAGAGGTCAAAAGCGCATGTTCAGTGTTTGGGTTTTATTTGCATGTATGGTATGGATATGCTGAACGAAGCTCTGGTTGGATAAATAGATGTATACACATCTCAGTTGAGGATATCTGAGGAAAAGACAGGCCGGAGAAGACTTGGAGTGACTTAAATAACATCAAGCAATGAGACATCAAAATCAACATAAATGATGGAATTTCATGGTGAAAGTCACTTTGTACCACAATGGCCAACATACGACCCACATCTGGTGTGGAAAAGACACGTTAAACATAGAATATGTTTTGTGGTGCCTAATTGGCTCCCCCATCCTCTGTCTAATGGGTTACCCGATGCTAGGTACAAGATTACCTTATTTGGAGGGAGGTCGATATTTTTGGGGAGTGCTGCCTCAATCATCAGATTCTTGACTACTAATCTGCTGCCATTACACAAACGTGGTGCATCCAAATTTCTAAGCAGTATGATTAGACTTCTTTTTTCAACATTAGTCTTCACAGACCTTGTAAACATACACGGCAGCAAAATTATGAATAAATACATATGATCAGACAACAAATGAATAACGATTAACAGCAGTTGTAAATGTAACAAAATATTTATTTAGAGAAAAGATGTTGAGGATGCTTTGTGTTCGTGTGTGCGAGTTGCGTTAGTAGGAAAACGTTTATGTGTGTGTATATTGTCCCTCGCACTTGTTTCATGTAAGTGAAAGTTTGTGTAGTGAAGAAGTGGAAAACTTGGAATCACTCAAGGATGACCTTAAGTAATGGCACATCAAAACCAACGTAAATGATAGAATTTCATGGAGAAAGTCACTTCATAACGTCACGGTCAACGTACAACAGATAAGAATACACTGACCGGTTTTAAAAGGCGAGATACAATGACAGTGGGGCAGAGGAAAAACAAAGTTGGAAGTCTTCTTTATTCCGTTTCTTCGAAACATGTGGTCATACAACAGTTTCCCACTTTTTTACACAGTCCATTGCATTGTTGTATTCTGCAAGATCTTTCAAGCTGCACTGGTTGGGCAGTAGGGGGCAGACAAGGCAGTGCTGAATTGTATGGTCCTCCTCTCCACATTTGTAGATGGTTGGGTCGGTTTTGTAGCCCCATCTAGACATAGCAACTTTTGATGGCCCCATTCCCATTCTCAGGTAGTTGAGTGTTTTCCATTTGACCAAGGGTGCTTCAGAGTCAGGAGGGAGGGCCTCAGAAGGGGGGATTCTTATGTCAGTAGGAAAGGGGGGTTCTCGAACCGTCTGGTCCATAGCTGTAGTCTAGTCTTTTCTTGAGATATTGTTAAAGCCTAAGCTTCAGGCAACCAGTTGAACAGACGAGAAAGAGATTTGTGCAAAGGATTTTATAATCAATTAAATATTTGTAAGGAATGGGCAGCCAGAGTACTTTAGCACTTACAGAGTCGGTTCCAAGTATTGATGGAGAATTTCGAGTCAGTCCTGGAAATGACCGAGGCAGTTTACGATTTGAAAGCCACCTTTTTTTTTGAGAGGCTAAAATTCTTTTTAACACAAGCTCTAATCCAACCCAACCATTTGCATGCTTAGTGTCGTCTGTCATTTTACATTTTTTTCATGGATTTCAAATCGTAAACTACTTCGGCCATTTTCGATACTGGTTTAGGATTCTCCATTTATACTTGAGACTAACTCCGTAAGTATTGAAATTCTCTAGGTACCCATTCATTACAAGTACCAAATTTTGAACGAGAACTTTAACTATGCGGTACTTGTAATGAATACGTATCCAGAGGATTTCACTACTTACAGTCCTGAGTATTGACGGAGAATATCGCATCAGTCCCGGAAATGGCCGAATCAGTTTATGATTTGAAAGTCACCTTTCAAGAGAGAAAGTGGCTTTCAAATTGTAAACTGCTTCGGCGATTTCCATGACAGACAGTATCATATATCTCTACAAAGCCACCATTTGCCCTTGCATAGAGTATTGTTGCCACATCTAGCCTGGTACATCAACCACTAACCTCTCCTTGGACAGGGTGCAAAAAAAGAATTCCCAACCTAATAGGTCTCACACTGTCTTCCAAGCTCCAGTCCCTGTTACATCGCCACAGTGTTGCATCCCTGTGTTGGTTTTTCAAGTACTCCCGCATAATGTGCTCCAATGAACTTACTGCACTTGTACCTCCTCAATGAAAATACCCATAACCCACCCGACTAGCAGCAAAATCTCCCCCCCCCCTTCACTGTAGAGGTCCCTAGACACCAGAAAATTTTCTACTCTGATAGCTAGCTTCTTTCCTCAATTACTTGCCTTTGGAATTATCTTCCTGCTCGCTGTTTCCCCAACCGTACCAACATTGCAGAAATTTAAATGCAATACGAACAAACATCTTGCTGCCCAACTCCCCACCCAGGTTTGCTCCTGTCACCGAGCCCCTTACACATCAGTGGCAATATGCTTTAAAGTTGAATCAGAGAAAATTTGGTGTTAAATAAGAAATAATGAAAATATAATTTATGTTATCTTCTATTATATAAAGGACATTTGTGTGTGGATGTGTCCACCTAAGACTCAGAAACTATACAAGACACACCCACAAAGCTAATAAATTCCTTTTCAGCATTGCCCCGAACACAGTTTTTTTTATAATATTCATTCTTTTGGGGGGTCAACAAGAACAATATTAGTCGGAGGGGGGGGGGGGGGGGGGGTTAGAGCAATATTTTTTCCATCGACCGTTGATGTAAATTGTACTTGCGATTGAGAGAGGGGGTGATAGTGAGAGGGGGAGGAAGATAGTGAAAGAGAAAGGGAGAAGGAAGATAGAGAGAGTGAAAGAGGAGAGGAAGATAGAGAGAGAGGGAGAAGTTTTAAAAAGAAAGATATTCCACACACTTTTTGAACTCTTTATTTTGTTGCCCATGCTCCCGGGCAACAGAGGGTAGCCATGTTAGTTTTCTATTTACTAAAGTTGTAGTTCCTGTCTGTCTGTTCACATACTCCTCGTAAGTTTTTAGAGATATAACCCCGTAACCAAACATATTCTAAAACTTCATTACCAAGAATACTTGGATGAGTTTATTTCATTTTGATTAAAGAGAGTACAACATTATCATGAGGTCTGCGTTCGCATTTGACATTCATAAAAAGGAAATATGAACCATTTTGCACCCATTTATGAACAGTTCCTTTTAGAGACGTCGCCAAGACAAGTCGTATACCTCTCTTTTTGGCATTGAGAGATGAGATGGAACTCACAGACTCAACTTCATTTCTATAGTACATACACGCCGGTTGAAGCAACCTGTCTTATATTCTTGTGTTCCTAACTCTTTCCAAACTATATCTTGTGTTGATGAAACTGTGGAATAAACTTAATTTAAATTGTAGAGAAATTGTTTGTCCTTTCAACAGAAAACTTGGTGACCCTTTTCTTCATATCAAACAAGACCAGTCAGATGAATACAGACACAACGACCCTACTACAGAATGGCGACTCCAACAAGCATCTCTCAACCTCTATTCTCTTATTAACATTTCTATTCTTATTTTTTAATTTTTATAATTGTTATCAAATTATTATCAAATATGAAAAATTAATATGTTATCAAATTATCATCAAGTTTCTTCGAGGACTCCATTAGTGACTATTTACACATTGCAAGCGTGTTCTTCTTTAAACTTACATGCGTAAAACTAATTAGATTTTAACTCGAAATTGTTCCAAATTTACTAATATTTAACAAAAACAACAACAGGAAACAATATTTATCGCCTCTACACAATTTCTGTATCGAACTTCTTGAATTTCAAACGAATTTTAAAACTAAGGATAGATAAATAACTAAACTAAGTCAAGGGAAGACAAATAATTTGGAAACTAAGGGGAGATAACTTAATTTTTAATTCCTATTTTTAATGGGAAGTAACTCTTGTTTTGTTTTTTTGTTTTATTTTTCAGAGAAATATTTTGTGTTCAATCAATAAAATCTCTTAATTTAAAGTGATATTCACAACAAAATGATCCAAATGAAATAAAAATATATATTCTAGAAATTTATTATAATATTAAATTTTCATACTTAAGATTCATTGTCACAATTTCTTAAATGGTAAAATTGTACCCTTATACCGTATGCTCCAAAAATAAAAATGAGATTCTACTTTAGGCGATTGCATGTAAACGTGCTGAAAATCTTGGCGGTAAAAAATCACACGCACGCACACACACACACACACACACACAGAGTTTTAGAATTTAGCATGGAGGATAAGTTTCGCACATAAATTTAACATAAAATGATTACCCATTTCCTGTGCACGGTAAAAATGGCACAAAGGAAGAACAATGAAAGGGACAAGCATACTAAATGTCTGTCCTGTGTGGAAGATGAATTAGGCGATAAATTAGTTCAGTTGTCCTTGATTTTGTCGTCAGTGGTTCAATTATTGAACACTAACAGAGCACACAACTAGAAATATATATGTGTCGTTATATATTACTAGTTGTTGGTTGTATAAGTAAGAGACAAGCATCATACATATCAGTCCTGTGTGGAAGATGATTACCGACTTTCCAACCAGATAGCGTTTGAACAACATGTAACCGTTTCAGTTAAATCTTAGATGTAACCACGTTCTTGTTTTTTTGTTTGTTTTTTTTTAGTGGGGAGGGGTTTCTACCCGGACTTAGGGTTCGTGGTAGGGTTAAGGGAGAGTTCTTTTTTATCCCTCCCCAAGACAATTTATTTCTCATTAAAAAAAAAACCCTGTTGTACCTGATATTTTAAACTCTTTTATAGCACACATTTGTACCAGATATTTTTTAACTCTATGATAGCTGATATTATTTTTTTAATTCCTATTTATTTATTTTAATCATGTTCGCATTTTATGACCATGTTAGCGACAAAGCAGGAGTTATTCAATTCCTACAAGAAAAAGAGAAAGTTTTAAAAAACGAAACACAAACAAACAAAAAATCATGTTTTTCATTGCAGTCTTATTTATGCAAAGAAAAAATAAAATCCACCATAATTCGGTCACAGATGCTACACTCTTATCTTTGTGAATTTTTGTGGCGACAAAATCATAAAGACAAGAATAGTTTCGATAAAACTTGCAGTGATATAGCTGCAGCTTACCCTCTCCAATAAATTATTTTTCAAAACATTTGTTATGGTCTTAAGTTATGCACTCTGGTCATACCTTTTTTCCCCACGTTCGAGCACCGCCAGAAACAATGCCCAAATGAACCCCAGGTGCACTAGTTTACCCATGCAACAGAAACTGATGTACAAACACAGCTCGTTCCAACACCCATTTTACTTGGCATAGCCTCTACGAACCCTGCCTTCTTTCACAAAAAAGAAGACCCTAACCCTATCTCTGTGGGACCACAAATAAAACAGTGTTATGATTTGCTTCAATTTCAACCTCTAAAAAAAGATACTAGTTCTTATTGAAAAGTATGTTATACACACAGAGCATCTCCAGATAAATCCATCAAAAACTTATGCAATGCATTTAGACAGAGAAAGCTAAAAAAAAAAAACCCACCTTTCTTGTTACGGTCTTATTTTTTTTAAGGTATAGAAAATAACGTAGAAATAGATAATATAAAAAAAACAATTATACGAAATGAAATTGATCTAGTCAAAAAGGTTTTTAAACACATTAACCTTACTTCTAAATATAAATATGATTTTCTTTTTAATTTGACAAACTTTTTAATGTTTTCATATATTGTATCCTAGATTTTGATAAACTCATTATGAGATGTTCAACTATATTTTTCTGATATGCCATCTTTTCTATTTATCCACTTGTACCACTTTTTAACCATGTCATTTTTACCGGTGCCATTATTACATAAATTTCACAATTCACAGTCACCAGTAATAATAACTTATTTCCTAACCGGATAGCGTTTTAAGGACATGTAACCAAAAATTATTTTTTAAAGAAAGATAAATTTTGTGTGAGATAGCAATATTGAACATATGCGCATGACTAAAGCATGTGATAAGGGGATATTTCTAAGAAATGGACGATTAAAAAGTTGATGATCCAGGAATATGGGGATTACATGTAAACAGCCTGAAAAACCTAGCGGTAATAAAAAGAAAAAATATGACATGACCTCCCTTAAAACTGCCACAAACCCTAAGTCCGGCTGGCAATATGCAAAAACATCCCCTCAACATACACACTACAATTGATTTCCAAGAAATTGAGAAAATTGCCATGATTTAAATAAAATCAAAAATTGGTTACTTGTCCTTAAATATACTAATCTTGTCGGGAAGTGGGTGATCATTATACGTTAAATTTATATGCTATTTATATCTATCTATAAAATAAAAAGCAGCTAAAAGAAAAGAAAGATGTTAATGAACTTATGTAGCAGTCATAAACATTAAAAACAAAATTTCTGCCAGAGAGCAGCTCTTGAGAGGTGATTTGGTCACACAATGATCAATCAGACTCCTGGGCTTATTAATTTTAATCCAAACCTATTGAATGACTACTTTCAGACTCTTTTAGTATTTAAACAACAGTCAAAGAGCTTCCCGAGTTCCGACACCAACGAAGAAAGGTGTCCTCTCTCCTGCCTTTGTCCATTGGACAGGCGAGCAAGGCTTATTCTCCACTGGAAGAAATATAACTCGTAGACCTTCATCAACCAATGAATATTCCTACTTTCTTACTTCCTTCATTTTACTTTGATGCTAGCATTTTGGCAGCCAATCAACTTTCTTATTTCCTTCACTGTGACACTGTCTTAACTTTCACCAACCTACACCAAATGGTGTAGGTAACTTAAATAAATACGTATCGTTGTTGTTTTATAAACAACGATACATATTTAAGTTAAAGGTTTTGTTTTTCTTTCGTTTGACGACCGTTTGGTTGTTACAAAATATTATAGAAGTTGGTTTTATAGTCCATGTGAAGATTAGCAGTCAGAGAGCTTCCTAACACCAACAAGGAAAGACGCCCTCTCTCCTCCCTCTGTCAACTGGACAGCCGAGCATGACTGTTCTCCACTGGAAGACATACAGCTCAAAGAAAAGCGGCAGCCAAACTTTCTCATTATTATTTCTTTCCCTGTGACACTGTCTTAACTTTCGGCAACCTACACCCAACGGTGTAGATCACTTGAATAAATACATATCGTTGTTTTTTTCTAAAACGGCTTTGTTTTTCTTTCGTTTGACGACTGTTTGGTTACAAAATATTATAGGAGTTGGTCTTACGGTCCATGCGAAGATAAGCTCATATATATATATATAGTCTAAAGAAGCTTTGAGTTATTTTAAACAAAAAGACAAAAAAAAAGGAAAATGCAGTTTAAATTCCCACAGAAACTAACTAAATCCAAAATAATGCAGACTTAACATTCGTTGGAAAATTCATAAATACATAAAATATATAATAGTAAGTAAATAAAATAAAAAGGGGGATTAAGTATCTAACAGTGAAACAAAAACAGGAGACCTTAACGTAAGCATCTAATATTAACAGCTCATCAGCTGTTTACCATGTAACTGTTTCAGAGATTTAAAAACAGGACAGTTATATGCATGGCTCTCCAATGGTACAGATAAAACCACCATTTCCCCAATCAAGTGTCGAAATAATTCAGCTTAAAATGTTACTTATATATAAATAAATAATAATAATAATAATCAAAATAATAATAATATACTACCCTTAAGACTACCGTGCGATATGGTAATTTGCATATCAAATAACATTCTTTATAACAATAGTAATACTACTACTACTACTACTAATAATAATAATAATAATAATAATAATAATAAAATGCTATCTAAACACTACACGCAAAAACCATTCTGCGATATGGTAGCTAGAAATAAAATTATATAGGAATTAAAGTCGTATTAAAAAAAAAAAAGCTTTAGTACCTTAGGTACCAGAAAGGCAAATAGATAAGAGGAAGGAAACCTAGCCATACAGATCTAAATACCCAATATATAGTCTAAAGAAGCTTTGAGTTATTTTAAACAAAAAGACAAAAAAAAAGGAAAATGCAGTTTAAATTCCCACAGAAACTAACTAAATCCAAAATAATGCAGACTTAACATTCGTTGGAAAATTCATAAATACATAAAATATATAATAGTAAGTAAATAAAATATATATATACATGGAAAATTAATTTATGGAATAGTGGATAAGCAAGACAACATACTAGTCGAAATAAGAACACAAACACACAAAGCTGAACCAAGATATTTCGGTCAAAGAAGTATTTGTTTTCATGCTATTTTAAAGTTACTGCAACATTTCCGAGAGAAATGGAAACAAATAATGAAACTTAATGATTTTATATAATTATATTAATTTAACAATTCCTTTAATTTTAAAACAAATTTAATTCCAATGTTCAATATATCAGTTAATTAAATGTTGACACGTTATCTGTTTATCGATTATAAAATGGTTGGTTTATTATGTATAAATAAATCCATAGTTATTCAAAGGCCTAGTTGCCTGAGAATTGTCTGAGCTATCTCCCTTGGACTTACTTTCGCCAACATTAGGAAGTGCACTCTCCTGTTAAGAAAATTTGTTTCACACATGTATGGAAATTCAGAACTAGGCTCTTTTTCTGGGTTTTCTTTGAAAGCCATCAGATATGGTCTGACTGGCTGGTCATCTCTGAATGGCTTTCACAAACCCTGATACTGTGTTTGTCAGTCAAGAATTTCTTCTGGTAGCAGTCGCCTTGACTCCCAAAACAACCGAACACAAATATAAATAATACTTACTTATACGTACATTACTCATACATATTTCCTCTATCTACGACCTTGACAACAGATATGTATTTCTGATTCTATTGGAATAGTTATGTATTCTTTCTATAGTAATTATGTCTATGGTTCTACCAGTTTGTATTTTCATATTGTGTACCTCATTACAGGTTACATCTATAAACTGTCTATGTGAGAATAGATATGTATGCATGCAGAGTACAAAATCAACTTGGCAATCTAGTGGGAGATGATCTCTTCTAGTCCCTACAGCCCCTTTTACACAGTAGATATGTTGCTAGTCTCTCTCTACTGTATCGTTATGTTCATGGTAGGTGCTCAACTTAGCTCCAATCACTATATACAGGGTGGGCAAAAATAAGGGTCCTATTTTTAAAAATTCATAACTTTTTTATTTATTGATTTTTAAAATTTTTTTTTAGAATAAGTAAAGAACCCCTTCCGAAGCAAGCATGAGCCGTATTAGCCCTAAGGAACGTACCCTCATTTAGAAAACATTATTTTTGCTTAAAAAACTCAAAACAGTGTAAAAAACAATACTTTAGTTTTTGTAAGTTTTAAGAAGTGTTTTTCGGCTAAAATTTGTTTTGTTTATTTCAAAAAATCTCGGAAGGGTCAGTCTACACACACATAAAGTTTGGTGAGTTTAACTTTTATTTTGTGGAAGTTATTCAAATTCAAGTTATTCAAATTTAAAGATAGGACCCTTATTTTGGCCCACCCTGTATATATATGTTTCTTGTTTAATATATATATACATATATATATGCTATATTTAATGGTGAGAAATTTATTGGCCCGTCATGATGCCCTATCTATTTTAAACTTCCATGATTAGGTTCTGATGGCCTTGACATTGTCAAAAGGATTTCTTCTACTCAACACTGTTTTCCAGCAACCATGCTGAGAGTAGTTTACACGACTCAAACCTTTTTCTCTTCTTTCCGTAACAATGTTTTGCTAGCCATTCAAAAGAATTCTGTTGTTTATAAATGCCTGTGTCAGTGTGGAGCTGACGACATTGGCAAGACATCCCAAAGATTAGAAATGAGAATATCCTAACATATACCACGTGATATTCGTTTACACAAGGTTTCGAGATCATCTGGGAACTTTCAAGCACATGAATCTGCCATCGGTAATCACCTGGTTGGTACAAATATTTGTTCTGACCAGTATTCCGATGGGTGGTTTTCTGTTTTACACAGTGCCAGGTTGAACTATCATCTCAATATTATTGAGGTGTTAGTTATTAACAATTCTCAACCTAGCCTGTATAGACAAAAGATTTTGAAACATCAGTTGGAGATCGTTAATGATTCAAATCCCCCATAACGTTGATAGATTTACCATTTTTTATTTTTTTTGTTTTTTTTCCTCTCTCAATTGTTTTCTCCGACTGAAACAATTTTCCCCTCATATCCCATTCGATTTTCTTAGTTTTTAATTTAACATTCTGACGTTTTCTCTTAGAGGGTCAGACGATGAGGCCTTACGGAAAATTTTAGCAATTTTCTTTTTTTTTTTCCACCCGCCCATTTCATTGATTAAAATAATGTTTCCTCAGAAATTTATCCTACCATTTTGTTGTACTCGCAATCTACTTATATATATATATATATTTATATTTATGCAAACATTATTAAAAATAACAGAATTCGTCTGTTTAATTATAGCTTTTTTGGGTACTTTTATAGAGAACGACCCGTGACTTAGTGTCGTCAACGTTCAGGCAGGTCTCGGAATCGCTCGAGAGTTGAGGAAATTATTAACCAATCAGGTTACAGCAGGCATTAGACAATCAGGTTGCAGCAAACAGACGATAACTTTTGGAAGAAATTAATTTCTACGATCTGCAGCGTGTAAACAAAAACAAAAAAATTTCTATGTCAGCGTGTTTAATCTCCCGAATGACTCATTGAGTTCTGTCAGCAACGGTCACTTCTAGCGAAAGACTAACCCTAACCCAGAAAATGTTAAAAAGAAAACATTAAAAAAAAAAACTGAAAAAAAAAAAATTGGTTAAAAATCATTTTTTGAAACTTTTCATTGTACCAAAAAAAACATTTTATTTAAAAACATTTGCTTAAAAATGGTTTCTTTGACAAAAAAATCTAATTAATAACAGTTGTTAAGCTATGGTTTATTCGTTTATTTTTATATATGTTTTCATTTTTATTTTCTTCGTCTAAATTTTGTTATCTGCAACTTTTTTTAAATATATCGTCTGGCAGTCTTCGCCTCGTCAACTTTCGGGCGCTTCCGAGACCTGCCCGAACGTTGACGACGCGAAGTCACAGAAACTTTATAATTTTTCTGATGGTCTTTTTTGTATTAAAATCAAAAAAATTAATAAATGTCCCATAGGTTTCACGAACATTTTCAATTCTTCGTCGAATCATCCTCAAATGAACAAAAAAAGCTGAAGAAAAAAAAGAATTTTTAAGAAGACGGCGGAGAAACACACAGAGAACGTTTTTGCATTGTTCCAAGAAAGACATTGACGATTTAAATTCAGTGACGCCGGAGTGGCATCACAGAATAAAATCTCATTATGTTAAGCATTTTAAAATGTTGCCACTGGTTTCATATGTGATGTTATTAACTGTAGGTTGTTTTGTTTTTATGTAGATAGCTTCCAGTATACATTATATATATATATAATGAAAATCGCTTCAGAGATGTAAAGAGCTAAAAATTAAAAAAATACTACTTCAAGGTCAAAAACTAGCCAACGATAAGTGTTAGGTGGATAGATTTCGACCCAGAAAACTGCAATTTATCTCCCTTTGTCAGAAACATTGCTCAGGGAACGAGGACTAAAGGACAAAATAAGGGCGATCCATAATACAGGTGATCCATAATACAGGCCTGGCAAACATGCAACTGGGGTCCACAAATGGGGAGGGGGGCATGTGAAACCCTTTTACTACTAAATAATAATTACTGAGAAAGATTTTAGTAAGAAATCTCTTAGTAATGCCCAGTAATTAGAAACTATACATATTAGGAAGCAGCTTACAATAATTGATTTATTTCCATCAAATCAAATGTAAAAAGTACAAAAATATAAAAGAACTAAATTCACAAAAAAAATCGCTGTATTCACCATGATTTAGACACATTTTTTATATTTCAAAAATCATGAATCAATTTGTTTATATTGACTACTTGATTACAGAAAATATAATGACATAATACAATCAGAAAGCAAATTTAACATTTGACAAAATCAAATACTTTATGAATAAAATGATGTTTGTAGAAACAATTTTGATAAGTTTTACAAAATTTGTTTGTGTTTGTTACATATACAATTTGTTTTGCGTGGTTGAAAACTAGAGTTATCTCCTCATTATTTGACTTTTCAAAATTAAAGCTAAAAAATTTTTTTTTTCGGCCCTACGATACACAAGCACCGAAATTTCTTACTAAAACTTTTCTCGGTAATTATTATTTAGTAGTAATTTTGGTCTTCACATGTCGTGGACCCCAATCGCATATATATATATATATATATATATATATATATATATATATATATATATATATATATATATATATATATATATAATGTTGAGAATTTTATAAGATAAATTCATTTTATAAGATAAATT
The DNA here is from genome assembly GCA_963556195.1 of Sepiola atlantica. Lineage (NCBI taxonomy): Eukaryota > Metazoa > Mollusca > Cephalopoda > Sepiida > Sepiolidae > Sepiola > Sepiola atlantica. Next base: position 68,839,324 of record OY744516.1, on the reverse strand, counting down.
AAATAAATATTTATTGACAGCATTGGTCTTTTTTGAAACAGAATATACGTTACTTTTTGGATTTTAACGTATTTCATTTTTTTTTTTAAAGTAAGTCGCGTGATTTTAAAAAAATAAATTAAAATTTTTTTTTTTTGTATGTAAATCGCTCCAGACAAGGCATGAAGCCACTTGATGTAAGGAGCTAACAAGAACAAATATGATTATCGCAAAGACAGGAGATGCCTATTGAAAAGACCAAGATTATAGGTAGGAGGAAAACAGTCAGCAGAAAGAGAGTTCCACAAGCCTGCGGTTCTTGAAAAAAAGCTACTGGAATAGGAAGCTGTATTACAATGAGGTATCAAAAAAGCAAATTGATGGAAACCACTAGACCAACGAGTCAAACGAGCTGGAACAAAAGAATCGAGGAATAGATCACATAATCTTGAAAAACACATGCCATAATAGTATTTATAGAAAAGACTGAGACTAGCAACATCACGTCTGTGAGAGAGGGGTGTAGAGAAGAAAAAAGGGTAGGGCCAATCAAATTACAGATACGTTTCTGCACCTTATCAAGAACCATCAAATGGGACAGAGATTCACCAACCTAAATATGACAACAGTATTCCATAAATGGTTTGATAGTATATTTGTAGAGATAGAGAATAGCCTCAGGTGTGAGGAAGTGTTTGGAGCGATAGAGAGAAACAACTTTACGAGAAGCAGAAAGAGCAATGGATCTAATGTATGAACTCCAAGAAAGATTTGATGAGAGAGAAAGACCAAGAAGTTTCAGAGTAGATTTCTCCTCAAGAGCAGAGCCATCCATGAGAATCTCAGGAAGAAAAGGGACATGCCTACGATTGAAAGACACGAGCTAAGTCTTAACTGGATTAAATGAAACAAGCCATTTCATATCCCAATCAACAACTAAACCCAGGTCAACTTCTAGATCAGCTGCATCATCAGCATAGATGTTAATTTTCTGAACAATATTCTCTACCTGGCACACGCTAGGAAGTAAGTGTAGTATCTGTTCCGATGAATACTGCACCCCTATAGACGGATGTCGTCTTGTCCTTCGGGGCTTGATTCCACCTGTCTGTGGGTTTGTCCTGTGCAGTTCTAGGAGGTCCACCCTCCCAGGCTTCGCCTCCCCTCTTTGGGGAGGAGTAAGTTTATTGCTTACTGTCTGAGGCGCCCCTACCGGGGAATGCCGACGGGGCTGCCCAGGCAATTTTTAAATGGCCAGAGTGCTCACCTCTCGAGCGCTGGCTTTTAACCCCACTTACTCGACCCAAGCTGTGGTCACATCTTACTTGTGGGAGTAAGATAAAACTGGCCTTGTGCCTAACTCCTGCAGAGGAGTAAATAAATATTCTCTGGAAGATCATTTATATAGAGAAGAAACAGTGTTTGGCCTAGTGATGTCTAAGAATTTAACGGAGATTCCGAACTTTCGGCAACAAATTACGGAATTATCACTCATGTTTTGTTTTCGTAGCTAAAATCTCCAGACAGTCATATCTTTATATTTTCAGGTGTTCAGTAATTTTTAAAAAATTAAATTTAGATATTATTGGAGATTAACACTCTAAGCTAAATCCCCTCCTCCAAATGAGATTCTACTTTTTAGGCGATTGCTTGTGAACAGTGAACACCCTGAAAACTTTGGCAGAAAGAAAAAGCAAAAAACAAAAGAAAAACAATTATTTCTAGAGTGGGGGATCAGTTTCGCATATAAATTTAACGTACAATGATCCTCCATTTCCAGGTCATTCTAGCGTTTTAGGACATTAATCATTTTTTTTTGTTGTTATGGGAGATAAATTCTGTGCAGCTTTTTTTTTTGGGGGGGGGGGCTTCATTTTTTAGACGATTAAATGTGGTTTTACGACCTTGCCAGTCGGACTTATGGTTAATGGTAATAAAAATTTAGTTAACTGCCCTAAAAAAGTTAAAATGGCCCGGAAATAGGGTAATATTTTACGTTAAATTTATATGCGAAACCACTCTAAATTTTAAAATATTGTTTTGTTTGTTTGCGTTTTTTTTTAAAGCTTTTCAGGGTGTTCATACGTAATCGCCTAAAAATAAAATGGGGGGGGGGGGGGGGTAATTTAGCTGCCGATGGTGATTACTTGAAATTTATTTAAGTAAAAATCAAACGAAACCATTTTTGGGCATTTATAACGACAGCTAACAGAACGAAAAGGGGGGGGGGAATAAGAAACAAATAAATGGTACGAAAGGCAAAATAAGTTACTCTTCTACCTACCTGGATGAGTTTATTTGGGTTTTAACTTATTTTAAAGCGTTTTTTTTAGTTCGATTTAAAACTAGTGTCGAGGCATCACGTGATGAAATATGGCGATTATATGTTTTCAATCGAACTAAAAAAAACGCTTTAAAATAAGTAAAAATTATTTTATTTTCACCCCTTTTTCGTTGTGTTAGCTGTCGTTATAAATGTCCCAATTTTTGTTGAATAAATAAATGTCTGTAATAGTAATGTCTAAGAATTTAACGGAGATTCCGAACTTTCGCCAACAAATTACGGAATATGCCGAAGACGCAGACGATAAATTTGGAAGACGCGAAAGACGAATGTAAAAGTCAATTTTGCACAAGTCAATTTTAATCTAAGAAAGCACCGAATCTAAATGTGATGAATGTAATGAACTTCGGCGAATTAATTATTTGTAATAATTAATTATTAGTAATAATTAATTCGCCGAAATAGCGGACAATGAATCGGTTGCATTTTTCCGACCTCACAAATGCGTAAGTAAAAACAAATGAATTGTTTGTGGCTAATTTCAAATTTACCTTAAATTATTTTAAAGGAAATACAGTTGGGGAATTAGCGCAAAACAATTTATTTGAGGTTACTTACTCATTTGGGAGGTCGGAAAAAAAGAAGAAAAATGCAGCCGATTCATTGTCCGCCATTTTGACTGAGAAACGACGAATATACCACAAATTCTTGTTGAGCCGTTCATTTAAATAATCAAATTCTGAACATCTCACACATCGTTTCCAATCTTCTCATGGTGTTGTCTTTAATCCTTATCCTCGAGTGATCTCCGGACGGACCTTGATATGGCAAAAAAGCATTCGTTCTCCATTTGCAGTATCCCTCCCCAAAGTACTGGAACTTTATCCGTAACCCTAAGTCCGAGTGGCAACTGACCCCCTCCAAAAAAAAGACTTGCAAAAAAAACAAAAAACAATAAATAATGGAAAACAAACAAAATTTTAATTTAAAAAATGGAGAAAATTTTTTTTAAAAACGATTAAAACATTTCCCTTTTCTGAACAACAAAGAAAAAATACACAATAAATTGTTTACAGTACAAAAAAAGTTTTCGACGAGCATTCGGTTAGCTACGTATGTCAAGACTCGGGAATATCCGTAAGTACCGAAATTGATTTAATTAACAATTGAAATGAAACATTTTAAAAATAAATATCTGGTAAATTTATAGAACCACACCACCGTAGTTTCCGCCTAAAAAATTAAAAATTCTACTTTTTGGACAAATTAAATGTAAACAGTCTAAAAAAAAAACATCCGCAAAGGTAAAAAAACAATCTTTATTTTTATTCATTTAGATTTTACAGGGGGAGGGGGGTCACTTTCCTATATAATTTTAACGTAAATTGAGCACCCACTTCTTGGCCACAGAAACATCCTGCGCAGCCCCCCCCCCCACCCAGCCCCCCCCCCCAAAAAAAAAATATATATATATATATATATATATATATATATATATATATATATATATATATATATATATATATGAAGCAATCCAACAAAAGATACAAGCGTCAACTAATATCTTATAATTAGTGAAACATCCGGATAAAAAAACTGAAGCTCAATATACTGGATAGAGCATTAATATTATAATATAAAATGAAGTAATAAAATAAGGTGTCAATCAAATTTTATTAGAATTCAAAGTTCATGCAAAGCATCCTTAAGTCCTTAGCTCATGAGTTTTCAAAGATAATTCTTCTCTTCAGAGGACCATTACCGCAGTTATACTACTACAGGCAATAAAATTACGCTTTGAAAATATATAAAAATTATATACACAAATATATAAAAATACATAACATCAAACATATCAATCCAAAAACATACTTTTGTTGAATCCATACAGTCCATCCATCTGTTTGTATCTTGGAGTAATGTCCTTCCTGATTATGCTCCTCAACTTGTATGACCTGGATGGACTGTATGGATTCAACAAAAGTATGTTTTTGGATTGATATGTTTGATGTTATGTATTTTTATATATTTGTGTATATAATTTTTATATATTTTCAAAGCGTAATTTTATTGCCTGTAGTAGTATAACTGCGGTAATGGTCCTCTGAAGAGAAGAATTATCTTTGAAAACTCATGAGCTAAGGACTTAAGGATGCTTTGCATGAACTTTGAATTCTAATAAAATTTGATTGACACCTTATTTTATTACTTCATTTTATATTATAATATATATATATATATATATATATATATATATATATATATATATATATATATATATATATATATATATATATATATATATATATATATATATATATATATATATTAAGATTCTACTTTCGGGGGAAAATTACATGTAAGCAGCCTTAAGAAATATCCGCAAAGAAAATTTATTTTTTGGTACTTGTACAGAAAAACGCTGAAAATCGCAGTTCCAATTAAATTAACCGGAAAACTGTTTGAAATGCATAGATTAAAAGCTCTTAAAATATTTCAAAAAACGCTAAAAACATGTAGAAACTATTTTTTTACTTACTTTTGCTTACGAGCAAGCTTCAGTCCGAAGTCTTCAGATTTATTTTAAATAAAATAATGGAATATTTTGGTTACTTGGAGAAAATAAAAATAAAAAACTAAGAAAAGCTCTTAGAAATAAACGTTTTATTCACGTTTTACTTTGGTAAAAAAAATGACCAAAGTTAGTACCTGCCCCTCTCCCCCAATAAAATCTAAAATTAGTTAAAATTTATTTTTAAAATAGAAAAATAACTACATTGGATAATGAAAAAAAAAATGTGCCCGAAAAAACACATGCAATAAAAAGCATTTAAAAATATTTAAAAACATAAAAAATCAGATTAAAAGAACGCCCCCCCCCCCCAATTATATTTAAAATAAAACAAAATTGGATAAAAAAATAGGAAGAGGCTATATTGCCGGTCCCGGCAAAATAACGATTCCTGCGTTATTTTGCCGGTTCATGTATATTTAACTAAATTGTTAAACATACAGTGACGCCCGGCACAATAATTATTTACTAATGTAAAGGGATCGTTATTATGCCGGTTCATTATTTTTTTAAACCTAATTGTTATGGCCTTGCGAAAGAAAAGGTAATTAAATAAATAAGGGCAAATATTTAAAAACAATTTGTTTTCATCATCAGTTGTGTCGGTTAAAGAAATAAAAAAAAATCGACCTGCCCTATTGTGTCGGTTAAAGAAATATCTGCTTACTTTTCATAATAGAATTAATGTTGATGAATTTTCCCAACATTACTAAGTCTGCTCTCGATTTAAGTAATTGAAATTTTCCTTAAGTTATATATAAGTTATATATAAAGAAAAAATAAGCAACAAATAAATGTTACCAAAGGCAACATAAATTATTATTCTACCTACCTGTATAAGTTTATTTGTTTATTTTATTATTTATTTTGATAAATGATTTTTTTTTATAAAAATAAACAATCAAATAAATAAATAAACTTATACAGGTAGAAGAATAATTTATGTTGCCTTTGGTAACATTTACTTGTTAAAAATGTGCTTTACAAAGGAAAGATTTTAATGTAAAATTCTGATTTTCTTTATGAAGAAAAACTTCGATAATGTTAAAATATACAGAAAATCACTGGATTTAAACAGTTTCTATTTTAAAATGTTCTTTCAATGAAATCATAAAATAAGTCGTAATTTTGAAGAGTTCACTCCTAATCGAATCAACCGGAAGTAAAAATTAATTTTATCGTTATTTTAAAATATATTGTCACTTAATAAAGTTTTAAATTATACAAAACATCAATCAGGCAAAGATTAATTAAAAACAAACAAAAAAAATCAATCAGGCAAAGTTTTAAATAAAAACAAACAAAAAAAATCAATCAGGCAAAGTTTTAAATAAAAAAATTTTTTTTAAAAACAATCAGGCAAAGATTAATTAAAAACAAACAAAAAAAATCAATCAGGCAAAGTTTTAAATAAAAAAAAAAAATTTTAAAAAACAATCAGGCAAAGTTTTAAATTATAAATAAAATTTCGTTTGATAAAGTTTTAAATAATACAAAAAAAATAATTTAAATAATAAAAAAAAAAGTAATTTATAGTTAAATAAACACGAGCCGGCAACATAACGTAAGACTCATTATTGTGCCGGGCGTCACTGTATGTTTAACAATTTAGTTAAATATACATGAACCGGCAAAATAACGCAGGAATCGTTATTTTGCCGGGACCGGCAATATAGCCTATTCGAAAAAAATATCCCCCCAATTTTTCTCGCCATTAAGCGCTAAGTGGCCAAGAAGTGGGTGATCAATTTACCTTAAAATTATATTGAAAAGTGATCACCACCTTTAAAATCTAAATTAATAAAAAAAAAAAAATTTTTTTTTTTACTTTGCGGATTTTTTTAGGCTGTTTACATGTAATTTGCCAAAAAAATTAGCATCTTAAATTCATTTTAGGGGAAATTACGATGAGTGTGATTCTATAAAATTACCAAATATCTTTTATTTAAATCCATTTATTTGAGGATTTTTTAAAACTCAGATGTAGAGTTTGAGTTAAAACATCGTCGATAATGGCTGGAAAAAATTATATTTTTAATTTAAAAATAAAATTATTCAAACTCTTTATCGCAGTATAATTTAATTATCTACCGACTTACGTTTAACGTGCTGAAACTGTTTTTAAGTTTTTTGTTGTTTTTTTTTTGTGCTTGTGCATATCAACCCTGACATTAAAAAATTTAAAGAATGTATAAACTTTATTATGTACTTACGTGTTAGCTGAAAATAAGATTGTGCAGAAAAAACTACGCAAATTCATCCAGTAGTTATTAAATTATAAGAAAAAGAGAAAAAAAATGATTTTACGTACATTTTGACATTTTTGTAAACAAGGGAGATAACAACTTCTTTTTTTTTTACCAAGTTAAAAAATTTATTTTTACCAATTGCGGAAAAACAACTTATAAGTACGATAACCTAACCCTACCCCCTAACTCTAACCCTAGGGTGGCGATTCCAAAGAAATGTCGATTATGAGTCATTTCCGGAAAACCCTAATTTTTTAATTTTGAGTTATGTCATTTTCCGGACAATCAAAAACCCCAAACCCCGAAATCGTGAAAATATGAGTTATCGTCCTTGACCACTGGAAAATCTAAGATACAAAATGGTGGAAATATCTACCGAGTGATAAAATCGTTTTTTATTTATAATTAAATAAATACTGGATGAATTTGCATAATTTTTGGTGTACAGTCTTTTTTCATCTACCACGTAAGAACATAACAAAGTTTATACATTTCTTTAGCTATTTTATTTTTAAAAGCGGTCTAACATGTCAGGGTTGATATGCACAAGCACCTTTTTTTTTTCAAAGTTTTAGTTTTTTTAAAAGCTGTCTGTTAAGACACACATAAAAAAGAAAATAGCCACTTGTCGCTTAACTGTTGGGGTGTGGGTCATTCCAGAAACATTTTAAAAATGATTTACCCTATCACTAAACCTAAGCCCGAGTGCCCCCTGCCCAGTGGTAGAGTAATTTTTTGGCACTTCTGCAGCTACCAGAACGAAAAAGGGGTAAAAAACAAAAACAAAGAGGCAACAAATAAATGTCACGAAAGGCAAGATAAGTTACTACTAACCTGGATAAGTATGTGTGTGTTAACTCATTTTAAAGCGTTTTTTGTTCAAAACAAACCTGGTGTTCACCTGTTCAGTTAGAACGGGGAAAATGGCTGTTCATGAGCCCAGCACAGGGATCCTTGATAATTGATAAAAATCGAAAAATAAACAAAATAGTGTTAGTAACACATCCAATAAATGTAACCAATCGTGGGCAAATGTAATGTTTTACCAGTATTTTGCTTAATTTTCGTTTTTTGAGCGATTTTCGAAACTGTAACTTCAGCCATCTTCTTTTCGTTATAACTGAACAGGTGGACACTAGGTTTGGTTTGAACAAAAACCTCTTTAAGATAAGTTAAAACACAAATAAACTTATCCAGGTTAGGAGAAGAGTAACTTATCTTGCATTGCGTAACATTTATTTGATGCCTATTTGTTTTTGTTTTTTTGGTACTGATATCGATCCTGAACCAGTTTTCGTGAGGTTCGACTCAGAAGCGTTCGGCTGTCCTACGCAAACGCCCGAAAGTTGACGAGCCGATTTGTACCAGATGATAATTTTGATACTAAAATTTTTTATTTTATTTAACTTTCTTGTAAAAAAAGCACAATTTATTGAGCTGACCCAAGTTTGGGTGAGTTCAAAAATAGTCATAATCGGTCAGTGAGGCTGCCTAAGGTGATCGACTATAAATTAACACTCTTCCAAAAGCAGGGAGGGTGCTTCTTTAGTTTCACCCCGACATGTTAGGCATCTCTTTAAAATAAATAGCTAAAGAAATGTATAAACGTTGTTATGTACTTACGTGGTAGCTGAAAAGAAGACTGTACACCAAACATTACGTAAATTAATCCAGTATTTATTAAATAAAAAATTAAAAAACGATTTTATCTATATGTCGCCATTTTTCTTAAATTGAGTTTTTCCGAAAGTTATCTCCCTTACCTAATAAGTATGTATAAATGTCTACAGATACGTAAGATCGTTTTATTTTCTTATTTTTCTTATAATTTAATAAATACTGGATGAATTTGTGTATTTTTTTTTCTGTTCAATCTTTTTTTCGGCTAACACAATAAGTACATAACAAAGTTTATACATTTCTTTAAATATTTTAATGTCATTGTGAAACTATAGAAGCACCGAATGAACTAATAATGAAAAGAAGAATTATTTCCCATAGCCCATAGTCATCCGGCTTACAAACAGTTATCTCCCCTTTTTCTTTGAATTTGTCTGACTATTTTTTGTTTTGCGTACTAACGAGTCACCGCTTATGAAGGCTGAAAGGCCACTCGAGGATAAGGGTTAATGAGTTTGTCAGATATACGGTGAGACAAACATCTTGAGGATTGGAGATGATGGTTAAAACTGGACATTAATTTGATTATTGAAGAGTACGGTTAAACAAGAATTTGTTATTGTGTTCCACAGGCAGATAGTTTTTGGAAAGAAACTCTGTTCATGAAAGTTCCATTTAGCTACAGATGCACAAAGGAAATTTATTTACAGTGATTGTAGCTCGACTAGTTTTTTGCAATAATGTTTTACAGGAGGAAGGCAGAGATTTGAGCTCAGTCGAGCACCTACCATGAAAATACCGATAGAGTAGAAAAAGACTAGCAATATCTATTCTATGAGAAAGAGGATGTAGGAAAGAGAAGAGGACACCCCCACTAGATTTCGAAGTCGGTTTCATACTCTGTCAAGGCAAGAAAGTGTGCTTTGAGCAGCACCTCTCCAGATAAAAAATAAAAAACATTGAAATAATATAACCTAAAATTGTTTCCAAAAGTTTAAAACTATGCAGGTCGATAGAATATTAAATTTTCTATCGTTTGGTAACAGTTATATTTGTTGTATATTTGTTTCTTTCTCTTTTTCTGTTGTCAACTATACTACACTTTCACCTAATTAATAGAATCTGGTGTTAATGGCTACAATATTTTTAAATCTCTATATTAATAAAATTGTGTGGCCACTTACCGTGTGTCTGTGTTTCTCTTGTCGCCCTAACTTTGATAATTAATCTTTTTTATTTACTATTAATCAAATATTTATTGAATAAGAAAAAATGCAATAGTATAAAATAAAACGAAAATTAAAATTTTTTATTTTAAAACAATAATTTAATTACAAATTTACAAGTAAACAAGTCAGCCATTTTAATTTTTTTTTAAATGTTTATCAAAAATGAATTTCTTCATGACACTTCAAAATTTTAAAAGAATTTGGAATCCTTTAAACTACCGAATAGAAAGTTATTTAAACTGGCTTTAAAATTCTTAGCAAATCCTCATTGTAAGTTTTGGGAGCTATTTACATCCAATAATTTTATAAATAGAAATTAAAACAACATTACGTTAAAACAATTAGTTATAGTTTTATAACAATTTGATTCAATTAATAAATTTAATAGCCAAACGATACCGTAATAATTACATTTCACTTTCAAAATACCATTTAAAAAATAATTTGGTAAAAAAAAAATGATATAGTTTAAAAAAAGAAAAGTCACAGCTAGCAATTAATTAAAAATGGATTAATCTATATATAAAACTCAATGTGTGTGTGTTTCCTATAAAAAATAAAGGTTAGAGAATCTACATAAAATCTAAGTGTATTTTTATGTAAAATTTCTGGGGAAGACAATGGAAGTATTCACGAATCTCTAAGTGCACTCCTAACGAGGCTACGAGGGCATAACCCCCTTAAAATTTCAAAAATTCACTATTTTCATGAAGTTTTAATGATATGTATAACATTTTCTGTGGAAGACAATGGAAGTGATCCAGAATCTCTAAATGCCCTCCTATGCTAAAGAGCTATGGGGGCTGAACCTCCTTTAAAACATCAAATTTATTTTATTTTGATGAAATTTATATCATATGTATAAAATTTTCTGGGGAAGATAATGTAAGTTGTCCTGAATCTCTACATTATCCTCTATGTGCTGAATATTTACGTGCCCCCACTTCTAAGTGGCCCATGGGAACAGAACCCCCTTAAAACTTCAAATATGTATATCCAATTTTAATGAAATTTAAACCATATGTATAAAGACACTAATTCTGAGTTTTCCAACATTTCATTCTTCCAACTATATTAGGGAGCGAAACAGGAGGATGGGAGCAGTAAAACTAAAGAAAGTAATATGGTGTTATGAGCATGATGAAAAAGTACATAGTAGTGATCCTCATTCAATCCCGCTAGTTTCTAATAAACAGAATCTGAAGAGCAAGGGGGAAAAAAACATTTCTAATTAGTTTGAAAAAAATTAAATATTTGGAGGTTTTAAAAATACCGTAAGGTTTATTATATATTGTTTTCACTTCGATAATGCGTTAACAGAGGATTTCTGTAATTCTGGTTCATATCCTCTTTGGGTAAAAGGCTAGGCCTTTAACACCCGCTCCATGCCCGGTCTTCTTGTCACTTATGCTAATGCATGCATGGGATAGATGAAATATTGCCTATATGACCAATGCTTGTGGAGTTGTCTCTTAAAATCGTTAACATCCTTGGCATTGATAACCCGTGACAGGTCATTCCAACTATTGACAACTTCCTAGTGTTCAAGGAATGTTCTATACTTCTTAGAGAGCTTGAGACTACTATCTCTCAGCACAACTAGCAGAAAAGAGGAACACACCTCTGTGCTGCTAGTTGTGCTGAGAGATAGTAGTCTTTGTTAGTTGAACTTGTCGTTTCCTGTCAAAATCTTATAGCCTCGATCATGTACATTGAAGGCAGCATCATTGCTTCCAGTCTCTTCTCATATGGTAGATCCTGTAGTGCGGAACACAACTTTATTGATGTCATCAGCAAATTGGTGGATATTGGGAGCATTTCCGTATACAAATTGTGATGAACAGCTTCTTCATAATTATCCTATTGTTGGATAATGGCTATGAGGATGGACGCATCTATTGGAGATCGGGTTTGACTTGCGCGGTTTGTGGCGGAGTCATCCTGTGCAAAGCTGGGCGATGTGTTTCCCACGGTTTGCGGAGACAGTGACATAACCTTGGGTTCAAGAGGTTGGGTCACATCTGGCATGATCACTAGGTTTCGTGACGTCAGAGTTTTTCGCTGTGAGAAAACTAAATTGAGATTTGATCAGTTCTTGCCTGGAAGCAAACGAAAGAACATTGAACGATAAAATGTAGCTGTTACAAGCTTAAGGGATTTGAATCCCAACATAAGAGCCACAGAATGAATCTCCAATTTCCCTCCCTGTACAAGTGACTAAATAGTTAAGAAATTACTAGCGTAACCTCTCTTTCTCTTTCTCTTTCTCTCTCTCTCTCTCTTAAACAACGATCGCTCATTGTCGTACATTAGCTAGTAAATAAAAAAAATGGCTCAAATTAAAAAAAAACAGTAAAAGCTTTGTTGTACTTTATTGAAGAAAAAGATTGATTTCAGCCCACGAAGAAACCGCTAGGATCGTGAGAAGAAACAAAGATTATGACGGCGGCGAAGGCTAACAGTGGCAGCGACAGAGGATAGCAGGCGACACAGTATCAAGCTACAGACAACAAGGTAGTACGAATAGTCGCGACAACGAAGCTGCGACACAGACAATAAATTTAGTACAAATAGCTGCAGGCGGCGACAAATGACGGCGAGAAGAAACGACACATCGCCCCATTTCGGATCAACGGACGAGAGCTCTTCTTCGACGACACGCTGACATTACAAAGTGTGTGTTAAAACAGTCAATGTAACACTATCTCTAGTGGCAAAAGCCTTTTTAATTAATCCTGATTGGCCTTCTTCATTGATTCATCGACATGACAGTAGAATGTCAGCCTATTGTCAACATTCATTCCTAAATATTTTTCCAGCTCTGACTTTTCAAGGTTAATCGGTTCTCCATGATTGTATTTCATTCTGTACATTGATCTTATGTTGCTGTGGCCAAAGTGTATCACACTGCATTTACTAGTTCTAAACTTTAACTGCCACTCCTCTAACCATTCTGATAGCCTGTTCAGGTCTTTCTGTACTGTCGCTCTATCCTCGGACGAAGTCGATTTGTCTTATCTTTGTGTTGTCGGTGAATATGCGCACCACACTTTTGACAACATCTAGGAGGTCATTTATAAAAATGACAAACAGTAGAGATCCAAGAATACTTCCCTGGGGAATCTCCCTGGTGACATCAGCCCAATTAGACATATGGCCATTTACAGACGTTGGAGACGATCTTGTAAGAAGCTGGCTATCCAAAATTTTACTTCACCACTGATGCCTTAACTTGTAATACTATAAACGCCCCCCCCCTCCTCCAGAGCAGAGGAAATGATTCACAAAAAGGAGAAGAGCTGTCCAAAGTAGGATAGGCAAAAATACAATGGAAGGAAATGATTCATTAGATTAACAAAAATAGGATGAATAGTCAGATGGGTGTGGTTGATAAGGCGAGCAAGGAAGTAGTCAGTTTGTATTGTTCAGAGGGTGAGTCATTTCCGGTGTGGTTTTTTGTTTTGGTCACTGACAAGTGACTAAAACAAAAGACCAGACATGGGATTGAGTTAAGATCTTTTGGGAGTGGAAGTTGTTTGCTACAGTTAGGTCTTATGACGGTTCAGTTTACAGCAGTTGACAGTTTATGGGAGTGGATGAGTTTTGCGACAGTTTGCCGCTTGGAGAGGAGACGATCAGATCAGGCAGAGCCTTAGATGATGAGATGAGCTGACAACTTTGAGTAATGACAATGAGGGCTTCGACAGTCCTTGATGGTGTCACACACACACACCAGAGTACAACTGACCTATACACAATGTATTTGAGTTTGTGTTCTTTCTTATGAGTTTGCATTGTTTTGTTTTCCTCAATTTGTAAACCAGTTCTTGTCGAGAGAGCAGCATATGGTCTTACAAACTCACAAGCTTGCTGACAAGTTGTCTATGTGGTACAGTATCAAAAGCATTCTTAAACCCCACATATATTGTATCCTTAAGTTGCTTGAGTGTAGAGATGCTAATAATGTCTGTCACGTGACCTACATTTTCTCAGTATTTCTAACATTCAACATAAGGAATAGTTTTAATCTGAGAATCTGTTTTCAATGGCATTTCACACAGAAATCGTCTTGTGTTTGGTTCAAATGCCTTAGCAATGTTCCTTCTATACAGTTAGAAATCCCCTTGTGTTTGGTTTCTTGTCAGTCTCACGTGTTTACAGTATCTTACCCCATACGAAGAGGGCCTCACCTAAATATTAACATCATGTTTGTTTTGTTGTACCCTATTGGTACCTACATCCATTATCAAAACCGGAACAGCTCTCAACTTGTGTTTGTAAAAGTTTATCAGTACGAACAACCATGAAAAAAATTAACCAGAAGTCACTGATGTAACTCTGTTGCGCATGACCAATGTCATATGTATGCCAGCAGCCGTAATGGTTAGACAACCGGTGAGCAGCTGTGTAATGAAGAGTCAATGCTCGTTCTAGAAAGTCATCTTGCAACTATCATACTATGTGTGAAGTTCATCTCACCAACTATATAATTGTTTTGTTTTTAACCAAATACATGAAATACACACAATGCTTTTTTTTCTTTATCTATACTAATGAGTCACCACTTACCAAGGCCAAAGGCCACTTGAGGATAAGGGTTAATGGGATTATCGGTTATATGATGAACAATACTATGAAAGGATTGGGAATGATGGGGGAGAATTTGATTACTTAAGACTAAAGGCTCTACAGTTATTAATATTTGACCTAAAAACAACTTTGTTGTAGTCAGCTGGGAAGCAGCTTTGCAGTATTGTGTTCCACAGATGGGATGTTCTTAGAAAGAAACTCTGTTCAAGGAAGTTCCATTTGGTTTTAAGTGAACAGAGGAAGAAAGGAAAGAGATGAGCTCTTGTTGTGAATGTTTTACAGGGTAGACCAGTTATTTGAGCTCAATCAAGCACCTACCATGAAAATACCACTAGAGTAGAGAAAGACTAGTAACCTCTCTTCTGTGAGAGAAGGGTAGTAGGAAAAACGAGAGATCATCTTTCACTAGACTGCGATGTCGATTTTATATGCTGTCAAGGCACAAAGCAGTATTCTAAGTAGCACCTCCCCAGATGTGGTAGCAGTGTTCCATCTAAGGACGTATCTCATTCTTATATAGGTAGAAGATTGCATCATGAGGCAAGTACTTTCTGTAGCAGGAGAATAATCCATCCATTTTCCCAGTAAGCTTAGCAACAGATTGGATGTAAGTCTTCCATTTTAGATCTGGAGTGAAAGTCAGCCATAGGAGCTTGTCAAAGCAAGGAGAAAGTCATCCACTCCGATTGGTACAAAACAAGAATCTTCCTTTTCAATCATGTCCCTATTGACTAGCCTCCCCACAATGAAAATGTTAGACACACGGTTAATTTTTAATGTGGGGGAAAATCCAGCTCCCTAAAAAACAGCAGCACCCTGTACTGGGAACAAAAATACCTGTGCGGTTGTGTCGGCACTCCCTTACGAATGAACAAACTTTTTTCAAAAACAACAACAAATATGACCATGCAGTTGTACATACTCTGTCAAAAATGACGGGAAAAAATTATCCTCTGCCAGTGTTCACGCCAATATTCATATTCATATAAAATAATGACTGAATCGGTGAAGTTAAAAAAAAAAAGATAAGAAGGAAAACATCTCAAACTGGAAAGTTTGAAAAAATAAAAAATCTATAAATCGCTATGGAAAGCAGAAAAAAAGGGAGAAAACGTCTCTATGGAAATAGATTGTAGGCAGCAGATTGTCTGACTTGCTATTTGCTTTCTCAATTCTTTTTTTATTTGCTAACTTTTGTGCAATGGGACGGATATATATATATATATATATATATATATATATGCAAATAAATACATATTGCTCTTTATGGGTGAAGAATTCTTCTTGGAGAAGCAATATTTGGCAAGAATTAAAAAAATGTTTTTCGATGATCTGAAAGTCAGTCATTTATTATATAAAATTAGGAAAAAAATTGTAACAATTTCTGTTCAGTTCAATTTCATTTTTTACTAATGAGTCAGTACTTATCCTCAAATGGCTTTTATTAATGAGATGGAATGATTGTCAGTTGAAAGACGAAGAATATTATGAGAGGATTTAAAATGGTTAATGGAAGGAACTAAGTTTGCTTACTTATGACATTGTTGACATTGGATTTGAAGACGACAATGTTGTAGTCTATAGGGAAGCAATCTCTTGGTAACGTGTTTCACAGAGGGGAAGTTCTTGCAAATAAACTCTTCATAAAAATTCCACCTGACACTAGATACACGAAGGAAGAAAAAAAAGTCTTTCCGTTGTGCTAGAAAAATGAGTTCTTGCTGTGAATGTCTTAGGAGGAACCAGAGATCAGTTGAACACCTTCCATAGAAATAACGATTAGCAACGTCTGTACGGAAGAAAGCATCCCTCACTAGATTTTGTACTCCAAGTGGTGCCTCCCCAGACGTAGGACGTATCTAACTCTTAGAGGTAGAGGATTGCATCAGAAGGCAAATACTTTCTGGAGCGATAGAATGATTTAAACATTTTTTCACTGACCTTAGCAACAGATTGGATGTAAATCTTCCATTTCAGGTCTGGAGTGAAAAATCAGTCCTAGGAGCTTCCTCAAGGAGAGAACTATTTATTTCAACTTGGGCAAAACAAGGAGCTGAGCATTGGTGGTGAAAGGATAGAAGCTTGGTTTAGGTGTTAACAATAACAAGCCACTTATTACCGCATTCAATTGATTCAAACGAAAATTGGCTGATTTCTAAACTGGCTCAAATGTTTTCTCTACAGCCTCTAATCCTCCACTCTAATAAAGACCAATGTCTGTGTGTATGTATATATATATATATATATATATATATATATATATATATATATATATATGTGTGTGTGTGTAAAGGAGTAAGGCTACCAACATTTGTAAAGTTTTTTTCAACATTTATTTATTATTTTATCATTTTATAATGCGTTTCGAGCGTGGTGCGCTCTCTTCAGATATGTGAATCCATTTGAGGAAATGTCTTTCGATTTGAGGAAATGTGTTATTGTTTCGCATTTCTGCACGGGTGTGCGTGTATGTGTTTTTTGCTTCTTTGGGTCAAAGTCTGTTTAATGCTGGGTTGAATTTAAAAATAAATTTTTTTTGTGTTAGTAGGTATGTATAATATTCCAAAGCCAAGATTACACATACCTACTAACACAAGAAAAAACTATCTATCTAAACATCCATCTACCTTACTACTCATCTATCTACCTACTTATCGATCTATCTATCTACCCACGCACCTATGTATATGTATATACACATATATGTATATATATGTATGTGTGTGTGTGTCGCCGCTCACCTATGTACAAGATTCAAAACTAACCGCACGCACACACACACACACACAACACGGCGTCAAAGCCATAAAAAATAAATTTCAAAAGAAAACCCGAAACACTTCAAGAAATGGAGATGACCGATAAAATAAAGGTCAGAATCACACATACTTAAAAAACACACGACTTCGACCCAGAGAAGCAAAAAATAAAAAATAAAAAAACACAAACAATAACACATTTTCTCAAATGAAACAACACTCTTTCAAATCGAAAGACATTTCCTCAAATGGATTTCCATATCTGAAGAAAACGCACCACGCTCGAAATGCGTTATAAAATGAGAAAATAATAAATAAATGTTGAAAAAAACATTTTACAAATGTTGGTAGCCTTACTGCTTTACATATATACTTTTCTCTTGCTGGAACTGCACTGATGCTGCACTACCCTCTTTTATCTCTCTCTATATATATATATATACATATACATCCAATCATACAAAAGATAACGAGTAAAGCACAGGCCTTTTTCTAGCCCCAGAATGGAGAAAGCACAAATAACAAGTCAGAGAATTCCTGCCGCTTGAAATGAATTCAGAAGAAATTTTCTATTCGATAAAAAGTCAACGGTGGGTATTTTTTTTCTTTTCTTTAGGCCATCAAATAATAATTTACACATGAAAAATTAAATTACTGATGTAATTCTATGATTTTATATGAATATTTTAGTAATTTTATTTACCTCCTCTCCAGGAGGTTAGACACAAGGTCAGATGTGGGTTTTATTGGAAGTGTTTTTGTAAAACAAACTGGATTCGAACCCGGCACACTCAGGTCCTCAGTTTGCGTCGTTAACCACTTCGCCACCATGAATATGTTAGTAATATATCTAGATAAACAGCAAATGCAAACACTAGCAAAGCATAATTTTTGTAACTCAAAAGCAAAGTTGTCCGTCTCGTCTGAATAAAATGGCATATGAAAATTAATTTACCAACAATTTTACCGAAACATAAAATTGGGAGATTTAATGGCTAAGATCCTAAAGTTTTGTTACATCCTACCAAAAAGTAACAATAGATAAACAAGTATTACAGCAATACAAAACACTTGTCCTGGATTATTTCTTGTAAGAATGTGATCTCTTCCATCTTTCGTTCGATTGTCAAGGGAAGATAACTCATGTTAATTCAGATTTATCTACCTTGAAAGAAAGCTTTCAAGCGTAGTAAGTACCTATCCTTCTTTATACAAACGACTGCATGTGACACACGGTGTTCAGCGTGACTGATACAGCTCAGAGGAGGAACTCCTGAAGTTACCAAAATGGATTGACTTGTACTGGTTGGGTTGAGCCGGCTTCCTTCCAAGTGAGTACAGCGTATCTGACACTCGTCGGCATCGCCTAAAATGACTGGCAACCTCCCCATCTCAAAGAAGGAAGTAATGTCTGGAAGGCCTCCCGAGAACGACCATGCATTTAAAAAAAATTTTTTTTAAAAGCCTGAAGGCCAATTTTAAATCGAAGGTAGAGTATCACGTGTCGGTGTGTGAAATTAAAAAAAAAAAAAAAATCTTCAACCGTTAATGGACAGACAGCTTCGTATGAAAGTATGCGCAACGCCAAACAAATGGCGTAAAAGAATTCACATAAAATATTCGTTCAACGGTTAGCAAGTTATCACTTCAGAGTAAACTACTATTGGTGACAAAAAAAAAAATGCAATTAAATTAGTAAAAAACAATTTGTTTTTGTTTACCTACTCATGCCTTTTGGCTAAGATCAAAGTGTAGTATCTGTTCCGATGGATACTGCATCCCATAGACTGGTATTGTCTTGGCCTTCGGGGCTTGATTTACGCCGGTCTATGGGTCTGTCCTGTGCAGTTCTAGGAGGTTCACCTCCCCTTTTTGGGGAGGAGTAAGTTTATTGCTTACTGCCTGAGGCACCCCTACCGGGGAATGCTGACAGGGCTGCCCAGGCAATTTTTAATGGCCAGAGTGCTCACTTTCTCGGGCGCTGGCTTTTCAAATCCCACTTTCCCGACCTTGGGTCACATCTTACTTGTGGGAGTAAGATAAAACTGGCCTTGTGCCTAACTCCTGGAGAGGAGTAAATAAATACTCATTTGTGACCTATTTAATACTTAAAATAAGCATTTTAAGTTGCCGTAAATATTCGTTATGAGTTAATTACTCGGTGGCAGACATTGATACTGCCTTAATTCAAGCCATTAAGAGGGTTCTTTGATATGAAACGGCACATTTCCGGTCTAGTACCTTACTTACTGAAAAAGCAAAATATCTGCCATTGATTACCAATATTTACAGCAACTTAAAATGCTTATATTTCATATTTAACTCTTTTAAAAACGTAAATGAGTAGGTAAACCAAAACAAATGGTTTTTGACTAATTTCCCAATTGTATTTCCTTATAAAATCTGTTATGTTGCCAATAGTAACGTTTACCTACTTTTGTTATATTACAAAAGCGATGAGAAAACTAGATCAATTTTCAATGTGAGAAAAATCCAGCTCCCCAAAAAAAGGGCACTCTAGGTTGGAACAAGAGGAAAAATTACGATTACACAGAGTATATGTTATCTTCCTTTGAAGTCGACTGATAATTCGGTCAAGCGAGTTTTCCAGAAAGCGATATTGACATTTTCTGATATAATTCCATCGTTTAATTGATAACTCTGTAAATATATCTCCAAATAGTTGTAGACTTTGAGAACAATATCTTGGTTAATGACTAAAAATCAAGAATTTGAACAATTGTATTTTTTAATAGTCAAACTATTTCTGGTACTTCTAGTTATCCACATAGGCCTCAATGTTTCCGATTGCGAAACACATTGAAGATGGTCAAGCCGTCAATCAGAATCAATTTTATTTCTTTTCAAGTAAGTTTTCTTCACTTTTTTGCAGTCCTAGCATTGTCCGTCTTTTTAAATTTTTTATTTTTTGTGGCTTTCAAATCACTAACTGCTTCAGCCATTTCCACTTTGTTCTATAAATCGCAATCAGAAACATTTGAGCCGATATTGATTCTAAGCTAATTTTTTTCTCGGATTTTACCTAGCAAACGATGAATAATTAGAGCAGAAAAATTTGCATTAGTGAATGGCTCGTGTAATTACGTCAATTTGCTTTTGGCAACAGGGGGGAAAAAAAAAAAAAAAAAAAAAAAAAAAAAAAAAAAAAATCAAGAAAATAAGTAAAAGCAATTTCAAAAGAAAACAAAACACGTTTTTGTAATAATAAGTCAGTGTTTATTAAGACAGAGAGAGAGGAGAGAGATCAGTAACATGTACTACATCAGGTTGACGAGAATTCAAAGTATCTGGATGCCAAAAGTCTTTGAACCCAGACCGGGGGGAGGGGAGGAGACTGTTTCCATTAAAATCGCCCTTGATTGATCAGAAAAAAATTCAGTGCATTTGATAATAATAAAAGAAATATTTTTTTAGTTCAATACACGTGTGTGCGTGCGCGATATGATGTCATTAAAGAGGAGCTCTTCTCAGGCTTACACGGTAAACAAAGTTCCAATTATTTGATGACAAAATCTTAAGTTTTCAATCTAAGTTTTTGATTTGTTAAGACAGATTAGAATCATGTATATATAAAAAGTGAAAAAAGTGAAATCTAAGAGAATAAAAATGTAACATGATTTTTGAGAAACTATATAAGTTTTTATTGCACAAATTTAGCTTGTATCTTTAATGGAATTTTCAGTTTCACATTGAAGATACAATTTAGATACTGTGCTTTCTTCAAAAAGGAAAATGAAATGGCTTTGTGGCATTAGTCGGACGGTAAACAAATTTTCCTTTTTTTTCATTTTTTTTTTTCAAAATAGTTGAAGTTTTTGTATCTTTATATTTTATCAAATTGCAGAAGTTAGATTCTACAGTAAAAACATTGGCAGCAAAGATTTCGTATTTGACTGCCGAATGAAATTCATTATTTTTTTTAAAAATCAAATGATGAAAAACTTGAAATATATTTGATTTGTCTACAAGAAAACTTCTAAAGTGAAAGATTTCCCTCGTTTCAATGATTAAATTGGGTATATTAATATATTTTTTAACATGTAGAAATGAAAGGAAAAAAATTAAAAAAAATTTTTTTTTTTAAGACATAAACCCCTGACTTCGTCAGAGGAAGAGATGGCATCTATATGTAATTAAGATTTTTTCCTTCATGTTTAAAAGAAGCCCAATTAATTAAAAGGCACTAAAAGATTTTCCTTTGCGTTTTGTTTATTTTTAAAAGTTTTTCTCTTTTTTTTATATTCCGCAACATCTTCCCTGCCATACCAAAGGGTTTTATTTGGGGTAAATTTAAATTTTTTTTCTTTTTCTTTTTTTTTCTAAATCTAAATGGTTTATAAGAAAAATGAGCATTTAGCAGATAAAATAAATGAAAAAATATTTGAATAAAAATAAAAGCAGGGGAAGATTTTTTTCCTTTTTAAAACTAGAATAAGTAAAATAAAAAAAGTAAAATTATAAAAAGAGTAATAAGCTTTTTATTATCTAATCAAAATCGGGTTCAAATGGAAACAGTTGAAGAAAAAAAAAGAAAATATCCCCCCACCCATTAAATGGAATATGGACAAAGTGCTAATGGTTTTCCTTTATCCAATAAAACAATTTCTTTCAATAGACAGTTGTTCGGACGAAATTAGAGGGAGACAAACTGAACATTTTGACAGCCGCAAATAACAAACAGATGTTGGTTTAGAGTAGAGAGAAGGAGAAAGAGATGGAGGAATATAGTGTGTTTTGGACAAGAGGCTGAGAAAAGATTGAACACTAAAAAACAAAAAAAAGAGCTATCACAGCTTTTTTTCTTTTGAGAAAATGTAACTGAAAACTCAACAAATTCTTTTTTTAAATAACGTTTTCGCCAACACATTTTCATCTCAGAAGAGATATTTTTTTTTAATAATTCAACAAATTTTGCATTTTATCTTTTCAAAAATGTAACTGAAGCTAAACAATAGCTGATAATAGTGGAATATTTTTTTATGTGATAAAATCGTATAAACAAAAATCCGATGTATGCAAAGTAATTTTTTTTTTTAATTATCGTCTTCATGTTAAAAATGATTAAAAGAAAAATGAATTTGCCAACATTTCCATTGGATTTACATTCGATCTTTTGAAAGTCACTTGATACTCAAAAAGGAAAACTTAAATGTTTTAGTTGAAGTTTTGTCAAGAATTATTCCGCAAAATAATTTGAAAATATTCTAGAACATCTAACTTTAGATAAATTTTATTTTTTGTTTAAATGTTAACCTTCTTTGTAATTTGATTTTCTTTTCCAAAAATCAAAATATTTCTAAAACCAGTGAAAAAATGAATCCATATTTATAAGATATCCCAATTTTGACAATCAAATGTATTTATTTACATATAAATCTATATCTAGAATTATACTATATGAATAGATTTAATACATATTAAAATAAAATATTTCACTCCTTGAAAGCTCTCTTCGTGAGTAGGTTTAATTTTTTTAATACATCAAAATTTAACAGCCAGATTTATGTAGTCAATATTTATAATTTGTCTCAGCAAAAGCACAGAAGAGATGCAGAAGTGATCCAGAATTAATTTGCTTTATAACTCACCTAATTCTTATATGCATGTCAAAACTGTTAGGAAATACAGCAGGCTCTTTATTTTAACGTAACTAATTTACACTTAAAGAACATCAGTGACCATCTTAAAACCAACGCATAATAATACGGGTAAGTTATGTATAAATAATGAACAAAATCAATTCCAATCTTAATTTTCTAGCAAATTTAAAAGAAAAAGGAGAAAGACAAGAACTGTGATAGCCCCTCGCTCATAACACACAGCAGAAATATTTGTTGGTTCAAGTTTTTGCATGTTTTGTCTTTATACAATGAAACATGAGATGTAGAAAAGAAAGGAGCTACAAGTGTTTTTGTGATGCTGCAAAAACAAGATATGCCATATACAAAAGTAAGAAAATTAAGGCAGAAATAGCAGGTAGAATTGAATTTTGACAGGAGGAGAAAGAAGAGTCGGGGAAGAATTTGGGACAAATACAAGTTGAAGAGGAGAAGAATAAGATTTTTTGTTTTGTGTTTTTTTATAAAGGACTATGTACATAGTTCATCAGAACATTTTCATGTTGCCTAAATACAATTTCTTGGTTAAATATGATATTTATATATGTATATATATATATTTTTTTATTTATATTATAACAAAATAAACCTATTTACAATGTTTCGTGGAAATTTTGTACTTCATACACAACCGTTATGTACAAACACTCAAGCCCTTCTTAGATCAGTGATCAAGTGTACCAAGGCCATGACATTTATATTAGAAGTAATGACAAAACTTGCAATTCAACCATCATCTACAAATTAAGTTTTTAAAAAACAGGGGGGGGGGGGTAAGGGATGTCTCTAGATGGATTGTTTGAAATCAGTAATAACTGAAACTATATAAACAATTTACAAAGAAAAAAATTCCTATCTGACCGGGGGGAGGGGGGGGGGGCTCTTTGATACAACAAGTGTGCAAACAAACATTTGTGTTTTCCTTCAATTTAAGAGCACAACTTAACCTTTGTCTTCAAGCCAGAATACTTCTCAATCATTATAAAGCATTCAATTCATATGGAGGCCATTTTCAGCCTGAAGTAAAGTTTAATAGCAAAAGTCAAGCATTAGGGTTTAATTGTGCTCTTAAAAGACATAAATGTTCATTTGCATGCACCTTTGTTGGATGAAAAACAAAATTGTAACCGTTTCTTTCTTGAATTTATCTCTTTAGTGGATGAGGAAGACAAATAGTTACAATAATAAAAAATATGAAAGCAATATTTTTTATCACAATAATCACAGGCAATTTGTAACAGATTTAAGCAGTGCATATCCGTTTCCCATGAGCCTTTGAAAGGGAGAAAAAAAAATGTCCATGGTACATTTGAGCAAAATATCTAACATATCACAATCACAAAGCAAATTTGCATTTTATTAAGATTCCACACTCTTGCATAAAGTTGCTCGCTCTCTCATACAGGAGAGGCAACTAGACAAGCGACATATGAAAAGCCTCCCGTTTAGTGGATGTTCATTAAATCTGCAACCAAGAAAAGTTGGCTACAAGTTAATGTGCTTGTCAATAGGATTTCGTTTGCAAAAGAAATGAGGAAAAAAAACTGCAATGGCAAACTTGCATCACTTTCAATAAGTTATTTTTTTACATTTTTTTTACAAAATCACACCATGCGAGAGAAGATGAACTCGGAAACGAGGTGGGAAAATTGTTTTCTCTCTTCATCATATTGTAGCCTTACATACCAACCAATAGTTTGATTCAACATGCTTTCCGGAGGGGATGGGGGTAGTTTTCATCAAGTCTTTATACATATACAACAATTTTTTTTAAACAATGAAAGCATTTTTAAATACCCCACCTAAGATTTAGGGGGAAAAAGGGGGGGGGGGAGGGTACAAAATGAAATAAATTAAATGGGAGAGGAGGGGATGTAGTGTATATTTTTTCTTTTTAATAAAGTGAAAGAAAAAAAAAACTTATATTATCTGGTCATATTACCTCCACAAAGTTTGCATATATTTGGCATGTACAAATTACATGAAATTTAATAAAAAAAAGTTTTTTTCTTTGCCATAGGAACGATGTTAGCATCATTCCTATGGCAAATAAATAAACTTCAGCATCTTCAGAAAATTATCAAACATTTTGTAAACTTAAGCCCCTCAAATATATATATAAAAAAAAAGATTTTAAAAATTAATTCTAATTCATAGATAACATCTCCCCAAAACCCCTATTCGGCCAAATCTGTTTTTTTTTTTTTTAAACCGCATCAGTCTACTTGGTAGAGAGACTGAAAGAAGAGAGAGGCCAGAGAACACAGACCATGTTAGGGGATTGGAATAATAATAAGTGTACAAGATTAATAACATAAAAAGCCAAGTGTGTGGAAATGCAAACAATGTAGGTAGGTAAGTGTATTGAATCATAAGTTAAGCATTTGTATACAGAAAGTTTCATAAATCACAGATTTTTCTTCAATTGTTTTTTTTTAAGATTAAAGACAAACATTGATTAGATTTGATTTTAAATATACCTAATATCCAAAAGTGGACAAGAGTAAGAAAAAAGTGTTTTTGTTGTTTTAAATAGTATTTATCATTGTCTAATTAAAACATTATTTCCCTCATCAGAAATGTATCTGTATTACAATGTTCAACGAATTTCAGTTATTCACATGAGACTGGAAAAATCAAAGGCAGTTAATATTTTCTGCATCAATGGTTAAAAATTGATTTCATCCTTTCTTTCCTTGTGTGTGCGCGCAAATAAAATTTTTGCAAAAAAAATTTAGTTTAACATTTTTTTTTCTCCTCTCAAAGTTTATGACAATAAATTTAATGTTTGAAGATTTAGAGCTTGGCAGGGGAGGGGGAATGAAATATTTTTAAGTGTGTGAACATGTAAGGCAGTTCTATCCACCGGTTCGAATTTTTTTTTTTTAATTGGGGGAGAAACGAAGTTAAATACATTTTTATCGTTAAGTTTCTTTCCCTGTACAATTTTTTTTAGTGAGAGCGAGCGAGGGGATTAAGAGATAATTTTACAGTCCCATTTGGGTATACTGCAACTGCAAGAAGAAACACCGGATAGCCAAGGACATTTGGGCCAGAATGGGAGGAGGCGGGAGGGGGGGGGATATTTTTTATGCCACTAAAATTAATAGCACTTATACCCATTAATTCAAAGGTTGATTGGAACTCCCCCCCCCCCTAAGAGGCATAGAACTTTAAAAGATTTTTTTGTCCGAACAAATAAATACTGATGATTTTTAATGAACTATATTGTAATATTAAATTTTAAAGTATAAAGATAAAAATTAGCTGTTTAACTGTAGATTTCGTTTTGGGGCCAGTGGCAAGAAAGAAGATGCTTCTGAAACTTCTTTTCATTAAACAGGGGTTGATAAAATTCCACCTTTTGATGAAATTGTACTTGACCATGTTTGGTCACATCTAATAGCATTTTTTTCTCTTTCTCCAAATAAGCTGGTTATCAGTCCTATTTATATAAAAAAAAGAAAACAAATAACTCTGCATTAAATAAAATTGATTTTCCAGTTTTAGCATGACCAAAGATTTTCGCGTAGTTACGTATGCAATATTTGACAGCTAAAATTTAATACAATGACATAACATCTCACTAAGATTCATATCAAAACAGAATTTCATTCCGGAAATGTATATATATAAATCATTTTCTTTTAAAGTTATTTTGGTAATATCTTTCTTGTTTATAAGAATTAGACAAAAACGGTCGATCTTACAATTCTAAACTTTACTAGAAACGAGGGTGCCACAATGGGGGTAATGAGACAAACATAAGTGAGGAGGGTGTGCATATTTTCTAAAAGGTGCATGTAAGGAGGAGAGTCTGCAATTAAAAGTTACACTAATTTTAACTGTATTTTTAAATCAACGCCTTTCTGTACCTTTGTAAAAATGGACATATTGCTTTTTTTTTTCTTAAGATTTATTTATATTTTATGTATATATATATATATATATTATATACATTTGAAAACTTCTTTTAAATATTTGTTGGGTTTTTTTTTTTTTTACATTGTAATTGTTTTCTTTTTTGTTAAATAAAAAGAAAAGCTCATCTTTGGATGACAATATGGAATAAAATTTAAAAAAAAAAAAAGATGGATGACAAGATGAAAGGTTGTTGTGAACGATACACTTAACTGCAAGGGTCGGAAACAGGAAAACATCTTTGTAAACTGTATTGGCTTAACATTCATGTTAAAACGAAAATAACAATGTGGGCAGCAAGAATGGAATATCCTTCCAATTTTGATTTTAATAAAAAACAATCAATACTACGAAAATTCTAAATTTCTTTGGGCTTTTTTAGAATTTTTTTATTTTAATCTGGAATCTTCTCAAAAGCTAATCAATTCCGTAGCATAACAGTTTAGAGCAACTCAAACTTTGTTTCTAGAACAGGATAATTTTTTCCCCAAATCTTTAAGGATTTGCTAGTTTAAGAAACAAACAAGGGGGGAGAAAAAAAAAAAAAAAAAATCACCCTTTTCCTCATAAATAAACTAAAGATAAAATCTTATTAGAAAAGAAACATTTAAAAATATTAAAAATGTAATGGCAACAAGGAATGGTGTTGATAAAAGTAGAAAGCCAAAAAAGGTTCTGCCCGTAACCAAGGGAGATAATTTAAAATAGGAAAGAAGGAAAACACTTCAATACAGTTATTGAGAAAGAAGAGCAATGAAGCACAGGTTTTTAATTAACGCAGGTGCTAGCAACCAAACGGATGGTAGATTACGGTCTCGCTTGCATGTGCACAAAAAGCCACACAAACAGATGCACCCGTTTATAGTTTTCTTTTTTTTTTTTTAAGTTTTATGCAAGACAACTTCATAACTAGATTTTTGACAAGATGACTTTCTTTTACATTAAATTTATAAAAATTAGAAATACTTATTTTTGACCTTTTGCAGGCTTTTAAGATGTATTTAGTTAAAATGGTAAGGTTGGTTTGGTTTTAATATAGAATTTGTTTGAAAACAAAAATATATGAGCAATCCCTGATAAGTCACCTGAAGACAACGAGCAAAAGTGTAGTTGAAAAAAAAAAAAAAAATTATTCATGACAAAAGCCATGATTGGGGGCACTAAACTGTAAGTGTTTAAACTTCAAAGGTTCACACATTTACTATAAATGCAAACATTTGCACGCATATAAATGCTAAATTGACAGTAGTAGATCCTAATAGACTACTCCAAGTAATTTGACAAACAGCTTAGTTGGAAAACATTCAAGTTTCGAACCCCCACACCCACACAAATGAGAGGGTGACTTAAAATGAATTGAGATCTTTCCTTTTTTCATCATAACCCACCTTTATACTGACGAGCAAATGTTTAAGAAGGGAGAGGGTACAGAAAAATAGGAAGAGATTAAAGTCGTGCAGTCAAATGATTGAGAACCAAATTGGTCCCAAAGTTAGACTAAAAAAGAACAATTTGAAGATGTGGATTATATGGGTAAGCTTTTTTTTTGTTATTTTGGAGCTATAAAGTTACCCTTGATGATAACAAAAAATAAAATGGAGTGGGGGGTAAGGGGTGACATCAAAAATGGGGTAAACCTCTTGGATAAAGACAGTAAGAAAATGGTTTTAAAATATCAACCACAAATTCTCAAGAAGGCAACAAGAAACACTTGAGAAATTGTGGTCATCTTTAACACGTCCCCAAACTAGGCTCCTATGTTAGGTTAGCCTCTGATTCCCAGTCTACCAACCAATGGGGGAGTGGTTCTACAAATCTATACTTTTTTTTAAATCATCTAGAGTTATAAATGCTCGTTGGCAGTTTTTATCACAAGAAATTTGTCTTCCTTTTTCTGTAATGTGGCATTTTAATCAAGAATTGTTCTTTTTAAAAGGAATGAGTGGAGGTTTTATATTCTTCATACCAAAGATGAGCATAAAGAAGAAGACCAGAGAAAAAGGGAAGAGGAAAGGGGAGAAAAAAAAGTGATGGAAAGGGGGTAATTTTTTCCAGCCAAGGCACTAACTGGGTATATCGGACCCTTTATTTTTGTCGTGTATGAATGTCTTGATTTTCTTCTCATTTGTCTTTTTAGTTTAAAAAAAAAATTTTTTTTTTAATCTTCAGTTTATGCCGTTATATGGAATAGAATTTTAAAATTCAAAACGAATGACAAGTATATCACAGCAACATTCCTACTGATGTTGTAGTAACATCTTCAGTATATATAATTTTTTTTTAAATAAAAAAAATTTTTTTTTCCCACTGTATTACAGAAAAAAGAAAGAAAAAAAAAGAAAAAAAAAAAGATATCAATGGCCCAAGTTAACATATGTGAAAAGTTGATGCTCAGACCAGAATTCCACATATTAGCAGATTGCTGCCACTCAAAGAATATATAAAATAGGTTTAGGTTTGCATGTCTGACTTATTTGATTTTCTCCAGATTCTTAAAGAAAAAAATTAACAGATACCCCACCCCCTCTTCAATTTTTTAAAGTAAATTTTAAGTTGTAATAAATAGTCAAGGCCAGTTACGGCACTGTTCTTCATTTCAGAGAACATTCCATAGAATAGTTACAACACTTGTACCAACTTTAGGGCCCAATGAATTTGTAGGGTGCATATGCACATGGGTTAATGGATTTTGAAATTAGGTTCATATTAATTAGTTTTCGGTGCAAGAATATTTTTTTTTTCTTCTCCAAATTCATTTTTCTGTTGCTGGAATGGCAAGTGTCAATATATTTAGAAAAATTTGAAGTTTTTCTGGATCTGAATGAGGTTGATAGAATACATACGGGCAAGGAGGGGGGGGGGGTGTCTTTCTTCATTATTAGGATTAAAAGATTTTTTTTTTAATGATGAAAGTTGGGTGGGGGGAATCTGATGAATAAATTTATCTCGTTTTTATGAAGTGGTCAACACTAAAATAAATATGATCAAATAAAATAAATAAATTGACTATCATAACATGAAATATGCATACCATTTCGGTTCTCAAATGATTATGTGTTTAGTTTGAGTGTAGTTAGTCAATTTTTAGCTTTGTTACATTTTATAAATAAAGAACTGATGTAGCAAAGAGTCCATAATAAAGTGGAGGATTGCAATCAAACAGATCGATTGTAGGCTGGAACTGGCGATTAAAGAAAAAAATAAAAATAAATAGCAGCATAAAATGTCATATGTGGTCTTGATTTAAGGGGGGAAAAAAATATCTTTTTTTTAAGTCACCCACACAAAAAAAAAAAAAAGAAAAAAAAAAAAGACATTTTGGTGGGCACATTAAAGTTAAATTTGTTTTTCTAAAAAAAAAAAAGAAAAAAAAAAAAAGTTTTTTGTTATGTGTTTTCATGTACACACACATTAGTCATTTGTCTCAGATTTCAATCAATATCTGCATTATATTATCCAAGTCTTCAAGAACGTCCGCTCGACAATACGAACTGCATTGAGTATTAATAAGTGATGTATAAGTGGAAGGCTCGACTGTGGGTGAAGGAACTGTTGGCGAAGACAACGAGTTGCCAACCCCAGGAAACGTGTGCAAAACCTCGTCGACGCTGAGGGGGGTGAGTTTGCTGTTCGAGTTGGCCAAGGCAGCAAAATCAAAGTCAAATGGTGGGAGATCAATGTCACCAAAAATGTCATCTGTTTTTGGACTAGTGGAATTTGGGATAGGAGCTATGCTCACACTTCCCTCAAAAGTCGATAATCGATCAAGAGAACACATCATTGGATGAACTGGTGACGTAGAGTTATCTACATCAACCAACCGAACATGTGACATATTGTTGCTATTATCGTTAGCGTTATTATGACTATCATCATCATTACTACTATTATTAATGTCAATGCCAGCATTATTTAGTTCCATTGGTTCTGGACTTGTGTAGTCAAGCGGCCGGAGGCCTGTGATGCTGTTGACGATATCATGGACTCCTTTGTCTATAGAGTCTGCAGAATCTGCAGGTAGATGATCCAGGAAGCAGTCATTAGAGTCCATGTTGTTATATGTAAAATTTGTATCCATTGTAGAAAGCATTGGTATCGCAATGCCTTCATCATGGAGTTCTTGTTCAATGTGTTTCAGAGTGTTGCGAATGAGCACGTTTCGGTAGAGTGATGGCTCCACTCGCCGTTCAGGGATGGTACAAAGCTTTTGCATTGTGATGTTCAGGATAGACTGGCGTTGCTTGCCATAACACTGGAAGTCAATGCAGGATTCAAAGTCGTCAAATTTTCTCTTTACACCCATCGTATCAAGTTGAATATCACAACCTAAAAGATTGGAAGAAAAAATATATAAATTAAAGGGGTAAAAAAAAAAAAAAAATGTTGATAAATTTTTAAAGAATCAAAAGATGCTAACATTTACTTAATTAGTTCTACAAATATACAACAGTAAAGTGAAAACAATTTTATGATAAAATGGTTCAAAATAATGATTTTATCAAATATGGACATAAAATTTGCAGTGTATTAAACCCATTATGTGTGTGTGTACACACACATTACATTTATGATATGGACTAAAAAAAGAAAAAAAAAAGAAAAAAAAGCATTAAATTATCTTATTTTAAAAGAATTTTTTTTTTAAAGATTCAAGAAAACTATTGGCACCAGAAATACAACTACCTTTAAAATGTAATGCGGTACAATTAAAAGAAAAAAATTTTAACCAAAAATATTTTAATAAATATTTTGCAAAGATAAAAAATAAAAATCTATATTATTGAACTTGTAATGTATTTAGAATGGGATTTGTATTTAGCAGATCTTTATGTCAATACTTGAGAACAATCAGTTCTCACTTTATCAAAAATTGTTTCGTGCTTTTTATATTTATGATTGAAAAATATATGCATATTTACATTGAATGGATTCAAATTATATTTAATTTAATGTGATTACAAATATGAACATTACAATTCAAATAAATCTTTAAAGTTCAACTCATTAAAAACGGTTACAATTAACAAACGCAGAAAAAAATCATTAAACCATATAAAAGTTTGAAAGAGGGTATTAAGATGTTTCAAGTCCGTTAAACTGTTTTAAAAAGAATAAATATATATGTAATATTCTCAAGCATTTGAGAAGTAGATGAATAGAACAGTTTAAATTTAAAGCATAAAATAATCTTTCAGTTGATAAAATTAATTTTTTATTTTAATATAAAATATGTTTAGTTAATGATGAATACCGTTTAAAATTAAAGTTTCATTAGAAGTTTAGACTAAATGGATTTTTTTTTACCAACAAAGCGATTTACAATCAATGTTCAGCTTAAATGCATACAAAATTCTTAAATAGTTATCTCCCTTAGTTCCAGTAAATGAAAATAAAAGGGGAAACAACTCTTGCTTTTTCTTAGCAATGATGTTGCAATTTTATCCCGTTGTTTTTATTTTTTAAACAACAAAAAAATTTTTTTTTTAAATTGATGGAATGTTTTTTTCCTCATCTAATGAAGAGGCAGAACTTTCTGTTTATACAAATGAGCTGTGTATCGTTTAACTAGATTTATACAATTTGATTTAGCAATGGCCTCATACAACTTCTCTTAACACGAGTGTTTTTCCATGAAAGATGCATTCAAGGGAGCTGGAAATATCTCAGTGATAATTTTTTTCTTGATTTAAGCACAAAACTAGATTGTGAAAATATGATCAATACCCTCTCATGAGGATAGGAGGATTAATGCTAAAATTAACATTTCTGAGTGAGGTAAGCTCTGGATGTTTTTTTTATCAATTAAATAGTTTGGTTCAACACTTAACATTCAATGCTACTTAATTATTTGACCGTGAGCAATAATTTCAAAATTTATGAAGGAATAATTTTATCAAGGATAATTCTCTGATCATTTTTAAAGGTCAACTTAGCTACATTCTAATATTAATAATTCACGTTGAAAGTGGATAGAATAAGTTGTGTAAAAAAGTCACCAATTCCACTGTTCCTCCTATATTTATAGATGATATGATGTAGCAGAGATTATAAGAAACTATATTTCACACATGGTTCAGTGAAATCATGCCATTAAAGACTCAAAGAGAAAAGAATATGCTTCCAATGCTTTAAAAGTTTTAAAACAATGAAGCACATATTGTGATGCATTTTTTTTTTAATTTAATTAAAAATCTAACATGGCTAAATTTTTCTTACAAATTTCCAATGTTCTATATATCAATACAGCCATTCCATTATCTTTAAATGAAAAATGTTTTAGACAAAGCATATTCATTTTCAACCCACCCAATATCTTTTTTTTTAATATATAGATATATATATACAAGGAATGAGAGCCGTCAAAAAAACAGGTACAAAAAAAGAAATAAAATTATAAGACTAAAAAACTTTTCAAGAAAATCATTTTTAGAACACAGAAAGTTAGAAAAAGAATATTTTGTAGAAATTACACAAGTTTATAAAAGCTAAATTTTAACTTGAAAAAAAAAAAAAGCAGTCTTATTTACTACACACTAAACGATATAAAGTATTTTTCATAAGTATTAAAATAATTCGGGGGGGGGGGGGCATGCATAAGTCAACATTGTCACTTAATTAGTGAGAAAAGATTTTGTTGGAAGGGGGAGAAGAAAAGGAAGAAAAAAAAAAAAAAAAAAAAAAAAAAAAAAAAAATATCACATTTAAAAATGACCAAGTTTCATTTTGTAATATAAAAAATAAAATGCCTAACACTACAGATCTTTGTGCATTTTCAAACTCAAGCTTCCTCCATTCACCAACACACACATACTTACCAACACACAAACACACTAAAGGTTTATATATTGTATATACACTATCAAAACAGTCATGTACTAACCCTGCACCATCACGTATACCCCTATCGGTGTGCCTTAACCGGAAGAGTATCCATGCTGGTCGCGGTTTTGATCCGGTACCACATCTAACCACAGTCAAGCGACGTACACCTTGGGTGAGAGCTTTTCATGCCGAGCCCAGGAGGCCCGGGACAAACAGTCTGTACACGGCATGGTCTCCACAGCCTAACTGCGATAACGGCGCAGTGATCTCCACGCTATAAAGAAAAATCACACATGGCAGGTTTGCATTCCAGGAAACAACCAATCACACAATAGAAAACCAGAAAAACAAACACCATTTCTGCATCAGTTAAGTGTCCGATATCACCAGCAGCGAGAACCGTTTTAACGCTTTCTGCACATCTCGTAAGTGCGTTCAATTTTCATTACCTTAAAGAAAATGATCAAAACAACGAAACCTGGGAGATCTTAAAAACGCATGGTCAATATTCATATCACTGAATTAGATCATCTTTGCCCCAAAATTTGTCGTAATATTTAAACACCATCCAAAATATCAAACGGTTGCTCATGTCTTCTAAGCTAAAAATAATCTAACACCATTCAACTTTATTATTATTTGATTTTTTTGTTTTTTTAAAAGACAATTTGATATTTGGGGTGGTTTTTCGCACATAAAAAAAAAAAAGTAAAATACAAAATTAAACTTTATAATCATTAAGGAACAAAAATGTAACGTCCAATAATATGAATATTGATATCTTCAAGTACAAAATATTTGAATTCAACCGTAACTTTTCTAGACATATAACATTTTAGAAAATGTTATACATTTATAAGTAGTTACGAAAAATGCAGTAATGGTTTTTCACAATCGAAATAAAAGCATAAATGCATATCAAAGCTTCAAACACAAAACTAAAAG